>CM045564.1:21797847-22525347 GCA_024721245.1 Mitragyna speciosa | reverse complement strand
AAATTACATTTTAGCTTTTAAATTTGTTGTAAACTATGTCACTATCTTAATTAGGGTTTGAAATTATAATTTTACCTTTTTGTTTCTCATAAATTACATTTTTCACTTTAGAATATTGCTTAAATTTTCACTTTTAATCCAAATCTTATAATATTTTATTTTTGTAAAAAAAAAAAAAATATTAATTAAAATTAGTTAAGTCCTCAAAGCTTTAAATTATTTCTTTTTACATTTCCTTTATTTATTTTTATCAAACTTATAATTAATGTTCTAGAATGGGGTCTTGTTAGTCTAATTAATGTTCAAATTAGTCTCTCTATTTCCCTTTTAGTTATTTTAATAATTCTTATTTGAGGTGTTAAAATTTCAATGTATGTACTATTGTATTTTATCCTCTATTATTATTATTAGTATTATTATTAGTTTTATTTTATTTTATCTTTGTTGTTTTGCTTTATTTATTTATTTATTTACTAATTTATTTTTACTTAAACAATTTTTATTTTTCTCCTAAATGATTAATTATTGTTATCATTATTTTTCTTTCTCTTATTTTGTTTATTATTGCTATAATTGTTTGAATTATCATAGCATGTTCATATTGATCGGTAGAAAATTATTCAATTAGTGATTGATTTATTAAATAGTGATAATTTTGACATGTTTGTTCATTTTAGTAGCCATTTATACCGGGTTTACGAATGAGAGGTATCTCGATTACCCTTCCAATATTTCTTTTTATGTGCTCCTACGTGCTCCTATGTGTTTTTCTACGTGTTTTTTGTGCTTATAATTTTTATCCATGTGAGAGTTTTTTTATTTATTTATGTCTTATTATTTATTCGAATTTAATTTTTGATTATTCAAAGAAATGTAATAGATAGGTAATATTCTATTTAGCAAAATTTTGTATTTAGATAGAAAATGTAATAGATAGGCTAGATAGGTTACCTTTTTATTTTTAGACTGCAATTAGGTTATTCTCCGATGTAATAGTTAGGGCTTTTGTGTGCTATGTGTGTTATGTGCTTGTGTGTTTTATTCGCTTTTCCTAGGAACTTACATCTAGAATACCATGCTTATGTGCTATGTGCTCCTACTTGCTATTACTTGCTCTTATGTGATTTATTGCTTTAATACATGCTTTATTTATTTACTTGCTTTAATTATATATGTGTATCGTCGCCACACTAGTCCAAAGCTAGTTGTGGTTAATTTCGTTTTCTTCGCTAGTCCAACGCTAGCGGAGAAATTTTAGAAAATAGGCTAGTCCAATGCTAGGCCTTTAGATCATTTTAGTATTAGGATCATTTCTCGCGTGTTCATGATATTTCACACACATTTTTATCTTTTAAGTTTTTTTTTCATTTTTGTATAATTTTTATATACTTTATCATTTATTATCTATTTTTAACATCTACCTAGTGCATGACATTTAGATTCCACTACACATAAAATTTTAGGTCATTTGTGTGATTTGATTAGAAATAGTCAATCTACTCACGTGGGAAGCGATGGCGTACATGTCGTTCCCCCCTCCGTGAGTAGAAACAGTTAGTCACGAGTTTATTAGTCCCCCGTACCCGTTATGTTGCATTCCTACTCTCTTTGATCATTTACTACCTATATTACTATTTTCCTTTTCTTTTGCATTTCATTTTGCATCTATACTAGTGACTCCATCGAGGTCTAGACTCGAGTTTCGCAATTAATGCGATAATCCCGACCAAACCTCAATGGAATATTTCGTCCCTTATCGATATCCATTTTTTAGGATTAGATTTGCATTCATATAGTTGCATCCAAATGTGATAAAATCTTAGGGTTATATTAGGAAAATTTAGACTAAACCTCGCAACTAGTTTCGGCTAGGTTGAAAGGGTGCCTTAGGCACGAGCCTTTGCCTTCCCTTTCTTCAACTGTGACTCCCGAACCTTTTTCTCTTGTTTTCAAAGACCTGGAGTCGTCTAAAAGGGTTTTTCTTGTTTTTCCTACATTTTGCCAAAATCATTTCTTTAAATGAATCATTCTTAATTTTCTTACCTTTTATAAAATATTTTCGGGTGACTTGGTACACCCAAAACTCAATACCAAGTGGCGACTCATTTTTCACTAAAAAACCCTTTTTAGACTCTATTTTCGGGCCCAAAAATCGTCGCATTTCAAAAGTCCCATTTTAGGCCCTTTTTCTTTTATTTTTTAAAGTAAAGCATTTGTTTTGTCACATTTTTATCGAATCATCTTTTACAAAGCATTTGCAAAAAATTAGTTTTTTACAAAAAAAATTTTTACACGTTTTTTTTAATAACCACAACATTACATTTAATACTTCCTTTTCCCTTTTCCCGACATCTTCTTTACATCTCTTTCTATTTATTTTTCGAAAAATGGGGCGCGACAACTATCATATTAAAGGTCCGTTCTAAACAACTTTTTTCTATTTGCTTTTAGTTTCTCATTTCAAAAAAAAAAAATTTATTTTGTAATGTATTTAACTATTTTTTTTATATAAACTAAAATAAGGAGTAACTACTTTTTGACTTTTTTGAGATTAATTTCTATACAAATCAGGATCTGTTGAGAACAAGTCCTAAGTCATGTATAATTTCTAAAGAAGGCTTGCAATTTCAGTTACTTTTTGGGTCATGTTTTGCTTTTGGCGTATTTGGTTATGTATATTTTGTATTCATCCCAAGCTATCCCACAAGCTTCAAATTTCATCTAATGTTTTTCGATTTGTAATTTTCATATATTGTCAAGCTCCTCTTATATAAATACCAACGTAGAAACATAAAGGACAAAAGTAAGTTGACATTTAAACAGAGCGACCCAATGTATGAAATATGAAACCTAGGGACTCAATGTATATGAAACCTTGGAAACTGTCGGATTCGGCCCCAGCAGTTTCTAAGTAGTGACTTTTAAGCGGTTGTTTTAGTTTTAGAGTGAATTAAGTGCTGCAAATTATATAATTATAGAATTTTTTTTGTATAATTATATCACTTATTATAAAATTTATACAACTGCTCCGAATTTTTTATTTAAACAACCGTTGATGCCCCATTCGCAACTAAATCAAGGCTAGTAGTGGTAGTCTAGCTAAACATGTAGGCCGTTTGGTTCAAATTCATTAATCACTATCACTATGAATATCATTTTTTTTAAACCTACACTATTACATGAGGGGAGAAGAATTGGTGTTGGTGAAATTCAAACCCCCGACCTCTGGCGTAGAGTCATAGAGCTCTAACCGTTCAACCCTCCGTTCATTTCCCTCTTAGTATCATGACTCTACTCTGAGTATGGGTTTTGATAATTTCTCCCAACATGTTTGGTTTAATAATAAAATTGGTATCATTATAAAAAAAATTACTTGTTTGGTTTACTGGAATGACTTTCAAGTAAATTTTAAAAATTTTAAATCTTTTATTTATGATATACATATTTTTTAGATTTTTAATTTTGTATCTTTTTAAAGAAAATTTCTAAAATGACTTCTTCAATTTTAAATATAACCATGCTCGAATTTGAGTTTTATACAAATGATAATTTAAAAAAAGTCATTTTTATTGTATTAATATAAAGTACTATATATTTTTTATTTTTAGTTCAAATTTTTATAAAAAAATTGAATGTAAAAAAATTTTTATTAAAAGAATTTATAAAAATTTTTATAGAGTACTAATCAAGAATATTCAAAATCAAAAGACATGGGGGAGGGAGGGGGAGAGAGAGGGAGAGGGAGAGAGAGAGAAGGATAGTATATTTGAGGAGTGAGTAGCTCGAAAGATGTGTGTTTTTTAAAGGGTTTGTTTTTTTGTCTTTAATCGTAAGGGTTAACGGGTTTGATAGAATAGTATTTTAGGAAGAATCATTAATACCCCAATTAATCACTTTTGTTCTCATTGAATGATAGTGATAGTTGTTTTACAAATATCAACAATGAGTGTAATTACTCATGACAACCATTCCTTTTATTGATTCTCCTAAACCAAATACCCCCGTAGTAATTTTATTCAGTTGAAATTTCATGTTGGTACAAAATAAAATTGCATGGTATATTTTACAACATTTTTGCCCTTCACTGTTAGTACCAAAATTGCACGTAAAGGGATGTACTAACCTTTATACATGACTCCATTAGAAAAGTGAGCCGCACGTAGTACGAATTCTGTGATAAAGCACAATTAATGTTCATAAAACATTTAATAGTTGAAAGTCATGTTCGATACTTAGACTATATTAGCAAAATTTAAAGTAAAATATAGAATATGAAGTGCACGTGTTATTTGTCTAGTTCAGCCTCATTTTCAGGCTTAAGAATATAATATACTATGGTTTTTTTTATCTATTTGCCTCTAAAATAAAAATAAATATAAAATGTCATTGTTTAACTTTTTTTCATTAGGGCGTACAAAAATTAAGGAAACTCGAAATTGTTGTTTCTATTAGATGTTACCATATAAGTTTCTCTTAGCAAATCCATAGCACCAAACTCCCTTTTCTCATCTGCACTTAGGCATATTAACATCGAGGTGGCTATATTACCCTACAATCACCAGCCTATTTCTCAAATTTGTAATTAACACTGCATGTGCATGAAGTAATTAGACTTAATTTCAACATAATTATTTTATTTATTTCAAAATGAAATTGTGATATTTAACTTGAAATTTATAATTATCAATTTCAATATCATCTCAATTTCATAATTCATTTAATGAACGTTGAGCATGGGGGACAAATTTAATACGGTTGTTCAAAAGAAAATATCAATAATGAATGATGTTCATCTCCTATGGAAACATGAATGGTAACGGTTGGTGTGAATAGTACATTTTGTGATTGATTTTCTTGAAGGTGTTACTGCAGTTTAATAGCGAAATATGAAAATGAAAAACGCTGTTGATTCATAAGAAGTACTAAAGATTTAACACCGACCGTTTCTGACAAGACCAATGATCTGCTCCTTATTTGATCCCTTTATTTGAGTAGGTGAGGGCGTTTGTAATTTTACCAAATGTTCACAAAGTGATTCGAAAAGTTTCAAATGTGCTTAATCCAAAATTGGTGGAAACTAGAAATGCAAGGGATTAATTTAGTTCAGCACTGTCAAGGACCAAACTTCCCGGAATCTCAAAGAATCCTATTCTAATATATAAAGTATATGGGTTACTCTGTAAATTAGTTTCAAGATGAAAATTCATGATTTTTTTTTATTAGAACTGAGCATTGGTTCAAAACTTTACACTCCCATCCAACACTCTACTCATGACTCGAGTCATCTCATGACTATATGAGCTAGATATATCATTTTTGGCCTCAACATCTTGAGCTAACTCTTCATGTGATTTGTGCCATATTTCTTTCAACTACATGTGTTGGATAAACTTTCCATAAGCCCCATGTCATCTTTAATCTTAATATCTTGGGTTATTCTGCTAGTGACTCAGGTTATTTCTCAATTATATGAGTCGGACAAAACTCTCCATAAGCCTCATTTCATCTTTAACCTTAATTTCTTGGGTTCCCAGCTAACCTTGGGCGTCTCTCCTAACAAATAGACTTTCGACAGATTCAAGATTTTGAGTTCTCAGCTAGCCTCAAACTCTCTCCAAACTCATAGGCTCTCAATAAACTCGAGATCTTGAGTTCTCAACCATCAACAAACCCAAGATCTTGAGTTCTCAACTAGTCTCAAACTCTCTCTCAACTCATACGCTCTCAACAAACTCAATAAACCTGAGTCACGCATAAGGGGAGCTAGTCTTAGACTCTCTCCTACTTAGGGGTGGGCATGGGTCGGGTACCCGACCCTATGAGGAAATAGCTGACCCGGCCCTAACCTTTCGGGTCAGCAATTTTTTGACTCTAAACCGACCCTAATATCTTCGGGCGGTTCTCGAGTACTTGATAAATAGGGTCTACCTGACCCGTTCCTAATCTTTTTTTTTTGACTAAAATTTTTAATGGCTACTTGGCTAGACTAAAGCATAAAATCATATACCAAGATCCAACACCTTTCAAAATTCTCCTCACTTCTTTAATTCTCTAAAAAAAATCATAAATATTCACTAATTAATTCATGTTACTAATTGAAATGACTTACTCTATAGTATCAATTCATCTCGAATTTGATGATTAACAAATCAGTGTCAATGTCTAATAATATTCTATCAAGGTGTATTTGTAATAAAATCAATTAGAAATAAAAATTAAGTGAAAATGGAATGAAAAAAATGAAGTAGACAACATTCCCAAAGAAAGTAGACGTTCGGTTAGTCGTCCGCATGCTCTCTGGACTATAGTGGAGGACAAAACCGAACGACAGTTAACAAAGCGGACGTCTGGATCGTGACTGTGAATATATCTGGACGTCCTTTATTAATTAGGTTAAAAGTAGAAATATAGAATAGGCAATAGTTTTAACTTTTATTAAAATTACTTCAAGGCCCTTATATATTTTTTATATTTATAAAATTACCTCTTGGGTCGAGTACCCACGAGTTTTTAATTTTTCTGACCCGTATCCTACCCCGAAAATTTCGAGTACCCGATTCTAAGCCGACCCGATGTTTGAAACAATTTCGAGTACCCTATTTTTAGGGTCGGTTTGGTTCGGGTTTTTTTTGCCAACCCCTACTCCTACTTCATAAGCTCTCAACAAACCTAACAAATCCAAGTCATGCGTGAGAAGAATATCAAAGGGTGAAAATCAAGCATTGGAATCCCAAGAAATCCTATCCTAATACATAAAGTACATGGACATATAGATTATTCAACTTAATTGCCAATTAGTTTGACATGAAAGCCCATGTTGTTTAACCATCACAAACTTCAAAGAAGTAGATTGGACGAAATTACACAAACTAGAAGGGGTTTGAGTATTAGTATTCATCTCTTAAAAAGAAATTAATTCCAGTCCCACAGTTTGGCAAGATTTATATTTCCAACGCAAACTAACATCAGCATTTTTGGCGGGAATAACAGGGAATGTACACTACAGAAGTCTGGTATCACAACGACTGTAGCAGTCAGACTAGACAAAAAAATGTAAATTCCCACGATATCCATCTCATGTCAGCCACTAAACAACTTCAGTTGGAGATATAACATCAGAATAAACAATCGTTTCATTTCTTAAAATTTTGAAAATAGTTCGTGGTGCTGTTTGTCTGGTAATAAAATAACAGAAGAAAAAATGGTAAAAAAACAAAACAATGAGCAGGCCACTGTCTGGTGGAGGCTGTGAATGACATTGAGGATATAAGTTTGTTTAGTCTATGAATAACATCAAGTTTATACTTAAACGTTTTAAATTGTAGTCCTTAATACATCGTGTTGAAATATTCAGTTCTCAAACTTTCTAACCAAATTCCAATAAATTCTTGTCACCTAAACAATAAGGGTAAATTTTGTGTACATAGTGTATGTAAATACAATTTACACTAGCGGCTCACAAATGCATGGCACGTTATTAATCAGTCTTGTTGACCTGCTATGCAATTTAAAATCTTTATAAAGAAAATTTTTATTTTTAATAAATTACCTTTTTGAAACGATAAATATACAATTTATTGAGAATTTTATTTTTACTCATTTAACGTTGCAGAGTTGTTGAACAACATTCTTACACGGACTCATTCTATGGTTTTGCTTATGGACTTTGTGGTGAAAATAAAGCCACAAAAGTATTTTTACATAATTTTCTTACATGAGGATGCATCGCTATACTGATGTGATACTCTTTTAAATCATAAGATGAACATGTAGAATCATCAACCAAGTCCACTAAGAAACTCTCCAGTGTTAATGAATGCAATATACCAAGTCTCCAAGTCTAATTAAAAACGTGGCAGTACAATTTGGTGAGCCGCTAGTGTAAATTGTGTATACACCGTGAGTATGGAAGATTTATTCATAGAATAATTGGAATTTTACATGACCATCATAATAAGAATTGACTGTGATTTCTCTACGTAGACGTACATGGCATGTGGAGGTTGGATGGTGTCATTGAGTATTGAAATCACTCGTCATTGTCTCACGGTTCATTCAAGTAGTCTGAAAATTTTTGTATTAAACATTTTACTATTAACCTTTTACTATTTTGCTTAGAAAAATATTTTACAATCAAACTAAAGAATTGTTCTCAATAGATTTTTTATACATGATTTTTAGCTTTTGATATTAAAAAAAATCTATTCTGTAATATTCTCTACTATTTTTTTTTTACTATATTTTGAAAATTTTAAACTAAAATCAGGAGCAACTGATTTTCAATTTTTTTAAAATTAGTTTTTATAAAAACAAGAAGCTATTGAAAACAACCTTAATTCTTCTATTGTCGTGATTTTTATTGCTGTCATATCGTTCAAATCTCACATGCAAATTGGATGAACATAAGACTACGAGCATACACATTTTTTAATATAATGAAGTACTCATTAAGACGTTATTAGTGTATGCATGAACAAGTCTTCCGATGTCTTCGTAATTTAGATTTACGTAGATGGGAAATTAAATAAACAAGGGATTAAATATTTAAACTCTATATAAAGCAAAGAAGACCACACAGTAACGTCGTTGTTGTCGTGTGGTCGTCATCATAATCATCATTAATATTATTGAAAAGTACGTTACATTAGTCGTCGTTTCAATAGCATTACTGTTTATTCCCCCTTCGCAGGCAAAAATGGACGAGGGGCGACATAAGTCCCAGTTGCCGCAAGTTCATGGACAGGATTTAAAGCCAATATCTGACGATTGAAAGTAAGTCACATTGGCTTAAGTTGGAGAGGCAAAAAACGACGTCATTTTTAGCCTTTAAAAAAAAAAAAACTAAAATCCACCCACAACAACAAACACCGTGAATGAGACGTGAGAATATTTTGAAAATTTTGTGCAATTGTGGAAAAAGACGCTAATTTGATTTTTGCAAATTTGTGTGAAATTATTAGTGGGCAAAGGCATAATTTGCTTAGAACTAAAAACAAATGTTGCATTATTACATCCTTATTGTGTTAGGGTTGGCTGTTCTTCTTCAACTTTAAAAGTTGCAGGACAAGATGAAGGTTATGCTAGAAAAAAAAAAAAAAAGGAAGAGCGATGTTGAAAAGGGTGGATTCGTAGCCAACTGATATGAAATTAGATTTGGAGTTTTTTTTGGATTAGTAAGCCGTGAGATTTGAAGTACCTTTGCTTAAACAACTAAGTTGAATACCACATCTTGAGCGAAAATCGTTAGTTTTTTGTGTGTAAGTTGTAAGTAATTGAATATAAATCTTCAGTTTTTGTGTATAAGTGGTAAGTAATTGAATGTAAATCGTTCGCTCGCTGGTGTAATTAAGAAATAATAAAAAGTGGACGATGTGTCATCCGGCTGATCACCAGTCTAATAAGTGATAAGTAATTGAATGTCAATCTTCAGTTTTTTGTTGTAAGTGGTAAGTAATTGAATGTAAATTATCAGCTCGTGGATGTAACTGCGAAGTAATAAAAAGCGGACGATGTGTTGTCCGGCTGATCGTCCGCTCTAATTAAATGGTAAGTAATTGAATGTAAATTTTCAGTTTTTTGTTATAAGTGGTAAATAATTGAATGTAAATCGTCAACTCATGGGTGTAATTGAGAAGTAATAGAAAGCGGATGACGTGTCGTCTGGCTAATCGTTCGGCCGATCGTCCGCTCTAATTAAGTGATAAGTAATTGAATGTAAATCTTTAGTTTTTTGTTGTAAGTGATAAGTAATTGAATGTAAATCATTAGCTCTTTGGTGTAACTGAGAATTAATAAAAAGTGGACGATGTGTCGTCCGGTCAAGCGTTCTCTAGTTGAGACAATGTGTGTAAGTGAAAAGTAATTGAATGTAAATCGTCAGCTTGTGTGTGTAATTGTGAATTAATTAATTGTAATTCAAAATCCCATAAGTGTTCGCATTTACAATGAAGAATAAAATCTGATTTTTTTCCACTTTCAATTTCATAGAATAGAACAAGGTATTGGTTTTTGTTTTTCTCTAGTGGTTGAATTTGATTGTGTTTTTAGATTTTGAAAATTGAGCATTTTGGAGCGAAAAGCACTAACGCCGTTCTCTGTTGTTTCATTTATTTTTCTTTTCTTTTTATTCCTCTTTAAACAATGTCGTATATTGGATCAATTTGCTGGCTTAATCTCAATCGTCCGCCTCCCAAGATTGCATCAGGTCCGTCAAATTGTTGGAACTGGACGACGCTTAAATTGCGACGCCCCGTGTCCGACAAAAATATATTGCTGGAAAAGTATTGCTATCAAACCATATAAAAAATCATCAAAGTTTCTTGCCTAGTTTTCATTTTCTCTTTTCTAGACGTGGGCTCCAAGCAACAAAAAACGACGAAAATGAACATCGGCAAATACCCATAAATGTATATTGAAATTGAACCAACGAACTTTTTGGTTCTTCATGAGGACGACCAGTGATGAATATGACAATACAGATAGGGTTATAAAGGGCAAGAGACCAATGGTCGGTTGGAATTGAACAAGAAGACAGGGATGTAGGATAGTACAATATATTGATGCACGATTTAGCTAATGGATAGACTGGTTTCCTTTTGCGAAATGAGAGTTGGGTGTTTAAAATGGATTGATTAAATAGTTAAAAATGATGAAATTGAACTAGCAAGACTAAATTTATGATGAAAAAATGATGTCGTTTTGAACAACAAATAATTACGTCATACTTCAGTAAAGTTACATTATTATTTCAGCATGATTACACATTCTAACTAACGTGTGACTTACATCTCCGATTGTGCGAAATGGAAGAAGCCCAACTTGGCGAGCCCATGTCCGTTTGAGATGGTGTTATTCACCCTTTGAAAGATAGACGTAGAAAGTTAATTGATTGACAGAATGAGAGATAGTTTAAAACTATAATACTCCTAGGGGTGAGATCTTCCTATTTAAATTTTGTGTGGTGAAGATTGCTATTTAGAAATTTGAAAAATGTATTAGAACTTTGCAAGTGAAGGCTTATGTATACAACTATTGAGCTATTTCTTCATTTCTTGTAAAGTTGTAATTATATCTACATTTAATGTTTTAATTTTTACATTATTTCAATAATTAAACTCTGGTGATCGTCAAGGTCCTTGATCCATACCCCCTAAGTTGGCTAGAAGTGATGTGATGGTAGTATCATATACTACATTCATGTTTCATTGTGACCACCTGGACTTGCTCGACGGCATCGTGGGCTTTGTCATTCATGTTTCACTGCTTCTACGTTCCTGTGGCTTTGTCGCAAATTCGTTTCACTTCATCACCGAGCCTTTCACAAAAGTTACTCACTCTGGATGGTCTTTTTTGTGTCAAAAAATATTACTAGAATATATATATATATATATATATATATCTTTTTTGAATAATGTGTATGTAAAATAAAAAAATAGTGAGAAAAGTTTTAAACTTTTTAGAAATAGTTTTAAAATATCCATCCAAATTAAGTGAAGAATTTATTTACAATATTATTGATCATTGTTGAAATTAGAAGCCCCTTCTGATACATGGTTATACATGGTTGTCCAAATTAATTATAATTATACGTAAATAAAGTGTTGGATCAGCTACTCAGAACACATCATGTCATGCACATGAAATACTGACCAATCTGCAGTTTTATCTTTACTTACATATGTTTAGAATCATTTAGGACTTGCTATCAATAAATTCTGATTAAAAAAAAAAGTTGAAAATCAGTTACTCTTAATTTTAGATCAAAAAATTCAAAAGTGGGTAAAAAAAATGTAGTTGAGAAGATTATAAAGTAAATTTTTCAAAATCAAAAGTTAAAAAAAGTTGTCAAAAATAGATCCTTACTTTACTTAACTTATTACTTGTGGCTACATGAGATTGGTCGAATTAGGTACTTCTGTCAATCCTTTGGGCGTTGGATACCCTGTCATCACGCGATGTTTGGATACGGCTTATTACTATGGAGCATTTAATTCTTTTCCTATATATGTTGTTGTTTAACTGTCTATGCCAATGTCCCCGTCCTTGACATTTTCATATATTTCCTCTTTTGGTAGCTTAGAGTAGATGGGAAAGTCACCATGCTGCGAGAAAGTGGGGTTAAAGAAAGGTACATGGACACCTGAGGAAGATCAAAAGCTCGTGTCTTACATTGAACAACATGGCCATGGAAGTTGGCGAGCTCTACCAGCAAAAGCTGGTAAAATCTACATGCACCCTTCAAATCAAATAGTTGATAAAAATTACTGAAGACCTATTCTCAACTGTATATTTCTACTTGCTTTTAGCATTTGATTTTTTTTATAAAAAAAAATTAGTTTTTGATGTTCTCAGCTACTTCTTTACTTTTTTTAAATTTCTTAGGCTAAAATCAAAAGTAATTGATTTTTCATTCTTTTAAAAAATCAATTTTCACAAAAATTCAAAATATGTTAAGAACAAACTCTAAAATTATTTGGTGTCATTGGGTATGATTTTTTATATAGTTTGAATATATTTGTTTCCATGTTTTTTATTCAGTTAAACATTATCAATGAATGGTTTCTGTCACGATATCATATCAAGACGGAATTATTAAAATCCTTGAAAAATATTACTTATTTTTTTCACTGTTGGAAAACTTTTGTACTGTGGTTGTCTATAGGGCTGAAAAGATGTGGAAAGAGCTGCAGACTAAGGTGGATTAATTATCTGAGGCCTGATATCAAGAGAGGAAAATTCAGTATGAAAGAAGAGCAGACAATCATTCAACTCCATGCACTTCTTGGAAACCGGTAAAATAATTTGTACCCACAAGTTCCGAATTTTTCTCCTTTCTTAAAGAATGATGGTTGGCAAGCAGAATGAGAGCTAGCATATATGCTTATAGCTCCTTCAGTTACTTCATATCAACACTGTGATTACGCAAGTTCAGTTTACCAAGTTAAATAAATTCAACAACACGCAAACTCATTGACGGAAACAATCTTCTTTTTCCCCATTATTTTTGTTTGGTGATATTCATACAGGTGGTCAGCTATAGCCGCTCACCTGCCAAAGAGGACAGACAATGAGATAAAAAATTACTGGAACACACATGTGAAGAAGAAACTAACCAACATGGGAATTGATCCTGCGACTCATAAGCTAAAGACCAACGTCCTTGGCTCTGGTCAGCACAAAGACACCGCGAGCCTTGTTCATATGGCTCAGTGGGAGAGTGCTCGTCTTGAAGCCGAGTCCAGACTTTCTCGCGAGTCCAAACTGTTGTCCTCCACCCCTTACAATTCTCATCTCGGCCCTCCAACTTCAGCTCAAGTGCCGCTAAACAAAGCTATAGTTTCACCACTAGTAGCACAATTGGAACCAATGGTATCGCCATGTCTTGATATACTCAAAGCATGGCAAGGGACATGGACAATAAATAGTAATGCTAATGGTTTTTTTTTAACTTTTCATGGAAGCCATCAATCTGTAAACTCTACATTGCATTTTTCGAATAACATAATCACCATGTCACGTGCTGCTGGTTTAATTGGTGAAAATGAAAAACCACCATTTAGTTCAACAGTTAATTGTGTAGCACGGATCATGACAGAAAGTGGTACAAATAATTGGAAGAATTTTGGGAAACCAGACAATCATGACCTGCCAGACGTTGGGGCAAGAGTGATGCCAACAATGGACAGCATAATGCAGCTCAATCATGATAACTTTCAATATGATCCCATTGATGTCCCATACAATGTTGAAGATTCTTTAAGGCCTCCAACGTTCATGGTTGCTGAAGCTGACGGTGGTAATTCGAATAACACAACAGGATCCTATCAGACTCTTGATTGCGGCTTGGGTGGTGATCTTGAAGACAACAATATATACTGGAATAATATACTCAACGTGGAGACATCTACGTTGGGTTTTTAAAGCGGTAATTGGAATATGTATTACTATCTACCACTTAGGTTTAGGTGGTTGTTGTCTGAAATAAGCAAATAGTTTTATTTTAACGAAGAAGTATAATAAGAATTATTAGTAACATGCAGGGATGCAATTTAATTTCCATTATGGGTAATATTAAGGGTGCATATTCAATTTACATGTTCACTTGTAGCATGTGACATCAATATTAAGTCACATGTACTTTATCTTGTTTTTGTAACTCTCCTATATTTGACGCGGCTATAATGTGAGCACATGATCTTTGAGCATCTTGGGTTAACTTAAGTGTATTTCATTATGTTACCAAGAAGTTAAAATGACAGGAGAACTGCTGCCAAATGGCAATGCCATCTATGCAAGATAGACAGCTATTTGATTTTGGAATGATTAGCAAGAACACTAATTGAACTTTTCGGTATCCACACAAAGAGTATTCCTAAGTTTCGACATTTAACCTATGATGTGCTTGATACATCCCAAAGGGAAAATTCATATATGGAGCTAATCTAAGAGCCTTTGTGGAGCTTATGATTTAAAATAAAATTAAATAAACATTCTTACATCACTTTATTATATCAACATACATTAATATATTTATGTTACACTCTTTTGAACTGCAAAGTTTACGTGTGAAGCCGTAAACTTAGTTTATGTAAAATCTCCCACCTCCCCCCTACCCCCATAAACAGGTCCACAGTGACTGTGTTGCTCCATAAACACGTGTAATGGCAGCAAAAACATGCCTTTCATTGTTACTTTTAAGGCCACGATTTAAATCATTTCAGCGATCCGTGGAAGTAACTGCTGTAAGTTACGGTTTGGAGAAAGCCGAGTAGTCCACTGTAGTGGATAGCTAATTTAGCTAACCTCGTATATGATTATGTAATTCGCTGACCTCGTATGACTGCATTTGTGGAACGAGTGGAACATGAACATTTACTAAGTTGTAGTCACTTGACAATTGCCAGCAGTACAAGATCTCTGCAGATCAGGTTCAATTTTCACTTGACAATTGCCAGCATATAACAACTGCTCAATAATCTGGACGCAGCACTCGACCATGACAATTGCCACTTACGATAGCCCATATTGACATTATGTTTACAGTTAGTCAAGCAAACAAATGAATGGGATCGCTAAAATATACCTAATATCAGATTGTTGGTCAAGTACAACTTTACATACCTCAGGATTCCCCAATCTTATGTTGATGGAAACCTAACAAAAATAATTCCATTTTCTTTTATTGCTTTCCTCTCTTTTCATTTCCTAATTGTTTGGGAAATCTTTCCGTGGCTGATTCTATCTGAGCAACTGTTCCCTCTGAAACAAGCACGTCTTTTCCTGCAATTCTTGAATTGCAGTCCTTCAAACATTTAATTACCAGCCAAATTGGAGGGCCGCAATCAACGATTGTGAAGATGCGGTTTGATATCATATCACACTTTCATCCTTAATCAATGGTTCAACAGTTCTTTCTACAATTATTTTTGTAATCAGTTTATCAGAGATGTACTGTTGTTTACGAAAAGTAGTTTTATGATCTTGGATATAATGATCCGTACATATGAATAGGAGTAAGAAAAATAGAAAATACGTTATGGTATAGAAAAGATAGTAAATTTTAGTGCAGACATCAGTCAGTGTAGTTGTGGCTTGACTGCATTTTCACTGTCCATGGTCCCAGACAATTGATCTTTCATTAGCTGTTCCTGAACTCAATTGAGAGCATTTAGTTCATTTCATGACTACAAATGTTGTGATTTTTTAGCGCTAGTTCTCAAAATTTATTTTTGTCTCTTTTTTTTTTTTTTTTTGATATGAATCTATTGTGGAAACTAAGTTGTGAAACAAAGTTGAACTCTTCTCAAAGATATTACAAAATGATGCAAGTGTGTGAAAGTACTGCTATGTATGTATTCTTGTAAAGATTGCGCAGCAAAATGTTTACAGATCAAATTGGTGAAATCTAAAATTCAAGGACTGAATAAAATTTTGTATATTTGCTTTTTGATTGTTCTTTCCTTGTTTTAGCGACCTTATTTTGAAGCCCAGCAATGTTGACAAAGTTGCATTACCATTTTTGTCTATCGCCTTCTTCTTTTTACTTTTCTAAACAAACTTTCCGTGGAGATAGGCGGGCTTTAGAAGACCTATGTAGAGACTAAGTGCGTCATTGATTGCTCATCCAAGCAACTCCATATGTCATTTTCTTACCACTTTTTTACGTACTCTTCGAAGTAATTAACATGTCCTTCCTTATAAAAATCATTCAGGACATAGTACCATGGCCTTTCCTTTTTATTGGTCCTGTTGGGGTCACAGTTTTGCTTAGTACCATGGCCTTTCTTGGAAAATATTTACATGGACTCGGTTCACGGGTGAAGTCGTGGATCTTGTGGTTTAAAATTAATCACATCAGTCATGCCCTACACATGTCTCACGTCAAGGCCTACTAAGGATTCACTCATAGCTAATGTGAGTAATTCTGAATCACAAAATCTACGAACCCCACCCATAGACCAGATCCATGTAAATATTTCCCGCCTTTCCTTGCCCTGTTGGAGTGAGTATTGCGTGCACCACGCGCGCCACGTGGCGTGCCACGTGGTGCACTAGAACCAATCACACATCGCCAAATAATACAAGGTATGACCCACTATTGCCACATGGCGATAAATTATTGGTTCTAGTACATCACGTGGCAATGCACGTGGTGTATTGTATACTTTTCCGCCCTGTTGGTGTCACAGTTTTGCTTAGTACCACGGCCTTTCCTTTTTATTGCCCTGTTGGTGCCACAGTTTTGCTACTTTTCTGACAAATTTGCAGAAACAATAACTGCAATATATGTCATCTATTCTATCCATGATGCTTAGCTAACTATAGAAATTTCACGTTTAGGGCATATAAAATTTAGTTTTATATTGCACATTGAACACTGTAAAAAATTAACAATGATTTGCTTGAACAGTTTATTTAGGATAGAGACATTCCAATGTAGTGGAAAATGTTTATTCCCGTGAGAGGGGCAAGTATATGTTTTGTGCAGCAGCATTCAATTTAATAACTGTTTAACGCTTTTGACAAGTGAACATAAGACGTTCGATGACCTAATTTTAGTATTGATCACAATACTCAAGTTACTTGGAAGTATTTCTGTGCAACACTAGTGTATTTTCTTTTACACTAAAATCACTAAATAATTATTAGACAAATGGAGTTAACTGAAACACTAAAAAATAAATGATTAAAGTGATATTATCCCTCTCTTGAATAGGGTTTTCTAGGTGGTCTTTGAGATGGATATTTTTGACATTTGGCCATACATTAGCTATTGCCCATAAAAAAAAAAATAAAAAAAAAGAACTTTAATCCAACCATTAGTTTAAACTCTGAAAAGAATTGGACATCAAGCGACTACTTCCTGTATGTATACCTCGGAATAATTCATCAGTAATTAGAAGAATTATCTCCTCTAAAGGAATTGTATTTTTCCTTTATTCTCAAAATGAGATAAGCTTTAGAAGTGCCCACAAGTGTTGAGGGGCAAGTTTCTTAGATTAATGTTAAAAAAAGGAAAAGTCTGCCATTTGTGGAGAATTTTCGGTGGGTTCTAGAACTAGCGTCGCCGCACAGCTCCTGTGCGGTGACTGCTAGAATTTTTTTTTTTTTTTAAGTTTGAAATGCTTGGTGACTAAAGTGCAAAAATAAGGGACTTAGTTGCAAAAAAAATTTGGTTGTTAGGGTCACCGCACAGGAGCTGTGCGCTGACTCAAACAACCAAAAATTTCAACAGCTTTTAACAGTCAGATTGCTGACCAAACCAACACGCAACCTATGCAAAAACACAACGGCACAAATCAACATTTTTTTATGCTTTTTTATTTCCCCCATCCCGAAAATCCACCCAACACTTCTTTATTTCCTCACCCCAAAAACAAAAGAATAGAATTTATTAATACTGGCTAAGTTCATTTTTTACTGAAAGAATAAGAAGATAAAATACCTAACTAGACCATAATTTCTTGAAATAGGGTCACCATTTTAATTATATTCCACATTAGAATGGCACTAAAATCCTAATTCCAAAATTATTTTCTTAGACATAATAATTTATTTTCTTTATTATTTCTAATTTTTAGTTATTATCTTAAATTCCTAATTCTATAAATCTTTTTTAATTATTGAAATTAAATTTTTTGGAACAAAAAAACAACACACCACAATAAAACTATATAAGAAATTATCATTTCATTAATTTTCGTGTGTAATTTTTATTACTTTTCTAATTATTTCTAATTTTAAATTGTTTCTCTACATATATAAATTACATATTGCTCCAAATCGTAAAATAACCAATTCAACACAATACAGCTATACCGAAAATAATCAATTATTTTTCTCATTATTTTTTATTACTAACTATTTTCTTATTTATTCCTATTCCGATAACTCTTTTATTCCTATTTTTATAACAATTTTTTCCTAGTTATCCCTAATTTTTTATTATTTACCTAGTTGTTCCTAATTCTTAATTATTTTTTAATTATCTAAATTACTATTTTAAAAAAATAATTATTTTCTTAATTATTTTTTAATTATCTAAATCATTATTTTTTAATTATTTTCTTCATTATTCCTACCTTTTCAAACCAAAAAAAATCATTACAAAATCATATATTTTTAATTATTTTCTTCATTATTCCTACCTTTTCAAGCCAAAAAATAATCATTACAACATAATAGATTTTGTGGTGATGCATGAAAAACATTATACGTTTTATTATAAAATTAATAAATTTATATAAAATTTTACCATTTTATTAGTGGGATTCGGTGACTATTTAATAAATGTAGGATTGTATTTTTGTCGTCGTAGAACTTTAGATTTGGTCAATCAATCCTGCAATTGAAGCATCCAATGAATGGGTGACACGCAACCACACAAGTACTGTACAAGGCTTCTCTAACTGTTTTTCTGTCCTATGTCTCAAGGGTGCATGGTCAACGAAAAAAAATTTTATTCAGAAGATGCACTTGTTGGATGCGTTGTCTTGCTGCCATTTCACCACAAATTCAGTGCAATTCTATCCAACAGTTCTGCCATTGTGTTTGTGCTTAGGATACGTGTTGGTTTGGTCAGCAATTTGACTGGCTTTTTTGGTTAAAAACTGCTAAAATTTTTTGTTCTTTGAATCACCGGCACCGCACAGCTCCCATGCGGTGAGTCTAACAACTAAATTTTTTTTCGCAACTTAGTCCCTCATTTTTTTTCACTTTAATCCTCAAGGATTTCAAACTAAAAAAATATATATATATTTCAGCAGTCGCCGCACAGGAGCTGTGCGGCGACGTTAGTTTTAGAACCCACTCAAAATTCCCCACAAATGGCGGACTTCTCTTTTTTTTTAACATTATTCTAAGAAATTTGTCGTGTCGAGGCAATGCATAAGTCCAGATAATGGAATTTTGCAGTTAGTTGTGCTTGCCTAAATATAGTAGTTTTACGCTATATTTGTCGGCTGATGGTTTCCTACTTGAGGAGGACACACCACATTTGCTCACAGTTTTTCTTATCTTTTTTCTTTTTCTGGTGAATCTGTTGCTTATAGTTTAATTCAAGGGATAAAAGATTAAGCTGCCAAAATAGTTTTTGGCAAAAAATTCAGTTGTTTTACGTCAGAAATAGAAAGTACCTGAGTCCTGATTTTGATTGCACTTGAATATCTTTTTTTTCCATAAATTAGATGTCATGTCCAAATAATCCCAAGTAGTGCTCGAGTAGTGGTAACACAAGTAGGAATTGCACGCGCACCACATGGTGTAACAAAACCAATCACACATCGTCAAATAATATAAAATGTAGGCCATCAACGTTACGTGATAATAAATTATTAATTCTAGTACACTACATGACAATGCATATAATATATTTAATGCTTTTTCCCTGATAACATTGAAGATTTAAACAGGAATAGCTTTTATGAGAATCACTACATACAGAGTTTTTTGTTGAACATTTTTGTTCATTTCTAATTTGTGGTTGTTAAGTTTTAAATCTGGAATAATTGCTTACAAACTACAGTAAACAGCGTAAATTCTAGAGCAGTGCAATGACATTGTTTGAATTTTTTCTAAGACGCCCTTCCATTTAACATCTGTCTTTTACCATTTTTTTTAATCATCCTCAGAAACTTCAATTAATGATCAGAAAATACTTAAATTGAGAAGTTCAAATCGCGTTACTGATGCAAAAAAAAAAAAAAAAAAAGTTAAGTGCATTTTTTATAAAAGAATTGCACTGGTTTTGTTATTTGTATCTACATTTTATATCTAAATTTTGTAGTTTCTTAATTTGTTTTGATAGTAATTTTCCAGTATAGACGTTCAGATAGATTTGATATTTTCGCAGATTTTTTTAAGTAAAATCTATCACGTTTAGAATATGCACGGAAAAGGAATTTGCTACCCCGAGAAACCAGGCTTGTCAGCAACGTCGAAGCTGAAACAATGAATCCATGGATACTTGAGTCTAAGTCCATTCTACTTCCCATCCCAGAACTTTAAATTAGCGGTCCAATACAGGTGTCCAAAGGAAAAATAGTCAGTGTCAAGTCCTTGCCAATTAATAACAGCATAAATGTGGCATAGTCACAATAGTCAGTCGCAAAATTAGATTTGTTCCTTTATGTTGTAAAGTATTAGCCAGAGCTTGGTACCTAACTTGGCTTATAGGGATATTAATAGATTTCTTATCCGACTCTCAAACTCTCTCCTTTTTCCTTTTCTTGTTATAAGATTTTTAGAGCTGCACTCCAATTGTGTGTGATAAAACGTTTAGGAACATATCCCGACACTAATTTGGAAGTTTCGACACAACATATCATACATTATAACGAGAATGGATGATAATAAAATAAAATAAAAACTGTTATAAAATTAGTAGTATTATAGTACTACTAAGATAGAAATAAAGCAACTTACAACTAGCTATAAAAGTGAAGACAATGTAATGACAAAATCAAAGTAAAATGAAGCAATATTTTCTCTTCTTTTCTTCTTCAATTTTTCATTACATATAAGCCACTATTTATAGGCTTGAGGTTCACTCCTCCATATTAAAGGTCATAAGGACCCAAATGTAAGTTACATGAGTTACATGAACTAATGAGAGATCATGGGGTAGTGGGAGTTATAAGGGATAATGTGGAAGATCATGGGGTAGTGGGAGTTACAAGGAATAATGGAGAAGATCATGGGGTGAACATGGGTGGACATCTACTAAATATTTCATAACACTCCCCCTTGGATGTCCATCTTTAAGAAAAATGCCTCATTAAAACCTTACTAGGAAAAACCCAGTGGGACAAAAACCTAGTGAAGGAAAAAGAGTACATTCTTCTGAATACAACACTGCCTCAAAAAAAAAAAAAAAAAACCTTGGTTAAGGAAAAAAAAATGCAGCGTGTAATTACTCCCCCTCTTGAGCACATCATTTGACATCTTTCAGTCGTCTCATTCCAATCTTGTGAACCAGCTTTTCAAATGTTGAAGTCGGTAGTGATTTGGTGAATATATCTGCCAAATTATCACTCGAACGAATTTGCTGAACACAAATTTCACCATTCTTTTGAAGATCATGAGTGAAAAAAAACTTTGGTGAAATGTGCTTCGTTCTATCACCTTTGATGTATCCCTCTTTCAATTGAGCAATACATGCAGCATTATCTTCGAACAAAGTAGTAGGAACTTCCTTGTTTAAGGGCAAACCGCATGCTCCTCGAATATGATGTATCACAGATCTTAACCAAAAACACTCTCGACTTGCTTCATGAATTGCCAATATTTCAGCATGATTAGAAGAAGTGGCAGCTATAGTTTGTTTCATGGAACGCCATGAAATAGTTGTACCACCATATGTGAATATATACCCAGTTTGTGATCGAGCGTTATGAGGATCGGATAAATATCCAGCATCTGCATAACCTATTAGATCAGCTTTAAGTGCATTGGAATAATAAAGACCCATATCCTTTGTACCCTGAAGATAGCGAAATATATGTTTAATGCCATTCCAATGTCTTCGAATAGGTGAAGAACTATATCTTGCAAGTAGATTCACGGCAAATGATATATCAGGACGTGTATGATTTGCAAGATACATTAATGCCCCAATAGCACTAAGATATGGTACTTCTGGACCAAGTATCTCTTCATTATTTTCACGAGGTCGGAAAGGATCTTTATGCACATCAAGTGATCTTACAATCATAGGTGTGCTCAAAGGGTGTGCTTTTTCCATATAAAATCGTTTAAGCACTTTTTCTGTATAAGCCGACTGATGTAAAAAGATGCCATTTTCTACGTGCTCAATTTGTAATCCAAGACAAAATTTTGTCTTTCCAAGATCTTTCATTTCAAATTCTTGTTTCAAGTAATTAGTAGCATTTTTAACCTCTTCAAGAGTTCCAATAATATTTAAATCATCAACATAAACTGCAATGATTACAAATTTGGATCCAGATTTCTTAATAAAAACGCATGGACAAATAAGGTCATTCATATAGCCTTGTTTCATCAAATATTCACCAAGGTGATTGTACCACATGCGTCCAGCCTGTTTCAACCCATATAAAGATTTACACAATTTAATTGAATAAAGTTCTCGAGAACCAGAATCATAACCTTTTGGTAGTGTAAATCCTTCAGGAATTTTCATGTAAATATCATTATCAAGTGAGCTATACAAATAGGCTGTTACAACATCCATGAGACGCATTTCAAGTCGTTCATTTGCTGCCAAATTAAGCAAATAACGAAAAGTTGTTGCATCCACCACAGGAGAATATGTCTCCTCATAATCTATGCCAGGTCTTTGGGAAAAACCTTGTGCGACAAGTCGTGCCTTGTACCGCACAATTTCATTTTTCTCATTTCGTTTTTGCACAAATACCCATTTATAACCTACAGGTTGCACTTCTTCAGGTGTGCGTATTACTGGTCCAAAAACTTTACGTTTTGCCAGTGAATTTAACTCTGCTTGAATTGCATCTTTCCATTTTGGCCAATCATTTCTACGCCTGCATTCATCTACAGACTTTGGTTCGTGATCCTCATTATCATTCATGACAGTAATTGCTGCAGCATAGGCAAATTTATCATCGACATTAGTTGTACATCGGTTCCATCTTTCTCCAGTCATGACATAATTGATTGAGATCTCATGATTATCAAACTTTTCAGGTACCTGAACTTCTTCTGAAAGTTTATTATTTGTCATATCAGAAAACTCTTCAAAAGTTTTCTTTTCTGGAGATTTTTCAAAATTCTTAATTTCCTCGATTTTGCCATCTTGATTATTTGCCCATTTTCTTTTTCGAGGAATTTTT
This sequence comes from Mitragyna speciosa, assembly GCA_024721245.1. Taxonomy (NCBI): domain Eukaryota; kingdom Viridiplantae; phylum Streptophyta; class Magnoliopsida; order Gentianales; family Rubiaceae; genus Mitragyna; species Mitragyna speciosa. The sequence continues at coordinate 22,502,020 of CM045564.1, read as the reverse complement.
ATCTTTGGAACCAGCGGGTCTACCACGTTTTGCAGGTGCTTTTAATTCATTACTAGTGGTAGAAGGTCCTTTGGGGACATCGATTCGAATTGGAGCATTAGCAGCCGGTACATGTGACTTAGTCACACGTTTTGAATTAGTAAAAGCATCTGGCAACTGATTTGCTAAATTTTGCAAATGAATTATCTTTTGAACTTCTAGTTCACATTGTCTTGTACGAGGATCAAAATGAGATAATGATAATTCATTCCAACTAATTTCTTTGACCGGCTGTTTATTTTCTCCCCCTAATGTTGGGAAAACTGATTCATCAAAATGACAATCAGCAAAACGAGCCGTAAATAAATCCCCAGTTGTTGGCTCAAGATATTTTATTATAGATGGAGATTCATATCCAATATATATTCCCAACCTCCTTTGAGAACCCATCTTTGTGCGTTGTGGTGGAGCAATTGGAACATAAACGGCACATCCAAAAATCTTAAGATGGGCAATATTTGGTTCTCGACCAAAAATTATTTGTTGGGGAGAAAACTCATGATAATTCGTTGGCCTTATGCGAATTAACGCTGCAGCATGCAAAATAGCATGTCCCCAAACACATATTGGGAGTTTAGTTCTCAAAAGCAATGGCCTTGCAATTAATTGAAGGCGCTTAATAAACGATTCTGCCAAACCATTTTGTGTATGAACATAAGCTACCGGATGTTCAACACTTATCCCAATAGACATACAATAATCATTAAATGATTGGGATGTAAATTCACCAGCATTATCAAGACGTATCGTTTTGATAGAATAATCTGGAAAATGCGCTCGTAACCGAATTAATTCTGCAAGTAATTTCGCAAATGCCAAATTGCGAGTTGATAATAAGCATACATGTGACCATCTAGTTGATGCATCAATTAATACCATAAAATATCGAAATGGTCCACATGGTGGGTGAATTGGCCCACAAATATCACCATGTATGCGTTCTAAAAATGTAGGAGATTCGGTACGAATTTTTACTGGTGATGGCTTTATAATTAATTTGCCTTGAGAACAAGCAGCACATGAGAATTTATTCGATTGAAGAATCTTCTGGCTCTTCAATGAATGACCACATGAATTCTCTAATATTCTTCGCATCATTATAGAACCGGGATGGCCTAACCGGTCATGCCAAATAATAAAATTATCATGATCAGTAAACTTCTGGTTTACTGTTGTATATATTTCAGTTGTATTAATACATGTATAATACAACCCAGAGGAATAAGAAGGTAATTTTTCTAATACAATTTTCTTTCCATAACCAGTACTTGTAAGATACAAGTATTCATTATTACCTTCATTCCTAGTCTCAATATGATACCCATTTCGACGAATATCTTTAAAACTTAATAAGTTTCTTTGAGACTTTGGAGAAAATAATGCATCATCAATGCAAAATTTTGTTCCTTTTGGTAAAATTATTGTTGCTCTTCCGGAGCCTTCAATCAACTTTGTAGTACCAGATATAGTACTAACATGAGATTTTTCCATTATTAAACAAGAAAAATATTTCTTGTCTTTAAATATGGAGTGTGTTGTTGCACTGTCTGCCAGACATAGTTCTTTGTCATTGATTTTTGAAACGTCCATTTTCTTCAAAGAAAACAAAAATTCCAAATGAGATGCATTATATATTTATTTAGTTGTTTATTTTAAGTTCAATATTTATGGAATATAAAGATCATGGAAACAAATATTGATAATAAATATTTTTATTTGAAAACAACAAATAAAAATTTATTAATCAAAGTAGACAATTTAAAAGATCTATTCTTGAACATTTTCATCACTAATTAAATGACTAGTATCACCTTCAGGGTGATTGACAAAGAAATCAGCAACATCTAAAGAGGTAAAATCAGTAAAACCATTGTCAACAAGACTATGGTCAAGGCCATCATTATAAATAAAATTTGTCTCTATCTTTTTCTCTTTATTCTTCAATGATTCTTGATAGAGATCAACAAGATGTTTTGGAGTACGACAGGTACGAGACCAATGGCCTTTCATGCCGCAACGGTAGCACTTGTTGTCCACTTTTTGTTTATTTTGGTTTCCATTTTTCTCGTCACTGCTCTCCCACTTCTGGTGGTGAGTTGTACCTTTCATGTAACCACCACGATTATTGTAACGGTTTCTACCACGTCCACGACCTCGGCCATTGCCTCGACCTCGATTTCGTCCATTATTGAAATTTATGGCTGCCGCATTTGCTTCAAGTAATGGGGCAGTACCAGTTGGACGTATCTCGTGATTTTTTAACAAAAGCTCATTATTTTGTTCAGCAACAAGAAGACAAGAAATCAGTTCAGAATATTTCTTAAAACCCTTTTCACGATATTGCTGCTGCAGGAGCACATTAGATGCGTGAAAAGTGGAGAATGTTTTCTCCAATAAATCTTCATCAGATACTTTTTCTCCACACAATTTTAATTGAGAACTGATTCGAAATATTGCTGAATTATATTCACTTACAGTTTTAAAATCTTGCAAACGCAAGTGCATCCAATCATAACGAGCTTTTGGAAGAATAACCGTCTTTTGGTGGTCGTACCTTTCTTTCAAATTTGTCCACAAGACAAAGGGATCTTTTATAGTCAAATACTCAATTTTTAGCCCTTCATCAAGGTGGTGACGGAGAAAAATCATTGCTTTGGCCTTTTCTTGACTAGTGGCATTATTTCCTTCTTTGATAGTTTCTCCAAGGCCACTAGCATCCAAATGGATTTCAGCATCCAACACCCATGACAAATAATTTTTTCCAGTGATATCAAGAGCAACAAACTCAAGTTTTGCAAGGTTAGCCATAACAACAATTAAAATCAAGAAAACAAATAAAAACTTACCACACTTACTTCGAAGAACGCGTTGAAAGTTGGCTAGAGAATCGTGCTGATAACGTGTTATAAAATTAGTAGTATTATAGTACTACTAAGATAGAAATAAAGCAACTTACAACTAGCTATAAAAGTGAAGACAATGTAATGACAAAATCAAAGTAAAATGAAGCAATATTTTCTCTTCTTTTCTTCTTCAATTTTTCATTGCATATAAGCCACTATTTATAGGCTTGAGGTTCACTCCTCCATATTAAAGGTCATAAGGACCCAAATGTAAGTTACATGAGTTACATGAACTAATGAGAGATCATGGGGTAGTGGGAGTTATAAGGGATAATGTGGAAGATCATGGGGTAGTGGGAGTTACAAGGAATAATGGAGAAGATCATGGGGTGAACATGGGTGGACATCTACTAAATATTTCATAACAAACGATTTTTAGAGCCTTTCTTGAACCGAAAAATTACGAGTTGGAGCTTTCATTAATTATGAACATCATTTAGAATTTGGGCTTAACAGGAAAACACGTAATGGAGCATGGCCCTTGGCAAGCCTGTAGGCTCAAGTTTGGATCCATCCTGCGCAACGCAATCAGATATATGACAAATAAAATATCACATTTGTAGAATCACGTACGACATCAATTAGGCCGGCCCATTCATTGCTAGTGAACTCTGCATTCCTGGACTAAACTTGGTGGATTACAGTTTCTTGTTAGTTGTATTTCTTGGGCCTAATACTTGATAGGCCTGGGGAATTCACAACTGGGCTCCAATTCGACCCGAATGAATCCCATAATCAAGAGCCGGCCGTTTTCTTCAGAGAGACTAGTTACAGCGAAATGGCGTTGAGGCAGGCGATAATGAGAAATGCTGCGGCGGCGAACGTCGAGGGTAGCGTAGGCCTCCGGAGGTGGGCCCACCTCTTGGCCCAACCAGCACCACTTCACAGGGCTATGGACAGCTTCACCACCACCCCATCGCAGTCGTTGGTTCCGCCGGAATCCAAGCACACCACCAAGGACATGGGATTTCAGTTTCCGGGTTTCTCTTTCATCGAAGGCTCCATGGAGCTCATGGCTGTCCCTAAAAAGAAGGTAATTAGAAAAGCTAATATCCCATTATTATAGCTTTAACTGTCCCATATTTTGTTTTTCTTAATTATTGTTATCTACCTGTAATTTTGCGAATAATCTAATTTGAATTGAGGGATTCATTAAAACCATGTATTTGATTCTTGCTTGTTCCTAACACTAATATGAAGGATCTTAACTTGTTCCGCCAAAAAAAAAAAAAAAAAGGGTATTAGTAGTAATAACAATAATTAAAAGCTCCCAAATTGTTGCATAATGATTGTGTTTAACTGTATGAGTAAGAAGAGAGTTCAGAGTAACTTCTTATTTTTCGGTACGAGAACGTATAAGATGGAGATGGACTCTGCCATCATTGGTGAATAATGATTGGAGCTTAAGTTATAGGATTTTATCATTAAAGAAATGAACTTTCATACTTTATAGGAAGAAAAATACATGGGTTTGACCCGAACGCAATGGGAATTTCTTCTTATCACGAATGCCAAATTAACGGTGTAAAGAATTACAGGTTAAATGGAGTTTGTAGATACGGTTATTTAAAGAACGGCCTGAAAAGGATTTTTGGTCCGAAAATATCTTTTCACATGCAGGAATGTTCATAAATGTAAGGAGCAGTTAAGTTAATAAATCAAGTCCTCTAAAAGATGTTGATATTTGGAAGTCATCACGTCTATGCTGTTCTGAATCCGTCAAAAGCAGAAATATCATGACTTTCATGGAAGTATTATCGTTCTAGAGTCAAGGTGGATTTTTGTAGGCTCCTTGATGTTGTAATGTCTTCTTGCGGTGTTGGCTTGTGTTTTGTTTGAGGTTATCTACTTTCAAGTTTCAAATTCCAAGTATAATGGCTAAGATAGATATAATCTTCCCTAGTTTGTCTGTATGATGATGCTATAAAATCTAGGGGAAAGGTGGGTTTGGATTTTATCATTCCTGACCAAGAGATGGTAAAGTATCAGGAAATTGTGACTAGATTGTTGAAATAGAAATGAAACAAGCTTCTTATGTACAAAGCTGTATTACATGCAACATCAATTAAAATTTCATTGCAACAGTAGACCTGGAATTTTGTTCTGTGAATACATTCAGAAAACCATGGAGAAAAAACTGGCAGAATTATAGTGCCTACAGGATGTGTTATATTTCATAATTAGGATATAGACATGTTGAATGTAACCGAGCAGCTCAGGAGATTTGGTTCATTATGCAGGTTTCTCCACACAAAAGAGGAATAAGAAATGGACCAAAAGCTCTGAAACCTGTGCCAGTAATCATCCGTTGCAAGTAAGAGCTTTTCTGATGAATTTACAAGTTATTTGTGCTTTTTACAAGTTTACGCTTCCACAAGTAAAATTATGAGTTACTGCAGTCTGGAAAATTTAATTAGTTCTTACAGTAGATTTATGAAATCTGTTGTTGTTTGCTCAACTACGTGGCTCATATTGCCTACAATGAAATTTTGCAGATTGAAAGTATTTATTGGAGCTTAATTTTTTGAGACAGTGAGCAGTCATTATATTTGGTGTTAGTAATTCTGTGTTCCAGATTTGTTGCTTTGCCTAAATTGTGTTTGTCAGACACTGTATTAAGATGTTAGGTACACCGAATCAATTTGTCATGAGGGCAATGATGACAATTGAGCTTTGTGTCAACAAAATATTTTAGGCTAACCTCATGTAAAACCCTCTCCCTGGGGACTCAATTACGTATGAAATTTAGCTGGATTCATATTTGCATATTAGGGTTAGTTCTCCGTAATTTTGTTTCCTTGATTAAATTTCAGCATTCAAACTCAATCTGCTAACTTTTAATTGTTGAATGGGAAAAAGAGAAAAAAATAATTATACACTGATTGCATGATTCTCTAAATATGCCTGAAACATCCTTCTATCGTGTAACCTCTATAATTTCAGGCTGCTGTGTAATTTACAAGAACATGAGGCGATAAGTATATGTTTACAAATTAACTGTCCCCCTTTTCCTTTTGTGGTATGGTTGTGGGGATGTACCTTTTCAAATTTAAAAAACAGCAAGAGTATTAGTACTTTAATCTCATTTAATGATGATAGAAACTGAGTATCATTTATCTGGTCATAATTATTGATTTCTACATGGGGATGTGCCTTGTCTAAATTGAAAAACAACAAGAGTATTAATACTTTCTTATTACAATTTTAGATTTTTGCAGCAGCCTAGTATACATGTTACGTTTTGTGAGAGTATCAAAGGTTTAAATGCTTCAGAGGATCATTCTTCTGGCTGTTTGTTTCCTTTAACCAGCACGCATGGTGGAGTTGTTTGACTACCTCTTTGGCTTTGCTTCCACGTAATATTTCTTTTGTTCCAAATTGTGGTAGAAATAGTTGCCTTTGTTTACACTGGGAAGTCGAGTATTTTTTTATTTATTTTTTATTTTTTGATAATTTTACTAGTTCTTGACTCACTTTATAATGAACCTCTGCAGGGTATGCGGTCAAGTTAAACTACCACATTTCTTCTGTTGCAGTGGCATAAAGCCAAGCCCAGGTGAACAAAACTGACCAACTAAGTAGGGATCTCCAAAGCATGATGAATATCCATGGTTCTTGGTCATCTTTCATGTAGAAGACCACAAGATTTTGCATAAGAATTGGTTTGAGACTTTATCTGTGCCAACTTAGGCTAACTCGGGCTTGCTGCAAGATCTTGTTCGTCCCTCTTAACCAGAATTTTGTTATCCATATGATGCACTTTTGCCAGCATTGAGTATAGCTGACTCCCATGATCTGTATAAACATTTTAGTTCTCGATCGAGTTCGGAGAGGGGAGTAATAACTAAGTCTCAATATTATGACGTGTTATTTGGTATTATAACATTGATATAGTTTCGTATTTTTTAAGATTAATAGTGACTTTGATTACCCAAAAAGTGATCAGAGAAATGGAGGTCTTGCTTGGAGACTTGTCCTGGCCCAATAAACTACATATTGGTGAAAATAAATGAAGCTTTATTCTAGAAAATTCCAACATCAAAATGAGTAGCAAGGATTGGCGGAAAAAAAAAAAAAACACATTTCAAATTTTGAAAAAAAAATAAATTAATTTTTTTGGTTGAAAATTTGGTCGTAAATTCTTGGAACTACACGTGTCCACTGAGCTTAAAATATTGAAGCTCTAATCGGATGTTTGTAGTTTGCAAGACCACTATTTCAAAAAATCCACTTGAAAAATTACAATCACATTTTAAAAGTCCTAGTTATTTCCACCATATTGACGGCTCTGATCGTATTTGGTACAACTCTTTTACAATGATCTGTACACCACCAAATCCCCCACCCCTAACTAACTAACTAACTAACAAACTGAAAAGTGCAAGCAGCCAGCTCAGCAGCTCAAAACTTGGAGGGGTACATGGACTCTCTCTCTCTCTATATATATATATATATGTATGTATGTATATATGGCCTTCTCAAACCGTTTTCTGCTTTGCGCTTCTCACCACAATCTACTACCACTAAGGTATTTTGATTTCTCTCTCTAGATTTTTATTCAGAACTTTCTCTCTCTTACACAAATAATAAAAAAGACAAATCACACTTTTTCGAGTAGTATTGTGCGTAATAGCAGTGAAATTTTAATAATTCTCGTGAAAATTGTGTAAATCATATGAAAAAAATTGTAGATTTTATCCATGCAATGCGCGAAACTTAGTGCATGTTGCTGAATTTTGATTGAGCTATTGAGATTTCGTATGCGCATAATCTTTATTTCTTTTTTGGCTATTGATTAACGTTTGAGTTTCATTTCGCATGAGAGTAAGAATTGATGAATTTGGGTAATTTCAAGTAGTATGCGTTGAAATGTATGTAGTGCTGGTTATGATGATTTATCTGTTTCGCAATTTTCTTGAGTAAAATTATTGGTATTATAATTTTTGGAATTTCATTATTGATATTTCCTTAGATTATAATTTTGGAATCAATATTAGAAGGAGGAGAAAAAAAGAATCGAGTTCGATTTATCGTTACATAATTGCTGTTGGTTATGAAGTATTGATATGGCAAACTCCTACGCTTGGCTTCTGGGGGTTATGGAATAAGTAGGGCTAATAATGATTAGTTATGTACTGAGCCTGTATCTTGCATAGAGATGTGATTTCTTAGTGGATGTAACTGTTTAAAAAATGGATAAGAAAAATTTTTCCTCATGATTTGGGAGAAACAGAAGTTGTTCAGGGCTAAAATTGTTCTTGAAACTTTGTGGCAATGCGTATGGACTCCTCTCCACTTTGAGATGTAGTCACTGCCTAGATTTATCGTATGTGCATTTTAACAATATTTGGATAAACATATGTGATTGATTGTTTCGACTATAAATAGCTACCATTAATTGGGATGATTCAAAGTTAAATTGTTTCTTTTCTTATCCAGTTGCATAGGACATTCAGTTTCCAATGTGTCTCATGTTGCATGATGGAGAAAAGAAGAAAACACGATTAGATAATATTGCGCATCTTACAAATCTTACTTTCTCTTGTATATTACAGAAACCGATACATAATAGAATCTTCATAGAAAAAGGAGTACTAGAACGTTGTGCAAAGAGCATGAAGAAATGAAGTTTGGGAAGGCATTTAAAAACCAAAAGGTGCCTGAGTGGACAGAAGCTTATGTAGACTATAATGGACTCAAACATATATTGCAAGAGATCCGTCAACTCAAACAAAGTAAGCAACCTCCAACTCCGTTGAGAGCTCAGCAGAGAGAATTCAGTGGTCTGAATCTTCAAGCAATCAACAGTTGTAGCAGTGGGGATATAGAGGACCAAGTGATAGCTGTAAATACTGTGCAACAGCAGAATTCTAGAAAGTTATACAACACAAAGTTCCTTTTGTCCCCTGAAGAAGGAGGAGAGAATGAGAAAACATTCTTCAAAGAACTTGATGATGAGCTCAACAAGGTCAATATGTTCTACAAAGACAAGGTGAAAGAAGTGATAAATGAAGCATCTTTGCTCAATAAACAGATGGATGCATTGATTGCTTTGCGATCTAAGGTGATGAATCCACATCGTCAAGCATCAAGTTCTCCAAAAGGCATCTCTACAGATGTCAAGACTTCAGCAGTCTCAAAGATTGGTCCCCCAAGCAGAGCTGCAGGTAAGTGCACAAAGTACAAGCAATTTATGGTTTTGTCTGCCTAAATCCAAAAGTGAGAGCTCCCTGTAAATTTTTTGAGACAATATGCACCTGAATGAGCTAAAGGGAAAATAAAGGCTCCTAAATACAGCATCTGATTTGCATGGAATTAAATTGGACATCTAGTATCTGAATGGACTTTGAGAACTGGACTCTCTATGCTGAATGCACGTATTTGGAATATGAACAGAGATAATAAGATAGAGGTATTATCCCACATTGGTAATTCTATCAAATAGGTTGAACTTTAACCATTAGTGAGATTAACCAGGCAAGATCGAAAACTACATGTTTTGGAATTTTCAGATGATTGAGCAATTACTGAATTCTGACAGTTGACTATTTGTGACAAAAAATAACTATTTTGTCCAGGCTTGAATCCAACATACAGTGCTGATGATTATTCAAATTCGCTCAATCTTGTAGAAATTTGGAAATGTGGTTTCATATGCTTAAGATTGAGGAACTTAACAAATTATCCATACTAGTGCTAATGACACACCTAGAGCGAGTGTGTTTGTGTGTCTGAAATTATTGCACTTTTGATTTTTTCTATGTTAAAATTGATTAAGGAAATCTAGTTTTGCATTAAAAAATTTATGGATTTTATGTGTTTTTCCCCCCCTCAAAGGGACAATGGTAATTAGTTATTACACACGTGGTTCCTTAAACATAAGACTTTTTTTTTTTTTTCAATCAAAAAGTTTAGAGGGGACAGACCACAGACAAAAGGGACGCTTCCTTTATGTATGGTATAGATGTTGTGTACAAACTTGGTTATACCAGTCCCACTTATAGAACCAATTGCTTCAAAACCCATTGTGGGAAATGTTCTCCTCGTACTTCACAATTCAGCTACATGCAGAACAAGTGAAATCAATAACAGACTTAGGCTTGAAATGAATAACTCTGCAAGGAATTGACTGTTCAAGTAGTGAGGCAATGCAGATTCACAATCATCAACATCTTTTTTCTTAATTTTGCTTAATTTCTATGAGGATTTACATTAACATGACAATATGCATTGACAGAGAAAAACGATTCAGAATCTCAAGTCGAACTACAGCATCTGAACGATGGCAAAATCAGTGGAAGTTCTTTAAGGGAGGATGCAAATATCACAGAATGTGAACCGCATTCTTTAGATATCCTTGAGAGAGTGAAGATTAGTAATACATTCGAAAGTCCAATAGCAACTATTAGAGGCTTCTTGATGGATGAGAAAGATAAGGTTTTGAGTTTTGATAAAGACGAGTTAAAGGAAGTTGAGGAAAGGCTAAAAATTGTTTTTTGTGAGTACTATAAAAAACTTCAACTTCTTAAAAACTACAGGTGGGAATGTTTTCTTTTGGCTGTATTTCATTGATTTCTGAAAACAGTTCTTGTTTCGCCATTAAATGATGAATTTGTTGTTCATTTCTCGGATGATGTAGCAGTTTCATGAACCTCACAGCGTTTTCCAAGATCCTTAAAAAGTATGAGAAGGTACCAACGTTTTCAGGTTGCAAACCTTCTGATATATTGTTAAATAGAGAATCTTCATTCTGGAAGCAAGTTCTATATATTCTGCCATTGTTAAAGTGGATGCAGAAATTATCATCTAACTTTTTCAGTATGCAGATCACATCAAGGAGTGCAGCAAGATCATACATGAGAATGGTGGATAATTCTTACCTTGGGAGCTGCGACGAGGTTTGTTTATTCTGCTGGTGTTTATTTTTCACCTTCTACAGGTTGATGTCGTGTTTTGAATCTTTTCAATCTTCAGGTAATGCATTTAGACATGAGACTGTGAATTCTTAAAAGTACAGAAGAGACTGCTTATATCTTCAAATGAAGGAACACATTTTTATTGTCTCTCTCTCATATATTTCGTTTAAAATTTCCTCTTCAAAAAAAAAAGGGGGGGTTGAAAGATGTAGTTACAGTCAATAAATTCTGTGTTCTCTGTGTCTCAACGATGGTCGATTCTCAGGCTGCTTTAACATTGTGTGCCATTGTAATTATAAATATTTCTGCTATTTATATTCCATTATTTTGTCTTAGGTTACTGCTCTCTTGGATAGGGTGGAGGCAACCTTTATCAAGCATTTTGCAAAGTCTAACCGTAGAGAGGGCATGAAACTATTGAGGCCAAAACAGAAAACCGAAAAGCACCGCATAACATTCTTTTCAGGTAAAGAAAGATTGTTGATACAATAGGTTAAGGAGCTTGAAACATTTAACTCTTGTGTAAAAGGGATTCTTTGTTTTAGTTCAGCTGGTAATCCAATCTGATCTTTCCAGGCTTCTTTTCCGGTTTCACAGTTGCACTGCTAATTGCAGTGATCTTCATAGTAAAAGCTAAAAGAATAATAGATGAGAAGGATGGAAAGATATACATAAACAGCATTTTGCCACTTTACAGGTAATGGAGAACTTCACTTTCCTTTATTTTTGAAAATGTAAATTATTGTTCATGAGTTCACTTTTGTATTTTGTCTTTAATTCCTCCATTCTGAAGATCAAATTTAATTTGCTTGCAGTTTCTATACTTATATTGTTCTGCACGTACTCTTGTATGCTGCAAACATATATTTCTGGAGGCGCTACAGGATCAACTACGCTTTCATATTTGGTTTCAAGCAAGGAACTGAATTAGGTTATCGGGATGTATTTCTCCTTGGAAACGGACTTGCAATGCTTGCTCTTGCCACTTTCCTGGTACATTTGCATGTAAAGTTGGACTCAGGAGCTCCATATCAACAGCAATATGTTGAATTCATGCCTTTAGGCCTGATTTCTGTGAGATTCAAGTATCAACAACTGAATATTGATCACGTACTGCTACAGTTACTCCATAATTGGCTGAAGTATTTTTTTTTATTAATGCAGGTTGTTTTCATCATTATGTTCTGTCCCTTCAACATTGTCTATCGTTCAAGTCGTTTATTCCTAATCAAATGCATATTTCACTGTATCTGCGCTCCTCTTTATATGGTAATTTGGACTGGAAAGTTTTGCATCGTAACATTACTATAGAGGTGTACAAACCAATGAGCCAGATTCGTTTTTGGATTCTACATTCATGCAGGTCACTCTTCCAGATTTTTTTTTGGCAGACCAACTTACTAGCCAGGTGAAGATCTTACTTTTGCTTCTGGAGATTTCGGACTCTGATTTTCTTCTCCTAATTCTATGTTGTTACATTCTTCTCCTAATTCTATGTAGTTACATTTCGTTTTACTGTAGATACAGGCCATGAGGAGCTTTGAGTACTATATTTGCTACTACACTTATGGGACTACTCAGAGACAAAATAAGTGTCACAGTGGTGATGTATATAACGTGTTCTATTTCATTATTGCAGTTATACCATACTGGCTTCGCTTCCTTCAGGTCTCATTCTATTCATTCTCTTCAATTTTTTTTTATGTCTTTAAACATTAATTCTTGGTAAGCCATCAAAAGAATTTAACAGCACCATGTGAGTATGATGAAATTAATAGTCCTGGAAAATGTCCTTCTTTCCTTTTATTTTGTTGATTTGTCCATCACATGTTCAACAATCATATTTTTCCAAGTTTTTTGTGAAAAAATAATACTGATGTCTGTTAGTATATCATACATGTATAGAAGATACAAATCTCTGACACTGTTAGAGCAGGAATTAGGTATTGGACTAACAAATCCATGGAACTTTCTGTTTTGCGTGGTTGTCCGCGGCTGATTATTATAAACTGATTTTTTTTCCAACAGTTCAGTTGGATAGAAGCCATTCTGGTATCTGGTTCTTAAGAGGCTGAACTTTCTTGGTCTGTGCTATAATAATCATCAATAATTATGGGCTCTAAAAAATTGCACCAAAAAATATAATAAACTGTCCAGGAATTTGGGGATAATTTCGTGTACCCAAAAAAAACCAAGAAGTGCGTAAATGGCAAAGGCCTGAATTCCCAGCCCACCAGTTAAAAGTTGAGCTTGAGCCTGCTGCCCAGAATCTTCTATTGTACTTTCCATGCTTGATAATGAGTAGGAGTTCCCATGATCACAATTTGCATGACATGAATCTTTTTTCAGATACTTGTTTGCAAACAAAGGAGATATTTAGAATACTACTTTCTTGCTACTTCTGAACCCAAATAATAGTCAATCTATTTAACTTGTGCATATTTAGATATAACATTGCCTTCTTAAGCTGAGTGGATCAGCGAACATTTCATGTGCTTCTGTAGTGTGTTCGCCGACTGCTAGAAGAGAAAGATTTCATTCATGGAGTTAATGGAGTGAGATATTTCTCAACAATTATTGCAGTTGTCATTAGAACAGCTTTTGAACTAAGAAAGAGTTTGACCTGGAAGGTATTGGCCATTGTGAGCTCAGCAATAGCAACTATTATGAACACATACTGGGATATTCTAGTGGACTGGGGGCTTCTTCAGAAGAAGTCAAAAAACTTGCTGTTGAGAGATAAGCTTGTGATTTCCCACAACAGTCTGTATTTTGCAGCTATGGTAATGTGACCTGCGGCTACTTGCATATTTTTGGGGTTCTAATTTTGTAAGATGTTCGTTGCATTATGTTTTGTGTTTTTCTTCCCAGATATTGGATGTTCTTCTAAGATTTGCTTGGCTACAACTGGTATTGCCATTTGATTTGCATTCCCATTCCCTGAGAGGAAATGCCATTTCAATTACATTTTCTTGCTTGGAAATCCTTCGGCGTGGCATGTGGAACTTTTTCAGGTAATTTTTCATTATTTACGTGTATTTTAATCACTAGGTACTGCCAGTGTCCCAAGCAATAAATATAACTAGGGTGCTTGGCTCCGCAACCAAGACAATTCCAGATTAAGGAGCAAAACTTAGCCTTTTCTAGAGAATAAGGGGCCTAACTAGGAATTTTGCAATTTTCTACTTCAGCACTTTTGCTGAAATACCAGATCATTGTGTTTGATTCTGTACTTCAATCCATGCATTAGTTAGCTTGCACTACTTTAAACATGGACCTTATTTTCCTTGCTTTCCAATGTTCTAGTTAGCTTGGTTCAGGTAGTTACTGGAAACAATCTCGTAGTTGTACTTTTTATAGGGAGAAAGGGGGAAAATTGGAATACTAAGAAATCTTTTTTACTTTATCAGGTTGGAGAATGAACACTTAAACAATGTTGGAAAGTACAGAGCATTCAAGTCGGTTCCACTGCCTTTCAATTACAATCATGAGTCTGATGACAAGGATGATTAAACGTCTACATCTCTTTATAAAGCTAATGGCTGCTATGCAACTCTTCAACGATATTCTTCCATCAAAGATGTCATTTTCACTCGCCAGCTCGAGAATCATCCCCGTTGTGACTGTCAAGACTACAAATCAGAGGCAATGTACCACTTTGGAGGAGTTTTGAACCAGATATATTGGGCAATGTTCATGGTGCATTAAGGAAATATGATTCTGTTCAAAGTAGCCTATTTTATTCAGGCAACAAATTCATGTCAAAAATTCCTGCACATTCAAATGCTACTGATCTTCATTGCTGAAATGGAACAGGTTGCTGGCAGTATACTTGTATTGTTCTTCTTTTGTTGCATGGCAGAATTATAAAAGACTCAGACAATGGAGCTAACTTGGGGACTCCAAGACAATTAGTTGGAGTTATTTTGTAGTAAACGTAGATTCAACCTTGTAAATCACCTTCGCAAATTTCAAGTACTGATAATGGTACTAGATGTCAAATGCATGTCCTTTTCTAGTATTAATAAATTCTTTACATCAGTCTTTTCTCTTTTGTGAGCATAATACTTCTTAAACTTTTTCTTTTAGGCAAGTCATATTATTCTGATTTGCTATTTGCTTCAAAAAAAAATTTTTTTTTTTTTGAGTCCTGAATCTGTTTGAAAAGAGTAATTCCTAGAAATGTTCTTTTAAGATATCAAAAGGTGTTCTTTGCTTAAAGATTTAACAAGCAAAAGTTTTTTAAGAATCAATTGTTCTGAGCTTAAATACATTAAAATATAAGTATAGAACCAAAAAAAAAAAAAAAAAACTTGTCAACCAAAATATTTGTTTAATTGCAGACAAATAAATGCAACCATGATGCTGAAAGCAACCAAAATTTGCTTTCTTCCTTGGCTTTAGGCAATAGATGGATACAAAGCTGTCGGTCTAATTTAAATACTCTATAGTTTAAGAAAAAATAAGAAAGATCATAGGGTAAACAAAAACAATCTCTCTCTCTCTCTGCTTGTTGCGTGTGTTACTGTAATAAAAATATTTAATAAGTTCTTACGACTCCTTCAGACAGCAAACATATATGGATCATATCATTTTTCATCAGTCAAACTAGGACATGTAAGGCGTGGGGAGAAAAAGCCACACGTAAGAAGTTTATTAAACTTAAAAAAAAAAAGAATCCATCCATACAATTTAAAAAAAAAAAAAGCTTTCAAAATTTAAGAACCACCATCACCTAATGAAATGAAAAAGTTCAGGATCCGATTATCGTGTACTAACATAATTAAGTTAATGTAATCATAGCACAAGAAGGAGAGAAAAGCACTAAAGCGTTGATAATTCAGCTTTGCATAAGATTAGGATACTTGTGCCATTTTTTCATAATTGGGGATTAGTGCTATGGCAAACTAATTTTTCAAAAATTGCTGAAAAGTTTCGAAAGAATTTTTTTAGACTAATTTGAGAAATTTACTCCGTGTTATATATAAAATAAAAGGTACAAGGTTTTTTTTTTTGCATTTCTTCATTTTTTTTTGTTGGAGATAAATAGGTTTTATTTTTAAAAATAGTTTGTAAAATAAAAATAGAATAGTATATTGAAATAAAAGAATAAGAATAAAAAAAATTAATGAACTTAGCCAATTAGAGAGAGGAGGTGGAGAGAGAATAAACAATTAGAGAGAAGAACGGAGTCATTAATATAATAAAAGATTTGAAGTTGATTTGCAAATTGCAACCAATTAAAAATAGAAGGCAAAAACAAATTGCAAAAAGACCTGCTAAGTGAGGTTACTTGTTCTAAAAGAACAACTATAATGTGAGTGGAAACATAACATAACAAGGATCGAAGTTAATTGGCACAGACACCATGTTGTTTTATCTTCCTTCGCCTTCGTTTTTCCTTTGCGTAGGGTACCTTCTTTCTTTTAGCATGCCCTTGCTTAAAAAAAGCAACTGCTAATGTGATCCAAAATGCCAACACAAAATTGCCCTCACCCTAGGAGAAAATAACTCTTTTAGGCAACATATGAATATAAATTTTGACCTATCCCAAATGTGCACTCTATATAGGGGAAAAAGAAAAAGAAAAAAAAAAAATCCTTGGGTACCAAACATAGTCTCGTACTCCCCATTCCTTTTTTTTTTTTTTAGATGAAGCTACACTATTACAATATTAAAGTACTTCTTTTTTTCTTTCTACTTTTTCTTAGAAACCACTAAGTTGTTTTTAGAAAGGGATTATAAAAACTCAAATTCAAAATCGAAAATATGAGTCCAAACCCATCCATAAATTTTGAAACAAAAAAACCCAAATTTTTAATGCAGTACTCCTGTTAATGGTAGTCATCAACCAACCCAACTTGGTCAGGTGGGTTACCAAAAAACCTTTAAAATTAAGTGGTTAAAAACTAAGTGGTGTGAGAAGTCAGAAATTTAAATCTTGCTTCTCATTAAAAATCTAAGTAGGTGCATAATGCACCCGTTTGGTCCGATAATGATTCAGTTTCTATCGATTTTTTTAACTCAATTGAGAGTATAATAGAATATTGTTGACTATTGACTAAAAAAAAAAAAAAACTAGTAGTCATGAATTCAATCCATCAGTCAAAGACGTTTAATTTTCAACTGGCTTCACCTCCAAGTCATGTTAATTGCACTCAAACTCTATATCAACAACTTTCATACTTCTTTTTTATTGCTCCCAAAAGACAAATACTGTTCGTTTTTAAGTTAATAAATAATAATAAATTATAAAAAGTCTAGAGAGAGAGAGAGAGAGAGAGAGAGAGAGGGAGGGAGAGAGAGGGTTTAAGAAAAAAGAGGTTTAAGAAACAGACATGGGAGGCAATTTGTCTACAATTTCATCAGGAAACCCTAATTCCACCCTCACCACCGCCACCGAAACAGCCTCCGCCTCCATGCAATCCTCAAATCCCCCACCAACCCACGATTCTAAGCCCCAATCGGAGCCAACCCATGATCCCAAACTGCCGGAAACCCAAGCCAAAGTAGAAGCATCATCAGATCCGGCAGCCGAAGACAAGCCAGAAGACTTGGAAGTCAAACAAGACGACGCCGTCCCAGAAGGGGAGGTTGAAGAAGAAGAGGAGGGGGAATGTGGGTTTTGCTTGTTCATGAAAGGGGGAGGCTGTAGAGAGGTTTTTATTGAGTGGGAAAAGTGTGTTGAAGAAGGTGAAAAGAAGAATGAAGATATTGTTGAGAAGTGTTTTGAGATTACTGGTAATTTGAAGAAATGTATGGAAGCTCATTCTGATTATTATGGCCCGCTTTTGCAGGCTGAGAAGGCTGCTCAAGAGGAGGCCATGAAGGAATTGGAGAAAGAGAAAGAAATTGATAAAGGGATTAAGGGATCAGCGAAAGCGTCTGAAAGTTCTGATAAAGATGGTGCCTTGGGTGTTTCTGAGCGGAAGATTGAGGAGAAACGTGGAGTCTTGGATGTTTCTGAGCAAAAGAATGAGGAGAAGGATAGAGTTTTGGATGGTTCTGAGGAAAAGAAAGAAGAGAGTTCTTGATTTTTTTTTCCCCGCCTTGGGGTTGGGGGTGGGAAGGAATTTTGGATTTTTTGAGCTGTTTTTATTTCATATGATGAATTTTGCGGATTGGGAACGGTGGAATTATAGGAAATATTATGAGGTAAACTAAATGGAAATTCTGAGTTTTCTGACAGCAATTGAAAATTATGAATAATTGTGCTTCTAACATTAGTTGGAAATTCCAATTTATACTATTACTATTGTTCCTTCCCAATTGAAGGTTCTTTGCTTTACAATATTATAATGATTCATGTTGTCCTCTGATTTTATATTTGGATGTGATGATTTGTCTATGAAATTAATTGATTGGAAATTGGGTTTGATTTAGTGTGAGAAAATAATGTGCTGAATGTGAATTTATAAATTATGGGAAAACGAAAGGTGATATATTCTGCTTGAGAGTACATTGCTGGTTTTAGCTGTCAAAGCTTAAGCGCTTTTCTCTGCTTCTTGTGCTGCTATCCATTCAGCGAGTTTCATTGAAGTCTATTTGTTCAGCTTCTTGTTATGTGTACCCTTATTCTTCTTTCTTTTGCGTGCTCCCCTGCTTGTCTCTGTTGTGTGTGTTGTGTGTTTGTGGAGCGTTCTCAGCTGAACTGGGAGGAAGTGGGCAAAATGTTGGTGGATGTTATTGATGAATCCTCTGGAGTGATGTCGGGTGTAGATGTCAGTGTCGTACCGCGGAGTGTCCCTAAATTAGATTGGGATTATAAAGGCAATCATAGTTTTATGTGCAGGGATGCAAAATGCACTTAACGTGATCAGAGCAAATTTGCTCATTCTTCATCCATTCTTCACTAAACACGGAGAATTACTTAATTGGCTTTTCAAATTAAAGCTTTTGACTATTTTCTCATGCTTACAATTTTTAGGCTTTCTTGCAAGGCCTAGGGCACACTTGCAGTTCAGCTGCTTTTAAGTTTGGACTAATGAATTTCTGCAGGCATCTGCAATTTCTCTTTATTACGTGGTATCATATATTAAGAGGTCACTGGAAGCAATCTTTCCAGTATTAGACTGCAGTCTTCTCTGTACCTTTCATACAAGCTGATTGTAATCTGGTTATCTATCTGCTACTTGTAAACTACGTTTGCATCTATCAGTGTGAATGGGGCAAAGGGGTAGTGGGGTGTTTGTGCTGGGGGAGAGTTTTGGGGGATGCTCTGTGAATCTATGCCTAGTGATTCTACCAGGTTTGAATTGTTTTACTGTAATCTCTATTATCTTTTCCACTTCTCTGGTATGTGAAGATCGTTCATGATCCCTTAGGTTTGTTGTTGCTAGTATATACTCAAATGCTTTTGTATTAAGACCTATGATATATCTCAAAGAGATTGGTTTAGGGTTGCTATTCCTTTGTGTTTTTGACGAATGATATTTTGATAGCTTCAAACTTGGTGGAGAATATCTTGCATAAGATCCGTAGAGTCAGGTAAAAAGAAATAGAAGTAGTGCCCAAGCACAGAATATCCATAACGATTTACTTTGAACTATTCGATTTAATCTATGGCAAGTAGAAATAGCTTATATACCTGTGTATGTACAGATGGACAGTCTACAGAGACAGACGAGCATGCAATTTTTCTTCATTTTTTCTTCACAACTTTATCCGTTCACTTTTTTCTTGTCATATCCAATTTTCTTCAGAGCTTCTGCTGATGCATGGGAAACTTAGGAAAGCCTATTGACTGTATCAATGTACATGCAACCAGATCAGCATAAGCTCTCGAGAGTTGGATAAGTTGACCAATCAGTAGTAACACATGAAAAATTAGCTTTCTGCATGACAGCTTCTTATGCTGAAATAATGAGAAATCCCGAGACTCATCAGACAAAACCAATTACATATGCACAAAAAGAATGATTACATTGAAAACCCAAGTCAAACTTCTAAATCTTCCTTTCATTTCTATGTATTTTCTGCTGCTTCTTACAAAGCTCCCCGTGTATGAACACACCGCTCTAACGCCCATAACAAGTATGACATTTTTCTTGATTTCTGAAAGATCTTCGTGGAAAAATGTATTGATTATTCCAAGCCTTTGCTAATCAAAAACTTCATGGTTTCTTCACCTTTGTGTCCAGCAAGGACCCTTGGAATCAAATAACAAGTTGAGGCCTGGTTTTTATTGCATATTTTTACCGGCCAACGGTTGGATTACCAGGGCCTAATAAGTCATCACAACTTGTTCCCTCACACAGGCATTCGTGCGGATTTGCGTAGAAGTAATCTTCTTCTTTGGGCTTATCAGAAAGAACTCTACGACGTGCCGGCTGTCCCATTCTTCTCTCATGTGCCAACCGCACGGCAATAGAGAACTCATCCCACGGAAGTGTCCCATTCTGATGCAAATCCAACAGTGCTACAAGCCTTTTTCGGTCCAATTGGATGGTTTTTTTGAACCCAAGATACCTGCAAGAAAGCTAATCAGGGATGTTTCACGGGGCTAAAAGCTGTGGTACACCAAATGGATCCCAAAGCATCTCGAAGTAGTACATGTACCTTCGATGGCCTTCCACTACTCTTGCCATGTTCCCATCATAAGTAGGAATGAATGTATTACTGGCAACTGAAACAATGAAATCAAGGGCAGCCATTTGAGATGAATGATTCTGAAACTGTTGCAAATCTTCAGGATCTAATAGCATCTCCTTTTTCACCTGAAATTGGAATGGAAAGGGAATTCAAGGAAATCCTAAGTCATTTTATAGTACATGCACAAATCCAATCATTTAGATATTTTTAAATGACCATACTATATTCCTTTTTTTAGAACAATGAAGTGGAGTTGTCCAGCCACTAATTAAGTATACAATCTGGGAGAAAAAAGCTGGGCTGTGTCAAAGCTGAAAATTGTATGTACAATCAAACTGACAAACAATCCTGATTTATAGTTCCAGCCCAGCCCCCAAGATTGTCAGTATTGGAAAACACTGAGAGAGTACTACACTGACCCTCCTTCCTAATTATTTACTTGGAAGTTATTTAGTTACACTCAAGCATTTAATAAGCTTTCAGGAAAAAACAAAACTCAGCGTACCCACAATTCACAGCATAACAAGATAATTGCACAAAGATTCTTGTCGTTCATCACTTACAATCCTGGGGAAGGCAGTTCTTAGCGCTGCAAGTCTCCTTTCACTGCCATAGATTTCACCAGATGCAATATAAATCTGTGTGTCTCTGTCAAAGCCCAACGCTTTCAAAATCAATGCTGTCTCCTCCGGTGTAAGAGGACACAAGCCCTCAGATCTTTTGACTTCAGATATTATCTCTTTCTCTTTCCACCAAGGGAATGCATATCTGTATCATGTTAATGTAGTCAAATTAGAAAACAGCCTGCCTCTTTTTCTACTGAGCAAAGTCTTACTAAAGTATTTATCCAAATAATGCATCAACTTCAACAAGCAATTACCTCAACCGTTTCAGCTCCTCAGCTTCCTCCTCAGTGCATCCATGGGTACAGCCAGAGAAAGCCAGCATGTCCATCTCATATCTTAGATGCAATGCCAAGAATGTTCCATTTTCTTGCAGAATACGCACCAACTTTTGACCCAAAGCCTCAATCTCAGGGGTAAATTTAAGTGCTTGGAAATTGACACGACATCTAAGTCTTTGAAGATCAAGAGGAAGCCCATTGTTTGCGAGTCGAGTGTCTGTTTTATTAAAGTGTATCACCTTGTGCTTGGCATATAGAGGCAGGATCTACATGTTCAAATGAAAGCAACCAGACAATCATGAATTATTCTATGGCAGTATTATATGCATTTGTGAGTGTAATAAAGGGGTGTATCGCTGTCTTCGTGGGTAGGGATGTCATCAAGATTATTTACATGATAAAGATATTTCTGAAACAATAAGAAGTAAGCAAACCTGTTCCAAGTAGTACTTTTCATTTGACCAGCTAACAGGAGGCATTTGTAGAGTTTGGTATCCAAATTTCCTTCCAAACTTTTTGGGCAACCTTTTAATAATCCGAACATCATCTCTTAATGAGTCAATGAAGTGTCTCACGTTAAAAATGTCATCAAAATTACTGCAAGTTAAATACCATAGAAACTTTTAAAAGAGAAAGTGATGGTGACATAAAGTAACTACTTCTAATAAGAATCTAAGTACCTAGGATCAGCCCAAAATGATTTCTTATCAAGCTCTGGAATAACCAAAGTGAGATTTAAAAGCTGAGCAACTGTCACCATGTCACAGATCTAGCATTCGAAATTGGCTAAATTAGTCAATTTTTTAGGCTAATTAGGCAATAGAGAGTAAGAAGACCACGAGAAGAGAAACCATAATAGAAAATACTTACTGCAGCACGCATTTGATTCAAGCCGCCATTGCAAGACACTTTAAGAAAACCATTACTCTTATATTTTCCTGCAAAACACACATTGCTGTCTTAATATGTGCAAAACTTTATTTGCAGAGACTGACAAATATTATTTCCCTGTTTGACAATCAGAAATCTATGTCATGCATGCATGGAGGGCTGAACCTATATTAACAGTCAAAAAGGTAATTATTTTGTCTACGAACAACAACATTGGAGAACAAATATAAAAGCACAGCTGTGGCAAGTATAAAACTCAGCAACAATATAAGCCTACTTCTACGAAACTCTAATTATTTGAATTTCCATATTGTCAAGCTGCTAAACACATATACTAATTACATTATCCTAAAATCATATAGGAAACCAGAATCATAATAACTGACTCCAAATCTACATTGCACCTTCACCATAAAACAACTGTTGAAAATTAATTTGGAGCTTTCGAGAAGCTTACTAGCTGACATAGGAATTGGGGAATATGGCACTACATTTTCAACCTGAACCGACAATGTAGACACTCCGGTGAACCGGCTCGATAATCCAGTGAGCAACCGGTGGTGCCACAGGTTGGGGACGGCCACCACATGAACCAAACAGGTCCATATCAAAATGCTCGAACAGACCCTTATAAACCAGACCTGTAACCGAGTTCTCTGAAACATTTTGCCCCCTTGTAAACTTCCCGTATCTTTATCAGGCCTTGCTTCTCCCAAACTCTCTGTTCCAACCTCCATTTTCTCCCTCCTTACTCCTCATTGTCGCCTATTCTTCATCCCAAAAATCAGCACCCAAACGAGAAAAAAAAAAAAAAAAAGTTGCAGTCTTTACTCAAATTCATGCAAACCTATCTTCAAAGATCCAACGCTGATAATGCGGAGAAAATTCCAAAATTTAACTGAAATTTGAAAACTTGGACACAGCCCAGTCAAAAAATAAAAATCAAAACTTGAGAAAACCCAATTGATGAAAATCCACTAGCATTTAATAAAAAAAAAAAAGAATTTTCAAAGAGGCCTTCATTCCTAATAAATCCCAATTAGCAAAAAGAAACAAATTGAATTTAAATTCCCAATTTTGGAACTATCATTTAAAATAGGATAAATTAAGCAATCCCAGATGGAAAAAAAAATCCAAAATGAATTTCAAAAAAATCCAAACTCAGGGTGGAAATGAGTGGATTGAGGGGGTAAGATGTGGAAAAAATTGAATATGGTATCAATCCTCTAATGAAAATTTTCTGTGATTTTCCTGAAAAAAAGAACTCCTATTTCTCCCCTTTTTTTCTTGAATTTGGCAGTGGGAAATATGAGAAGTGTCGGGGCAGTGGCCCTATGCGAAATGATCAGTGGAAAATGTATAATAGAGAGGGAGGAGGAATGAGATCTCCTAGTGGGAAAGGTGACAGAAACATTATTTATGTTTTGGAATATTTTTCTATCATTTCTGAAACTATTATAATATCATGTTTACCTACCCAAAAAATATTAATTATGTTGTGATTATTTTAAGATCCAAGCATGGATAGCTAGATCTGCAAATTAAGGTTTCAGTTTTAATTAAACTTGTTTTTATTCTCACTAAAGCAAAAGAAAAATGAAAAAGTTTTGTCTTTTGGATGACATGTGACTCTGGGAATTTAATCAGGGAAGGGAATCAGTAAAAGTTATTATTAGTAAACCTTAATTTAACTGGATTTTGGGATAATTGCATGTGAAATGTGAGAGTCAATATAATTGGAGTGAATTGCATCTTCCGTGTTGCTTCTGATTATGTGGATTTTCACTGGTCAAGATTCAACGGCTAGGCATGGAACTTGGAAATCCATTACATACACACATGCATACATACATGTGTGTGTGTATGTGTGTGTGTAGAGAGAGAGAGAGAGAGAGATTCAGTTTTTATAGGATGATTAATGTAGTTATTATTTTCAAATTTCAATTAAGATCTTGTTGTTTCGATTTGGATAAAGTGATAGACATTCGGGTGAAAATATTTGATTCTTGTTCCCTGTGCGTTTCATCCAAGGGTAAAATAAAAGAGATGGATCTTTTTTTTTTCTTTTTTTTTCTTTTTTGAGTAAGAGATGGATCTTTTTAAGAAATGGGATTTGCCAGTTGCCACTCTAACAAGAAATATAGTATTTGCATTATTATCCTCCCTTACTTTGGCTATACTAAATTGAATACTCAATAGGTACTACAGCAGACACACAATGCGGCGGCGCAGTGGCTAAAATACAGAATTGCCTTCATGTGGGTGCCTTGTCCTTGTGCACTGCCCCCTTGTCCTTTAAATTTGTGTCAAAAAAATAAATTTGTTTTCTGGTCAAAACAGCCACAGAATGATTGCATTAACTCAATGAAAGTTTCCACTGGTATGTTGGAGATAGGATAATCATAAAGTAATTAATTAATCCAGAATTTGAATTGATGTACTTTCATTGATTCCTCCTAAATTGCATTAATTTATCAATTGGAATTGGTTTCATCATGTTCGCGCTAAACATCCATGGCTACATGGATAAAATTTCTCACTCATAATTGGCGGATTCGTAAGTTCAATTCCTTAAAAAAACCTAATCCCTTTTTTGTTGTGAGGTTTTGTCGTTTTAGAATATGGAAGCAGTGATATGATAAATAGAGAGGGGAGGGGGTAAATAAAAAAGAACAGAGAAATTTGCCATGATATTTCATCTCATAATTTGTAGAGTACATGAAAAGTAGGTATCTAGCTCTCATTGACCAATTGCCATAAAGTTAAAAACTTCCCTTCAAAGAAAAGTTAGCTTTGTTTTGTACCAAGAACATACTGATTACTAATACTATGACATAGAGATCATGATGGTGAGGGAAGAAGGGGTAGCAAAACAATGAACATAACTCTTTTATGGCATTTTATGATTTTCCCACTTTTTCCCACGAGAATGGAACAAAATGAGGTTTAGATGAACTATGTGGAAAATAATAAGAGAATGAAACAAAATGTAGCTTTGTTGTATTATGTTGAAAAAGAAAATAAATACTAAAATAGACATTACATTAACATAATTTACCTTCGTGTTACGAGACAAGATGGATTTAAAATTGCTAGATTGGGCCGTGGAGAAGGTGAAACTTTCAAATAGTTCCGAGTTTCTTACAAGGCCTCAATGATCCAACATCCCGAGATGTATTGGAGATTCCTAATCCACAATCACTAGCCCATTTTATGGGTTCAAAAATTGTGGTCCTTATGGACCACCCCAACTAGGTAGTTTAGCCAAAACTATCATATGGCCCAATTCCATTTTTGCTGTGGTACCCAACAAACAACAATAAAAGTCAGAACAATGCATGTTGAAATTCTCATTTATCTTCGCTCTAAACTATATTCATGAGTGTACTGACAGTCTGACAATAATTTTATACCTGCTGTAGGAAAGAAGAAATGCATGAGCCTAACAAATGTATCAAAACTAGGCTGGGTTATTTGTCCTTTCCATCATTGCTCATTATCATGTCCGTTGGGGGATTGCAGTCATGGCATCTGAAGACCTTCTTAGAGAAACAGAAGCTTATTTAGTTTCACTTAGACCTCTGTTTGTTTAGTTGCTCATTAAACTTGTACGATACAATTTAGAACATAACGCGAAAGAGAACACTTGTACCTTCACCATATACAGCTTGCTCGTTCCCAACCAACATGCGCAATATTGAGTATATAAACAAACCACTCCACATGCATTACATTGAGCATAATGCAAAATGCATCAGAAGGTAAATTACAGCTCACAGAGAATCAAATATCACTCACTAATTTTGCGGATAAAATCACAATTCTGTTTCACACGAGTTACCAGAGAGAGAATGGTGGACAAAAATATTTATCCATGTTTTGATCATCGAGAACCACAACACATAAAAAGGTCGGATAAAAGAAATAAAACCAAAAAAAATATAGCTTAGGAAATGTTACCAAGCTTAATAAAGAAGCCAGATCAAGATATCTTGCACTTTTATAAATTGAGATATCTAGTGAGATCTCTGCCTCTGATTTTAAAATCCAAATAGGATGGCAAGAAATTGGTGACAGCTAAACTCCTGTAACCTCGTCAAATCTATTCACAACACCTTCTGCGTGATTGCATGCGCAGGGTGAAAAGGAAAGCCCACTGATAAATTTCGTGATCTTCAAATCTAATATTTCTTTTAGGCTAAGATGTTATGAAGTGAAGAGGTGCCAGTGATGATCCGAAGACAAGTTATTCTTAACTTTTTCCAGTCTCTTCAGAATTTCCAAGAAAGATGGCCTCTGATTCATGTCTGCTGACCAGCACTGCTCAACCAACCTAAGCAAACATTACACAACAGATCTAAGGAATCAAAAGAAAGCCAATATATTTCTGAATGCAGTATCCCCAATGCTAAAGAAAGTTCATAAAAAGAAAAAATTTGCCGAAGACAAAAAGCTGCAGAGTTGACTTACTCTCTCAATTCAGGAATTAAGCCTTTTGCCCTAAACATCGGTCTGTGTCCTTCTGCAACATATTTAGCCGCATCATATGGTTCGTAGTGTGAAAGTGGTGGGTCACCCTCAAGCATCTGCAACGTTTCATTAAGCATGCTACTCAATTTATGTATACATATTTTACACGAATATTTTTACTAAAATAAGATAAAAAAACTGAAGTTACCTCATATAGTATCATTGCAAAGGAGAACACATCAACCTTCTTATCATACTTTCGGTGCTTGAATACTTCAGGAGCCATGTACCGGTCTGTTTACATGAAAAAGAATTTTGAAAATTACTTACACGCATAGATGGTTTTATCATGTTGAGAGAAGTACACACGGTAACTTACAGCTACCAGTCTCTCCCGTCATTTTGTACACATCATGAGAAGTTTGAACCCTGATGAGCTTGCTTAACCCAAAGTCTCCAACTTTTAAATGGTCTGCACTAGCATTCACAAGGAGAACATTCCTGAAAAAAATAATCATATTCAGTAGGCAGCTCTTTATGATTGAACACAACAAAGCAGAATGAAAAGATAAGTTTTGAAGCGTGTGATATTTTACAAGGCATAAAAATTGAACGGTAGGCAAATAAAATATGTTTGCCAACATTTGGAACCAGATAGATAGAGACTCACCTTGGCTTTAGATCTCTGTGAACCACGACATTTGGTTCATTGTGAAGATAAGCCATACCTCTGCCCACATGATTTATGAAACACAAAAGCATAGAACAGAAGAAATTATTACACTGCATTTGTCAATCTAAGATGATAGTGCTAAAATATATTGATGCTTCTCCGGTTATCATTTTAATGAAATGATGATATCAAGATATTTGCATTATACATGTTGTGAAACACAGGATCTTACTACAGAGATTATCAGCTGTGACAAATATTGGATAAGTGTTCTTGGAACGCAAGATGCTACCCTTATTCTAAGGAAACATACGACGAAAGTATTTAAATGTTAACTGTCAAACTACAATTCCATCCCAAACTAAACCTTTTTCCCAACCTAATTTCCTCACGGGTAAGTTAAAATTGCATTCAACTTCTCTACTTAATGCCACCAAAATGACAAATTCAGACATCGATCTCAGCATAAAATTTCTATAAGAGATGAGTGTGATGATACAAAAGCAATGTAGAGGTAATCTATGGTAGCTACTCAGTGTTTGCAGAACAGTTCCAAATTCCTGAAAGCACTATTTTTAGTTAATAAAGCATGCACAGAGTCCAACTTCCACATGATCATCTACACGTGAAAATGGGTATTTAGGAGCTAATGTGGTCTGAAGCTCTTCGCTGAAAAATAAAAAGAAGAGAAAAACAAGGTTGAAATACCTGGCAATATCTAACGCAAAATTGATTGCTGTTGACGGACTAAGTGCACCTTTTTCCTTCAGGTATTGGTGTAGATCACCCTACAGGAAAGTGCGTTGGTAGTTAAACCCTTTATGCAGAAAGGTTTATAACTCAAATACAAGATGGTGTATGCACCAACTTACCCCCCTTAAATATTCGGTAATGAGCATTAATGGCTTCCTTTCAGTAACAGCTCCAAGGAACTGAACTATATTTGGATGCCGGAGCTTAACTAGCAAATTTACCTCATGCCTGAAATCCTGACTGTATCAAGAACAAAGCAAAACTAAGTTTAGACTGAAACAATAGAGAAAAGGCAAAGTTCTGTGTTACTGTTACTGTCGAAATACAGATCTTTTGGGTTAAATTTGCTTGAAAAAGGAAAACTTTACAGCTTACACAATTTAAAATATTCAACACCTCATCCAATTATGCCAAGATTAAAAAGGCATAGTAACACCTGATAACATAGTGAAATTGCAAACTGGCCTACAAGCCAAAAATGCAGCCTCCTTCATTCATTTATAAGTGAACAAATCCCTCAGGTTGCAAGCTAAACACTTCCACATGTAAGTTATAACAAGGGATGGGCAGAAAAATAGATATCAGGTCTCTATCTTTGTTGTACTAAAGATGAGTGCTAAGGCAAAACCAATTAGTATTGGCAGTTGATGAAACAGCCTACGATATTAGGAGGTAAAACTTCTCCGAACCCTCATATGACACTTTTCCCCCAGTAGCCAGAATCATCCATGAGGATTAAAGAGACCCACTGTACTAAAAAATGTAAAATAAAAAAGGTGTTGCTTCTTGAGTCAGGAAAAGTTGATATTCATCTTAGTTGATTAATCAAGCCGTCACTATATTCTCTGAGAAAGCATCAGTATAATTTAACAATAAAATATCATACAACTGAAGTAGATTAAAACACCTTTACAGCAAAAATGTTACAGTTGACCTTTTTACAGCAAAAATGTTACAGTTGACCTTTCGGTTGAGCAACTTACATGACCAATCTATCATCTGAAAGGTTTGGAAGAATTCGTTTGACAGCTACAGGTGTTCCACGCCAATAGGCTTTTATTATCTCCCCAAAGGACCCCTAAGGATTTCTCAGTTAATCAGCAACAAACTTTTCATTACTGATAAAGTAGCCATATAACAAATAGCACATTTGCTTACAGTCAATTATAAGCAGCATAAGATGCATGCCATGGAAGTATCCACAACAAGATATGAGCTACATGAAGCAAAAAGAATTGGTAACTTAAACCTGTTTTACCTCCATTAAACTCTTTGCAACAACCACCCACCCCTCCCAGGAGAAAAAAGGAAAATAGGTCAAAAAAAAAAAAAAGCAATAGAATTCAATCATCTACTTTTTAAGTTTGTTGGTGATCACTAAAAAAGAAAAGGCATAGGACCAATGTCACTGAGACAGCAACCATTACAGGTCATACATGCAGGAGAACATGTTAACGTGATAAAGTCCACCACAAATAATTAGAGGAAATGGAATTAAACCTCTTTTCCTTTTTCTATAAATAAAACAGATTAAATTGCTTTGACATAATGATTAATAAGTTTTTTCTGCCTAAAGCATGGGATCAGTATCAAATGACAATTCAAACTGTGAGTGATCTTAAAATCTATATCAATGTAAAACACCAATTAATTCACTAAAATATTAAAAAATAACAAGATCCATCAAAAAAAGTGATCATACAACTACATAATAAGCAGTTCTACAGAAAAGTTAGACGGCTTATAAAATCCTTTTGATAGTAAATCCAGACCTTTCCTATAATAGCTGAATTTGAAAAGTCCAGCTCAGAAGGATCAATCTCCCAGTCACACTTATTTGGAAGAGGGGGAGGAACAGGCCTTGGTTCAAAATGGCTTCCGTTCTGGCCCTGCAAAATTCATTATATAACTTTAAGCTGAAAGTAAACCACAAAATTCAACGAGCATATATTTTGTTCCACAAATTTTTCTACATTAAACTAGTCTTATCCATGCAAAACCAAAGATTAGTTTTTAACATTAAAATTTATTAAAGGGAAATGTGAAAATGAGGCCTAAGATTCAAACTGATTGACTTGTGCATCAAATCAGTACCTTTCAATATTTCAACTCAGGGTGATTTAATTCAGTTTCCTTCCAGATACACTACCCCTTACTCACAAAGAAAATAACAAACACATAAATATAATAGTCTTCATTTCTCTTGCGTATTTGACAAGCAAGGTAATTCAAAAGAACTTGCATGCTGAAAAGCTCACATGGAGTAACTAAGCCTCTATATCAAAACCCTGAGAGAATGTTCATCGCATAAAATAAAAAAAATCTCAGTCACTATTCCAAACCACTGATGTGGAAGACAAGGCTTGGGATACCTGATTATGAGATTAACATTTAGATGTTCATTTGTGGATTCCGAACCCATTTAGATAAAGCTGATGACGATGATTAAAAGGGAGGAGAATACACGGGGACTTACATAAGATAAACCACCATACGACTTTAAAAATTCGATCATGCTATACTTTTTTGCTCCTTCAGCATCAGCCAGAGGCTGCCATCAGTAACATCAAATTCAGAAGACAAGGAATTTGAAAAATATCTGAAACTAAGACAGACAAGGGATTCATGACAAAATTAAGATATAAAATCGAGTGTGAGTTAAGGTAAACAGTTATCCAAAAGGTACATATGGTATTACAAGTAAACAGCACTCCATGCCTAGTACTGATCATAAAGTATCCCAAAGTGAACTAGTAGCAAATCTATGACGCCATCTATCTCTGCATTTCTGTTTCATAACACAGCCATTGTTTTCAAAAAATCTTTTACAACATGCAGTCTAATCCAGATACATCTACAAATACACTTAGCTGCTATCATGTGCACCTTAAAACGTTGGAAAGCCATAAGAGATAAAGCAATTGCTCGAGCCACAATTGGTCATTAGAAAACCATAAGATATATCATGTGAAACGGATGCAACTAAGAAAGCTCTAACCTTCTACTTTTGGTATCTCTCCCAGCTAAAAACCACATCCAAAAGACCCACCACCTTATGTGTGAGATCTGAATTATAACTTGCTCTATCATATCCTATTACAGCTACTTCAACAAATGGACAACAGGGTTGAAAATTGATAATGATCAACAACTCGAAGATTTTTCCTACTGCAAAGGGACTGAAAACTCAATTATATCTTGCAAATGGCTGACAGATCTTCTCCCTAAAGGCATGTACACAAGTTCTGAAATCCTAGAACTCCACGACAATGCAACTCTTCCTTGATATAGTAACTTTAACTGAACATCAAAACTTCTTTTGCTATCCTCCCTATATTCAATACTGTTTTCCCACTTGAGAAACCAACAAGTAAGAACCAATACTCCCGCAGGTTTAGACATCCCCGACCATAGAAAAAGACTGCAAAGTAGACAGGTATTACCTTGTTTTCAGCTCTTTAGCGTACCAAAATAAGAAATTCCATTAGCCATGGACTTCAAAGCAAACATCCAACCAAAATCCCATTCGCCTGATTCACATCAGTTCCAAAAACTAATGAACTGATTAAACGCTCGGAACTCACAAAATGAAGTAACTAAAATTTCCATTAACCCCTTCTCTCTCCCCCCACCTAAACAAAAGGTTTACCTTTAACTCAAAATCTCATTTGCCTAAAATTATTTCTATCTATATATACAAATATATAGATATAGGTTGTCCAATTGAACTGGAAACATTTCATACCAAATTTAACAAAAAATAAAAGGATAACATTTTCACACAAAAAAACTTAAAACTGTAACGACCAAATTATAGAAAAAATTTTTGATGCAATTGTAATACGTGTAGTAAGATTAAAATATAAATAGAATATTTAGATAAGAAAATTACCGTATTTTTCCATCGATCTTGCGCGTTGACGTCAGCGCCGTACTCGATCAAAGTCTTTCCAACATCGATCCAGCCGTGAAGAGCTGCCACGTGGAGAGGAGTCCTGTTATCATAATCCTTAGCGTGTACCAAATTCCGATCTTCCTCAAGCAACTTCCGGACCGCAGCGGCGTCGTTTTGGTGAGCGTGCCATAGTATCATCGAGGTTCGACTTACTCTCGCTTTCTCCTTCTTCTTCTCACCGGTTCCCGCCGCAGCCGTAGAAGCTGGAGCTTCTCCGGCGGAGGAATGGTCGGAGCTGCCTTCGCTCCCGCTCATTTCGGATCGGACGGATATCCGGAATTACAATAGGTGGCTCCTCTGCGTGTAATTAGTGTGTGTTTTTGGTGTAGTTTTAACTAAAACGGATTTTTTTTTTCATTTTTTAAAACGGATTTTTAATTTTTAATTTCATTTTTTTTAAATTTTGGGACGTTGACTTTTTGGTTGTGTATTAAATATTTTCAATGTGATTTTTTTTTTTTTTTTTTGGGGTGGGACAATCTAGCCAGCCAAACGCGTCTTTAACTTTTTCCGTTTTCAATGGAATTATATTCTAAGGATTTGTGTCATTTTTTCATTTTTCTTCTTTTTCCCCCCATATTTTTATAATGAATCAAGTCCAAAATTAAAATTCTGATAAGGCCTTTGAGGCTTTTTACTTTTGTTGAATGAAAAGAAACATGCATGAATTTCTAAGTGTTGAAGATATAAATACAAAGCCAAAATCTAGGTGAAAAGATGAGTTAAAATCATTTTCGGGAAAATTATTTGTCCAAAATTTTATTTTCCAATTTGTTTCCACTGCCAATACAATATTTCAAGTGGGCAATATTTTATCTTTGCATATTGTTGATGATGAGTAAAATTACCTGTAAGTGATGATTATTTCCCTGTTCCTCTTCAAAGATTTGTCCTAATTCATGTCAATTTTAGTATTTTAATCTTCTTCATACAATAATTCCACATTCTCA
Organism: Mitragyna speciosa; assembly: GCA_024721245.1. Classification (NCBI taxonomy): domain Eukaryota; kingdom Viridiplantae; phylum Streptophyta; class Magnoliopsida; order Gentianales; family Rubiaceae; genus Mitragyna; species Mitragyna speciosa. The sequence goes on along the minus strand of CM045564.1, from coordinate 22,468,975 downwards.
GAGAGTAATTTTATGCATTTGGATACCCTATGACCCTTGATAATCAAGCCATAGAAATTTTATGCATTTGGAGACCCTTTGACCCTTGATAATCAAGCCATTTTTCATCTAACAAAATTGAACTGTTTCATCTAAAAGAAAGGAAGAATAATTAGAGCCATCTCGGTAGGGAGTATGAAGCCATATGAATAATGTAACCAAGTCCAGTGAGTACTCATTGCACACAAAACTGTTGTGACCATATGGATTATTGTGCACAAAAGTATACATTTTGGTTTACTTAACCAAAAATGGTAGCATACAACTACTTTGGTCAATATCTGAAGGTGGAATATTCTCAATTCATATGTAATTTCCATACACATATTTTTCCCAGCGGTAGGTGCCTTATCCAGAAAGAAATAATAATAGCTATTATGGTATAGACAAGTTGGTTGGCTACACCACATTAATTAACTATGTCAACTGCTCTAGAGTCTAGACCAGGTCTTGTTCAGACTTCTCCCGGTCTGAGGCAACCGTGTGGAGTAATGAATATGCTTTTGTGCCATTTAAACTTAACTCATACATGTTATATGGTTATGTATATCTTCTTCTTTCGAAGTGCAAGCTTCATCTAGGCTGCCAAAAGAAATTGCAAATTTGATGTAACATTTGCTCCATCAACTTCCTAGAGAATTTGAGATAACAATAGTCAGACTCATGGATCTCTAGTGGTCTTTCACAGAAGAAATTTAACAAATGGAACTGGTCAAACGAATCAATGTTCCAGATGCTAAGGTTCATGGTCCTCATAAAAGTCAGCTATGAAAGATGTGATGTTGTTTAATCAGATTTCGTGCAAAAGAAGATCAACCAAATGATTAACCAAAGAACTTCTTCCCCAGGACAAGATGATTAAAAAAGGGACAAGCAGTTCATGTCACACTTTAAACCCAATATACCTAAACAGTAGAAAGAGCAGAGAATAGAAGAATAGGAACTTTCCACTGATAAGATTGTAGAGCAATCTGATATGAAAAGCTTGCACTTTTCTGATAAGCTGTGTACTGAAGAAAGAATTTTGTGTTCGTATAAACTACACACACAAATTATGTTACAGTATCCTGTTAATTTTGCTACTTTTACGGTATCTAGGCAAAAAAATTCACAATTTTTCTTGGTCTTCAAGGGATCGTTTATGTGCCCTCAAGTTGAGTTTCAAGCTCTCAGGTAGGAGGGGTCATACAATGGCGAAACAGAACTGCAAGGGCCCTCATTCTTCGACAGAGATCAAATACCTGTAAAGAGATCAGTTAAATATGAGATAACTACGGTGCCTAAAATCCAGCTTTTGATTTACTTCTTACCGATGAGGCTTCTATCTCTGCTGCACCTTCACAGTCTTGCCTCCTCCTTGAAGCAAGTCACAATACTTTGCAGCTTCAGTTTGATCTTCAAACACCTTCACCAAGAATATATTTTTAGGCTGAGAAACTTCAAATGCTACAAATGGATATCAGACAAACCAAGTTGACCAAGAATTTGAAGTCTATCAGGGAAATGCACCAACAGCTTTTCGCACAGTTTCGTACAAAATATGCTTCAAATATGACAGGTTGACCTCAAGGATGAAATGCAATTTTCAATGGTATTCATCGATTAATTCAAAAACTTTTGCACAATCAAGTGAAGAATGTTACGCATCCTACGAGAACATAAAGGCCTAGCAACTTATTGCATGTTGTTCTAAACTACAACTACAAAATTGGTGACAGTTGGCCTTATAAGCAATGAATGATCTTGTTTCATCCATTCCCAATTAACTACAATTCTGTACATTGCCAATGCTCTCTCATACTTTTCTCTTTTATCCCTTGTGTTTTCCTCCTCCTTTTAGTTGGTCTGGAGGCGGGGAAGAAGAATACTTAATTCAGCCAAATATTTGCCAGAAAATCCAGGTGTAGCTAAGTCGCCGAAAGGAAATAGCATCTTACATGAAACTGTCATTTATTATATACCTAGTTAATAGTAATTTTCAGCTGAGATGACTTACCCTCAATTGTTTCTGTGCATCTAGACAACTCATTACAATCTATTGTGCATCAGTGCCTCTGTGACCATGTTACAACTAAATACTGTTGTAATAAAATGGTCAGCAACAGATCAAAATTGGCACCTGTTAAACAGATTATTAGGTTTTTTAGGGAAATATACACAGATCTACAAACACTGGTTGGCTGCCAAAATAGCCAATAGTGTCATGCTTTAGATAGCATGAGGGTATAAAAGTATAATCAATTCCAACTTTGGTCAAACTTCATGCAGAATATCGGTCTCTACTTTACACAAATGTAAAAGCAACTGCAAAAGACGTACAGACACCATCAACAAGCCTCCCAGGATCGGGCCCCCATCCCAACACCATTCCCGTTTCTCCTAAAGAAGCTAGTAACATGCTGCTAATCTTTCCTTTCATCAAATGCAACATCAAAAACTCATGCACTGGCATTTCCAAGACTACATATAAAATGCTTAACTTCAAAATTTAAAGTTTGAGATTGAAAATTTAGGACGTTAATGTTGGAAGACAAAGGATGAGTTATAAAGACTTACAAGCACACCCTCCCTGATATCCTCAACTAGCATCTGAAATTTTGTTCCATTTCCTGATTGCTTGGCCTGATTTCTCCACTTGCTCCCATTGGAAAACAATTGTCCGATTTCTCTTTCAACTTCACTGTGAGAGTAAATAGAATATCAGCAAAGGCAAACAGAAATGATTCAGTAAGACATAAAGCTGAAACTCACCTTTTATTTCTGCGGGTTTTCATTGTGCATAATTGGTTTTCCCTATGGGTTAGTACATACACAGGTTTGGAAGGTTCTCCAGTACTGGAGAAAGGAATCAGAGAAATCAAGCACCAACGAAACCCTGCAGGAAGAAATTCTAAATTACAGAAGACAAAACTTACAAATCTTTCAAAAATCCCAAACTTGAGAAATAAAACACCCAGACACATGAGCAAGCAGTTCCAATCCTCCCCAACTCCTTCCCTTCTCCCACCCAGAGGAGTAAACATATCTCACGCCTAAATAGTTCTAAACAGTCTAGGAATCTAACTAATATATACAAGGAAAACAAAACCAAGGTCTATTTGAAAGATCAAATCCACTTTTCTTAGCTTTCTTAAAACCGATGTAAGTGTTTAATCTCACTCAACGAGTAATCATTACCGAATAATTTACCCAAAACCTATTCACATATTATTCCATGAATGAAGCCAGTCTTTAGAACTTCCAACCATTACACTCTCAAGATCAGAAAGATGGAGAGAATAGATAGATACAATACATTGTCTACAACTTGTTTCTGTTCCCTTTTTTATCAAAATCCCTTGAGATGATTTGCATTGGTTCTTCATTCCCCCTAACTACACTTTTGCAGGCAATTTAACCATTCAAATCTGATAAAAATGCAACAGGCCAGGCGATTTAACCATTTAGATTTGATAAAAATGACACAGGATGGGGCCTTGGCTAGGGGCAATACTCAAAGCTGGCTCCTTTGTCGCTCCTATCCCAGTTGCCAATATGCACATGAACATTATTTGACTACCAAAAACCCAAAATTTTCAGAATCAACACAGATATACGAGTTTCACAACATTTACTGCACGTTTTCACAACCAATTTATACACATCGCCTACTTAAATATGTCACCACGCCACGAATAAACATTGGAAATCCAAGAAAATTAACTAAAACATCCAATGGCAGCTTATACCCAACAAGGCCTGTTTATAAAAACAACCATTCATAAGACTAGTATAACATATTTATGAAACACTTAAAAATCAGAAGATTCACAAATTAAGCAAAATTTTGCAAATTCCTCAGATCCCAGAATCAAGAATCTAAAGGAAGATTTATTGAAACTTGTATTTTACGGTACCATCATAGCTACTGCCGTCAAATGATTGTTGGAGATGTCTACGCATGTCATAACGTGTGAAGACACTTGCCTAACGAACTCATTAGAATTCCCAAGAATGATAACGTCCATATGAATAGTTCTCTCCACCTCTTCATCCCCCCTCCTATTCTCTTCTTCTTCTCCTTTCTCGGCCTGTAGATTCTTGAGAATAATGATAATTAATAGTATTATACGGAAGCGGAGACTGAGAAGTTGATGCTGGTTTGAGAAATTGAGATGACAAAACGGATTCTCTTCAGATGATTGTGAAGAGGGTTGCTACCGCTGCCCTGTGGAAGAACCATAGATGGGGATGACAATGAATCCATCAAACCAATATTTTTTCTTTTCTTTTTTTTTTTTCTAAAGTTTGAGTTGATGAAGGTACGAATAAAGGGGAGGAATAAAAGGCGGAGAATCGTCTGTGTGAAGAATAACTGTGTACTAATTAATGATGGGGTGGTTTGAAGGAAGGAGTTGGAACAATGCAAGGGAGAAGGAAGATATTTATTCTCGTCGATTTGGTTTGCATGCTGGGTTGGGTCCAGCCGAGAGTTGTAAGAAGGCAAAAGGGGTCAAGTCACGAGTCAAATTGGTGGTCTCACTCAAAAAATTTCTAGGTTGTCCAGTTTTAGTTTTTGATTTCTAATGGGAGGATAAACTTAACAGGAATTGCTGTTTAGGTGACTCTCCACCGAGTCGCGGTTGCAGCCATTCGTCCTACGGAAAGATTAACGGTCTCACTTGAAACTATGCTTAAATTTCAAGTTATTGATAAAACTAGCAATAGAACCAGATTTTGACAAAACATGCTTTATTTGACCATGACGACAAAATGTCGAGCTGTCGAGCTGTAAAAGTGGTACACCACGAGTTTAAAGTCTAATGGAACATGAGTCGCAATACATCTGTAGATATACATGCCAAAAGAATGGTCAGCACTATGTACAAAACCCAAAGGCATCAAAAGGTTTACTAATGAAAAAGCTTGAAATACAGAATAATAATAATGGCCAGGACAAGGGCTGCAATAACAAAGCCAACAATCCATTTATTCCGCGTTATCCTTCTGGACATGGAAGTTAAGACTTTCTTACTCTTGTCAATGGCATCATCTACTCCATGTAGCTGCAAAAGAAAGAAATCCATTAGATATACATAACCTCACAGCAGCAACCTAGAGGACCAACCATGTATCTTAACTTAACCAGAAAGTCATGCAAACAGTAGTACTGGTGCACGTCATATGTTAAAATGGTTAAGAATATCAACTTGGCAAGCTTCAGGGAGAGATAAGATTCAATAGGTATCCAAGTAGAAGAGTTATAAGCAGTAAACTATGTTATAGTTTGTAAACAGCAAGTGCACATACCTTCTGATGAGAGTGTAGAAGAGTTTCCCGTTGTTGATGTAAATCCTCGAGGATTGAGACTCCCAGATCTTCTGTCTCCAATGCAGCCCTTCGACTCTCTCTGATACGGTCACTTGACTGATTCAGCCTCTCAGTTGTCATCATCAACCTTTCTCTTTGGTTTGCAGAAGCCTGTAACAACCTTGGTCAGTCAAACAGATGATTCTCCTGATTAAAGCAATCATCTTTATTGATAAGAATTTACATCGCCCAAATAATTAATACATCCTGCACAATTTGATCAGCAGACAGATGTTGACTAATGCATCAGAAGACGTTAACGAATAAACATCACCAGGTTAGCTACTCATGTCTCCTTAAAATTCTTATTTAGGCCATCAAGAATTCATGTTAAATGACCATTCAAAATTTTCTTTTACATCAGTCAAATTGGATAAGAGTTGGAACTTTCTAAATCAAATCACCTCGGGAACCTGATAACTATATGTTCAACTCTCGACAGCTGGACAAAGATTTCGTGGCTGCTAATGGACAAACAAATCAGGAAGAGAAAAGCCAATAACCTTTAAGTTTAAACTGAACAGCATATAAGTCAAGCATACATGTCTGTGCATCCCAATTGAATACTTCCCTTTCTTCCTTTTTAATGGTAAGCTACTTCTCTTTCTTTATTCTTTTTATTTCTTTTGTTAGTCTATAGCAGGACATACCTCATGGGCATCTGTCAATCCAGCCTCCAATAGCTCCTCATGTGCAGCTTGCTTAGAATTTAGTTTCTTAACTTCTCTTTTCAACTTATTTAGATCAGATTTATATTCTCTTAGCTTAGCGAGTAGTGTTGCCTTCAAACTTGGCTGCAAACTTCTCGCCTCAAGATCCATTTTCCGTATCTAGAGAAGCAAAAAGATAACCAATTATATGTCCAGAGCAAAGAACATCAGCCAGATAGAAGGCAAAAAGCATTTTCAAATACCAGAACATCAGCATCATCAAGTGCTGCTTTAATTTCAGTAACTTGCTGGTTCTTTTGCTCTGCCGAAGAAAAAGACAACCTACTAGCTGAGTAATAGGAAATAGTAGTAACTTAATCAAACTACAACATTATAAACAACGATATGGAGCAAGTAGCAAGTCAATGGAGAAACAAATTATCTACTTAAGCACCAGCCTTTCCACTTAAAAAACTATAAAAATTACACCTTATAGCAAGCCAATGCAGATGCATATCTACTTCATTTTCGCCATAGATAAGCACCAGTCATTCTACTTGTAAAAACATAGAAAATTTTTCCACCTTATAGCAAAACATGTACTAAATTAATCCCCGAAGACCAAAACCACAAAGTGGATGTTACCCCAAAATCCACCCAAACAGTGCTTTGACAAAACAAAAGGTTCAACTTTGCAATGCAAGCACACAAGAATATCACTCGAAAATCCACAACCAGCACAATCAACCTGGAATATTTGGACATACCTCCTGAATTCAGAGACAAACTATTCAATTTTATACCATTAAAACAATAGTCCCCTTCTTTCTTTGGTTACATTTTCTTGTTAAACCCACAAAAAATCTTTCTTCTATGTGTAATTTTGATACATTCTTCCTCGCCACAAAAATGAACCCAATTTCTTTTACCAATTACACTTTTTTTCTTTTCATTAACAATGTAGAATCAAGCTAGTCAAAGCCTAAACCTTTATTAATTGCCCAGCGTACTGATCAGCTCAATCACTAATTCTAGATCATCTATACATCAACTGATCTTCAGAAAAAAAAAAAAAACAAAACAAAATAAAATCAGAAGTGTTACCTCCATCAGGAAGAAGAGAAGCAGAGTTGGATTTTCTAGATAAATTTGCAGAGAGTTCACAGTACTGCCTCTCATATCCTTCAAATACTTCACTCATCTTCTTCTTCTCTTCTCCTCTTCAACACAGCTCAATCCCAAACTTCACAATCTCAATTCCAACACCTTAAAAAAAAAAAAAAAAACCCAAAAACCAAGAAAAGAACAAATATACATATTCAAAATTAAAACTTAGATCAACTTCATATATAAAATTGATAAAAAAAAATTCAATTGCATCAAAATTGAACAAATCTCAAAGCCTAGTTGATCTTCATATATAAAATTGATAAAAAAAAAATTCAATTTGCATCAAAATTGAACAAATCTCAAAGCCCAGTTGATCAGCAGAAACAGAGAGTAGATGGATGTATGTGGGGCGGGCGAGGGACAGAGGTCGATGGAGAAAATGGAGTACCAAACGGGGTTGGGTTGACTCGGATCGGAGATGAGTTTAGTAGAGAGAACTCCGTCGGTGCGAAAGGGATCGGCTGCGGATTTTAGAACTCAGAGAGACTCCTGCATAGAAGACGTTGGTTGGAAATTAATTGAGAGGTGAAACTCGGTCAATCTCAAGAAACGTGCGATATCAGTTGAAACGTAGGACGATTTATGTGGTAGCAGTAAAGTTACATATGACGTTACACGCCTCTTTATTAATGATAAAAGCACCAACGACTTATCCATACATTAGAGGCACAACCTGAGTCTAAACAAACTGATTATCATTGTATTGAATCTTGATTTGAACATAGTAAACAGTGAAAACTGCGGTGGATCTTGAAGCGAATTTTATTTGAGATCAATATAAACTTTTAACAAGTCAAATTTTAGTCATATATTGTGTTGGAGTTTAAAGTGAATATTATTTTAACTTTTAATGAATTAAATTTCCATTGAATTTACATAACTTATATTATTTAGCGTTATCCGAAGTTACATGAGAGGTGGAGTTTTAATAAATTTGATAAGTAACTAAAATTACATCATTCAAATTTGATTAGTTATACGAACCAATTTCAAGCTGAGTTCTTAGCAGTAAATATAGCTTCAAATGACATCAAAGTGGTTGTAGTATTTCGTTTTGATTATGAAGAATCTGTGAAAACCAAAAAGACATTACCAAGTTTTGGTTGTCAGGGTCTATACACTTCAGTCAACTGGATTTTCTTAAATATTTCTAGTGCAAAGCTCACCAAGCCCACTTCCTATACCACTTGTGGCGCTATTCCCTTGCTAATGCTGGTGGCCATGATCGAAAACAAACTCTAGAGGGTCCAGTTCACTGAAACAGCAACAAGGAAAACTTGATGTCCAAATGCCAGTTTAAGTGAATTAACACGCTGAGATAAACATATTACAACTTCATATTCTGTACACTATGAGTAATAAAAAACGGTGCCTGAGAACTTCCTACTCGGTTCCGTGGGCAACCAAGAAAATACCCGCCTCTTTGTACTATTAGCACTACAAATATGACCAAACCTTTTCTTCAAATAATTCTCAAAGTAGACAGCAAGAAAATGAAAATTTAAGAAAACCCTACATCTAATCTAGATACTCCCATCTGGCAAACATAACCGTCAGAGACCAAAGGGATACAAGCACACCAAAAGGAAGATGGATGCTATTCCTTTCAAACAGAACTAGTTTCACTGGACACGGTATTTTTACCCATTTCACCTTGTTTATTGTCAGATTGCTCTGAATCGTTATCAGGGAACAATTCAGATTGCAGAGAAGGAACAACATTGTTCACGTGCAACCATGTTAGTTCCCACAGGCTATCTCCTCCAAGAGCACTCCTCTGCACAAGCACCCCCTTGGTCTTCATAACAAGCAAGGTGTTCTTCAGCAGCTCTGGTACCAATTCCTGAAGCTTTTCACTTTTTTTCCCTCTGACTTTCACCTTCATATACTTTTCCATCCGGCTAAGCACCCCCAGCCACAATTTGCAAAAGGTCGTCAACTGTGAAAGTTCGTGGAGTAATTGTAAAAAAACTTTAGTCAAGAGCTTCAGGGCAAGGACAAGTGTTCCTTCCATATTTCTGTAGTCTTTCTGTGAATGTCCCTGTGCTATTTCAGTCAAGTCGTCAAGCACTGTGAATATGACCATATCAAAACACTGCAACCACAAACTACGTGGAAGGTGAACTCCCTCTACTCCTGTCAAGCACATTTGGAGTGATAAAAGAGCATGGTTTCTCACTTCCTCTCTCTGGTCCAGACAGACTTTCCTTAATGCCTGGGCAAGTCTCAACCACATCTCTCCTATCTCCTGTGACAGTTTCATGGCTTCTGCCTCAGCCATAGCTTCCTTTGCATCTTCGTCCCACCGGGTTAAACAAGCAACCGAACCTGCCATAAGGTCTACTGCACGAACGGATCTATCAGCCTGTCCAACTCGAGACTCTGCAAACTGCCTTGCTGCATCTATACAAAGAACATAATTAGCTGGAGATAAATGGGCTCCATCAGACATGATAAACAATAAGGCATCAAATCCTGCTTCAGAAGCTTCGGGGTGTCTAGCCGTAATAGAAAGTAAAGATGCAATAGTTCGCCATCCAAGTTGTGATCTGATGTGGGTAGCATTTGCCTTAACCAGACGAGTAACTTCCTGAGTGATTTGCTCACAGTATGCATCTGCAACCCTCGCGTCAAGTTTGAGAACCAGTTGAAGTGATCTCAAAAGTTCATCAGCCAAGTTCTCTTTATAAGGAAGCAGCCTCTGACAAATACGAAGGAGCCCAAAAACAGCCTTCTCAACCAGGGCACAGGGCATTACAGTCGACTGAACAATGTTAGCTATGTGCTCATAGACGCCCTGCCAGAGAAGTCCAATCCGATCTCTATTATTCAGGGTAATTGCAATAAGCAACTCCAAACAAAAAACTGCAGTGTCCTCATCCTCAGGAGAACTACTACCCTTTTGAGGTCTCCCAGCAGCCCATATGAGTGCACGTGCAAGCTGTAATAGAGACTCAGCCAGGAGAAATTTACTTTCGGTGAATATGCTGTCAATATGACATTTTTGAATAGTCTGAAGTGTGCGTTGATGAGCAGCAAGTTGTTGTTCAGTGGGTTGAGACCGTGGTTCTTCTGTATCTAATGACAAGAGCTGACTGAACCGGCCCATCAATCCAGAAGATCTTCTAGGAGTACCTATGGCTTGCACTTGAACAGAAGATAATGAATTTGTAAGAGGTTTCCCCTGTCCAGGCTCAGGGGACATCTCTGAGTCATCAGCTGCATCGCTGGCTACACGGGCAGGAAGAAGGCCTAGCTTATGCAACCTTAAGATGCAATCCAATATGTTTCTCCATCCAGTACGAATAAAATCACCATATCTGTTTGCTATAGTGAACACTGTGACGGTGGCCATCCGAGCCTTGCAATCATCACCAAAGGCGAGAACAGGTTCCTCAACAGATGAGGGATTTAACAATGTTGTGAACTTACAGAGAGAAACTACGAGATCATCCAAGACGTCTTCAAGATGATGACATGCTGAAATTTTTGCAACGGCTAAGAACCCGTCAATACATGTTTGGTAAACTTCTTCATGTTCTGCATGATCAAAAACGACAGAAATGGCAGCAATTGTTGGACCAGACATTATAGCAAACATGTCATGGTCAAGGTATGCTCTGGAATCTGAAACTATATAAGGGGCACTTTTCTTGGATTTGTGCATCAAATCAATCCAACGACTGGGGGTCATTTCGGCAAATCCAGCACCTTGTTCTGGAGTTGTGCGGATTTCATTCTTGCAGATAGAATGATACAGCTCAGAAAGAAATTCACGAGGAAGATCATTACCTCCATTAATGTGGCGATTGTTACGAATAAAATCCTCTTCGGTCATCTTTTTCTTCACCTGGACATTGTGCTGGTCAGTGTTGAGCATTATCAATGAATAAGATAGCAAAAGAGCAGCATCTTTATTAGCTAGAATCTGTGGTGATTGCTCATAGTATCTTTCTGAAAATGCCTCAAGTACCCTTTGTATCTTTTGAGATTCTCCAGGCAGTCGAAAAGTCTCCAAAAAAAGACGCAATGCTGTGTCTAGGTGCATATCTTGAAAATCAAATGTTTTAGCAAATTCATGAAGAACCTGAACACAAAATTCGTCATGATTCCCAAGAAAATCCCCAACAAGATTTTTATCTAAACCGGCAGTGTACCTGAAAAAACAAGCCACGCTTTGAGGATCAAGTTTTTCAGGCAAGAGATGTGTTCCCTGTAGAAATTCTAACCCTTTCTTTGGATCTCTGTTGAAATGATCAGCACCAATCATCAATCGTCTTTTGATATATTTCCTCCTACGAACAAAGGGAACCCAATTATCCGGTTCATTATAGTTCTCACATTTCAGCATCCAAAATGGAGTATACTCCTCAAGATTTACAGGAGAAGGCTCTGAATTAAAGGACCCATTTCCTATCCTCTCAGCCATTCCCTGGATTACAGCAATCAGACCATCCAAGGCAAGGATATGCATCGCAGATAAAGGGCTATTCACAGGAAATGCGCTCCTGGATAATAAATTGGCAAGTTCTTCAAACACATTACTGCAAGTTATATCACAGTCTAAATTTGCATACATCTCCACCATGAATGTTTTTTGCCTGCAAAAATCAACAAGGGCTTCCATAGCAACCTCCTGTTGCTGATATGATGCCCCATAACGGCTTTGTGAGAGCCTCAATATCACACAGGAAAAGAAAGCCTCGAGCTGTAACTTGAGTTCAGTACGCAAGTGCTGATAAAGATTGAGAACGATACTGCAGACCATGGAAAGAATTAGTGGGCTCATTGACAATCCGAACTGCATTAGATTACGAAATAGTTCATCCTGTACCAAACTCAATAATCTAGGATGATGCCTAATTGCTGGGCCACCCAATTCAATAGCTGAGTTGATCAAACCTAAGGCAAAAAGGGGTACATCTTCATCAAAAGCTATAGAATTTGCTTTGGGACCCATTCCCATATGTTCAACAACATTCAACAATGAACACAGGAAGTGAAATATCTCAACCATGCAGGGGACACCATAAGGTTCAGTCATCAGATGCAAATCATAGGGAACAGAATCCTTTCCATTATCTGTCCTCCCTGCACTATCACCCATCACACTAGGAATCAAACCAGTGGAAGCACCAGAAGCAAAAGCTCCAGAAGATGGCTGACCATCATACTCACTACCATTCTCTGATTTGCTACCGAAGGTGTAGTCTGTATCAATTCCACCAACCTGCACTCAAGGAAATTATACATAAGGTTTCTACTCAATCAGTGTCTATAGCATTTCTACAACAGCACAAGATGTACTAATCACTGGTGCAAGTCCTTGTGCAGATGTAACAAGGCCAAATTTTACACATTGGAACAAAAACTCCAGTTTGAATACACCATACTCCACGCATAACAAAAAACACCATAGCTATAATGTAAGACTACTACGTTGACCTCCCTCCAATCCCTTCTTTGCATGTAGATTTGACAAGTTAGTGCCCAACAACTATGTACCCATAAGCGCAGGAAATTATCAGTCAGAACAAAGAGATTCTTTTAACAAAAAGAAAGGGAAAGTAAAAAAGAGCGGAAAAACCAAAATAGAAGGGAAGAAGTAGATTATAGGAAGACTAGAAATTATATTATTTTGGTTTTTCCACTCTTTTTTACTTATGATTAGTCTTATATCATTTCTTTGGTGCAAATAGGAAATAACAGACTCGAAAGAGGAAAGAAATAAGGATGCAGCTGCACCTCATGCTTGATAGAAGTCCCTCCTTTAACCAGTGAGCGTTCAGTGTTGTCGACATCTGGAAGGTGTGAAAAGATACACCTGACAAGTTCATGCATTGTGTGGCGAGCTATCCGTTGTAATAGCTCGCCTTTTGTGCCAGCTTGATGAACAACTCGGAAGCATGTGTTAACAATAGTGCAGACGTGCTGATTACTTAGAACAACAGATGTTTTCCCTTTCATACAAGCCAAAAGAACCTGAAGTATCTTCATCAATACAACTTCTTCAGATGCAGGATCAGTTACCTCAAATCTGCAGCTAGTCACAGCATCAACTACCAAGTTCATAGCATCTTCAATGTTGACGGTATTTAAATCAAGCACATCAAGAGTCAAAATCTTGTAAACTGACGACAATGCAACACCTGTTATTGGTGCACCAGTTTCATCAGATCGAATCACCTCCAGAAAAGGCTGGAGATACAGAACCGGGTTTATAGTTTGCCACTGATGCTGCCATGAGAATATTTGTTTTCTTAATGTTTTGAGAGACTGGATGAGAGAGTGCTCCAGCTGATCATCCCCCGAAACATAACGTCCTCCCCACCTGACATTCCTCCTCATGACTGCCAATACTGCTCCTATTTCTGAATCAATCATGCATGCTAAAGCAGCTTTATTGGAAGTGGTAGTCTCACAGTCTTCAGGTTCCTCTTCAATTGCCTTGATATTAGATTGTAGCCTTAATCGCCCCATTTTTCCTGACCTTCACCACAATCACACAACTTTAATATCCAGCAGCAACTGCTATACAGGGAGAATGCTGGAGCTTGATCACAGCGTAAGCTTTGCAATCTTTAACAGAAGTATAAACTTACTCAAGATTTTAACAATTACAAAAAGTGATAAACAAAATTATGCAGCAAAATTCTAAAAAATTAAATCTAAAAATTCCTAATACAAATCAAAAAAATGAAAACATTGCAAGACCATAACATGGTAGTACCATTTCCTGAACAAACAGGCACCAATAAAATCAAGTTGTAAAACATATTACACCAAAGAAAGGTCTAAGGAAGTAGCATAACTAAACAACATGGCATTACAAAACAAACATTGAATGCCAATTTGCTTCAATTAATTGCTTAGAAGAGTGTGTAATTTGAGATATTGAGCAACTTTATGCAATCAAAGCCAGCTACCAGCACGAAGGACAAAATGAACGTCAAATCACAAAAGGCACCCATTCACATTACCACATTTTGATTCTCAATTGTTAAAATGGAAATCATCCCACTGATTTTTCCTGCTTTATTCTACTTAAATCTTTGACACCCATCAGAAAATCTCGTCTAAACCCTTGAAAGCAAGAAAAAGAAGAACAAGAATGATCAGCTCAACGGACCAATTCACAATTGAAGATACACTGATTGAACATCCCCTTTTTTCCAGACGCACATACTAAAAGAAGTAAACAATGCCTTAGTTTCCTCAATACAAACTAAAATCTCGACATTTCCATAATAATCATCTATTGAAACTGGATCACTGAAGAAAATTGAGCCACGATAATAACAAATAGAAAACACAACTACACAAAAATCTGAGATCTAATTCAATTACAACCACAAAATCAGATTAAATTCCAAATATTCACAGATAACAAGAACCCTAGAGCATGAAATTAAGAAGCAGCGGATAATTGATTACGAGAATCAATAATGGCGATGTGAACTAGTTTTAAGCCGTTAAGAAGAGGAGAATTTTACTTGCTTGTGGTAGAAAGAAGAAATGTGCTCGGAGTAAGTAGTGCGATTTGACGGAGGAGCCTCCCCGGGGCGGCGTAGACGACGGCGGTGGTCAATGGCGGGGAGTTTGGGCCCGGCGTTTGAGATTTCACCACCACCTTCTCTTTTTCGTAAAGCGTGCTGTCTAAAGCACGTTTATAATTTAATAGAGTTTTGGCCAGTGGCAATATTAGAATCGTATTTTTTTCTCCTTTTTTTTTTTTTTTTTGAGGAATTCTCTTTATTTTTAAAAAGCGGAAAAAAATTGAATTATAACTAGGAGGTTAAATCACAAAATGCCCCCTTAATGTTGCATAAGTATCAAATTGCCTCTATATTCTAGAAACACACAAATTACTCCCTAAAATTGATAAAAGACAGTTGTACTCATTTATGCACAATGCTTTGATAATTTTCTTTTTTTCGCTCCAAACTTAAAATTTTTATACCAAGTTTACCCATGAGCGGGTAAAACAAATTGATAAAGGATTAGAAAAGTCTCAAACGCAATAACTACAAAAAAAAAGTTTTTGGTTAGAAACATAAGTTCATAATTACTATATCTTTTTATTGTTGTCACTAGCATAAATGACATTACTAAGATTTCTTAATACTCTATTTTGAATATATTTTACACAAATCACAACTTCATCTCCACCTTGCAAGTTGCTTGTTATACATCAAGACAAAAACAAATTATTGATGTCTTTTTTCATACTTTTCTCCATTTTGAATACAAACAATAGGATTAATTTATTATGAAAATTTTTGCAACTTTTTAGTCTTGAATTTGGTTTTTTATATAAGAGTGCAACAACAATATTGGTTTGGAGTAATGATATTGTTTTGTTCTACATAGCAAGTCAACAAGAATAGCCATAGTTAAAAACTTATCAAGGCAAATTTGTCATCCAAAAGTTGAAGTGTACATGAGGGAGTGGTTTGCTACTGAAGTAAGAGGTAATTTGTGTATTTTTTTTTTTAAACAAATGGGGTAATCTATTATTGATTCAACATTATAAGGGGCATTTTGGGATTAAGCTTAATTAGAATACTTGTGTTTTGAGGAAATAAACAACATAGATTTTGGGTTTTGGAATTAACAATCAATCACCCCTTTTACAACAATTTTAACATAACAAATAGCCCCTTGCGATGTTAGAAGCTAGGGTGCGGTATGACTGCGTTTTTGCTTTCCTTCAAAAATGCAATTGCTTCCACCAGCAAAAAAAGTTTAATTTGTTAGCAATTAAAATCTTCTTCTTCAAAACTAACACAATGATTTTCTTTATAAAAACAAAATTAAAGAATTTTGGAGATATTATATTTTGTTTAATTTTTTTTTCACATTTTTCCTGTCAAATTTTGTAGTCTACATGCGAAGAATTATGATTTTATCAGTATGAAAATGCAACACTCTTTATAACAACAAAAGGAAAGAATTGTGGAGATTTTATATTTCATTTATATTTTTTTCTTAGTTTCTCGATCAAATTTTGTACTATAGATGCGACGAATTGTGTTCTTATGAGTATGAACACACTTATGTCCCATATAATTCATGGCCAAATCTGGCCCAAATTGACATGTCACAAACTCATTCGTTGAATTCAAATCTTAAAAAAAAAAAAAAAAAAAAAAAGCTGTCCAGTTGTTATCCTAACAAATAGAAAAGTGGGCAACGCACGCACTTGAGCGTGTTTCGTCCCACATCCTTTTTGGACATTCTTGCTTTTATGTTGTCCTTTTCTGTCATTTTGCACCCTTTCAGTTGAGGCATTTTGTCCTTTTGTTGGTTTCTCTCTTCCTCCACCGACCCGTTTCTTCTGTCTTGCTTTGTCACCGCCACTCTCATCCCCCGTTCTACCACCGGCTCCATATGTTCTACATTAATTGTCAGTCGGTAGCCTACTCTCTCTGGAACACTCTTCCTGTCAGTGTTTCCCATCCCATATTCCTATTCCCACACCCCCTCCTCCAATTTCGACAGAAAATTATCTCCATCTTTTGGCAAAATTTTTATCTTCCACTCCTCATCTACGGCTTTTGCTAGGGAAAATTTACCTTTTTTTCTTTTTAAATCTTTGAATTTCAAAAAGTACTTTTTGGTCCTTCTGCAGCACCACACTAGAGTTGGATCATGGTTATGAAACATTCTCAAAGTACCTTCCACAAGAACGAAATTTTGACATAAAGATGTGCTTGAATTGATGCAAACATTATCTTCTAATTTTTCCACAACACATGATTGATTCATCTTGTTTTGGCTTGAAATTAAATAGAAATAGTAGTCTCCCTCTAAGGTGACTTTTTATGAAAGGTTATTGTTGATAATATGGATTTCATATTATAAAATTTTCTTTATAAAGGCCAGTAAAAATGACGTTGAATTCATAAGGTGGGTTTAAAAGCCATAGAAAATAAGTTCCCTCCTTTATTTTCTTTTTCTTGCTGGCACATAATTTGGTCATTTGCTTGGGTATGTAGGTTTAATTAATCTAATTGATGAGTTTAATATGGAACTTGTTGTCATTGAAATCTTGAAAGTCATGTTTGATTGGGTTGAAATGAAAATTTTGCTTCCCTCTGCTATTTGATTTAGAGAAATGTGCCATTTTTTTTATATACACAGTATATGTTTGACAAAATGCCGAACTGAAAAAAGAAGTTAAAAAATATATTTTATGTGCACATGACTAATAGAAATTTTCCCCGTAAAAACCCCTTGGCCGTCCATCTCATTGAGAAAATGTTAAAATTTGATCCTCCTAAAAGAATTACCGATGACTTTCTTCATCAATGTAAGTAATATTCGTGTTCTGTTTACCAATTGAGTTAGAATATATTTTCAGTTGTATCATTTCTTGGTTGTGATGACTGCTTAAGATAAGCCAGTTTGTTTTAGTCTCTAAGCACAAACCCGGTTTGGCTTCCATTAAGCTTCAATTTGTTGATTAAGCATTTGTTTTCCATTCCTTTCTTCCATGATAAATTTTAAGCACTTTATTTCCAAGTTCACATTATAATCACAACGGCTCAACCAAAATGGTAAAGAGATCTCAAAAAACCTTTAGCTCCACAGGATATTAACCATTCTTTAAAGCATTATACGAGAGTTTCAGCTACGTGCAACTATTACTAGGTTTTTTTTGTTGAAAAAATAATGTGAAACAAAGACGTATATCTTTTTTGTAGGTGTATGTTTTGTACTTTTCCTTGAAGTGGTTTAGTGGAGAAAATGGAGACTGGAGCACCATCATTTCTTTGAAAAATTGTTGTTATCTAGATTTTAGAAGTGCATATTGATGGCTCGTGCTAAAGTCAGAAATAGGCATTTGTGCATATATAATCACTAATATGCGATAAATTTTTTTAGAAATTTTTAAATAAATGAGCTTACCAAACTGAAACTATTGGATTCATGGTGCTGTATTTGCCTTTTTCTTATTTTGTTAACTTGTTTTCCATCTGCAAAAGTTAAGTTGCTCTTTATTTTTTTGAATTTGAAGAAGAACTTGCACATCCCACCTTGCAAGATCACATGACGTAGCCATGGAACCAGTATGCTCAAAGCTATTTTCTTTTCATTACAAGCAGCAGGCCATTGGAAAGGTGCAGATGAATGATATGATATACTAGGAAACCTTGGCATTAAATGCAGAGCACGCTTAATGATGGGAGTAACATTTTTGAATCTTTGATATAAATAAACAAGGTGGATTTTTAGCAGTGATCTTTGCTCAATCACTAACTATAATTATTCAAACAAACAACTTTTTGCTTCTTTTATGAACTTGTGCTTGCATTCAATACAATTTTATGCACATATTTCATAAATAGTCAACCCTCTCTGTTGGGCACCCTCACGCGTTGCGGGAGGACGTAAAGTACTAGTAATCTTACTATGCAACAGACTTGGTTTATACATAAAGAGAAGCAATAGGTTCAAGCCACAATTGCTCTTTCAACTGTTCAAAACCAATACCAAAATAAGCATATATATGGTTCAAAAACAATATTGGTAAGCATTTGAGCTCGCCAATGCTAATTTTTATTTACATAAAAACTAACAGGTAGTCTGTAAACTCCACAACATATTCAAATCCAAGAAATCTAGACATCAAGAGGGGTTTTTGCAATATTAACTACTGAGTGTTAACAACAAACCAGAGTGCTTATTCTCCTGTCCAGTTTGTGATATCTATTAAGACTGTATGCATGGCTCAAATTTTATAAAACTTCAATGGAATCCATGGAGGAAAGTACACGGAGACCATATTCATTGTCCAGTAAAGCTGTCTGTTTGGAAACCATGCCTTGTGCACGTTTCTTCAAGAATCATGTTTGTCAACAATTTCTACTCAAAGTAGCTGATAAGATGTGTTATTTACCTTGATGGACTTGGATGGCATGACAACTGTTTCTCTCTTAGAAATTTGTAGTTCAAATTGTTTTAAAGAACTTCATTTCATTGTCATTCTTCTAGCATTCATCATCTGCTGCTATTGTGTGCTTATTTTGATTATTATGTGGTTAGAGTACTAAAACTTCTTAGTATGTATGTCCTGAACAGGTGAAAGTTCTTACTTTGACAGATCATGATACAATGTCTGGCATCCCTGAAGCCCAGGAAGCAGCTTCCAGATTTGGCATCAAGATTATTCCAGGAGTTGAAGTTAGTACAGTTTTCTCTCCAAGGTAAAGTCGTCCATTTGGGTTCATCATATCTACCAGCATAAACTACTGCTGAGAAACAAGCTTTGGCGGTGTCATATTTCTTCTGTTGTATTTTAGGGGCTTTCTTGTGCCACTGTTTCATTGGTAATAATTGAATTGTTGAGTGATTTATTTCTTGTTTGAATTTTTGATATTGAAACAGAGGAGAGTCTAGATCAGAGGAACCGGTTCACATCCTTGCATACTATAGCATGTGTGGACCTACAAGAATCGAGGAATAAGAGAGGTTTCTACCTGATATAAGGAAAGGACGTTTCCTCCGTGCAAAGAGCATAATTTCAAAGTTAAACAAACTCAAGTTGCCTCTCAAGTGGGAGCATGTAACCAAGATTGCAGGCACCGTTGCTCATGCTTTGGTTGAAGCAGGCCATGTAGAGAATCTAAAACAGGCCTTTTCCAGATATCTTTATGATGGTGGACCTGCTTATTCTACGTAATTAGTGTGACCTATTTAAATTTTGTGTACTCCTGAAGTTGGTCGATATGATTTCTGTGAAAATTAATGTAGAGTTCTTGTTCAGGGGAAGTGAGCCAAATGCAGAGGATGCAGTTGAAATGATATGTAAAACAGGAGGTGTTGCAGTTCTAGCGCATCCTTGGGAGCTAAAAAACCCAGTTGCCGTGATCAGAAGATTAACAGAAGCAGGCTTACATGGAATAGAAACTTACAGAAGTGAGGGAAACTGGCAGGTAGGTCACTCATTTTTGTGTTGTCCAGCAGATAACATATGCATAAATGTAACTGAAAATCAGTTTTCAGCATCAAATGCGTGCAGTTGCATCGTTTGGCACACCACCTAGTATACTGCTAATGAGAAATGAATATGCTTTTGCAAACTATTGAACAGAAAGCGTTCTTCGTTTATAATACATACAGAAAACCTTTTTCAACATTACAAGGAGGATTGGCATGCGTGCTCAACTAGTGAACATCTTAGCATTGCAGAAAGTTGAATCCTAAGAGCTGCACTGAGCTGAGCAACTACATCCACAAAGATTTAACAAGTGTGACAGATTTATAGTAGATATATCCTCGGTCTCTTATGAAGGATGATCATTTGGGATCATCACGGCTGAGGAATCAAGGGATGAGCAACAGAGATCCTACCGCCTGAATTACTCTGTAAATGACCATGTGCTGATGTGGTTTGGAATCTCAAGCAACTTGAAGAACTGGAACTCTCCTGCGTGCCGATAACATATCATTCAATTGGGCTAGTTGGAGCAAAAGCTGATTGATTCTCTGCAATCACAGAATTTTAAAACATGTAAATCTTCAGAATTTATATGATTATTGCGTTGCCTTGTAGAAACAAAAAGCGTATATTCAAGTTCTCTTTGTTATAAATTGTGGTTGCCAATTGCCATCCTTAATACTGATTTTCTAAGAGAATTCTGAATTTTTGATGTGGAGAGATTCAATTTTCTCAAGAATCTTGTCTGAAGTCTTCTGCTTGGAACCATCAAATTGGTAATCAAACTAGCACATGCATCAACGAGGCCATTATAGATAAACATATGCACTAACGATGAACAGCTAAGAATTGTAGTATTGTACTATAAAAAAGGTTTATTATAGTGTACCTGGTCTTTTTCTTTAATGAGAAGTATGAGATGCTGCTTGTTCTCTGGCTGCACTTGCCTCTGCCACCTCTTTGCTCTCCTATACAACGCCACCACCAACACCATTGCTCCTACTCCAGTTGTTGCTGAAGCTAATAACCATATGCTAGCTCTAGGAACAGTACGATTTGTCATCCTTGAAACAAATTTCTCAATCCCAGAGCTGAAAATTCCCAAACGCGTACTTATCCAGCTCCCAGCATCATTTTCAACCTTAGCTTCTTCACCCTCACCATTATGATCACCATCAGACGACAACGAGGCAGACGAACATGAGGGATGTAACTGGTGTTGTTCCTCAATCAGCTGGTCTTTATTTGGAGAAATAATTGGTAAGTCTTCATGATTATTTGGTGGAAATATTGCAGAATCGGTACTGAAGAAACCGTCCTTGATTACCACTGAATTTTCTTCGTCATTATACCAATGAGCTTTGTTTGTGGAGGATGGTGATTGTATTTCAATCCAATCACTTTCTCCGCCTGATAATTCTTCATTTTCCATATCTTGAGTACAAAGTTGTGTGAAGCATATACGCAATGGAAGTACTTCAGATCTTTTAGAGTGTTGTATTAGCCACTAGTGTTACTCAAAACACACAACTCCTTCTCTGTCTCTTTCTTGGTCACTGATATTTTATCCGAAGGATTTGAAGAAGGCAGAATCTAGATAGAGTTTCGCTTTCCTAGGGTATTTGTGCTGGGGCATTAACAAATATAATTGTAAGTTCATGCTAAAGTTCAAATATTCTGGAGATATTTTGCCAGAAATATCTTTAAGGACTGATGTGTTCTTAAGAATCTGGATTTGGCAGCTTGTTCCACATAGACAGGTTAAGAAAAATACAAAAAGAAAAGCAAAACCTTTTCCCATGGATAGCTAGCAGACAGATCAGTGTAATATTAGTAATCAAGAAATGCAATTTGGTTTCACAGCAGATTTTTTTAGAATTGCAAAATGATTATACAGCTTATGTTACATACAGATTTGAAGCCAAAGATTTATGGAAGCATAGAGCACAATCTCTATTCGTAGGCAGTGGTCAAATCCACCCATGACCATCCTCATTATCTTCACAAAAATTAAGTAAGAAAAAAAGGAAAAATTTCACAGGCTTTGGGTTGGAATCAGCTGAGGAGTCCCAGAGTCCCACATCGAAAACGAAGTCGAAAGAGAAGGGTTGAGAATTGGATAAAATAAGACAAAATGGGCTCGGGCAACATACTTACCTGGACGGGGTCAATGGGCGATCAAGAAGACCCATGGCCTAGGTTGGTGACCTCCATTGCACTTGGGAGGGGTGCCTGCCTATGGTCTCCCCAAGTGGGAGAGCCAACGTCATAATTTGTGATAGTGGGGGCCTGCGTTCGCGCGGCCCCTGCCCAGCTCATAAGCCCAAATTTGAACGTCGAAAACTTGAATATTAAAGCCTCCTTCCCGACTTTTAATTTATTGGAAGCAAAAGGTTGACTCTTTCTTGACTAATTGAGCAAATACAGCCCATCTCAGAAGCCCAAAATTTGACATACAACACGTAAATAATTAAAGCCCACTTCTCGACTTTTAATTTATTTTAAGAAATTATTGGACTTTTTTGTTTAATTAAGTAAATAAATATTTTTAAAATCATTAATGCTTCTTGTTAAGGAAGTTGAATAACTTGTCAATATTTTTTGTTGTCAATTGTACCCATTTGGATAGTCTAATAATGACATGGGATAAGATTAATTCTTAAACAATGTAAGGTACATTAAATATGGGATTTGGCCGTTGCATGATTTGGTTATTTGCTTCTCTTCATGTTTGCAATAAAATACTTAACCATGCAGCTGCAATTTGAACAACACAATAAAAAAAGGTGAATTGAGTATTCAATTAATGTCAGATTTCTAATTAGTGAGCCGATTTTCTCTAGTTAGTTTACCAAATCAAAAGTTAGGGGCTGATAACTATTGGGGTTCAGGTCTACTACAAATCTTTATTATTCTCACAGGTCAGAAGCCTAGAGATGAGCCCAATTGGCCAAGTTTCCCTACCACAAAGTATGCTTCTAATGGGCTATTTGATAGGCACATTAACACTCCGTGTGGATAATTGTTTTTTGAGGTATTTTTTAAGAAATATTACTGTAATAACTTTAAAGATTTTTCTCAATAAATGTATTTATGAGATAAAAAGTTAATTGAAAAACGTATTTAAAGTTTCTAAAACATATGTTTTTAAGAAACACAAACAAACAAACGCAACCTAAGTATCCTTCAAGATTTTCACTTTAGCAGAGGTCCAAAAATTATAAATGTTCAACGACTCAATAAGTGGTGGTAAAAAGTAATATAGTTAAATCTTCTTGTCACACTACATAAATTATGAATTAGCAAGTATTGTAAGTACCCTTAGTAATGCAAAATATTTATTCTTCTTCACTTGTTTACTAATGCCAAGAAATTGTGTTGTTTGCCCAAATTATTTATTAGTGTTCCGATGCATAATACAAACCTAGGGGAACTTGTTCACCAGTATACTTATTTTACGCACAATATCTACTTTGGCACTTTTCATTGCATGACTTAGTGATATTCTAATGTCCGATAAAGATATCCAGAAATTTTTTGTAGACGTGACCTAAACTTTTTCTGTTTTGGGGGTAATTAGACTTGAAAGAAACTAATGATGATTCATCAAATTGAGTTCAAATGTTTTTCCCTATATGCTTCCTTTATAACTTATATTTCAAACTCATAGTGGCTTTTAAGCCTTTCAAGTGAGACTTGTATCTAAAATTTCTTAAGGCCTGTTCTTAATAACTTTTTTTATCTGATTTTTGCTTTTAATTTTTGAAAATTCTATTTTGTAATGTTCTCAACTACTTTTTATTACTATTTTTTATATTTTTTAAGCAAAAAAGGAAAAAACTGATTTTTAACTTTTCTAAAATCAGTTTTTTATAAAAATAAAAAACTATTGAAAACAACCTATTACTCTACCATGTAATTCTTCCAACCCCGAGTCCCAAAACCAAGACTGCATTAAAAGGTACTATTTGATTCACAAACTAGGATATGCGTTTTTTTTTTTTTATAATTTGGAAAATTGGAAAGGAGATTCACAACACTCACCAAACTGAAAGAAAGCTAGGTAGGTAGAGGTAACCAATCCACAGAATCCTACTCAAAAGCTAAGTAACTTTTAGGAGGACCCATGGGGGCTTAAGAACAAAACACTCACTCTCAACTCGTCTAATGTGGGATTTTATATTTTTTTGACAATTTGAGAAATTGGGAAGGGGATTCACAACACTCACCAAACTAAAAGAAAGCAAGGCAAGCAGAAGCAACCAATCACAGAATTATACCCAAAAGCCATGGTAACTTTTAAGGGGACCCACAGGGCTTAAGAACAAGACACTCATTCTCAACTCGTTCGATGTGGGACCTTATATTTTTTTGACAATTTGAGAAATTGGGAAGGGGATTCACAACACTCTCCAAACTGAAAGAAAACAAAGCAGATAGAAGTAATCAATCCATAGAATCCTACCCAAAAGCCATAGTAACTTTTAGGAGGATCCATGGAGTTTAAGAACAAGACACTCACTCTCAACTTGTCCGACGTGAGACTTTATCAGGGAAAATGTAGTTTCTTTTCATCAGGGCATGAGATTGCAATTTGTAGTGGTGTCTGTTGGTAAATTTTTTCTTTTTTTAACAATCTTGGCAGTAAACGTAACCTCGTTGAGCTTAAAGTTGGATATTTTGCAATTTGACCAAGATTAATGTTTTTGTCCTTTTGCTTAGGATTCATAAAAGGAAGACCAAAATGGATATGGATATGATATGATGTGGTCCAACACTAAATTGCTTCTGCTAGCATTTCGTTTGAAAAAGCCAAGGCTTAATGCTAATCATATTGTCCCATCCATCACACTCCGACCATGTTATATTTCTTAGAAAATTATTAGATATAAAAGCCCACTTTCACCAAGTGCATGAATTGGCCTCCTTCTCTCTCCTCCCCCATTAAACATGCCGAGAAAAGTTGAGGCAGAAGTGAGGCTAAAAGTAGACGTTTAGATTACAAATCTTTTCACAACTATTGTTTGGGGTTTAGGAACCAACTAATTGTGACTATTATTTTTTTATTCTTAAGCCATTTTTTAAGATTTCAACCTAAATAAAAAAAAAAAGAATAATCTTTTGAAGCACTAAGCAATATTTTGTTGCCTCCTAGAGATGGTGTTAGAAAAAAACACAAAAAGTTTTCCTTGAAATTTGGATTTTTGCAATATTCTAATGACAAAGAAACGAGTCAAAAAACATCAGCAATTCCTTATCTTTAAAGGAGACAGATCTATGTGGAAGATTCTTATATTCACCGCCACGTTACCTTCTCAAATAAATGAAGTCAAATATCCAAGGGGTTCTTGTAGTTATGCTAATGCAACTCTACTTCTTTTTAGCAGTAGTTAATGGCCCTCAGTCTTGGGTAGGGTAGTATCAACTATCTAGAAATTTCAAAACTTTGAATTTATTTCTTTTAAAAAATAAAAAAAAAAACTTTGAAGTAACAGTCTAAAATCACCTTGGCCCTTTTCATTTTGCAGCCCGGGATTGTACAACCTGAGGAATTTTTGGATTCAACCCTCAACCTACTATTGACCGAAATTTTCCACCACTCTATCTTAATTAACTTTTGCATTATTGATTAGCAATAACCTCTTATCAAGACAGTTCATTTCACTTTGTGCATCAAACACAAAGGACAAAAGCTGAGAAGAATTCTGAGTTAATTGGATACCTTGATTAACAGGCAAGTATATGCCTTTTATCGTATCAGGCCTGCTTCCATGTACATGCATTACTTGACTAAACTATGATTTGATATTCAATCAATGAATGCATATGAGGACAATGATGACGGTAAAACCAATAATGTCCTCTTAGCACTCAATGCTGATTAGAAAATGTATTGTTGATAGAAGTCCAATCAATATCAATTTTGTTAATGGTTTTAATCAGTAACTAACTTCTAGCCAAGAAAAGATGCCATTAGTTCTGCATTTGCGACTACTGTTGCTACTAACTAAATGGTTCTATTTTATTTAATCAAACCAAAATGATACTTTTTCTTTTCTTCCTCATTTGACTTAGAAGGTAGATTCACTCAAAGGAGAAAAAGTAAAAGGAGAAAAGGCTAATCTAATCTTCCTATGATGAAATTGGAGTCAAAGGGATTTCCTGGCCCCAAACATGAGGTAGTGTGTACAGATTGCTTTCCCTCAAAAAAGTAATCACAGATTGCTTATAAATGGCCCTAGATTTACTTCTTGTATCTATGCTTATCTCACTCTCTATTTTCTCTCAACGTCTACTAGATAGCAAATTTACAGTGTACTAAAATAATGTGAGAAATGAATGAGATTACACGGTGACAAGAAAATGAAAGCTTAATGTAAAATTGAATCAAAAAGTGAGACAGATAATCCGAAACTCTTATAAATCGGAACAACAGGATGCCCTTCTTAAGCTTTTTGCTATCTTTCAAGGTTAGGCAGGGTTCCAATTTTCTTTTTCTAACAATATTCACCTGCATCAAAACCACCTTTGGAACTGGACAGAGGAAAAATCCACATGAATTAAAACTAAAACCCTGCTCTCCACCCCACCTCCCTAGTCTTCTCTCTCTGCAATAACTACAGTTCCTGTTCTGCTGCTATAACTTATTCACTGGTATCAAGAACAGAAGCAGAGCCATATCGTTTGGTATCTTTCTCATGCAAATAAGCCTTTTTGCCTGCTCTTTGTTTCTCTCTCATTCTACAAGTCATGGAAGAAACAGAAGACTGCAATACAAACAAGAAATGCACATCCAAAACCAGTTTCAGAGGAAGGACTAATAATCGTCGTAACCATCAGAATCACCATAACCATCGCCACCAGCTATTGCATCAGTCCAATGGGATTGGCTTTGGATTCTGTAATCAGAACCAGTATCAGACTTATCCAGCTCTCCTTCCTTTGCCTCCTACCATACCTTTGCAGCTAACCATCACTCAACCTTTCCCTCAAAACCAGAACTTCAGATCAAAATCCCAATTGCAGAAGCCTGCTAGGAAGCAGAATAATCCTCCTCTCGGTGCCTCCTCTAACTCCCAGGCCCCAGATATCTCTGTTGCACCAGGTAGCTCATTACATTTAAAGTTGGCATCTTTTTTCTTTTTTTCTTGATTTTCTGTATTTTGATCCTCTACTATATGAGTTTTTATTATATTGCCATCTCCATTCCATTGACTTTTAGGTTCCGCACTTGGTTTTCAATGTTTCCAAGATTAAATTTTTGATGCGGAATTATAAATCACGTTTTGGTCAGTTCATGAGTTTCCGATACATAGGATTATAGGGATGGTTTATATGATGCTTCTAGCCCAAAAGATTAGTATTTTTTCAGTAAATGTTTTGCTGAAGCTGTAATAATTGCAAAGAACCTTACTTCAAGTAATGAATAAGTGCTGTGGTTCAATGGTTAATGCTTTCAGAACTGTATAAAGAACATAGTTTAAAATTAAAATTGATATAATTTTATCTTGTTCTGTTTGACTACAATGAAGTACCAGTGAAGGTGTTCCAATGGCAAACTGGTCTGCCCTCTGGAAAGAAAGGAACGAGAGTTACAGCTGCCACACAACCATCAAGGATGGTGGCAAGAAGACCAGATTCTGGTGGTGTGGAAGGGACAGTTATACCTCTCCTTGCCAACCATTTTCAAGTCCAATTTGACCCTTCACAGAAAATATTCCAATATGATGTTGAAATTTCTCCAAATCCATCTAAAGAAGTTGCCAGGTTGATTAAGCAAAAACTTGTAGAGGAAAGCTCTGTTGAGCTGTCTGGTGCCCTTCCTGTTTATGATGGCAGAAATACCATGTATAGCCCTGTAGAATTCCAAAATGATAGGCTTGAAGTTTATATAAGCCTTCCAATTCCTAATGGCAAAGCCACTGTTATCAGTTGGGGAAATAGTCAATTCTCTAGAAAAGAAGCAGCAACTCAAGCTTTTTCGAGTGAACATCAAGCTTGTATCCAAGGTTGATGGAAAAGAACTAGGCAGCTACTTTGAATAAAGAAAGAGATGATTGGAGTCCCCTTCCCTCAGGAATATCTTCACGCATTAGATGTTGTTCTACGGGAAGAGCCCAACAGAGAAATGCTGTGACACTGTGGGCCGATCATTTTACTCGAGTTCAATGGGAGGGCATGAAGGAAATTGGATGGAGGAGCTGTTGCATTAAGAGGCTTCTTTCAAAGTCTCAGACCAACACATCAAGGGCTTGCTCTGAATGTGGATTTCTCTGTGACAGCTTTCACTGAGAGCATTGGGGTGATCCCCTACTTACAAAGGCGTCCTTGACTTTTCTGCATGATCTTTCTCAGAAGAAGACTAGAGGTTTGACTAATTGAGGAGAGGAGAGAAGTGGAAAGGGCACTGAAGTAACATCAGAGTGTTTGTTTGCCATAGAGAAACCTGTTACAAAGATATCGAGTTTATAGCTTGACTGACGGAAGTCATCTGAAAATCTCTGCTTTGCAGATAGAGATGGAAAGAATTTAAAACTGGTGGACTACTTCAAGGATCATTATAATTATGACATTCAGTTCAGGAACTTCCCATGCTTGCAGGTTAGTCGGAGCAAACCATGCTATCTTCCTATGGAACTTTGTGTGATTTGTGAAGGACAGAAATTTTTTGGGAAGCTCTCGGATGACCAGACAGCAAAAATTCTTAAAATGGGATGTCAAAGGCCTAGAGAACGAAAAGCAATTATTGATGAAGTCATGGCAGGTCCAGTTGGGCCAACAAGGTAACTCCAATATATGCGTTATGTTGGCACCATTCACCATGCTTCTGTTCTCCGATTCATATCGCTTCTGTCTTTCTAACGTTTTAAACTATTAGAACTCATCTATTTTTTCAGTGGCAATCAAGGAAGAGAGTTCAAACTCCAACTTTCAAGAGAAATGACACAACTAAATGGGCGAATACTTCAGCCTCCCAAGCTTAAACTTGGGGATGGGGGTTATGTAAGAAATCTCATTCCATCTCGACATGACAGACAGTGGAACCTTCTGAATAGCCATGTCTTTGAAGGTACTCGAATTGAGAGGTGGGCACTTGTATGTTTTGGTGGAACCTCTGATCAAAAGTCCAACATTCTGGAATTCATCAACCAGTTGTCTCAAAGGTGTGAGCAGTTGGGCATCTTCTTCAACAAAAATGCAATTTTTGGTCCTGTGTTTGAATCAATGCAACTGCTCAGCAATGTAAAACTCTTGGAGTCTAAACTCAAAAAAATTCATAGAGCTGCATTGAACAACCTCCAGCTCCTCATTTGCATAATGGAGAGAAAACACAAAGGATATGCAGACTTGAAACGAATTGCTGAGACAAGTATTGGAGTCGTAAGCCAGTGCTGTTTGTACAAAAATCTTGGCAAACTGAGTTCCCAGTTTCTGGCAAATTTAGCTCTCAAGATCAATGCAAAAGTTGGTGGATGCACTGTTGCGTTGTATAATTCCTTGCCCTCTCAGATTTCAAGGCTCCTGAGATATGATGAGCCAGTCATCTTTATGGGTGCTGATGTTACGCATCCGCACCCACTGGATGATTTTAGCCCTTCAGTTGCTGCTGTGGTTGGCAGTGTAAACTGGCCTGCTGCGAACAAATACATTTCAAGAATGAGGTCACAAACACATCGACAAGAGATTATACAAGACCTTAGTGCAATGGTAGGAGAGATACTAAATGATTTCTTTGAAGAACTATCCGAGCTACCTAAGAGAATTATTTTTTTCAGAGATGGCGTGAGTGAAACACAGTTCTATAAAATTCTTCAGGAGGAGTTGCAAGCACTTCGTGATGCTTGTTCTAGATTTCCAGGTTATAAACCTCCTATTACTTTTGCAGTTGTTCAAAAACGGCATCATACTAGGTTGTTTCCTGATGGAAGTGATCCCTCTTCTCAAAATCATTTCTATGATGATAACATACCCCCAGGAACAGTCGTAGATACCGTAATCACTCACCCTCGAGAATTTGACTTCTACCTTTGTAGCCATTGGGGTGTAAAAGGTACAAGCCGTCCAATTCACTATCATGTGTTGTGGGATGAAAACCAGTTCACTTCTGATGAATTGCAAAAGCTGGTGTATAATCTTTGCTACACATTTGTAAGATGCACTAAACCAATATCTTTGGTGCCTCCAGTATACTACGCTCATCTTGCTGCATATAGAGGTAGACTCTACCTTGACCGCTCAGATTCAAGCGCATTGACCAGAGGTGCAACTACCATTTCCCGAGCTGCACCACCAAAGGCAACTCCTCTTCCCGCACTTACTGAAAACATCAGGAAGCTCATGTTTTACTGCTGAAATGCAATTCCACAAGTGTGTGTGTGTGTGTGTGTATCTGAATTTAGTGATTAAGCCCCTAACTAATTTCTATGGAATGTAAAGCTGATTTATCTCAGTTAAATGCTATTAGTAACTTTGTACCTCTCATAGGCTACTGAAATATCGATTTGCGTCCGCGCACTTTATGTTACATCTGTGAACATCTTTCCTCCTAGAATCTCTTTGATACAAGGACTAACAATGTAACTCAAAATGGCAATGAATCATTTAAACGAAATTTGATGGGATTGAGACAATGTGCCATTACACGGTATTACTAAAGCAACGCCAGGTTGCCTTCAATGGTTCAATTCTTTCTTCGTCAGACTAGGACTCAAATCTTTATTATTGCCACCTTGGTTATAAACCAAAGGAATATTGTTTTTTTTAGACCAGTTATAGTCACCTATATTAAAGAACAAGAAGACAGATTTTAGTCTCATTTTTTCGGACCTCCATACAAGCCAACAAACTACTTGAGCTTCTCCTTGATTGATCTAGGGATTGGTAGTTTCATCATATTGTTATGTAGCCTAGCGTTCCCTGCATGTAAGAGTAGGACAAAATTTTCAAGAATTTTTAATGCGTTTCTGGCTTTCTGCATATAATCCAAATCAAATCTTTTATAGATACTATAAATTAATTATATGGTATGACCACAAAGTGCATCGATGTAATTCTGGAAGGAACTACCCAATTGGGAAAGAAAGAGTGGAGAAGTCTATCATAAACAATCTTCAAGTCAAAAGAATGTCTATTTTTACATTGAATCATATACCTTGATGTGATTTCATGACAACAACCTCATTTCAAATGGTAAAGAAGATTGGTGGAATGAAAGAATGACTCCAACATATATTACATCGAATAGAACAGATCAGCCACAAATAAAAAAGATTACTCGTAAATCAACAAGATTATCCATGCCGGCTCAGGAAACAGCAATGTCTACTAGCTACTTGAAGGAAAATATCCTTGTCAAAGGTCACTAGTGATTATGCAAGTAATAGACAAGCTTGTTTTTGTTTATCTGTCTCTGACTAAGAAATCTGCACCAATAATCTTTGGCTTATTTTGTGCTGACTATTGTGAATGCGTCCACTAAGTTGAGAAAGCAAAAAAGAAGTCTAACATTTGACCACAAGTGAGTGGAGTTTTAATACTTGAGAGGAACCAATATTATTCGGAGCAAGAGTGCCAATACAAAAGAAGTAATCGACTATGTCACTCACCGTGTGCACTACAGTTACTGGGCAGGATAAGAATAAAGAATTTGACATGGATACGCAGTAAAAATGAAGAGTCTAATTAATATATGTCACACCTATACCCATGTTGACATGAAATGATAATAGTACAGCAGGGCTGAAAGTAAAGTCATATAACATACGTACTCAAATAGCAACCCCTCATGCATGCATTAACTGTTGGAACAGTCTATGACTCTATTAAGGAAGGAGAGCTGTAGAGGGTGGTCTCAGCAATATTATGCTGCCATTGTGTCACTGAGCCAAACAATGAATGGAACATTAGAGCCTGCAGAGATTGGAACCAGTCTTAACAGCTAATTTGCTCTACGGGGGGGCCAAATTTTGTTAGATAGTTTAGCATAGAGACTGACTAATAAAAGCTGTGTGCATTGATGTAAACAGCATCAAGTATGCTTCTATGTGTCCCTGACCTATTGTGGGTGTGTAATATATTTACCTTTGCATAGTTGCATTCAATAAACAAGAGGTAAGCGATCGATACCAATGAAGTGGAAGGTACAAAGTCAAGCATTGATCTTCTGCATAGGTAGGTCAAAAATTTCTTGCAATTAAATGTTGCATGGAAAGTATTCCACTCTAGTTCAAATGAAGAAGAAGAACCTTTCATACTAGCAACCAAAAACTGTTGCAACTTTCTTGCTTGTTCTTAAACTGGAATTGGATACCAACATATTGGTCTAAAATCCTATCTCGCTCTATCCTAAGAACAAAAAAGTCTTTGATCAAGAACCAATAAAACTAGGTAAAAACCAAAAGACCACTGGTAGTTGTTGAACTGGCATTGTTGCTAATGCTAAAGGTTTTGACTTGAATCGTGCAAAACCAGAATTCAAGCAAATCCCTCGATATTTAACTATAGAATTGAGTTCAGAAACACATTTGGTTCCTCAAGGATGTGGTACTAAAATGTAGGTATGGTGTGTATGTCAGATGATATCTGAGTATTACACGTCTGAATAATATCTAGAACATAAATAATATGCACACACATAAAATTTATAGTAACCTACGTTATCATAACTTATTAATATTTTTATAATTCCTTAATTGACAAAATTTTGTCACTCACTTAACAAAATTTACAACTTGTTTTCAAATTTACCGTCACAATCATTCCTCAATATTGGCATAGCAAAACTACACAATCACACATGGTAGATGAGAAAGAACTATTACCAAAAGAATAAATAAATAAACAAGCAAGACAAAACAAAAGCCAAGAAAAGATGGGACTGGAAGTAAAGTTACTGAGGTCTGACTTTCGACTTTCCCTTTTGTCTTTCTCTCTCCTTGTCTCTTCCTTTCTTTCTCCATATCAACACATGCATGTGCATACCTTCCAAAACAGTGTCTCTTTCACTTATTTTTTCCACATTTAAACCTTTGTGTAAAGAGTAACTAAAGAGGACTATTCATCTTTCTTACGTTCTCTGCCCCAGAGGCCCCAGACCTGAGCTTCAAGTACTGTACAGCAACTCAGAATGGATAGAGTCAGTAGGCTTGATGGTAACAGTATACAGCATTTAAGTGAGACCTCTGCACTCCCTGCCTATAAAGACTAAGCAGTAAAAAGTTCAAATTTACCAACCATTCAATGAAATCCATTTTTTGTTTCTTCAGGTACAAAAAATTGAAAAGTTGGGATGGCATTTGAGTTTTTCTAACTAGTAAAAAAAAACAACGAGATAAATGTATATATCACAAGCCATGATGTATAAATCAATTTTCCTAACTGAATACGAAAACAAAAAAATTTCTTTCTACTAGTAAAACGTGGATTGGTTTGGTTTGAATCCTTTATCTAATTTCATATTGAACGCAATTAGAAGTTATAAAAAAAAATTACACATGATCTGGAGTGAAATTGGATGTGCTAGAATCATCAACTTTAGACATCTCGCAAATCACTGGTTATTCCTATTTGCGAGATCTTTTGTACCAAGTAATATATATATATATATATATCCCAAAAAATAATTACCTGAAAATTCATCCAGAAAAGTGGTAGCTAACGAATTGCCTAATTACTTGTCGACTGGTTTGTTAAAGATTCTTGTACGGGCCGTTTAGTCACAATCGAGCAAGCAACGGCCCAATAAATGGGATGTTCTTTTTGTTGTATTTGTCGTCCCAATAATCTATCGTTTAGTCAAGTCCAGTCCAACTCACTTTGTCAGTAAGCAGTCGGTGTCCTATGAGTATGCAGTGTGGGCCAATTCTCTGCACTCTCAATCGCATCAGTATTTTGTCTGATCAGTTAACGGTTCTCAACCCATGAGGCCCACCCCCATGACCCAAAAGTAAGACCGTCCAAAGCTGAGCAGTTGTCTAATGGGATTGGATGGGTGATGGACATGGTAAGATCCGTACACAAGCAACGAATTTTATTACGTGTAACCCCATCATCATGGCTCCTATCTGGTCTTATGTGACCTGGCATCAGCATCAATCATTGATTGATTGATGAGTAGGGTCACCTTTATCTGCATGACCGCAGGTTATGTCTCCCCACCCCTTGCAATTATGTCCAATCCGGGGAAATATTTAAGTGGATATAAAATCTACGAACTCGTGAGTCTAACGGCTGAAATTAAGCCACAAGAGTTCAAGAACCCTTAAATCCTTGTGATTTAATCTCAATCGTTAAGTTTACAGGTGAGGCCTATAAACCCGGATCACCTAAATATTTTTTGGTAATCTGTGACATCTCCGCTTGTGCACAAGTAAATAAATTTAAGAGTTCTTACAATTTTCTTTCCCTTCGTGAAAGTAAATTAACTTAATTTTAAGTGAGAAAAATGCAAATTTGATGCGAATTTTTTTCCCTTTTATGTATCATAGGCCTAAGGAATATTTTTCATTCCTCAGTCGACTAGAAAATTTTTATATAGATTCAATGCATAATTTTACATGTAAACCTTATTCACAATTCTACTTATAAATATTATGCCTAAAAGAAAATCACATTAAAAATTTAAGTCACTTTTTTATATCATCATATATTGATGCTCTTTTTAAAACCACAAAATACATAGGACCGTTTACTCAAGCCATGTAAAAATCTCCTATCAAGCATTAAATCGAACGTGGAGTGACTTTGAGTTTAAAATAGATTGCACAAATCAACCTATATTAATCAAGGCCTAATCTAGTATTAAAGATATTCTCCTAATGATTTTAAACCAAAAGAAATTTAAGACAATGACCTTAAGTAGAATGCAGTCGAATTACAGAGAGTGAGAGCAAGAAAGCAACGATGATCAAGACTATATTATATTGCACAGGTATAAAAGCAACTCAACTGGAAAGCAACCATTGATTGTAAGAAGACGACGGTCTCTTCTACTTCATAGTTATCGTAGTCCCTGTGAGTCCCCTAGTTCCCTTCATTCCCTCGACCCAAGAATGAGTGAATTATTGCATGTCAAAATAGATTGTTTAAATTATAACGTTCATCAGGTCTTTAAAGATTTAAAGGTAAATAGGTGCAGGAGTTAGTAGGATAAGAGCTGCATAAATTGTAAATTCAATGACAATGTACCACTTAAGCATACAACAATTGCTTTAATGACATAGTACAGAAGCACTAGCCTTCTGGTTGAAACATTGAACCACAGGCTAAGGAGAAAGAAACCAATCCAGTTCAAGAAATCATTACGAATACCATAGTCCGAGTTGTTCATCATCTCCTCTGCAACCTTCATCATGCCGTTACTATGTCATACTGTTACTACAGCCAATTATATGGCAAACTTCAACTTCCCCTTCTTGAAGCCCTGCTGAACATGTCTTTGATATTTTGAGTGTTTTTCTCTACTTTGGCCTTTTTTGCTGACTTTGCATTCCTTGTACTTGTTTTCTCAATCCCAGTCTTTTCCTGAAAAATTACAGACAAAAGACAACTGTGAACAGGAATGATGGATTGGAACCACCATAACATTCTATTAGAGAGCATGTTCAAGAGCAAAGTTTGGTTTCTTGTTCAAAACCCTCCTCTCCTTCTGTCTCTACTGCTAAAAGATTATCCTGCTGCAGGACATTCTATACGGCCATACCACGCATACTACCCTAATTTTCAAGATATAACTCTGCAATTATTTTTCCTTATCTCCTATAACCTGTTCTTCCTTATTTACCTATATTTTCAGCTTCTCAAACCACAAATTATAATGAGATGAAAGGGATTTTTCTTATGAGATGTTTAGGTCTAAAAAGGACCTCCTGGTTAATCACATTCGGAGCTGCAAAAGACAAAATTGAGCCAGATATTAAGTCTCAATAATTAATAAATGTCTAGCATCAAAATGCATAAACTACATCTTGTGCCATAAGGTTTCAGTTGGTAGAAATAAAAACATTGAACGAAAATAAAGTAGGCTTTCCATACCTGAAAGGTGTTGAATGACGCAGGACCGCTTTCAATTGAGGATGGGAGAATTTCGGTGTCTGTTGATCTCAGTTCATCTTGTAAGCTCAACCTGAAAACGGAACCAATGATAAGTTCATCAGAAGGAAACAAAAGCCTATAGCTGCTAAACTTATCCCCTCCCTTCCTTTCTGACTTATCCCTTATTTAGCATGCTGGAGCTATACAAACACCTTCATTTGGATGCATGAAGGGGAAGGGAGAATGTGAGTCTGATGTAACACCATGAAATTCGAATAGGATACGGAAACAAATTTTATCATCACATAGTTGAAGGCTGTACTTTAACGTGCCACAGAGAAGCTTCAACCAGGGCTCTTCATTCAAGTATTCACCAATTATTGAGACTGCATCAACCACTGTACCATCCGGCTTGTTAATTCTTGATCTTTGATATTAAAATAATATAAAAACAATAAGAAAACATATTAATTAGCTAATCAAAGCATGTTCAACCTATAATGTAGCATCTACCATGAGAAACTGGACATTGAATTTGATATGTAAATCAAGAAAACTTGGAGTACTTGGAATTTCATAGCCTATAGATTAAAAATTGAGAAACCAAATCTGGCGGCAAAGATAGCATATCTATATAACGTACAGTTATAATAGATGAAAGTTTACTAACACAAACCATACATGTAGCTCTCTCGCTTTGAGCAGTATAATTATTATCCAGTGTTGGTAGAACCTTCTTCAGTTCTTGCACCTACAAATTGCAAGAACTAGAAAACAGTTAGATGCAAAAAAAAAACAGAATTTTCCCTTGAATGAATAAAAACCATTTACATCTCATTGTTTTCCAGTTCTTGCGATTTCCTCCATATCAAATTCATTTTACAGGCCTAACTGTGTTATGTCTCCATAAGAGAAAGATCAAAGCTTTACAACAAAAGCAAAACTGCGGTAGTCCAGTAAATGATGTACATCAATGGTCAAAACAGATCAAACTGACCTTATAGCACAACCAACTTAACACCTTTGAGTCGTTAAGCCTAAAAAACTTAGTTGATCCAATTTCTGTCATAAAGGAAGGAAGATCAACAAAAAGAAGACTAGCTTTCTAAAGAAAACATTAGCTATTTAGTTAAAAAAAAAGTGAAAACATACACCTCAATATATTACAACAGAGTTATGTGAAACATCTTATAAAGTACCAAAAAAATTCTCCTCCCTCAACCCAACTGCAGTTTCACTTCGTAATGTTCCAACAATGAAAGTGCAGTTACCACTTTTGTATCTCCTAAATGAGTGCTCCAATTTGATAACTTGCTTCAATCTTCAGCCCAAAAATACTACTTTAACCACTCTTTGGCTGGCACCGTGCTAGACAACATAAATTACCTTTAAAATCACAGACTATTTGCATGGATTTCTCTGCAATGGATGCTAATTGTTGATATCCCGGATATTCTTGAATATATATTATCTCATCGAGCTGCCTGAACTTCCCTGGATCATTCTCTTTCTGCATGCTCATGAACATAAAAGTAACATAAAAGTAAGCCCTTCATAAATACTAATACCAGCAAAACTTGCACCTCAACTGCTTTGCAAGTAGGATAATTCAAATCAGTAACACATAAAATATATTAATAAGGTTAAGTATCAGAGTGGAACACAAGTAAAACATTCCAACACTTAAATGACTTCCTGCTTATAGAACAAGAAAAGATGTATTTGCTCATGTCCCAAATGCATGTGATCTTCACCATTTGTAAACTGAAAAGGTTAGCAGAATAGCAAACAGGTTGTTAATCTCGAAAGTCCAAAATCATTAAAAGGTTGTGACAATACCTTCATTCGTGCTTCCTCAAATATAGGCAGAAGGATGAAAACAGGATCTACTGGAATGGCAGTATATAAGCGGCCATCTGTTTAAAGGAACAAATCTCATGAAAAGAAAATTTATGTTGTTTCCCATCATTGAAGCAGGAGTTTTTTCAAAAACCATAAAGGAATGAAGAAATCTGTGTAGTTGCAATAGATTACACATAATAGCTCTCATTACATTTTAAAGCATCATTAAATCTGACAACTTCCACAAAGTTTGGCGTAGATTCATAAATGTAGAAATATAAGAAATTTTGTTCGGCTGTTGAACTTTTCCTATGAATCCAGAAGATCTAGTTTCACCGAGATCTAGTTTCACCGACGTAACAATTTGTTTCCCGCATTTGTACACTATTTTCAAAATAAACTAAGAAACTTTGTTTTAATTTTCTAAAATGATTATTGATGACCATTACAAGAAACTGTATAAGGTTTTCTGTGGCATCTAAAGAAAACATTCACTCCTAGCTCTATGTCTCTAATGCAACATATAATAATAAGACTAGGAATGACGTTAGCGACTTTTAACTAGTAATAAATCTAAATCTCACTATCAGGTTAGAAATTAGAAAACATGGGAACTGGGCTTCATCCTGAGGAACACAGTTAGCAAGAATGATAATATCACAAATAAAATAGAAACAGGATCCATTTGATTATAATAATATGGATTGGTAGTTAATATGCTGTCAGCTGAATCCTCAATTTTTATAATTTTACCTTCACAAACATAATCCCCCAGGAACCAAGACCCATAAGATTGCTTAAACCAGTGAAGTTCTAGAAGTCCTCCGTCAACATAGATGTAGCATGTCTTATTTCCTGTTACACAAGCAACAAACTGTAATCTTGGGAACATATATGTCTCGATTGACTTACAAGAGAATAATAAACTTATGAAGAACATCAATGTCAGAAAAGACCCAAAATATAAAAGGCCTCTTCCAGCTAAAATAAAGTGCATTCCAACAATCTGGATAAAGGAATGAATTGTTTATAATTATGAAAATATTTTCACTGTTTCCAAATTATACCAAAAATGTCCTAAGGAAACAAAAACTAACAGGTCAGAGAAGCCATTGAGCAATAAGCTATCAGCAAGGAAGAAAATTTCTCAAATGCTTGAGAAATAGTAAATATTTATTCTCTTTTGCCCAGGAAAGAGCTGTAATTATCAAAATGGAGAACTTCAATAATAAAATAATAAATAAAAAATAATGGAGTCAAGAGTTTGAGTAAGATTACCAGATTTGGGATGCCGAAGAGATAGAACATTCCCTGAACCATTCACATTTGTATAATTATCTGTAAAAGTAAAACCTTACAAACTTTAAAAAGGGTTTCGTATATGCCAAAATATAAAATAGTAAGTTGTATAACGGTAAAATGAGGGTTCGAGTGATGAATTGCTTTGAAGCTGGAATTCTACATTCAGTTATTTCATTTAATCAATTAGTTCGAAGTGTGCATCCAACAAGACAAGTCAAAATTGCATATAAAAATTCTGCACTAGTACAGTGAGATGAAAGGACAGGTCAAACTGGATCAATGAAAAGAGTTTTTCAAATGATATAACAATCACACTAGAATACCAAGTTCAATGATAAACAAAGTATCTAAGCTACAGACAGAGGAAATAGTTTAAATATGCATCCCAACCAACGGAAATGCTTTTTATTGTTTCTTGTGTATCTATCTAACTAGAAAGGAAAACTTATTCAATATCTGGTTATTAGCAACCCAACCAAAGATTTTACAAACTTCAAAGATCCAGATTATTTTGATCCACCGCTAACCTCCAAAAATTCTCCACTTTACCAGTGCAAATGAAAAAGGTTTGTATACTCAACAATCTAAACCTCAAGTCAAAATATACATAAAGAAAGACAAGAAATTGCTCATGTCTAGAGGCTTTCATTGCATGTAAATCGACCAATAAAAATTACTTCACTAGCTACCTTGATCTAAACCGTTTAGCCATAGAGCATGTATGCACTAGAGTAAATTCTTTTCCAACTTTAAGACCCAGCCTAACTTCACTGAGAAAAACATTGGTAGACTTTAGACTTCAATCTTGTTAATCTAGCACGCAATATGATCAACTCCACAAACAAACTGACATTGTCTTCATTAGACATTTGACTTTCATCAATCTATCTATCTATCAATCAATCATACAATTTCTCTTCCAAGATAACAAAGCAAGAAAATCCACAAAAAATGTTCAACCTCCTACTTATTCCTAATTAATTAAACGAGATCATTAATGAACTCAAAAGGTTCATTCCTGGACCTTCACCGGCCAATGAACCAGAACAAATATACACGCGAATCCAATCTCATGAATGCTAAAACCGAGCAAAAATTCCCATTTTCTAAGTCTATATTAATGTGTGACACATGATAATCAATTTTTACATTACAACTAGCAACTACATCAAACAATAACCTCTCATAGAGAGAGAGAGAGAGAGAACTTCGGCCCTCCAATTAAACCAAAAAGAAAAATCTTTTTTATGCTATAAAAGGGAAAATGTTTTAAAAAATGTCATTTTTACACCACTTAATTATGGATAATAACACAAGAATCTAGTAAACAAGAAGATGGTTATGAAATGCTGCTACCTGGTGCAATAAGAACCCGAGTTTCATCAACACCTTCCCACCAAGCCATGCTACCCTTTTCGTTTCAGACAGATATCAGCAAAAATTAAAAAAAATAAAATTGATGGAAAAAAAAGTGCTAGTAATTAGCACTAATAACAGGAAAAAGGGAAAAAGCATTGGAAGAACTGGAACCCCTAACCTTAAAACCCACAAACTGGTGGTGTTACCCCGGTGAATTGAGACCGACGGGGAGATCTCCGGCGGCTAACTTACATACACTGATAGAGGTTTTGGCGGGAGCAAAGTAGAGAAACTTATTTATATGGGGAGTATTTTACAATTATCCAATTTTTTGTTTATTTTCTTTAGTAATTTCTTAATATTATCTAATACTGCAGAGTCATTGATTTTATTGTTTATTTCAAAGGTACCCACTATTTGACAGTCTTTACAATTGAGGCCACTAACTTTGTAACTTTTGCGCATTTTGTCGCTAATCTTGCGCTATATGCGATTTTTCACACCTTTTCACAGTTAAAAACAAAACAAGCACCTTGGTATGTTTGTAATTATTGTGGTTAGGCTTCAAAATTAGGCATATTTGCAATAATGTATTTGTATTTTTACATAAGAGTACAGTTATGGTATTTTAAATCATTATCCTTTGTATATGGTATTATCATTATTTATTAGTTTTAATCTTAGTTATTCCATTCGATTTGTTAAAGAAAGTGAGTGTAAAAGACTCGTCACATATCATATGACACAAATGTTTGTATATCTATCATTGTAATAGATAAAATTATTTATGCTTCATATTATGTGCAAGTTCCATGTGACACTTGACATAGTTTTATATAAAATTTTAAAAAATTGAAAATTTTTTCTCAAATAATATAAAATATTCCTCTAGAGAAACGCAACTCGAGATGTCTTAACTATTCAAAATCTAATTTACTAGTTTCTTGAAGGTCTAGTTGGATCCCAAAATTCATCTGTGACGACCTAGATATTACTTGTTTTGTTTACAAAATTTGTTTCTTTGTAAGATTTCAATCTTTTAGAATTGTGAATTGAAGCAAGATGGATCATATCACAAGGACATAGCAGGAATTGGATTCTTTCAATTTGCTTCTTATTTTATCACGCTCAGAAAATGCCTTGTAGAAGTCTTTAGCTTGTTCTTATCGGGTTACATCCTCAGTTCTACTCTATATCCGCAGTTATAGTTTCCATATTTGACTTCTGTAGAGGCAGTAAGAACCCCTTTAACAAAATTCAAAAGTTTTAAGTTTAAAGAAAATTGCTTCACATAATCATGTCACAAAAAAGTGGATGCCAGAAAGAACATTTTAGTAGATTTCCACTATGAAATGGTAGTTGAATGTAAATACTATATCAGCAGTTCCTTTCCCTCATTCTACCCTATCCTATCAAGCACACTTTGGCAGTAAGGCTCCTAATAGCTTCAACTTCTCATGGCCTTTTCTTAAAAAATGCAACGCATGACAACTCATTTGGCTAAGACTGCTCAGTTGGAAGTTGGAGTAATTTTCTAATCCCTTCATAAACCTGCACCGCAGCCAATGGAACTGTCATAAAAAAATCAAGGCCATAATTCACTTATTTCTTGCAACAAATATATTAAACTCACCCAGTGAGAGAACAGGAGAAATTCTGGCTAAATTTCCACTTCAGATATTACGTCTTTTCCAGTTTCTAACATTACCATTGTCAGATATAGGGCATACGTGATTAAGCATCAGATTCATCACCAAACCAAATAACATTCGTAGACGAACTCTAAGAGATATTATTAACAGAGTTTCAACTGTGGAGAAGGAAATGATGACAAAAGGAAGAGAAAGAGCGCAAAGGGAGATAGAAAGAAGATATCATCTTGATCCGCACATTAATTGATGCAATCAGGCGAGTATAATCCTCTATCTGAGGCACAAATATTTACACATAATAAAATTTGAAATGAGTAATTGAATAATTTATTACGTCATTAAGTTCAGAGATTTAAAAGCAAACATCAACTTTTCAAGTTGTAGGTTCAGACATAGTGCAGCTGAAGAGGTATTTAAACGGTGAATCAGAAAAAAAGAGTGATATTGTCAGAATCAACACAAAATTTCTTCACAATAAGCTCCTTTGAATTTGTTCACCATTTCACTATTGTCAGGATCAATACACACGTCTCAAACAAGAACATGCTCACGTGAGTGCCCAGGTGGCATCACCTGTCTAACTTTTCTTCCCTGACAGAAATATATTATAAAGCTTCAGACCAAGTAAACACAACATGAAATCCAAGTCCTCCATCAACAAATGTATGGCTTGTGTATGGCTTGCAAAGATGCAAGGACAAGCATTCCAATGGAGGAAAAAACTGTATTAGGGATATCAGAAGATTAGCAAACAAAAGCAAAGAATATTAACATTGGGATTCACTATTTGAAAAGTTAAATCCCCATGCAGACCCAAAACCACTAGCAAGAAGCCATGAATATTAACAAAAACTGGGATTCACCATCCGGGAAGCAATGGTATAGACTAGTGACATTGAGCTGTATGCTGTACAATTTCAGAGAAGCTATCAGAATACGCAGAACGACATGTTAATACAGTTTCAACATATCCCAAGCACGATCTTCCACGAATGTATATAACTCCCAGGAGCGCTGGCAACATCTGCATCAAAAGCTATAGCACTCCCCACTTCTAACATTATGAATACAAACTGCCAAAATACTCGGTATACAACGAAGTCCATCATGGGACAGTTAATCATGATCAGATAAACTTGCACTCACATAACTGTTCCCTGTATTTCAATTGCCATCAGTAGCATATCTCTGTGTTTGGCAACTGCATCATCTTTACACATGGATTTTTCATGGCAATTAATGAAGCACACTTGGTCAAACCATTCGGGCAAGAACAACATATAACCTGACCCGCAGCTTTTCTCTCTTCACAATAATTGCACAAGTTTTGCTGATGCTTTTCTTCCCATTCACTTTGCTTCAATGAACAATTAATTTATCAATTTGTCAG
This sequence comes from Mitragyna speciosa, assembly GCA_024721245.1. NCBI lineage: Eukaryota > Viridiplantae > Streptophyta > Magnoliopsida > Gentianales > Rubiaceae > Mitragyna > Mitragyna speciosa. The sequence continues at coordinate 22,425,247 of CM045564.1, read as the reverse complement.
TCAGCTAATGAGGTGGTAGAAAACATGTACAAAACGGATGGCTCACATACGCATTCAACTGTTTCATTCACTACACCTTCATGTCCATTCGTGTATGATTGGAGCAAATTTTAAAGAGAATTGGGGGGAGAAAAACAAAGAGGACAACATGCCCATGCACACATTCACACAGAGAGAAAATCCCTCTATTCGTACGAAAATAGTCATGCATGGAGTAATGCAGGGCGACATGCAGATGCACAAGTGCACTCACAGAGAATTCCAGCACCTAACCTCTTGGATGCTTCAAGAATCAGGACTAATCGTAAACATCATCTACAAATTAGTGAATTACCAAAACAAAAACAATAATCTACCTACTCCACGTGATCCTAACGTTTTAGATAACCTACCCTTATTAGTAATCCGGAAAATCAAACAAAAGGTGTTTTCAGCATTTATGAAGAGTTTGAAAGCTGAGAATTATACTGATGCAGATACATGAAATTCATTAGAGTTTATAATCCATTTTCACTAAAAGAATAATTCAGTCAACAATTGACAGCTTACTAATATATCACACCTGGAATTCTACTCCATAGAATCACAGATTGCGAAAAAGAATTTTCTCCTTTCTTGATGTTGATAAAATTGACAGATTTCTATATACGTTAACTGAGATTAGTCATTTGTACCTGTACGGAACTGTAGCTTGTAATCTGATTACCCATAGCTGCCATATAGGTTCAGCATTGTTTGAGCTCATAACCTATGCCAGCTGAACCACCAAATTTCAAGGCGAATATTCTCAACCATGAATTATCCTGGAGATTTATCTGCTTATTCAAGGAGAAGTCACATTTCAAAGATCTCATACCTACTTCCATTTTTGGAATGTTAGAAGGAGCACTTTAGAACTTGTAAGCCGGATTAAGGATACAGCCCTAATGATTGCGTTAGTAGATAATCCATATATCCCACAAGCAGGTAAATTCATGCTATCAGTTACAGATAATATAAGATTAGATGACTGCACAGTGCTGTGAATGGAAGAGTTAAGTAAATGTTCAAAAGAAACAGTATCTTTACAGGAAACTAGAACTACAAGCAGTGCAAAATAGTAACACCGGACCTGAAAGCACACAGAATATTTCCTTTCTGGGTAAGTCGCACAGATCATATTCAATCAAAATAACTAGAACAAGTATACAATGGTCTACTGCAGATTAATAACATAATCCCAAGACTCCTAATGTATCAACAAGTGCCACAATCCATCCTTTTTCTAGCTAAAAGCTATAGCTTTTGGCAAGACATTTTAAAATCATCTGTCTAAGTTGTGAAGAATTATTACTTGGCAGAACTTAGTTTACCAAATATTAGGAGGAAACAACAACGAGCAAGACAATAAGAACTGATTAATGGTATATAAGGTGTATATCTAAAAAATAGGAAATTTGACACAACAAGGTACAGCTAATAATTAATGTATCTATTGCCAAACTCTCCAAATCTTTCTTTAACCTGCCATTAAAAATTATAAAAGGTAACTACAAGCACTAAATGATGTATATAAGAGAAAATTAAGAGTCACATAGACTTATTATCTTTCAATGAATAGCTATTTCTATCAGAAATTGATATTTTTCCTTGCTGATAAAACAAAGTCCCAAGAATAGAAATTGTGCAAGTTTCTATATGATCTGCTTCCACGGTAAGTTCCACTAGCTTTTAAGGCTATAAGTCACTTTGCATCAAGTTGTTATTGATTGTCGGGTGATTCCAAGGAAATTGTCAAGGCTTCTAAAACTGGTTCACTTGCTGCTATCGAGGCTTCCATGCTACTCCTATATGATTTACAACTGAAGTAGAAAACTGCACTCATCATAGAATCTATAAGTACCACAAATGAATACATTATCACCAAAAGGGGGCCTTCCCATATCCTTGAGGAGCCATCTCCATAACTTAATGTCTTCACCCTGTGCTCAAACAATCCCTCCACCATTGCCATCCCAATAGTCGATCCAAGAAATATCAAAAGACCAACTTGAGTCTGCCCCTTAACTAGAGAACTCGACCTAAGCAATGCTTGTGGCCCTGAAACATCCTCCAACACACAGATTACTATAGCAATGTTGCAAACAATTGTCGAATTTGCTAGAATGATTGAGAAAATTAGTCCAACCACCATTGCAGGATACAGAATCAAATCCGAGGGGAACCCCATTACGGAAAATGTGCTGCTCACAGCAACAAGAAGTACGAAAAACAGTGTGAGGCAACCAACAATCACCACACAAACCCATAAATAAGTGATAACAATTCGCCTCCAAATCTTCCTCATGATCACATAAAACTTGGATGAATCAAATCTTTTCCTTGAATAAGTACAATCCACAGAGTAAACAACAGCAGCCTTAGACAACAATGACAATGTGATGTATAAAGGGAAGCACATTGTAGCCGAAACAGCCATTTCTGAAAACTTTTGACAAGACTGTTTAATAAATGGCCTCAATGGTAGTCCACTAGAATTTGCAACCAGCAATAGCCTAATAGTTAGCATTTTCACAACGGATTGATCAACCAATACATTAGACCAAAAAACTACAGCTGAAACAGGGCAGATTAAAAACGCTAAAATTGCAACAAAACCAGTCGAATTATATCGAAGGATTCTTACAGTTTCCCTCAAAATTTCCAGTGCATTCGAAGAACGAAAATGGTGATGATCTGATCCAAAACCATGATCTGCTGTCTCCAATTTAAAGTTTTGAAGATCCGGATCCTCGTCTTTTTCTTTGTTTAGTGCAATTGAATTGAGCCTAGGACTAAGCCCACTTGAAGTTTCCATCTTTCCCCTACTAAAAATCCCAAAAAAGAACTAACTTTGAATCAACCCCATTTAGATCTATCCAAGAATACCTTCTGGACAATGAAAAATCAACTGGGATTTCTTTGAAATGGATTCAATTGCAGCAGACAGACAAATATGGATCTGATTAAAGAATTATGACTAACAAACAAGCACACTGCAGGAGTGAAGTGGCGAACGTTAAAGCTGAAGAGAGGTGAGATTATGGCAGAGAAAGAAGGGAGATCACGTGAAAGAGAGAGCCATTATGAAGATGGAGACTGAAGTGAAAGCCGTGAGAGAGGACGTCCGAGGTAAAGAATCATTTAGTACTAGAACTAGTACAGTACCAAGAAGAAGGTGATGTGCTTGTGCGTGCAGCGTGCCGTGTGGACGGGCGAAGCCAGCCAGGAAGGGAGGACTTTTTTTTTGCTTACGTTATTAAATTGACTGACCTCATTGTCGTAGGCTCAATGAATTATCACAAGGCGTGTCATTTTGTATTTTTGCATCATTGATGGTTGGTTTATAGTTTGGCTTGGCTATGCTCTTAGAAGTATATATTGAGACGTTGTCTTTGACAAATGTGATGGTACTAATATAGGGGAAAATATTTAGATGGACCCGGTTCAAGGAATAGTTCCGTAGACTCTTTGGTCCAGAAGCAGCCACATCACTCATGGCCCATCGTATGAATGATGTGGTTGCTTCTGGACTAAGGGATCCACGAAACTATTTCGTGAATCGGGTCCATCTAAATATTTTTCATAATATAGCTATTTACTTGGGACAAGTAAAATTTTATTATTGGACATATTAGGTATATAATATTAATAACTTCAACAAATTCATTGTGCTAGTCAATTTGGTATTACATTTAACACTTAATATAAAAAGTTAGAAGAGGCCAGCTAAATTCATGCGCACTTGTTTGAAAGCCACCCTTGTATAACTTCTAATGTGAATGAGGAGGGCAAAGATTTAGACCTTCCTAAAAAATATATACAAGGGTTCATTTTACCTTTGGATGATATGAATGAGGTGAAAAAAAAAAAAAAAGTTGCAAATGATGTAATGATATGAATAAGCACACAAGGGATAATATGGGATTTCGGTCGGGACTCTGCATAATAAACCAAAAAAGACTCCATCTTTATTTCTTTATTTATCTCCCCTCCTCCCATCTGACCGTTCCAATCTTCCCCAAAACCAGAATTCCTCCAACCCCAGATCATCAAATCTTCCTCTAACCCCAGATCATCAAATCTTCCTCTTTGCTGCCAACAACAAGAAACAATTCAATCTCTATTCTCTCATGTCTACTACCACCTCTTCGCAGCCCCTCAATCTCTGGGGAGTTTTATCTGAATCAAAACGCATAATCAACGCCCACTCTCGCCATTTCTTAGCTCTATCAGTCATCTTTCTCTTACCCCTTTCTTTCTCCCTAATCATCTTCCCTACTCTTCAATCCACCTTCTTTCCGCCCAATTCATCCATCCCTGAACAATCCCTCTTCATCTCCTTACCCTATTCCTCCCCACACCCCACCATATCCCACTTCCTCCTCCCTCTCCTCTACATCCTCCTTGTCCTTTTACTGTCCCTCTTAGCTGTAGCCACAATCACCTACAGCACTTTCCATGGATTTTATGGTAGACCCGTTAAGCTTATTTCATCTTTCAAATCAACCCTTTACTCATTTCTCCCATTAGTATCCAGTTTACTTGTGTCCCAAATCATTATGGCTCTGATCATAGCCCTTTTTGCCCTTTTAGGAGCTTTGCTTTACAAAAGTTTGCTACTTTGGGGCTTAGACCTTAGTTTTGACTCAAAATATTTTCTGGGATTTTCGATTTTCATAGGGATAATGTTTGGATTAGTCTTGATTTGGTTGCAGGTGAATTGGTCTCTAGGGGGTGTGATTGTAGTTGTGGAGTCAAAATGGGGGTACGAGCCATTGAAAAGAAGTGCTTATTTGTTAAGGGGAATGAGAGGCGTGGCATTATCAATGCTATTATTTTATGGGCTTGCTATTGGGTTCTTAGTATGGGGGTGTTCAACCTGTGTAGCGAATGCAGGGCAAGCAAGAGGGTGGTGGAGTTGGGCGTTTGTGGTGCAAACTGTGGTTAGCTCGGCTTTTATCACTCTGTTGATGCTTCATAATGTTGCTGCAAATTTGGTGTTGTATATGTATTGCAAGGCATTACATGGTGAATTGGCATTTGATATTGCTGAGGAGTTCGCGTATGAGTATGTTAGTTTGCCTTTTGATTATGAAAAGGTTCCACATGTTGTTTCTGTCGTTCAAGTTTAGTCTGGTTAGAATGGTTTGATGCTACATTTATGTTGTAGTATTGTTTGATACAGTATCATGCTATGTATTGTTTGGTCTTCCTGTGTATGAATTACCACATGAGAAGTTTGAACTGAAACATCTGTAAATACAACGTTGTCTGTCAGTTTACATATCATCTTGTTTTAGATTCCAATATAACTCTTATGGGGCGTGCTCATTCATATATTCATGTGGCTTTTTTAGATGGAAACTGAGGTTGCTCCTTAGATGTTAGGAAATTTTAATTCTACCTGATGATATGAACGTTATCCAGTGAGACAAAACAATTCAGCAAAACCCTAAGAAAGTTAAGAGTAATCAATTTGTCGTCAATAACACATTGCGTATCATACCATGGGTCTTGTTAAAACTAAAATGGATTCAGGGCGATTTTGGTCTTAGTTCAGCATATGATTTTGGCTTAGTATGCACATCCTGGAAAAACAGCAAAAGTTGGTCAATACCTTGGCAAAGGATCAAACATTGGAGGCAACAAATGTGAGCTGATACGTTGCCAAAAGACTATCTAAGCAAAAATATTAAAGATTTGATTCAGATAGCATCTTTAAGCCTCATTCTTTACATATGATCTACCATGAAACTGAAAGAACAAATGAGCAAAATAAATGACCAAGCACATATCAGGAGAAACTGCAGTACAAGGGTAATAGCCTCGCGTTGATAGTGCAGGCCTCTTTCAGAAAATGAGGAACATCCTTCAAAACCCCGAGAACAGTCAATGAGTGGTGCTTCGGGGAATGGCCATTGCAGAGACAAATTTTTCTTCGCTTGGTGAATCTTTACCGTGCCTATCACTTTTCTCCCAAAGAAACTTCCATCCACAAAATCCATAAGATCTGGCCTGCCTAGAGGTGGCTACTGGGTGATAAACCTTGGATAACAAATCAAAAAATGTCGAGGCTATAGTTCACTTTCTATTTTCTAGCATCAGACCTAGATGAAGATGAAAACTTCAATCTCATAACCCTCTCATCAGGCTCAGTGCCAAAAAGAAGGCTACTCCAGTTGGACGACCTTTGTACAATTCTATGAGGAACGCGGTCACTATCTTCTCCACCAGACGCATCATATCCATCACTGGTCGACCTTGACAACGGGATTTCCTTTTGAGAATTCATGCTACCAGCTGATAGACCAACAAGTTGCCTTGCTTCTTCGGTTCCCATGGATGCCCCAAATGGATGGATATCAGGTGAGTCTAAACTACTTTCAGGAGAAGAAGCAACAATTCCAGCTGGAGTGGAGACAGTTCGGCTTGTGCGGAAAGCACCTGGGGCTTCTAGCTGAAGGGGTGCCAAGCTGGTTGAGGTATCAGTCATCACATGCCGCATACTAATTCCAGAAGCTTCACTCGAATTTCTTGTCAGAGTTTCAAGCGGCAAATCTGCAGGAAGGCGGACTCTCTTACTGGGTCGCTTTCTGCCGTTATCTGGCCTTGGAACCATTCGTCGCCCACTGCTGCCAAAGCTACTGCCGGTTTCATGAGTATACTGTGCTTCCTGCCTATTCACAGGCTGCAGAATTTTTGACTTCTTTCTAGCTTCTGCAGCAGCCTTTGACACTTCCTCTGCGTTCAGCCGAGCTAATGTCCATGGACTGATCTTCACAGGCACTGGGTTCTTTTTCTTTACTGGCTCCTCCACGATGGACTTTTTTCCAAGTGAACTTACAGATCCAGTCTCGGGTGGAACTACAAACTGCAACACACCAAAAGTTGCAACAGAAACTGTATCAGAAATATAACTGACCGATTACTATTTTTAGCATATGGTTGAATTGGACGTTGAACTGAACATTTATTGAGCCTTGAGTAGTAATGCCTTCATGGCTACTGATATCTCCTGCCTTGTAAAATGCACAATACAACTGCTCTACAGAGTAAAACCCTTGTCACATTTTTAACCCGAACCCTTTTTTTTTTTTTTTGCTGATAAAGAAAAGAAAATCCCTATTGCAACACGCTACTCTCAATTGAACACTCTTGTGATTTCACTTATCCTGAAGCAAAAACTGTACAGGACAGAGGTTCTAGGATACCATTTTAAGAAACTAAAATCTACTTATCATCAAATAGAGAATATAAGGGCGAAATACTAGATACAGTTCAGACGTGTAAAATATGAAAGGCCTTCAACACACTAAAAAATTACAGAGTTATGACAAAGTAATCTACAGTAACATTCCTTAGAAACATAAAATATACAGATAAATATACCTGATCTTCAACAAAGAGGCGCGGCGGTGTGCACCAGGCTGCTCGGTGGAAATTATTAAAGGAGCTTGCACTACTCAATCCAGTGAGGGAACTAACAGGTGACATTTGGGGACTTTGCTGGCCCCCAACTCCTTGTTGCTCTTGCTCCCTCAAAGCTATGATGTAATCATAGGTGCTAATTCCCTGTCAGCAAAGAATAAATTAGCTTAGCAAATTAATTCAAATTAAAAATTTTCTGCAATTTCTCTTCTCTTTCTTTTGCTTTACCGGTTCGAAATAAAAAATAAATGTTGAATTTGAAAAAAGATCTAGGAAAATCAATTTGATAGAAAAACCAAAAGAGAAAAGAAGCATATTGAAAATGTACTTTCAGCAGCAGAGAACAAAATGCTTGCCTTTTTTATAAGAAGAATGTGAAAGAAGAAAAGCTGAGCCAATGGCAAGGTTGCAATCATGGCCAGTATAGTGCATACTGCCTGTCAGATGTAAGGCAAATATCATTACTAATAATCATCAAAGTTCTTGAATATAAATAGCAAGGATGAATTAGCTTGCTTGGTGGTCTTTCCATATGTACAAATGAAGCGGTTAAAACTAAATAGTGAAACCATAATCCGCTCACCACAACTATAACAAATGGAACTACGGTGAAGCTACTTCCTAGCTTGGTTGTGATGTCCACTGAGAATCTCTTCCTCTCGAGAAAACAGCAAATAAGCACAAGGATCCCAGTTGACCATTGAAGTATAAGCTGCAATCTCAAGTCCAAAAGTCCACAAACATTGTATAGACCTGTCAATAGTCAATAAAATGAAAAGTAACTGGAAAATAAAATGCTCTTTCTTTTGTCCTGACATTCAGATCCTAGAAACATGATGCTGTGTGCAAATTTTTGGATTTGTAATTTATTTAGAAGCAGGTGGATAGAAGTATTCTAGACATGGTAAGTTGTTGTGTCATACAGGGACAATTCAAAAATACTTATAGGTCTAGGAGATTAAAGGTCATTTAACATCGAAGCATTTAATGTTAGGATATTGAATCACTTACAAAGAGCAATCTCCTGAAGGTGATTAAGTTTTGGATGATTTAAGAGAATCACTGAATGGAAGAACGTTTCCTAATATTCATCAAATCTTGAACTTTGTCCAGAAATCGAGTGATATGGATGAAGAGTTTGGACATCTGCATTTCTCTTGTGAATATAGAGATACAAATGCTAAACAGTAAACATACCAGGAGGATGGCAGAGACCATTAGAGTAAAGAACTTCCGATAATTCTTTTTGCCTATACAATTGTTTAGCCACTGCAAAACCCAAGAAAAAAGAATCAGAGGATTTTCGTAGAAAAACAGCAAAGCTATTTATGCTTGATTTCATGGATTACCCTGCAATGATGATCGAAGCGATCAACGCATTTGTCACAAACTCTGCAGTGCTTGCTATATTTAAAAACCTGTAAGATGGAAATCACTTTAGTTCATAGTTCTATGAGAAGATCCACAAAAGGATTGAGGAAGTCATCCAATGTCTATCCAAGGCCCAAAAAGAAAGGGCAGCAAGAAAAGATAATTTTAACCTCAAAGGAGCATCCCTAGTACTCCTAAGCTAGGGACGTTGAAAAACCTATTTGGACTGGAAACAACAGCAATTGGATAATGAATTCAAGACTCAAGAAGCAGGACAATCTAATCTCAAAACGCACCTCTACTTCACACAAACTACAGTAGAACATGCCATCTTCACTCATGTGGTGCTCAGAAGATTCTTCATGTGAACTTGAGCATTTGCACAGGAAGGCACAAGGTAGAAAGGCCAACATGGCCGTGAAATGTCCACTCTGGCTAGGTGATGCGTTCTTCTCCATTTGGGCAGTATACTCTGCTTTTGCCTCAACTTCTTTATTACCTTCATCAGAAGTTTTCTCTCCAGTCGTAGCAGCTTTCGCATCTTGTATTGAAGAAGTTGATTCTTCACCAAGTTTAGATTGCTTCTGTTGAAGAGGCTTTTGGTTGTCTTGAACCTTAAGATACTTTTTGGACTTAAAGACACCAGGGTCTGCAGGATCAGCCGCAGCACACCAAATATATAGGCCAAAGGAAGATACAATCTGTACAAAAGAGCCTGTCAACTTCCATTTTGACAATAGTATATATTCAAAAGTAGTTCAGACCGTGTATCAGATTTATAAGTTCCTGAAAACGATCTTAAACACATTTTTATGGTTCAAGACAAGTTAGACCGAAGCATGCCTATGACTAGGGGTAGCATATGAAACAAATATAAATCCTGTTAAGTGGATCTAAATCTGCAGACAACGCATCAGAATCCCCCTCAAACAGGAATTCTGAATTTCTGGAAGGACTTGGCTTCATGTTTTTTCTAACATGAAGGTAGACTAATATGTAAAAAAGAAATGGTTGGAAGTTTATACACTCAATTCTTAGCTAATAGATGTATTCTTATCCAAGATATTGGTGATATAATTGCTTAATTCAAATGTTGAACACAAACGTATAGAAATTACTACTTCGAGTCTTATATTACAACCCAGTCTAGACATAATCAATCCCATCTGACATCTGATATCAAATGTTTCTCCTTCAAAATTTTATACAGATCGTTGCAGAAACGCCTAAAAAAGTTAACTATCATTAGTTGTAGCAAGAGTCAAAACCAGAATATTAGGTTGCAATGTCAAACTACTGAAACCTTTAAGCGCAAAGAGACATATAGCTCAAAAAAGACTTGAAGGAAAAAGGAAGCAGTGTCACGTTTTCATGGTCTTGAAAGATCACATTCCTAAACTGGAAAGAAATGCAGACTGGTGAAAGTTCAAAGCAACACACTGGAACCAAATTGAATGATCAGGCCCGGTCTTAGTTATAACCACCACTGGCTACTTTTGATGAATCATAGCTATGTGTTTCAGTATTCAGGTTTACATAAGACAACCAATATCATTGTTTAATAGCCCAACAATTTAATTGAAATGGATTAAGTCACCCTACAGATTTGGTCAATAATTTCAACTCTTGCACTCATGGAAAAGTGGGGAATGTGACAGCATAGCTTGTTAACTTGACAAACTTGCTCTGCCTCTGCTCCCTTTCCATACCCCAGAAGATTTTTTTTTTTTTTTTAACAAGAGAGAAACAAATAAGGCTCTCTACTAAGACGCATAAAAAAATTATCATCCTACAATGCTTACTAAAAAATATGCAGCAAATGTTTCACAAAAAAAAAAAAAAAATGCAGCACAATGTATCAACAATAGCAGGGTTATCATGACTCGTTAGGATTAAGAATCACAGTTGACTCAAAATAAAAGAAAGACAATCTCATTAAAGGATAACATTCAAATTTCAACTAGAATTTTTGGGTCTCCTAGAAATGCAACATAATGTGGATGTGATAGTTGTCTCTAGAATACTTCCCAAATAAATCAACAATGCCCCCTTCTCCTCCCAAAACTAAACAACGCAAAAAGAAAGGAAATAAAAATATCTGGCATTGTTATAGAAGCAAACAGAAAGAAGAGGAAAGATCAAAGGAGTAGAATTAAGTGTAATTTATAATTAGTAGTCAATTCACAGATCTCAGTAATTAGAGGCCACTACGGAAACACAATCCAAAGAAAAATCACGGAAGGGAAAATAGAAGAGCACTCACAAGAGGAGTATAAAGCCCCATCGCAATGTACTGATACAGCTTCTTCCCCACAAAAGGAGCAAAGAAAACATAGAAAGCAAAACCCAATGCCAGAAATACAGCAACAGCTACCACCTGCAAATGTACAAATCAAGCTGAAAACTTTACATGAAACTCCCAAAATCAAACACAAAAAAAAAAAGAAACAGCAAATCTAGAGCAAGCAAGAAAGATCGAAGGCAATGAAAACGAGGAAGGAAGAAGAAACCTGTAGAGGATGGTAAGGAAGTTGCCATCCATGCTTCCTCATTGTTTTGAATTTTGCTGTTGCAACCAACAAAAGGGCTTGAACGAAATGTAAAAAGCAAAGAAGGGTGCTGAAGAACTGAACCTTTTTCCACCCTGAGCCTTCTTTTTTCTTTCAGTCCTCCCACATTTTCAGGGAAAGATTGAGATCAAGAACCAGTTCACTGTACAACCACTAGACCAAAAGAAGTACAAATCTTGCATGCTGATTTTATCAGAAGAGTGAAAATCAATTAAAAAAAAAAGGCCAAGGGGGGCAGGGGGAATGACATAAAGAAAACAAAAGAGCTCAAAAGGGAAGAAAATGCATAACTGATAGTGGGTTGTGGGGAAGGAACTAAGGCAGGGATGGATAAATGGTAAGGAAGTTCTGTCTGGTTCACTCAATCATAACAAATTAACCCCCCACCACCACCACCACAACATTGTCATCTTTGAACACGTAGACACACAGAAAAGCCAAGGCCTTTGAAGTAAAAATGGTAACTTTTTTTGGTTTTTTTTTTTTTTTTTGGATCTTTTCTTTGTTTTTCCAAGGAGTTTGTTTGTTGTTTTTTTTTTTTAATGCCAATAGTATACAAGGGAAGTATAGAATGAGGAAGAGGCTGGGGAAGGGGAAAGAGATATAAAGAGAGGGAGAGAGCAGAAGTAGAGAAAGAGGGAGAGAGAAAGGACCCCCGGGGGTGAAAGAGACGGAGGAGGAGTGAATTGATGAGTGATGTTTCTTAGACTGGCATTTGCTTTTCAAGGCTACAATCACACCTTGCAGCCAACTCACTCAACTCAGAGTCATACTTGTGCTTTTTTCCTGTTTCTAGCGTTACCCTTTTTTGGACGGATGAGGGGCGACAAATCTAGTGTCACAGGCTTCAGAGTTCAGATCCAATGCCCAATACTGTCTCCTTTTATTTTTTTTTTTGACAATTCGGGGAAAGGGGAAAGGAAACCCAACCTACTCAACCCAACCTGAAAGTCAGAATGGGAGAGAACCTAAACTTTACCCCACAAATCCACTCCAAAAGCCATGGTAACTTTTAGAGGGGCCACAGGAGCTTAAATACTAACCCTAACAAGCAACTACTACCGATGTGGGACGTTTTGTTTTTTTGACAATTCGGGAAAAGGGGAAGGGAAACCCAACCTACTCAACCCAACCTGAAAGCCAGAATGGGAGATAAACTAAACTTTACCCCACAAACCCACTCCAAAAGCCATGGTAACTTTTAGAGGGGCCACAGGAGCTTAAGTACTAACCCTAACAAGCAACTAGTACCGATGTGGGACGTTTTGTTTTTTTGACAATTCGGGGAAAGGGGGAAGGGAAACCCAACCTACTCAACCCAACCTGAAAGCCAGAATGGGAGAGAACCTAAATTTTACCCCACAAATCCACTCCAAAAGCCATGGTAACTTTTAGAGGGGCCACAGGAGCTTAAGTACTAACCCTAACAAGCAACTAGTACCGATGTGGGACGTTTTGTTTTTTTGACAATTCAGGGAAAGGGGGAAGGGAAACCCAACCTACTCAACCCAACCTGTCTCCTTTTATTTTGTTTTACCCATTTTACTTCTGTAAACTTTCGAGTCTATCTTATCCATGAAAAACAAAGCGAAAAAAAAGTCATCAGATTCTTGGCATATTTACTTCAACCAGTTGTCTCACTCTAGTGTTGTGAAATTTGTGTGTGTGTGGGTTGTTTTTTGTTCTGTGGTGTGTGGGGGGCGGGTTGGGGGGGGGGGGGTTGCCCATATGTAATTCAGTCAAATGTAATCTCTAACAACCTCTATTTAAATGCCTTCTTTACCTTCCCCATAGCAAATAGTGACGTGGGATTAAATGAAATTTTAGGTCCTTTTTTTATTCTTCCTTTCAGTTCGGATCGAGTGAGTGGTTTCCTTTCCCCTTTCCCCTGAATTGTCAAAAAAAAAATAATAACAAATTTTATTCATTAAGCAATATATTATTACCTAACCTTATAAGTTTATTAAAAAAACATGCGCTTCATTTTCCATATCCACCTTTATAAACCCTCTTTTATGTTATCCTCTGCCAAGTTTATTTTTGGCGGATTCTTGTAGTTTGGTTGTACTACAGAAAAAAAGTATTAAATGCATTAAGTGCATTGTCACGTGGTGTACTAGAATTAATAATTTATCATCACATAGTAACGGTAAGTCACATTTTTTATTATTTGACGAAATATGATTGATTCTACTACATCACATAACATGTCACGTGACGCTCGTAGTGCACACAATACCTATCGGTGATGCAGCGGATTGGAGAGTGTAAATATTGTAGTGGGCTTTCAAGTTTAAATTCCAATTATCCACATCTATTAATTTGCTGGGGTTACCAGGAACGGAGAGGGGCCAGGGGAGTGCGCAATCATAATAACTTCCCCATGTTACAGTAGCATTGAGCCAAATGGCATAAATCAAGAAATCAATGTGATCAACAAAGATTACACTTTAAATATACACTCATTATTGTCTTTGGAATTTGGATGCAGAGAGGATTACGAATTCATAATAACAACAAGGGACAATATGTGAGAATGTCATTTTACATTTTCTTAGTTCTTTGTATCTATCATACACTATATAATTTTTTTATCTGAAGCAGCTGAACAACATTTGGGAGTATTAGGTCCCTGGTCTATATATTAGTTTAAGGTAATGAAATTTGAATCATAGTCCTCTTATTCTCAAAAAAAAAAAAATCATAGTCCTCTTTTAATAAAATTAAAAGGGGGAGTGGTTGATGCCTAGGGTAGCGGTCGAGGTTTGGATGTAGTGACCATACATGTTATGAATCGAATCTTTTACCTATGAGGCTATTACAACGCTAGAAAGGGCCGTCAACCTTCCAAGAACCAGCAAATTTTCTACTTACCCTCTTTCCTTGTGAAATCAATTTAATGTCTTCTTATGGAACTACAGCAGAAAAGCAATAAAAACAGAGCGACTATTGCACACGCGTCACGTGGTGTATTATAGTTAATCACACATCGTTAAATAATATAAGATATAATTCATCATCGTCACATGATAATAAATTATTAATTTTAATATATCACATGTTAATACACGTAATGCATTTTATACTTTTTCATAAAAACAATTCAGTTCACGCAGGAGAAGTACAAATATCTTCTCTTGATAATTCCAACCTCAAGAAATGCAAACTAGAGTGAACCCCTTGTGGTTTTCATTTAAGTATAATATAAAAATGAACAATTTCACTTTAATAACAATACAAGAGGTTTCTCCAGACAATTTCGAACCAAAATTAAGTAATTTGCCTTAACCACAAGAGGATTTTCTAGATTTTACATTGTACTAAAATGCATGCTTTTTCGAGAGAAAAAACCATATCTGTATTTCATGCATGTATAATCATGCATCAAAACATGCCATACTATAGAGATATCTACGATTTCAAATACTTTTTCATATTATGACACGCCAAACTGAAGTATTCAACTATTTATACCAAAAAGTGATTTTTTTGTTGCAAAAAAATTATTTGAAAAATATTAGTAAAACTTAAGGGTAATAAATAAAAGGACCCTACCACAAGGAAAACAGTGAAGAATTTGTTAGGAGGGTTGTTCTGCCCCATTAAACAATGGAAACATTGGAGAACGACTGGACCTCGGTAAAAGAGTAGGAAAGAAGAGGGGCTGTGTTATTATGTCGAGGCCAATGCCTCAATGGATGCCTCTCGAGTCTCGTCTGGGTATTTTCAATCCACCAGCATTTTCTGAACTTTAGCATTTTGTCACATTCTTGTCAGCTGCATCGGGCTTGCTGTCTTTTTAAACTAAAAACAGCCGAATTACAGGTCAATATGAATCAAGAATTTCTTGTTTTTTGTAACATTTTCTTTTACTCATTGATTCTGCGATTACAAAAGATGTTGTTGATCAAGTTCAAGATGTTTTTCTATTCTTGGCCAGGCGGCAAAAATGTTGTCATTTGGCTAGAGAGTTCCTTTCTGCAACTTTTTTTTTTTTTTTTATAGTGTATTATCTATCAAATTGGCATGCCACTTGTGTCATGTTACTGATTTGAGACGAAAATTCTTGTGATGAATTCATTCTTTCCACATTGAATTCTTGCTCTTGTAATATTTTATATTTTGACTTCGATTAACTTTTAGGTTTCGGGTTAGATTAAAACTTCAATGACAATCATTGTTGAGTCTAATGAATGAAAGATTGAAGGAAGCAAAAGTCACAAAGTTCACAAATTCATACTAGATTTTATGTGCAGTGGTTGAAAGCTTACCTAAACCATTACGTGTTCAGTAAAATAATCTCCGGACTCATCGATAACAGCTGTTTGTTTGGCAATCAACAATCGTCATACAAAAAACCAAGTTTTTTTTTTTTTTTTTTTTACCTCAAGAAATACAGTAACTCAATCAGATCGATCATTACCAAAGCGATTATTCGATAAAAAGTAAATTACACTGCTGATTTTTTTCATGATTTTGGTGATCTTTAATTGTTTCTACATTTACAGTAAATTATCCTATTAAGATTTTTAGTTGCATAAGTTTTTTTTTATTACTTTTACACTTCCACGTAGATATTCTAATCTTAAGTTGCTTCTTCTTTATAATATTCGTAAGAGTTATTTTTGAAAAAAAAAAACAAGTAAAATATTATCCTAACTCAGAAACGAGGGTAAAAAATTGACAGTTTCTACATGAATTTTAGTATTTGACCAGTTTTTGATAAGTTTCTGAAATTAAAATAAAAGGAAAAGGAAAAAAATGTTTCTATAATTACATAAACTAAAGAATTTCTGCATGCATGCTTTTCTGCCTACTAATAAGGATCCTAAGGTGGCCATTACATGCTTGAGATTCCTGATGCCCACTCCACCCTCTCTCATCCCCTTCAAGGCAGCATTGCATGTTCATGCACGTATATATTTTTTCTTGCTTGACAATAAATAAATAAATAATTTGTATATCGACAAAAATTTCACCTGTATTTGTATATTAATCTACCTCTCAGAAAAATATTTTGTCTGCATGGAATATGTTAATTTATTCTACAATGCAAGTAGCTAACTAGTCTCATCCACTTAAAGAAAATTTTTCTTTTTTGTTTTATTTTGAGCAATTAATAATATGATAGTGCAATAATACAAATATGTATACACATTTACATTAGAAACGATAAACTGAGATGGTCACACTTTCTATCTTTTCCTTTTTAAATTTTTTGAGACAAAATATGTCACGTCTTTCTCTCGACCTTTTCTTCTTGAAATTCATTTTCTAAAAAATCTCCCTTTCTCCTATATTCTGTAATGGTCCATATTCAATAATGTGATGCTGCAGAGACCCGAGTACTGATTGATACTACACGTCCAAGAATGGCCCGATAGTTGTAAGGAAGTTTGCATGTATATGTGTCTGCATTATTCTGCGTTACGTTGTTGCATCTACCATACCACCTTTGACTAAAACCTTAACTTCTAATTACGGTCATGTTCTTAATAGTTTTTTTTTAAATTTGATATTAATTTCTGATTTTTAACAAATCTACTTTGAGATGTTCTTAACTACTTTTTTTTATTATGTTTTTAGATTTTTTATGTTAAAATCAAGAGCAACTAATTTTTAGATTTTCTAAAATCAGAAGCTGTTGAGAACAAACCTTGCATATCTTGACATTCATGTCTTATATGCAAACTAAATGGGGTCTTATTTAGCCAGCTAAAATCTTTAATTATGGGTTTTGTTTAGAGTGTTTCAACTTTCATTTGAAATTATCAGATCTCATTACTTTTGTGATATTACATCTTAATTCTTCTGCATTAATAATACAACTTCCCTAGATTAAATACAAATTAAGAGGAAAACTTGCATGTAGATAATAGTTAAGTATGGAAAAAAGGGGATTATCCTAAAGAGGGATGGGCAACATATTGGCAAAGTGGCAAACAAACCAAATCATAAACAATCAACAAGCAAAGCTAGCAAATCCAAAAGAGCCCAAAAGGAAAAGAAAAACCAGACCATTGGCCGTAAATCAAATCATGATGGAATAACTTTGATGACAAGTAAATCAATGACAATGCAGACTTTTCATTTCTCCTCTTTGACTTGATCAACATACTACAGGTAATGAATGCTATTCATCTAAAATGATCCCAGCATGCCTTCAAATTCAAGCATTCTTGAAGAAAATTAGCCTGGCAGCATAGCTGGAAATTGGAATACGTAGAAAATAGTATACCACCCGTGACTACTTCCATTCATCTCACTCTCTTTTTCTTTGCTTTTTGGTTTTTTTGTCATGTGCATGCCTACCAAGGAGGCACGTGACTGAATCCCGTGACAAAATCTCACAGCCATCAATAGTCGTCCTTTAGCCATCGGTGCCATGTGGGCTAAATTTAGCTTGCTGCATATTGATGATAAAAAACACATTTTATGATTTTTCTCATCAATCAATTTGGTGAGGGAGTGGTTGAGGACGAGAGATGAGAGCAGCTCTTTAACCTCTTGATCAGATGGTAAGGTACAGACAGCTTCTTTTGTTTAGGGAATAGTGGCAATCAAGATTGGACCACATCATCTGCAAAGCTTTCAAATTTTTATTATTGATTTTAGGTTTTCAAGAAAATGAGTCTATAGTCTGGTATTATTTTTTATTTTCTATTTATTTTTAAGTTAAGAAAAAGAACTAAAACAAACTCACATCACTACAACGAATTAGAATTTTCATAACTACCATTGCTATAACTTTTTTCCGAAGGTAAAATTGTCCATTGGAAGCAGTTATATTTACTTCGTTTAGATGGTTATTTTTTATATTTTTTCAAAATATTATTATAATAATTTTAAAAATTTTTCTTAATAAATATATATGTGAGATAAAAAAATAGTCAAAAAACATGTTTAATATTTTGTAAAAAACATGTTTCTTTACAATAACATCAAACAAACAAAATTTTTCAAAATGGTTATTTTCAAAGAACAAAAAAAAAAAATGGTCATTTTCGTATCTCTTCTAGTCTCTGAAAAGCAGGAGGGGTAGACCCCAGGCATTAAATAAAAGGGTCAGAGTCTTTTAATGAAAACCACACTTTTAAATGATGGGGAAAATAAAGAAGGTAAAGGTTGGTGCCTTTCACTATACTGTTTCATACAAACGTGGGAGACATTTAATTGTACCCTCTAGACCCAAGTCCTTCTCCACTGCACTCATCCACACCTTTAATGCCGTTTCATCTGTGGCAAGATATTTGCTTATACATACTATACTATATGATTGAGAATTATATATATATATATATATATAATTTCCTTATTTTTTTATTTTTTATTTTTTGGCCAGTCAACCTCCCTCCAATCTCATGCAAAAATCTCTTTTTCTTGGTATATACCTAAGAAACTCTGTTTGGATGAGCATAATTTTAAATATTTTAAACATATTTTTTAACTACTATTTTGTCACACATATACATTTATCGAAAAATAATATCTTAAAATATTAAAGTAATGTTTTTGAAAAACAAGTAAAAAAAATCGTCCAAATGAAGTGAATATCACATAATGGATCCAACCAAATACAGGCCCAAGATTAAGCCCACATTCCTGAATACCTTACAACAACAAAAGACAATAGCAAGTAGACACAAATGGTATGGCTATTGTATTGTGGTAATGTTATTCATACATTTGTATTGGGCTCCGTGATAGACCAACTCTGAGACACTTTCGACAAAAAGTGATAAAGCACAGGGGCTTTTATGGGCTACTTTTTGGGGGGCCAATTTGGTGGAAATATTTTTATTGATTTTTTTGAGGTCCGCCCATTAATAATTGAAAAAATGAATCCTAAAATAGATAAGAGGCCTCAATCCCTATGTGCAAGAAATTTTTTTTTATCAACGTAATATAGTTGTAGCTTTAATTGACGAACATGGAACTTTAATGTTTTTTATTGGGTCTGCTGTCGCTTGCTTGGACTTTGATGTTACTTAATTTAGGCCTCAAATAATGAATATCTGGTCCACATGCCTTTTTGTCAGGGGAGTGAGCAACTTCCCTCTCCCACTTGAGTGGGCTTAAGAAGTACTGTCTTGCACAATATAGCCCAATGAAGTATTTACTAGTGGTACAAGTATCTTCTAATTTTTTAAAATTGTTTAGTGAGAAAAAGGAATGAAAGTTTAAAAACTTTTTAGTTTATTTTAAAGGAAAATAAATTATAAAAAAAATAAAAAATTGACTACTTTTTCTTGATTTAGACGCTAATGATCTTTTTAATGATATTTATTAACAAAAAGTTCTTTAATTTCTAACATCATTTGTGTTAAAAGATATTCTTTTCATTCCTTCACCAACTCCGGATCTGAACTGGGCCACTGAGTCTCTACTATACATACAATGCAATACATTGTGCGGTAGGCAATTAACAGCTAATCCGGTGTACTTTTTTGGAATAATGTAGCATTATTATGCTCCATTACTTAAAAACTAACACAATTAATTGAATTCTCTTTTCATAAAGTGGGAAAGAAGTCCCTTTCTTGAGGGTCCAATTAGCCAAAAAATGAATTGCAGTTCACAACAAAGGGAACATTTCAGGTAGAATAGTGTAGTCATCTAACCAAATTTCAATTCCCTGGTTGGTGTAACTAAAAAAAAAAAAGCCACTGGTCCATCTAATTTGTTGTAATCTGGCTTTAATCTCATACTTAAATGAGTTAATGGTTTTTAATGGACAATTTGGTTTTTGCAGCCTGCTAAATAAACAATGGGCTTGAATAGAGTACCCACTAACTCCCAACAAAATCATTGCAGATTGAAAACATATGAAGCTATTGGATTTGGTAAGATATTTGGCCAAAAAATTTTGCCCTTTTCGCATTTCCCTGCAATATTGAAGTAGTGGAGGAACTATTTTACGTACTCTAGTTGCATAACACCAAACTTGGTCGTTGAAGAATTAAATTGTGGTTCTGTCTCCAAATGTTTCCTTAGTGACCTCAAAATTCATGTGACAAGGACAAAACAACGAAGGGCTGTAAATTGGGCTTTGTGAGCTGGGCTTTGACAAGTCCAAACTCGGCTCACAAAGTAAGTAGGCTTTTGGGTTTCGGGTTTTAGAGTTCAGGCTCAAAATAAAATGCTCAAAGCTCAGCTCACAATTTTTGTGAACTTCGGGCTTAAATCGAGCTTAGCCCAAGCTCATTGCTAAATACTTAATTATATATAATATAATATTTAATAACTATGAATTGTTAGAAAAATATATATAAATTATTAATATTTTAGGTTATGATATCTTATCTTACTATATACAAAGTAATAGTAAGTTTACAGTGTAAACATTGTTGGTTATTTTTTGTTTTTTCTTATTTAGCCTTCCACTAAAAAACTAATTAATGAAAACCTCCAACAACCTTCAACAACTTTTTTTTTGGTTTAAAAACTTAAAAAAAAAAAAAGCACACACATTGTGCAACCTAGTAAAAAACTTTGAATAACTACTCAATATTTTTTCTTATAAATTTTTCTTTTAATTTGCGCACACCTAGATTGTATATTTCCTAATAATGTTTGATTGTAAATTATACATATTATTTTGTACACATTATTTAGAAATCTACAATAATCGCCAATAGCTTTTTTTTTAACAACTCAAAAAAAGGCACATTACACAACCTAATAAAAACTTTTGAATAACTACTCATTATTTTTCTTATGAATCTTTCTTTTTATTTGTATACGATGTGCATTTTTCACTAGTGTTTCACTATAATTTATGAATATTATTTTATATATATTATATAAATTATACCTTAAATGGGCCGGGTCTTAATCGAGCTTGAGCCTAGTAAGGCCCAAACTCAGCTCACATTTAATTCGGGCTTAATATTTAGGCCCAAGCTCAGCTCGATCCAATTAAGATCAAGCTCGTGAGCTTTTCTTTCGAGCCGAACGGGCCGAGCTTGGACCGGCCCAGCTCCATTGACAGTCCTAGCATTGTAACCTTGATTGTTATGACTTACAAGCACAAAAGAAATATTTCGATTCACATATATTATTACGATATTATAAAATGTTGTCGATGTGATAATACTAAATTTTTTTTCTACGATGAAGCTTATCCTCTGCCGTTTTACTGGTCATGAACAATGACTCTTAATATTTTGAGGTCATATTTAATATTCATAATTTGCTTAGATTTAGTACGATTCTTAGGACTTGTACGAAACTGCACATTTTTAACTAGAACTTATGCATCATGTTGTTGATGATGTGATGATCATAGGGCAATTAATCTCTCATAAAGCTAATCATGTACATGAAGAAGCATAAAACAAGAGAGTTAATGTGTTAGTATGTGTTTGTAGGTGTTGAGGTAACACCTTCCACCTAAAATTGTTTAAGTTGGACATTAAAAGCTGATGAATCAAGCACCCTAAAGAATAAGATTGTGGTAGCACACTTAGGATGCTTTCTGGCAGGAAAGATAAGGAGTCGTACAAGGTGCATTTAGGCCACAATGATATTCTTCTGGATGATTGGAATGGAGACACGGTAGTACTTTTGAATAATGCTCTCCAGCCTATCCCACAGAAAACAACGAGGAATTAATGTGGGTTGGTTTCAACTTCAAGTAATTTCTGCTTCATTGTCTGCTTCAATGACTAAAAGGTTTTCCTTTTTCAAAATTTTGGTAAAGAGCCAAGACTCAATGATGTTTTTGGTTCGTACCGCATCGACATAAAACCTATTCATTTACTTCAAACTAGTGTCAAATGTACTTTAAACACAAGCTACAAGTGTAAAACCAAAAGCCAAAAAGGTGATTAAAAGAAGAAAAACAAAAAGAAAAGTTGGTCCTAGATTGAATATTGCCTTTGAGTTTTTCAATTGTACCATGTGAGTACGGCTATTCTTTCTGTAAATTCTTGATACATTTTCCATTCAATTAAAAGGCTAGTAAACCGAACAAATTTTTTTTTTCTTCAATTGGTAGGTGGATTAAGAAAATTCTAATAGTGTGATCTTGACCTAAAATTGGGTCTGCCTACGGCGCAACCACTACAACACGGACTAGACCAGGTCCAATAAACTAATACTAATGTGGTTATTACAACCCAAGCCTTCTAATCATTGTTCTTCTATGGTGGGCACCAAAAAGAGCATCCATCTTTTCAAGAACTAATCTTATATATTGCTTAGTTGGCAATATAAAAATTTTGCATTCTTGATATATAGAGTTTATAGAGTTTTTGGACCTCTTACTCGTGAAATATGCTGATGTAGATTTTATCTTATCATTTGATTCTTTGAAAATCAAAATTAACTTTTAAGAATTAGCTTGGAATCCTGGTACCATACTAATTATGATTTGAAAAGGACATTAAGGTTAGTTTTTGGAACATTTCTTCATTTAGTGAAGCAGTTCTCATGCTATTGGATACAAGAAACTAATTCAAAAATCCCATTTGCTTAGACAGATGTTACTTAATCCTAGATTAAACACTGGTTATAATCTTTTCTGGTTAACAGAACCTTAAATTATTTGACTAAAAGAGTAGTTTTTATGCAATGAGATGCTTCTTGAAGTGTCCAATGTTATTATAATAAGGATTAGAGAATGTCAAATCTTTGTTTGGACCCTCACGTCATGAAACTAAATGGACTAACATAACTTTTGTTGAGTATCGGATTATGCCAGCTAAGGAATTTTTTGCTTCTTTTTGTTACATTTTATATACACACACACACACACACACACAAAGAATCTTCACTTGCTTTCTGTCCCGGCATATTTTCATAAATCATTATGTCTGGATTGAGAAGGAAATGTATGTAGAAGAGGGAGACAAGGATCATGGTTCCATGAAAGTGAAAGAGATCATAATTGCATGAGTGAGAGATTTTAAACCGTACTTGGTTGAACCCTTTTTGTTTAATAAAAAAAGAAAAAGAAAAAAGAAGACAGAGGATTCGAAGCGATTTTAATTACATAATTCGATCAGTATAATTGTTTCATTAACAAGACATCTTCAAGATCAGGAGGTGAAGAAAAGAATATACATCCATAAAGCAATCCAAACTTTTTTTGCTATATCAATTACGGATATTATCCTCAGAAAGTGGGATAAGATGTCTCTGATGTGTGATAAGTGAAGAGTGATGCAAATTGTTCCTTAACTTTTTCTTGTTTTATTTGGCCAACATGAGCGACCCTCAATTCACTCAACAAAGTGGAATCACTTTATCCTAGACAGAAGGGACAGAAACCAGAAAGAAACATCATGTTCATTAAAGAATAGAACAAGCGCAACTTCTTTATCTTTGTTGGGCTTTTCCTATTCAATAGTTGTACTAACAAATACTACCATAAAAGTTGGCTAATTAAGTTTACAGTTAATAGGTTAGTTTTGCCCTCTATTAGTAACATTACATCTAGCTTGTCATTTCTTCATTTCCTTTCTTTCATCAGCTTCACTGTCAAGTGTCAACTTGCTTATAATAACAGAATTTACACACTCTTATATGAAGTTGTATAGTGGGTTTTGTATTTCAAGAAAAGAAAAGAAGAATCTCTTAGGACCATTAAGATTCTTATTCCATGCCAATTTGATATAATTAATTTTTGATAACGAGTCAAGAATTTTATCATACGATAAAACGCTCGATCTCTTATAACATTTATGAGTACTACATAAATTCGAAATAATGCAAAAAAAACTATAGGAATTGAACAGATGCAAAGAGAAATATAAAACAAAAAAAAATCCTATTCTGTGTTTGATCTGTTACACGGTTGTCTCAATAATGAGTAAGTTGAAAGCTGGAAGATGGTCTGTGTTTTTCTTTGCCGTATTAAGTTTTGGCCTATGTCGTTGGGTGGGTCGCTATCTTTATTTCCTCTGCATTAATTATGCAACACGTGGGACGTAGACCAAGCCAGCAACTTGAAAAAATTTTATATGAGAGAGTATTGCGTGCACACGCATGCCACGTGATGCATTAAAATCAAACATATATTGTCAAATAATAATAGATATGACTCGTCATCTCTATGTGATAAAAATTATTAATTTTACTGCACCACATGACAATGCATTTTATATTTTTTCATTTTATATTACCTGCTGCCAACGTCATAACTCTTCATAATGTCACGCTGCCAGCCAAATGCATTTTTTTTTTAAGTCTCAATTTTTGCAAATATCTATAGAAGACAATGTTTTAGTTTTCTTTCTTGTAGAAATAAATTAAAGTGATTTCCACTCACTTTGATTGGAGTTTAGTTCAACTGATATGGGCCAGGGTTGATAACAGTAGTGCTACTTACTACACCAATGCACATAGCTTATATTGCATTTGCAGACTTTGATAAGAAGCTGAGACACGGGACTTTGAGTTGGGGGTGACTCTGAGCTCTTCAGTTCTCCTGACGGGTCCTTCTTTGATTGCTATAGGTAAATGCCCACATGGGTTCCTTTTATTTTTCCATTTTTCGTTAAAGCTAAATGGTTTGCATGTTTGTATATTATGGTCTTCCATGCATATTAAAAGTGCATGAATTTGAAAAATTGGGATCTTTGTATTGTTTTTATGGGACATGTCTCCACTTGGCCTTGACTGAAAATAAAACTTAATTTGATCTCATTTCTTGGGATTACTTAATTTGGTCTCAGTTTCTTGGGATTTCAGTTAAGTTGTCACATGCATGAACTTATTTGTCTCCCCAATTAAGCCTTTTGAAATTGTTTCTGAGAAAAGATGGAATCATTCAAATGTTGACTCTTATCATTTTGGGTGTTATTGTTTGCTGGTGAAGTATTTTCCCATCATGCTTTTGTCTTTGAGTCTTTGATTAAGACTTATTACTGCTGATTTGTTAAATACTAATAGTTAATATTATT
This sequence comes from Mitragyna speciosa, assembly GCA_024721245.1. Classification (NCBI taxonomy): domain Eukaryota; kingdom Viridiplantae; phylum Streptophyta; class Magnoliopsida; order Gentianales; family Rubiaceae; genus Mitragyna; species Mitragyna speciosa. Next base: position 22,399,950 of record CM045564.1, on the reverse strand, counting down.
CAACTAATTTCTCTCATTTTCTTGACTTTTTTGTGCTCTTCAAGGCAGAACTCTTGACAGACCTTTTTTAAGAATTTTTTTCATTTCAAATATTTCTTCCATCAGTTTTTTGTGGAATGGATCAAAGTTTGCATGTCGTCAATGATAGACAGGGTAACAATTTTTGTTCAAATTATTCTTCTGCACTTTTTCACTTGTCTGCTGGTTTTGGTGAGTGGTTGTTTTATGTCTTTGGTCAAATTGGGGTGGCAAGGTATGAAATGATGGTGGAGTTTGCTCCTCCTGTAATCTGTATTCACGCAAGTTCTTTGATTTGTAACCAAATTTCTATACTGACTTTATGTAGCTCTGTTCAGTTGCTGATGCCTCAAGTCCTTTTTTATCATGCGCAGGTTTCAACAATTCTGTGTAGCGTAATCCAAGCCGCCTTAATGACTACTTGATACTCCTCCCTACTCCATCTCTTCATAATTGGAGCAGCCAAACAATACTTTTGGTGGCAGTGTCTCTTTTGTGATCAAGGTAATATCAAGATGCATCCTGGAGTTTACAGTTTCAGATTCTCGAGCATATAGCACCAGGAATTAAAAACTAAATTCATTTCCTCCCAATATCTTAATACTTCTATTTTGCAGAAATTCGTGTAATTCGCCTTCCTTTCTTGGATTTTCTATGAGACTTGGTGCCAATATTTTTTTATCCAATTGGCATATGCTATGAGAAAGCATATTTTCTTACTATCCCTTCTGAATCATTTGGAACCATGGGAGGATGCATCTCAATGCCCAAAAAAAGATTTAAATCAAATGCAAAGTATTTCCGCAAGCCTAAAAAGTTCCGCAGGAAGATTGCCTCTTCTGTTTCTGTTGCACCTATAGAACATTTCACAGGTGCAGAAAATGGCAGATATTCTTCTCTGCCAGAATTTGTTTCAGGGAACAATGAGACACATGCAAGAACCAGCTGCAGAAGTTCTGAGTTACCTAATCTGACATTTCATTGCAGCCAGCCACAATGGGACCATAATCAAGTCACCGTAAATGGTAAATTACCTTCTCTTATAACTTCAATAATGAAAGTTTGAGGTGAACAAATCAACTTGACGAATTAATGAGCTCACTTAGTAATATTATGTTGTTAATGATGAATTGGATGTTAATTTTGGTCAATATTGTGATTGAACATTGAGTTGTTTCTCTTACTTTTGAAGCTCCGCAAAGCATCCTACTGATGACTAAAAATTCGAACACCAAGGAAAATTGCATGAGCCCCTGAGACTCTAGTTTCAGGATAGACCCCTAGATGCACAAGAAAGCATAAAAGTTCATGTATACGGTGATTTGAGCATAATTTCCTCTATTCACCTCCCATTCTCAAGTCTTCACTTCTATTCTTTCTAACATAATAATGTTTGAGATATGTCCTACATTATCTCAATGGTACACAGTTTTTGTTTAATATTGTACCTGCTATCTGTGAATCTTATTTGTTCACTAGTTGTCATGAGCAAAGCCTTTCTTTGCTCTAGAATAATATCAATATTTTGATGCTATGACTCAGTCATCCAATGAGTCTCTTCCATTCTCTTGATAATGATGTTGAGGTCTTTAATTAACAGGAATGTGCCAAGAGGAAGCATGGTTTGACTCTGTTAGTGCCCTTGATTCGGATTCAGATGAAGACTTTACTAGTGTCCATGGAGGTGATTCACTTGTTGTATGCTTGTTTGCACTTTCACTAGGAGTGAAATACCTTTTGCTAATCTTTTTCAAACTCTGTTCTTTCAGATTTTTTCCCTTCACTGGGCAATACAACTGAAGACATGTGCATGAACGAAATGGCTCAGCATGAAAGCAACTCTTTCTTTGTTGGCAGTGGGCATACGAGTGATGAAAATTTCCAGAATATAGATGATTGTAAATCTGAAATGGTTTTTGGAAAAGTTGAAAATGAGGAAACAAATGGCCTCTACCATTTACAAAGAAGTGATGACTTTCCAAGGTCCACAAAGGCGGATGGAATGTCTACTGAGAAGAAGAAAATTCCAGATGCTCCTTGTGGAAGTTTGGAGGGTCTCAAAATGGATGCCTGGCACTGCAAGGAGAAAAATGAGGGCAATAACCCGAAGTCCCACTTACCTCAGTTGCTCGACCATTGTTCGCTAAATTCAGTATCAACATCAAAAAGAAGAAAGTCAACAGCCATAAAAGTTAGTATTAAAAGGACACCTCATGATGGAGATGAGATGACTGAGTTTTGTAAGTGATAATTGTAGATAGTATTATGCAGATCATATTTGCTTAGCTTTCAAATGCTGCACCTTTACTTGATAATTTTGAAGAAATGTTCTGATATATTTGCCTAAACTACTTAAGCAATTTTGAACAACTTTCCCACCTTTTGAATATTGCACCTCATTATGATTTTGCCATCTACTAATTATTTTTTTAGATAAAAGGGTTTTATACTCCAGGTGCAGTTCATGTAGATTGTAGGCACACACAAACATGAATTTGTATAAAATGCATACACACAAGGATAGTAGCACAATATTGGAGCTTTCTGCTAACTGGTAGACGAATGGAACAATATTCTTTGCCATTATAGCTACATGGTTGGTGTCAAAGATTAAGTATGTCCATCTTTGAATGTGGATGAAAATCATGCTGTAATTTTTGTTATATATCGTCTCTTTACTAAAATATCAGCACCACGGCAGGTCCATCTAAGAGAAATTTGTATCATCGCAAAGCAGGACTTACCATTCCATGCTCAATGGATGAGAATCTAGCTCATGGATGCTGGCATCCCCTTTCGTCTTCAGTATTTAAGCTTAGGGGAGAGAACTATTTCAGGCATGTTTTTGAGGTTTTACTTGATTCCATCATCATATACATTCTCTAAGTCTGATCTGTCTTAATTTCTTACTAAAATTTATGATATTTATGTGCAGAGATAAAAAGAAACACCCCGCTCCTAATTACAGCCCTTATGTTCCAGTTGGAATGGATTTATTTGCCTGCCATCGGAAAATACATCATATTGCTCAGTACCTTGAACTTCCCCTTGTAAAAGCTCACCATGAAGTGCCATCGTTGCTTATTGTTAACATTCAGGTGTGATTTTCATCTTTACTCTCAGTGTTTGTGGGATTCGGATAAATTAGTCAATCCTTCTGTTAGAGTAATTCAATAAATTCTTCCAAAGAAGATGTTGAAGTATCTGGTACAACAATGTTAATGTTATCTGATTCCTATGTTCACTTGTAGGAAGCATATAACCTCAATGATTCTTCTTTGTTTAACTGATTCCATACTGTATGAATTTATAGATTATTTTTTATTTGATATCCTTAGAGGTCAATTGAATGTATTTTCCTACCTCTGATTCTGGTTTACCCATTAAATTACTATGTACAATTTGCAGTTCAAATGATTCCTCTTGGGGGGCTCTGGTTAACTTTTAACTTATTTCTGAAATTGTTATTTTTTCAGTACTAGGATGTCTTAAAATTTGGCCATTTCTTTAAGGTTCTTCTTTCTCGTGGTTTGCCAGCTGCCAACATATCCTGCTTCCATGTTCCTTGGAGAGAATGATGGGGAAGGAATGAGTCTTGTATTGTATTTCAGAGTATCTGAAAATTTTGAAAAAGAGATTTCTATGGAGTTCCGAGAATCTATTAAGGTACGCATTGATCAATTCTGGACTGATTGTCTCCTTGGCACAAACTGCACAATATTTCTTGATTGTTGACAAGGATTATGTTGGAAAGATAACTTTTATGTTGGAGAGAAAACTTTTTTGTGTTATTAGAAAACTCCAGTAAACAAGCTCAAGTATCAGTATTTGCAGAATAAAAGTGGAAAATTACAAAATAAAGTCCAGGAATGGGAATGATTTTCCAAAATTGGTAAGCATCGAAACAAGAAGATAGTAAGAACCTAACTTGATTCAGTGGAAACATGGAGCAGATACCAAAATTGGGAAGTCAATCTATAAGCCAGGGAAACATACAAGTAAAATTCAAGCAGAGAACAGATATATACTTTTATGCCATCCTTATCTAATCAAGGCTAATCTGAGTTTTCACTTCCTCCCGCTCCCCTACTCCTTTCTCTCTGTTTGCAATTTCATAAGGTTCATCTTACAGTCGCCTGTGTCAACATTTTGTGCTAAAATATTTCTAGAATCCTTAACTTCAAGCACATTACATTCTTGGCAATGCTTGTCACCTTGTGTTTGGTTGGATAGAAGATCATGAATTTTTTAGACTTTGATTTAATAAATAAGGTTCGCAAAATCTAATGGCACACGGCTGTTGTTCCCAGAGATTATCATAGTAAAGTTCAGTGTTTTACTGATACAGAGACTAGTAGCTGATGATATGGAAACTGTGAAAGGTTTTGCAAAAGAATCCATCATTCCTTTCAGAGAACGACTAAAAATACTGGTTGGTGTAGTTAATCCTGAAGATCTGAGGCTGAATTCTGCAGAAAGAAAGCTTTTATATGCTTATAATGAAAAGCCTGTGCTTTCACGTCCTCAACATTCTTTCTACAAGGTATATTCCCCTTGTATTTTTCTTACAATTATTTTCTACGCTCATTTCAATTACCATCTTCATGGTATATGATTAGCAACTTATATGTTCCTTCTAACATAGCTGTTAAGAAACCCACACTAAATTATGAGGTCCTTGTAAGCTTCTATGACAATTTTAAGCTCATCACGGCACCGTCAACACTTAGCCAATGGAAACAAATTTTTTATATTTTTGTAGCAAAGGAACATGCTAGTTTATGGGCTTATGACAGGTGCTATAATTTTTTTTAATCAATAGAATGCTACAAACACCTGCAGTTGAATTATCCAGGATCATGTTGGTCATGCACAAAATACTTTTCTTTAAATGAGTGAACCTTGAAAGTCTTAAAACCTGCGGATATTCTCACCTGAAGCTATCTCCTCTTTTCTTCCTTAAGCCTGGACATTTTCCATCTGTTTTGTGTTTGATGTGTTGTTGTTTGGTGAACTTTCTTCGTTGACAGTAAATTGTAGAGTATTTGGCTTTTATTTTTAGCCTGATGTCAGCATGAGATTTACCTATCTTTTTCTGCAGGGAGCCAACTATTTTGAGATTGACCTTGATGTACATAGGTTCAGCTACATATCGAGGAAAGGACTTGATGCATTTCGTGACAGGTTGAAATATGGGATTCTTGATCTGGGGTTAACAATCCAGGTATATCCTGTTATCTAATTATACTAGTTGCATCATGCAATAAGCTTCTCTCTCATTTTTTTTTATCCAGAAATCAGAAGCATTTGTATTACTGTCTGAAAAAAGAAAATAAGCACATGCGCTAATCACTTGTTTCGAGTCTAAAAAAGAAAATGAGCACATGCGCTAATCACTTGTCATTTGTAAAGAAAATGAGCACATGCGCTAATCACTTGTGTCATTTGTAAGGTGGCTTGAAGGGAGTTTCTTCATGTGTGGTCAAACTGATTTCCAGCTTACCTACATTTCTGTTTGCTGCTGCAGGCACAAAAACCTGAAGAGCTGCCGGAGAAAGTCTTGTGTTGTATTAGATTAAGTAAAATTGACTTTGAAAATCATGGACAGATATCTGAAATTGGAGTTCATGGTAATGATTGAGTTGAAATAAATGCCATGAAACAAGGCATACGCTAAATTTTTGTCTGTGGAAAATCTATAACCATTTGTTTTACGATGTCCTCAGAAGAAGAAAAAGCAGAAATATTGAGAGGCAACTTATAAACACCTTTGCAGAATTTTCAATCAAGCTTATAACTACACTTCTTTGCATTTTTGTTAGTTTTTCGATGATCCTGCGTCAGTTCTACCGCGGAGACATGGTCCAAGACAAGTGGCATATTTCACTTTTTTTTTTTTTAATCAAACTTATACTATTACAATTAGGGGAAAGGGAATGATGCTTGGTGAAATTCGAATCCACTGACCTCTAGGGTAAAGAGCTCTATCTTCTATTCATTTCCACTTTTGTTTTGTGGTTTCATAGAAACTCTGTTAAAAAATTGGATAACTTTTGATGTTGCTGTATTCAAGAGATCATCCACCCGTTCAGTGATTTATAGAGCATTTTGTCTGTCGATGAGTACAATCTGGAGGTTTAACTGAAACACATTCCGTTGAAAAACTTGGGGCCCAATAAAAATCAATGTCACATCTTTCTATTGAATATTTACCAGTACCTTAGATCTGAGAATTCTCTTTTTGAACATAAGAAGATGTCACTTCACAATAATCATGAAGTGTCTTGCACCTTTTGACTATGTTAATGTAAGGACTGTCCGGCAAACCAAAAATGGGACTTCTAAAGCAAAGTTACCGCTCAACCATTGACGGTTATAAAGCGCAAACTAAAAAGCGAACCGACTTCAAAGCGCAAATGATTGCCTGACCAATTAACATGTTGAACCCGTGATATAGAGTATCTGAATTAAAAGCTTGGGTATTGAAACAGAAACCAAGAGAAACAAATAAGTTCACCATATTTCCTCCCTCACAGTGAAAATAGATTTTCAAATAAGAAACAGGAATGATTTTATATTTTGTCAATCATAGCAAAAGCTGAAGTTTAGATCCAAACATCCACCTTATTTTAAAGTGCTAAATCAACAACCACTTCTTAACACGTTAAGCATTTACAAAAGAATGCACATAACAATAACCTTACGAAGACTAAACAGCAAATAAATTTACAACAATTTCTAATCAATTCATTCTCTACTTCCTTATGAAACTAACTCCTGTGTCCTTCTGTATTTTGGAGTCAAGTATATGATCTTGGATGCAATTCATGCCTCAAGCATGAGAAACAAACATAAACAGAATTAATTTACGGCTGCGTCTGAATCATGTAGTATATTCATATTTACCAGCTGTCCTCTTGATTTTCTGCCTAGTCTTCACTCATCAGAATCTATGTTATTTGTTCTTCCTTAAACCTTAAGCTTGCCATAGGCTGTTGTCCATTATTCTTGAATTCTGCCCTTCGACTTGTAGATTGATTATCAACAAGAGTGGTCGGTGGCTTCAATTGTGAAGCCATATTGGCTGTACTGTGACTGCTGTTTTTAGCTACAGGAACATCATGATTATGTTTACCCTCATATGTTGTTATGACAGCTTTTGGATCACTAGCAGCCCGTTCAACATGCTTGCGAACATTGCATCCTTGACTGGTGCATTTGTAATAGCTTCTGCAAACAGCAATAACATAATTTCAACACAATGAGACAAGGGAATGTACTGGACAAATGGTACCTGCAACTTAACATATCACAAAGCCACAGCCTGTGAACAGACAACAATGAACATTTGTCGACACAAGTGAAACAAAATATTACTCAATTGATCCACAGAACTTATCAACTTCGTGAAGGTAAAGCTGAAATCTGAAATTACACACAGATACAGCTAGCAACTTAAAAGGTGATCACCATGATTCATGGAAGTATTTACAACAAGAAGAGGACTTGATTGCCCTGTACATGAACTCCTCATTAAGGACACCCTATGGCATGGTAATACATTAAACAATCAAAGTAATGGAATCTGACTGAGAAAATCCTGTAATCAAGTTCCCCAAGATGTCAATTCAGACTAGAAAAGATATTACCTTGGGTAAGGGTTCCCTTTAACAACTTTCTGACCATACTTCCGCCACCTATAGCCGTCATCCAAAAGATCAACTTCACTTGTTGTCTGAACGATGATCCTGGGTTCTGTAACCGTCCTGTGGGATGAACCAGGCTCTGATGTCCGACCTTCTACATTCCTGCACAACACATGTGAAAATGTTAATTAATGCAGAGAAGCAAACTAATCCTGCACTATTCAGAAATAAATGGGCATTCTTAGATAAATAAGAATACCTTCGCTTTGATTCTGGTTCATCGTCATCCCTTCCCTCTACTCCAGTTTCCGCATCCCCCACTTCCTCACTGTCACTAGATCCAGATGCTTGCTCAGGTGTAGCTTGGCTTGATTCCTGATCTTTCAATGTTAATGAATGAGAATGGAACCCATCCTTAGATATGTTCAAATTTTCAGTCCCACCCATGGATCCCAAGTCAGGCTTCCCCTGAAGATTGAAGGTTCCATTTGGATTTCCAGAATCTTTTGCCCGCTTAATGGGTTGAGGAGGCTGATGGTTGTGCTGACCCTTATATATAATCTCAGTCACTTGGCCATCATGAGACCTTTCAACCTTCTTCTTGACAGGACAATTTGGATGTGTGCATTTGTAGTAACTTCGAGGATATTCACTGCCCTTCACCTGTTTCTGCCCATATTTTCGCCAGTTGTAACCATCGTCGGCAGGTTTATCAACTGTTATTGGAAGCTGCAATCTTTGATCGGGATGCGACACATCAGATGACTCTTTCATTATGTTCGGATCTGGGACAGAAGGTGGCATCTGCTGGTGTGCAATTGCGCTCGAAGTCAGTGATTGATGCTCTGATGAGGGAGGAGCAGCTGCTGAAGACAAAGATGGATACTCGGCCAGCATTTGCATCTGGGTTTGAGCTTGTGCAGCCTGAGCTGTGACCTGAGCAAGGACTTGCTGGTGGGACAATCCAAAAGCTCCCTGTTTATCCAAAGGCTAGACATTAATAGCTGAGAAGGTTTATGGAAACTAAGTGACAATACCAGAATAACAAAATCAAGCAATATAAAGCATTAACGCTGTGCCAAAAAAAATCAAGCAATGTCTGATATTATCAGTGTGCAAGCCACATATAAAGTTATGTATTTGAACATCAAGCATGAATACATGAAATATAAAAAAAGCTGACTCCGTTACTATGAAAAAAAGAATAGAAAACAATTGCAAAATGTGCATTTTTTATATCAGAACTATTCAAGTTAAACTATTGACTGATCCATGCAATTTATTTTCCTTTTACGAAAACATTGAACTTTTTGTTCTTCTATAGATTAACCAATTTCAGCACCTTGACAGGTTTCCTAGATGATGAAGTGTCATTGAACATGATTGCTTCTCTACTAGATCATATGAAAGTCCAATAATTTTTCACAGAAAATCTGGTTTGATATAAGCTGGTGAACACCATCTGTATTCACCTTTTCTTGCTATTCCATTTTAAACAGGTTTTGCCTAAAATCACCACTTGATCTAGCCATTGACCATCAAGATTTTACCCATTTCATTCAACCACTTAAGAAAGAATAATATTTTTCATCCAAATCTCAGGTAAGTGACACTGAACCACAAGTCAAAACAGAAAGTTTTAGCAAAGGGTGCTTCATTTTATACATTTGAGCGTGTTATATTCACATATTGAAGGGAATCATAATCAGCATCATATGCATCCAAGACAAGAGATAAAATAGTGAACGTTTATACACAACCAGGCAGCAGAAGAACCCCTCTGTCAAAATTCCGCAAACGCCAAAACTAACATAACATCCAAATCTCTACCAAGAACAATGCCTCTATTATTTTTTACGTTCTCCCACAAAAATGCTTCTCTCTAAAAAAGACACTATAACTTCCATAATCCCAGCAACATTTAGTGCTGCGTTTGGTTCATTCATACTACTTGAATTGGAATCAGTATACTATCATGGATCTAATTCCATTCCGAAAAAGCACACCTCAAAGCACTCCAAAAAATTGACTTAATTCCACAAGTATATTAAAATCAAATCCAAGATACAAGAATATTACAACTAAATTGCTTGACAAGCCAAAGCCCACAACTTTTTGGAAAATGAACTAATTAATTCATTAATTGCTCTAGTCAAACTCCCAAAAGTTGCAGTTATCAATTAACAAAATCATCAAAAAGCAAAAGTCAAAAGCTTGATCAAAATTTTGAGGTACCTGACCAGGCGAAAAAAACCCTGGAGACTCAAGCAAGCTAGCCGGACTCAATCCCAGCGGAACTGTGAACATCCCCGGCTGTGTCACCGCCAAACCAGTCGGTCGGTTCTGCTTAAACCTAAACTCCGCATCACCACCTCCGCCGCCGCCATCTTTCTCCCTAGAACTATAATTCTCCAGCTGCTGAAAGCTCTGCCGTACAGCAGGCACAGCCGCCGGAGACGCCATGGCGCCGGCGAGAAGCTGGGAGAAGGAGCGGCACTCGGAGTCCGGATCGTTATCGGAAAAAAAATTCGAAACTAAAGTCATCGGGCCAGGGCTCGCACCCGGCCCGCCCGTGAAAAGACTCTCCATTGAAGTTCTCGGCGGTAATGTTAAGGTAGGCCGCACCGGAGCTCGTGATGATGATCCATCGTTCTTCTCCATTACTTTCGATGACTTTGACTTTTTGGGGAAAGTTTTTAAAAATTTATAGCTTTCATTTCACTATTCATTGCTTTTTCTTTCTTTCTTTCGCTACGAAACTGAAAGTCGTCGCCTTGCCGGGTTTCGGTTTTGTCTCTCTCTAAAAAGAGAAGACGTCGTCGTCTTTTCAACTTTTTTTTTTTTTTAACTTTATTTTCCGTTTTTATCTGTATTTAGAGGATCGCAAATTTTGCCACTTGAGTCGTAAAAATTAAGAAGTCCACGAGACCCTTATGTTTATTTAATTTCTTTAATAGTTCTCTAGTAGTTCTCTTAATATTGCAGTTTTTCTTTTTCTTTTTTTTTTCAACTTTCAAGCCCTCCTCTTCTTCTTTGTACAATTTTTTTTTTTTGAAATGACAAAAAAAAAAAAGAAAATAATATTCTAAATAAAATCTCAATTGTCTTTTCAAGTGATCATGCTTTTTCACTCGTTGGTTTATATAAGCTAATATTTTAGACCACCCCATTCTATCAATAATTGACACTTGAGATGTTTACACGTTAACAAATTCGATAAGTTTCCTATTTGTTAGCTTTATTTCTTTCTTTTTGTGTGTGGCAATAGAACTGGTAGTCATAAACTAATTTGAGATTTTTTATTTGTTTGCTTGTTATTTTTCTGTAAAAGTTTCGTTTGTTTGATTCTGATTTTTAGAAACATATTTTTTAAAAATTTCATATATATTTTTTAACTAACTTTTTTATCGCATAAATACGTTTATTGAGAATAATCTCTAAAAATAATACAGTAATATTTTTTTAAAAACAACCATATAAACATAACTCTTTTATGGTTTTCTATTTTCCCATGGATCTTTTTCTTATCCTTGTGTTTGGTGGCAATTTGACAGGATTAACCCATCCTAGTAGTAAAATAAGATGGAAATGGGATAATGACGATGTTAGTTCGTGTGTCATACATTTACCATAGATATTTATGTTTGTTTTTGTTAGGAGGACTGGTTAAATATAAAAATTAAAAATTAAAAAAAAAAAAAAAAAAAAAAAGAGGAGCGGCTTATGTAGTGGAAGACTTGGAAGGGCGTTGACATTTGGAGAGCGAGGGGAATCAACAAAATCCAGACTGTAATCGGCAGCAAGTGGCCACGACCAATTGAGGGAGAAGGACCTTTGCTTGTTTTAAACATGATTGAAGGGGACGGACTGCAAATTCTTTGGCAACTGGCAATATCTCTACGGTCGATCAAATATTTAAATATTTTTCAGAATTGGTACTTGTCCTTCTCAAACACTCAACCAAATTAAAAAATTAACTTTCCAAGAAAATTTTGGAACCATATTGGCTTGAAAAATAATGAAGCAATAAAAAATGGCCATGTTTAACAAAAAAAATAAAAATAAATGTCCATCCATAATGGTATTTTACTATTATACTATTTTTTCTCCCAATCCATATATTATTTTTTTTTTTAAGTTTATTTGGGTAATGGACCTTTAGTTTACTTCCAATTTATATGTCTCATAAAGTTTATTTGTATGCTATCAACAGATTATTTGTCTTTTTTTTTTTTTTCCAGTACTACATGTTCCTTGATTTGTGTGAGATATATGGAGTTTTAAAATTGTTTTTTGATGAGATGGATTAATCTTGCATACATTATAGAGTATAAAAAATGTTATTTACTATAAGGGTTTAATCAGGGCTTCTAGTGCAGTATCGTAGTAGCAGTAGTAAAATCTTAGTCACGAGAAGGGAAAATTTTAATTTATCTTATCGTATTTATTTTGCAAAAATTGTTGCAGTGATCTCTAGAGTTTATAAAATATATGACCAATCGTGTCTTTGTTCCTTTTTTTTTTTTTGGGGGGGGGGGGGGGGGGGGGGTTGTGCGTGTGTTTGGGGATTGGGAGGAAGAGAGAGGAAACAAGAGAAAAGTGGAAGAAAATGGATATTGAATTTCTAAATTATTCTATTAAAAATGTGTTTGTTTCATTAGTCGGTGCATGCTTTTATGTTAGATTGAGGATTCAATGCATTATGGGGGTAAAGTAGCAGAAGTTTGGGGATGAAATGCTTTGTTTTACATTTGAGTGTGTAACCTCAGTTTTTACCTATAAACTGTTAGTTGTTATGAGTTACGATATAATTGAATATCAAATATAAAATTATACAAGAGCGTGGAAGGTGTTTATTTATACACTAGTGATTTTTTGGCGTGTGTCTAAGCTAATAATATTTCCTCATAATATATTTTGTAGTTATGAAAACAAATTTCTCAAATATTATGTTTGAGATTTAATAAAATGTGATGGAGTAGATATAAAATCACCTATGTATGAGAAGTTATTGGAAGTATTTTATAAAAACATTGTTTAATTTCATTGGTAGTAATGTTTGAAATTCAAAAAAGTTATAAAACTATAACACCAAATGGTGTAACTCATTCTTACCACACGGTAAGATAAGAAAATACAGAAGATATAAGGTATTTGCTTTTTCAATAAATTGGCTCCAACATAATTTAAGTTTCAACTCAATAAGCAACATTTTAGTTAGAACAAATTTCACCAATGATACATAAACTATTTAAAATTTGTGTTTTAGTCATCCAACTATGTTTGTTATAAAATTAGTTATTTAAGGTTTTGAAACGTAATAGTTTTTTGGTCACTTCATCTATTGGGTAAACAAAATGTTACATTTTGAGTGATAAATTTGTTCAGTAATTTTTTCAAAACACACATTACATATGAGAAAGTATTAGCTAAACTGTGTATACAACGTGTAATCACATATCAAATACTGCAAAAATATAATTCACCGTTATCATACAGCGACATATTGTTAGTTATAATGCACCGAAGACGCTGCATTCAATACTTTTGCCATTACATAATAAATCAATAAAATCAACAATTTATCAATGCTATGACTTGGGACAAATTTGTCATTCAAAAATCAAAATACAATATTCTGTCTACGTTAAACTAGCTGCAAACGACGGCGTAATATGCATTTTCCTTGGCTATACCATCCTTTCCAAGATCAGTAGCAGTGAACGAGCACAAGAAAATCAACCAACCCTAAACCTCCCAGAAATTCAACAAAAACCCATTGGGGAAGAAGAAGAAGAAAAATTAGTGAAAAATACAAAGCTGAAACCCGAAGCCAAATCAAAGCAAGAAATGGCGATATCAGGAGATTTGAGGGTCTCTGCAGCTTTTGGCCCACATTCAATCAACCCTCTTCTTCGCTGCTCATTTCCACCTTCCAAGGTTTACTCATTAGTGATGAATTATTTAGTTAATTGTAATATGGCCTTCTTCTTTTGGTTTAATGGCGAGGTGGTTTTTCCTTTTTAGCTTATTCTATTGCTTCCCTAACCCATTAATGCTTTAGTTGTTTGAAGTCTGTTTATTCTCGGTAATTATGTTTTTTATTTTATTAATTTCAGTTTCGACGAGTAATTATGCGAATTTTCGGAATTTAAGGTTTCGGATTTATAGCTGATCTGTAATATGAGATGTAGGAGAAAATTATAAGTGTGAATGTCCCGCGACATGGGTCTGGTTGCATATGTGAACATGGTTTAGCTGTTGCTTTTTGAGTAATCTATCTGCTTTTGTTGTGGCGTGATTAACATTTTTATTCCTCGTTGCTTTCGAGTTCTTCAATTTAGGATATCTTGCAATTCTTGCCTGCTTTTTGCCTTTTGTCCACTTCACTCAGACCTTTATCTTTGATTCTAGCTGGCTCCTGAAGATGTGTACCCAAGCTATTAAGTTTCTTATAAGTTTGCCATTTCTTGCGGATGATTTTGCTTTCGATTTTGCCACACCACCATCATTCAAGTTCCTCCTTTCGCTCCTGGCTTTGCTGTTGTGTGCTTTTATATGTGGCAAGCCAAAACTTAATGCTTAGAAGTTGATGAAGCTAATTTGTTGGTGCTAGTTATCCTTCTATAGCTTCTGCTTAGTGCTTGTTCGGATTAATATTTAGTCCACCTCGTATTTGGCATTTCTAGGCGTTTGTTTCTTTATCGTTGACCGTTTTTGACTCACTAATGTTTCTAACATTGGTAGTTCATGACATGTGGAAGTTTATTATGACTATGGATGCTTGGAAGCTTGATGATATCTCATTTCTGAGCAAGTTATTCTTCTTGTGGGGCACATAGAGAAAATGTGAAGAATATAACGTAACATACTATACATTGAAGTTGATTGTTGCTAATAAGATTATTTACTGGATATTAACTATTTGAGTACCAACTAATTGTACAGTAAAAGGGTTTGCTTACAATGTGCTTTGCGTTGAATGATCTTCTGGTTCTACTTCTACTCTTTATGCTGATCCAGAATCTTGAAAGTTCTTTCTGATAAGACATGATTGAGAGTCTTTTGTTTTTTACTCGCAGTGGATGGGTTCTCTGTGTTGTATAATTTTGAGTGATTTAATGGTGGTGATGTCCATTATGTTCAGCATCTTTGCTTTCAGGCAACCTAATTGTCTTTATCTAGTTCCGTACTAAAAGAAGTGCTAAACATAAATTCTTCGAGATCAATTCTCAGGTACTAAGCATGTATATCAATTATTATTTGCATTATTAATTTATGGCATTACAGGTAGATTTTGGTTCTTTTCCTGGTGGTGGATCTGCTGTTTTTGAGGCTATGCCCAAGTGGTCTCACACAGTACTTGATGGCCACAAAGCGCGCTGCCATTCCAAACGATCTCTTGGGATATTTGGAGAACACAAGCTGGCCTCAAGTGCCGTTAGCCAGGAGCTTGATTACTTCCTACATAATGCCATAAACCTGAACTTCTTTGAGCGGTTGAATTTGGCTTGGAAGATAGTATTCCCTTCTCCTACATCAAGAAGGAACTCTAATGCAAACATAGCCAAGCAACGCTTGAAAATGATCCTCTTCTCTGATCGATGTGCTGTGAGTGATGAGGCAAAACAGAAAATTGTAAGCAACATAGTGACTGCCTTATCTGATTTTGTTGAGATAGAATCACAAGATAAAGTCCAGCTGAGCGTCTCAACAGATCCAGACGTGGGGACTATCTACTCAGTTACAGTTCCTGTTAGGCGTGTCAGACCAGAATATCAAGAGGATGATCAAAGCGGAACAATTACTAATGTCGAGTATAAAGACACTGGAGAAAGTTCAGGTTCCGTTGATGTCAAGTTTGATTTCTACATTCGAAATGAAAAATTCAACGACTTTAGCATGTGAAATGAAGCTTTGCAAGCATGAAACAGGAAGAGATAGAAGAATTAGAAGAAACACAAATATCTTGTTTGCCCCTAACAAGCTTTTTTCTTGTGTTTTGGAATTTGCTATCTTCTGCGTTTGGAACACTCTGTAGCCTTGTTACTCTTGTATATATAAACGATTTCTTGCTAGGTGGTTGACAAATTTACTTTGTGTGAAAGTTTCAAATTTATTAGCAGTGATGTAAATGTACGCAGTCTGGTTTTAGACCGTAAGCCTATTTCGTGCCCAGCGTCTCTGATAGGAGTGGCAATTGGGCCGGGTTCGAGTTGGCGGGTCGAGTTGAGACCTAAGTATAACAGCCAATTCGAACTCGACTCGTCAACCCGAAAAGAACTAATATGAACACGACCCGAAACGAGTTGGCCCGCAAATAAAATAAAAAAAAATTCACACAAGCTATTATTAAGAAAGTTTTCGAGACAAACGGGTCGACCCGTCTACCTCGAAAACTTTTTTAATGTGGAGTTTTTTTATGAGTCAAACAGGTCAACACGAACTCAAATCCGAACTCGATCTAATTTTTTTATTTTTTGGAGTCAGACGGGTCGACCCGATTTCAACTCGAACCGGACTTGTTTATTTGACGAGTTAGTCGGGTTGACTCAATTCTGACCCGAACCCGTCAAGCTTTGTTCTAAATCTATTATTTTCGTATTAAGTTCGTGTCATGTTTTCGGGTCGTATCAAAAATTATCATCCCTAATCTCCGATACATTGCCATTACAACCTTCTTGATTTGTAAAAGTAAAAGATTAGGCCTTGGGAATTCCAATCAGGGAGAATACAATACATGGCCATTTGCCAATTTCCCCGTATTGTACTAAATACTTTCGATCTGCTTCACATCTCAATCTTTCTCCCCAACCCACCCTGCTTCGTTATGCATTTGTTTTGTAAAAAAAAAAAAAAAAAACTTTTCCGCCACGTGTTTCAACTTTTTTTTTTTTTTTTTATAAAATTTCACTCCAATCAACCTGTTTGATTATACATTTATAAAATTAAAAAAAAATATTTTTAAGGCACATTTTTAACTATTTTTTTACGTCATAAATATACTTAAAAAAAAAAAAAAGTTCCCCCCAAATGCTTGTAGTGGGTAATGAGTCGTGTTAAACGCTGTCGTTTAGATTGACGCTGCAATTCATTCTATCTAAAACTGTTTGAATCTCTCTGTTGCCGCTGTATTTTTGAACGATACTGCTTTTCAAACTTTGGAGCGCAAACCCCTCTCACGACGTCGTTCTAAGAAATCTCTGGTGGGGAAAAAGTCCTGCCCACTCTCAGCAGTTCAACTTCAGTCACAAACATCACCCGATTTCGGCTTCAATTTCCGCTCGGATCCTATAGAAAATTCCCTCGACAAACAAACATGAACCAAACGTGTTTAAATTTGGGCAACAACCCGATCCGAGACTCCATATCCAGGATCCGGTTCGCCCCGAACTCCAACAATCTCCTCATTTCCTCTTGGGACTCCGTAAGCTTGCATTGCTTATCCATTTGTATATCTAAAAATGATATATTACTCCTAACATTTGAATTTTAATTTAAGCTCTGCAGAGTCTTCGGTTGTATGATGTGGATAGAGCTACGCTTAGTCTAGAAGCTTCCGATGAATATCCGCTCCATGATTGCTGTTTCGGGAATGATTCCCTCGCTTTTTCAACTGCTTCAGATGGATTCATCCGCAGGTGCATTCTTCTTTTTCTCTCTTTTTTCCAGATTATTATTATTAAATCGAATTTACTAATTGATGTACTTTTACATTTCCGTAAAAAAAAAAAAAAAAAAAGATAGGTATGATTTGCATTCGGGAGATGTAGGTCGAATTGGAATCCATGATGAAGCAACCTGTGTCGAATATTCTAATGAAACAAGTAAGTTTTTTCTTTTTTGTTTTTTTTTTTTTTTAATTTTGTGTGTGTCGGATGGTTGATTTTGCACTAGTGTATCCGGTATCAGTATTCGTGTAACATACGTTTTGACACATAAACATCAAAATGTGTGATCTTTTGACAATGTTTGTGCATAATGAAGTTACTTGTGTTGAATATTCTAGTGAAACAAGGTAGTTTTTTGTATCGAATGCTTCATTTTGCACTAGCGTACTCTTGTCTACAGGACTGTGAGTAACATAAGTTTCTAAACAAATTTTATTAGCTACTTTTTCATGTTCGATTCACTTCAGCGTCGAAATGCGTATCTTTATAATAATCTTTGTCCATCCAGAGGCAGATTTCCTAAAATTCTCGTATTTTATAAAAGTTATTGACTGTTACAAGTGGTACAAGTCAGTTATCTTTAAACTAGGGGTAGATGACTGGAATTTTGTACACTTGTTCTTGTTATTTAATTACTCTAAATTGTACGCTACACTCATTCTCTCATAGGTTGTCTTATGGTTAAGCAATCAATGACCTATTTTTCTATCTGGATTGCCATAGGTCTCATAGTCACTGCTGGTTGGGATAAAAGGATGAAGTTTTGGGACACACGCTCAGCTGAGTCTGTTCAATGCATGAATGTTGGTGGGGAAGTGGAGTCCATGGCCCTCTCAGGATATCATTTGATGATTGCTGTTGGGACATCAGTAAGCACATATGATCTGCGTATGCTGAGCAATTTAGCTCAAGCCCAAGAGTCATTTATGGACATACGAATAAAATGTGTTCGTCCAATTCTTGGTTTTGAAGGTACCGTAACAACTGGGGTGTGTTTATCATTTGTCTCAGATTGTTTTGTCTTACAAAATTAGCGTGCAGCTGGGAATAACCTGAGATAATATAATGTTTTTAATAAGAGATATATTTGTCACATTATATTCATTCTCTCTCAATTTAGAGTTGTTTGATAGCAAATAGCACAGGTTGATTGTAATCGTGTTCACTATTATTCTAGTACTTTTTGCATGAATATTAGCATCGGGAGTCTCTATACTCAAATAGTCATTCATGCTTCTTCAAATTACATGGTTAATAGACTGTTTGTGCAGGGTTTGCCATTGGATCATTTGATGGACGGGTTGCTTTGGAGTATGCCAATGATAGCAACTCCAAGAATAGGGGGTTAGTAAATTCACTGGCACTTTAAAGCACTTAATGGTCCTTTATTGGCATGGACTTCTGAAGGTCTTCCTTCACTTGTTAAAGATTTTGTTTCTTCTTGTTGTTCATTTAATTTAGTGTTAATGCTATCATGGTTATTTTTTCCATCATCAAATCTATTTTGTATTTCTGCAACGAGAAGGCTCATTTTCTATCGTTCACTTCAATACACTCTTGAAGTTCTGAGCTTGGGCAGAAAAAATTGCTGTACCTTTCTAGTTTTTAAAAAAAAAAAAAAATTTAAGCATGAGAAAAGGTCAATGTCAGGTTACACCCTGCAGAGACTTGTAAACTATAACATCTTCTCAGCTGAAGTAATGGTCTGAAGCTGACATACTAATTTTTGGTTTGATGATGTCTGCGTATCATTTATTATAATCCAGATGCCCTTTCTTATGAAGTATGTTGATGGCTCAAAAACTATCTTCTGCAGCAGTACAAAATTGTACAAAAGAAATTACTAAGTTTTAAGCTCTAACCAAAAATCTTTTATGGTTTCCAATCTTTTATTTATGTTTCACAGTTTCTCCTAAAAGTCTTGGAAGATAATTTCACAAGTAACTCTAGGTTTGTGACTCTTAAGAGCCTTCTAATAAATTGCTACTGCTGCACTATATAGAGCAAGTTTTTTAGTTGCCAGCTTTTATCTGAGTTTGTGTTTCGTTAATCTTAAATTAGAAGTAACAGTTCAAATTTAAAAGTTCTGAGATTTCCTGTACGAGTTTGGTTTTCTGACATGCTTTTAATCAGAGTAGAATTTTTGCAGTTCTCATATAAGACGTGGTAGAAAACATGCCTTCCACTTTTAACTTTTGCAGATATGCTTTTCGATGCCATCCAAAGAAAAAGGATGGTCGGCTTCATTGTGTCCCAGTGAATGATATTACATTCAATCCATGGTATGTGTTTTTTTGTTATCAACCTATCGTTATAGAATGCAGCGAATATTTGCTCTTCTTTCGGGTTTAGTATATGATAGCTGTTGTATGTTTCTCATGTCTCAGCATGTCAAGTACTTTTGTCACTGGTGATAATGAAGGTTATGCTTCAACATGGGATGCTCAAAGCAAGAAACGACTATATGAGGTACTTATGATGTGTTCTTTGCTGCTGTCAGGTTGAACTTAATGGTCGTACATGCTGTTTGATAAACAACTTCACTAGTCTTTCTCCCTCAAATAAAGAAGTGAAATTTTACGGTTTCTGGTTTAACAAATCCTGTGTCTCGCCTTTTTCCTACTTCTGATAACTTCTTTGAATTGCTAACTGCCTCTCTCTACAGTTGCCGAGATTTCCCAACAGCATTGCCTCACTTTCATATAACCATAATGGACTACTTTTAGCAGTTGCATCAAGTTACACATACCAAGAGGCTAATGAAAGGTTACTCTTTGCAATTTATTTATATCTTGGAATCATCATATCTGATGTTTTGGTATTCAAGTTACTCGTGTCATTTCCAATATGCCTTGTCAGAGAGGAGCTGCCTCAGATATTGTTGCATGAAATGACTGACCTCTACATTCGATCACTTTCTGCTGGAAGTTCAAAATAGGATCAACTGCAAAAAAGAATGATTCATATTTA
The DNA here is from genome assembly GCA_024721245.1 of Mitragyna speciosa. NCBI lineage: Eukaryota > Viridiplantae > Streptophyta > Magnoliopsida > Gentianales > Rubiaceae > Mitragyna > Mitragyna speciosa. The sequence continues at coordinate 22,379,645 of CM045564.1, read as the reverse complement.
TGTTATCAAGTGAGCCATTGATCCACTAATTTTTGGTAGCCAGTTTACTGACGGCTATATTAATTTGCAATTTTGCTCTGCCAAAGGACTTGAATCACATTTTTTAGTTTTAGGATTCAGAGCCAATTCAGGGTAGATCTTTCTGGTGAAGCCTGCAAAGCAGTACCGTTCCAACTTGACAAGTGGACTGAATTTGTGTGCCTTATCTCTTCAGCACTGCTAACTGTGCTCTATGCAGTTCGTCTGGTCTGGAAACTTCACTTAATGGCGTTGGTCTTTTGGAAGGAAATGGAAGTTCTCCATTTTTGTGGAAATTCTGAAGCCGGTGCATTGAAGCTGAAGGTGGTCAATGAAGGTTATAAGGCTTAACCATTAAGTGCAGGACTGGTTGCCTCAACCTTATATTTAGAATTTACTTTGATGATATCCTTTGTTTCTTCCTTTAGTGAATCTTTTAGCCAAGTGTCTGTATTATAATGATACTTCCTGTTAGTTCCACGGTTTATTTGGTACGATTATTTATTTGTTGAACTAAGATATTGTCGCTCCTGACAGTTTATCAGATTATGATATTTGCCAATTCAGTGCCTGGTACTTGTGAGTAAACCCAAGGCATATTCCTTGAAGATCAGCAGCAAAAGCAATCAGACTCGGTTTTTGAATTTAGACCCTCAAAGTACCTTCAACATTCACATAATTTCTGAAGATGCGAAGAACAACGTAAGCAACAATAGAAGTGCAAGGAAGTGTATGGCCTTAAAAATTAACGGTCAAAGTTCTTCAGTTTGGCAAGTTGATTTAGCACTATATATTTAATCATTTTGGGAAAGCAAAATTGATGACGAAACTTTAATGTAATTTGGGTCACGTGTGTGGTGATAATTGTTTATGACGGCACTCCACAATAAGACCTATCACAATTCATTCATTACAAATTAAAAGTAATAGATTTTGAGAATTTAGTTGGATGGTGGTGTCAAAATATAGTAACTTCAATAAAATCTCCTATAGATATGAAGGCTCTTTTTTTACCAAAAAAAAAAAAAGGAAAAAATGAAGATTCTTTTAGGAATGTGAAAAGAACCTGGAGTTTTAATTGGCTTAACGAAACAACAATCCATGTATATGCCAAAAAATAAAAAAAATCTTGATGCTATTTTACAAGCTTGAAATGGCATAGCCAAATCGGAAATTAGGAATTGTGAAAAGTAATCTGGTTTTGGAGGCATGACCTAAATGAAATGGCCCCCTATCATTTTTGATGACTTATAGTCTTTTACGTATCTGATGTAGACCTGCAGAAAAAGGTGTCGGATGACAAATTCGATTTGGTTATTCGTCCTTATCGTCCTTATCTCTTAATTGAACTGCTCTTTACCGTTCGTGTATTTCTCCTTTCAACAAGAATCAGGTGCTTTAAAAAGTTAGTACTGGTCTAAAATTGACTTTCATGCTTTTGGGAATAAACCATCCCCCTCCCAAAGCAAATCACTTTACACTCTATTTTATTTTCTAGCTTAACGCACTAATTTTGATGCAATAAATTAGAATAACATCTCACCCATTTGTTAATTTATCATCAATTTATCATTTCTGATTTGGCGCAAGATCTTATAACAAACGGACCACGTATTATCTACCTATTGAGGCCGTTAACAATTATCGATGCAGTTATCCAGGATAGTTAAAGGCTGTGATTTTCATCATATCTTTCCTTTCAACGGTTGGAATTCTCCAAGTAGACACTTAGCAAGGTCTTCTCTGGCGGCTCATTGCGGAAAAGTATACAATACACCGCGTGTATTGTCACGTGATGTATTAGAACCAATAATTTATCGCCATGTGGTAATGATGGGTCATACTTTGTATTATTTGGCGATGTGTGATTGGTTCTAGTGCACCACGTGACACGCCACGTGACGCGCGTGGTGCACGCAATACTCACTCGGCTCATTGCTCCCCCTATCCCCACTGAGCTGGGATGGGAGAGTACTTCTAAACATTGTTAATAATTCTAACGCATTGTACATCATACATTTGTCATGAAAATTTTTTAAATGAACCGATACACGTAAATATTTTTATATTATTTTTTTATATAAATATATATAATTTTATTTATTTAGTACTATTTTAAATCACAAAATTTACAAAAGAGGCCATTGACTCGGTCTTTTTAAAAATCTGTCATTTATCATGATAAATTATTTTAGATAGTATATAAATTAACGATGTTATTTTACAAATTTATTACCATATGTTACTAATAAAGTAAATTATGTAATTGGATGTGTTTTTTAAAAAAATAATACTACAGTAGTTTCAGAAATTATTTATATTAGGTAAAAAGATTGATATACGTATTTAAAGTTTTTAAAAAATACGTTTAAAAAAAGAAAAGAACCTTTAAAAAATATGTTTAAGAAAAAGAAAAGAACCAAACAAATCGTGTGTATTTGTTGACAAGATTTGAAACACATTTTTTTAATGTTTTTTTTATCTCATGCGTACATCTAACAAACATTTCGAAAATAATCACGAAATGCACATTTTGCGAAATTTAAAATTTGAATCAAATCTGGCCAACAATCATGCGAACAATTAAATTACAAACCTTTTTAATTGAGTAGGTGAGCGAGTGAAAGCGAAACCTTTTTAATTGAGTTGTGTTAGTGAGCGAGTGAAAGCGAGTGATATGTGATATAATTTTTTTGAGTGATTGATTGAGTGTGTCTTCATTCACCTCTCCATTCACGTTGAGTACAGCGTCGTTTCAACGCAGACACCATCAAATAATAAATAAAACTATCCAAATCCAAAAAACTTTCCACGGCCCAGATTTCATCCGGACTTCACCCACTTTACCTCACTTCCCCAAAAACCCTAAAATCTCCTCCGTTATAAAAATCGCCCGCTCGCGCTTATTGTCTCGGCCAGCCTTTGCTCTTTCTCTCTCTACTTTTTAATTTTTTCAGAATTCTTTTGATCTCTCTCTCTCTCTCTCTCTCTCTCTCTCTCTCTCTCTCTCTCTCTCTCTCTCTCTGTGAAGAAGATGTCGGACGAGGAGCATCATTTCGAGTCAAGCGACGCCGGAGCTTCGAAGACTTACCCTCAGCAGGCCGGTACTATCCGTAAGAACGGTTACATCGTCATCAAAAATCGTCCTTGCAAGGTTTACCTTTTTACCCTAATTTTTCGATTTTTCTCTTTTTCAGAATATTTATTTTCTGTATATATCGATTTTATTTGTTTTTTAACTAGTATATAAGCTGAGAGTGTATGTTTTGACCTTTTTTCCGATGAATTGGAGGTTAATTATTATGCTAATTGAACCGTTTAAGCGTGTGAAAACGATGTCGTTGTTTTCAGAAATTAAAATGATTAATTAGAGGGAAAAAAAACTGGTTGGATTGGGAGATTGTGTAGATGAGTTTTTAGTTATTATGGAATTAGGATTTGTTCCTCTAATTTGAGCTCAGATCTGATGTCGTTTTAATAGCTTTGTGGTGTATACGTGTGTATATGAATGTGAGTTTATTTGGGTTGACTTCAAGTTTAATTTGAATTTGTTGTAGGAAATTGATTGTGTTATTGTCAGGATGTAATTATAGATCTTGATTTTATTTTAGTTTCTGAATTGGAGCTTACTGAAACTTGATTGGAGAGAAGTTCTATGAGTGAAGAAACTGGATTGTATTTGGATGAGAAGTCTCTGTTCGTTATAAAACTAAATTGAAAGTGGAAAGTTTTGGTAATGATCTAGTTTAAGAAGAAGAGAGAAGAAGTAAGAGATGAGCTTTGTGTTATTCATTTGCCTTTTTTTTTTTTTTTGGTTAAAAATTCATTTGCTTTCTACTGATGTTGGATTGGTTTCGTGTGTTTCCTATATAATAGGTTGTTGAAGTTTCAACTTCCAAGACCGGCAAGCATGGCCACGCTAAATGTCACTTTGTGGGCATTGATATCTTCAACGGAAAGAAGCTTGAAGATATTGTTCCTTCTTCCCACAACTGTGATGTATGTTGTTTGGTTCTTTTTTAATCGTCTAATGCTATTGTCTTATTGCCCATGTTTGAAAGGGGTTGAGGCCTTTTTCTTATTTAATTTTAAATGTCTATCTGAATTTACAGGTTCCCCATGTCAATCGCACTGACTACCAGCTCATTGATATCTCTGAGGATGGATTTGTAAGTGCATACTACCCTTTGTCCCATCCTTGTTTACTTGCCCTGATGGATAGTAAGCTAACTCCACAATGAAAATATTGCAGGTCAGCTTGCTCACAGAGAATGGAAACACTAAGGATGACCTGAGGCTTCCAACCGATGAAAGTCTGCTTGCACAGGTTAGTGGATATATTGTTTTGGTAATTTTTAAGTCTAGAATGCAATCAACTTGTTACATGGTTCAGCAAATTAGTGCAGTATGGGGTAGATTTGGGGGGTTCATATATTCACTGTGACCTTAATCCTTGTCTATATGTATTCTCTTGGTGATGGAAAATGGAGCACCATTGGTGATGTTGTAGTCATCATTTCTATAATTGCTATATGTGGCTGTTGCTGTCATGGATTTGTTATGAAATGACCCATGGAGCTTTGGCTTAATTGAAGGTGTAACTGTTTGGAGGTTGTAATGTTGGTTATTGGTGTCATAGCTTGTTTGTTTGAACACTTCTGGGTTTTCTAAGTAATGTAGTGTCATGACAGAATCTCACAGAGGGAAAAAAAGAAGACAACTTCTGATTTGATTTTACATTCCTTTTAGACCTTATACAAACACAACATTGCGTTTGTAACAAAATTTGCTGGAATCTGTACAGATCAAGGATGGATTTGCTGAGGGAAAGGACTTGGTTGTGTCAGTGATGAATTCCATGGGAGAGGAGCAGATCTGTGCCCTCAAGGACATCGGCCCTAAGTAGCTGTTTCTTGCAGGAGTTGCTCGAGGCTGCTATATTTTATATATATAAAAAAAAATTGGACAATATATTGACTTAGCGAGAAGGGAGGATCATGGACCACCGTACTTTCTTATTTAATCACTTTATACTAGATTATTAATGGTATATGGCCTCGGAGTTAAGAGATCACTTTGATGTTTGAGGTGTTTTGATTTAGTTTTTATTTTGTTCTGTTTTTACTGTCTGAATTGTGTCTGTTATTTTGTATTGGCCAAATTAAACTGGCTGGAAATGTATAAACTCATAGCACCTTTAACTGTTGTGGAGTTGCAAGATTTAGTTTCCTGAATGAATGAATTGATTCTCCTCATTTTCCTTAGGGTTCTATTAATAGAGACTCATCAGGAAGTCTTTTGTCGTAAAAGTTCTCTATGGTTGTAGGGAACTTGTTTGCAGAGGCAGATGCTAAGTGTCTATTGCTTCTGAAGAACATGCATCTCCTGTTTCCTTGTATTGTCTATCGCGAGTCCACTATCACAATTTTGGACAAAGTTGCTGGAAGAACAAATAACCAAAGTTGGGGAGCAAAAGTAAATGTAATTGAAACAAGTTTTTCACCTATTTTGCACAATTTTGCGGTTCCAATTCTTAGCAGTCACGGTTGAAGTGTTGCTTTCATTTCTTACTGGTGGTATCAGGTGCCCCTGTAATGTATCAAAGTGTCTGAATTGCAGGGCAGATGTAGCTTAACGAGAAATGGAATTCACACCTCTGGTTTCACGGTTAGAATTGATTAGTGATGTTGGCCGTTGTGGTTTGTTGAAAATCAATTTGCCTGCCAGTTATCCAACCAAACCTTGTCATTGGCACTGTTAACAACATTAGCAAGATGTGAATATTCCTCTTTTTCAAGCTATCAGATATCTTGTTCTGCTTTCTTGTCTCTAAAAATGGATACTTGTTACATCTTTGTAGTAGTTCGTTCAATGAAGACGGGAGTTGAAATTCCCCATATCTATTCCACGGTTGAGGAAAGTACAGAAACGAAAAGCATAGAAATTCTAACTCAAAAAAATTGACGTGGAAAGTATTACAGGAAGAAATGACAATTATTGAAATTCTAACTCAAAATAATTGATGATCGTCTATCAAAGCTGATAAATCGTTCCGTCTAAGCATGTAATGTTTTGACTTGTCAACTATGATGTTTCAGTTTTGACTCGTTGACAATGATGTTTCAAGAAGCATGTTTGATGATTAAACACAAAAGCAGTTAATAAACCTGATTGTTGACAACGATGTTTTGAGGAGCATGTTTGATGATTGAACACAAATGCAGTTAATAAACTTGACAATAATGTATCAAAGAGCATGTTTGATGATTGATCACAAAAGTAGTGAACAAACCTGTTTCCAAATTGAGAATGCTTAAAGTTACAAGCTTTGTCAATTAGTATGAGAGGAAATAATTCTGACAAACGTATCTCAGCTCCTGATATATGATACAGAAGGAAAGCTTAAATCTTTCAGAAGCCCCTGGTTGGCTTTTGCATTACCATGCATATCAAACTTTTCAGTCTAATCATTCTAAATTCCATCATGGGTTCAACGGCTCTTCCTTATTTCACAAATCTTATAATTGTGCCTAGCCAGCTCTCAGGAACATTGTATTTTAGGTGTCCACCTAGGGCTGTCTTGGAGTGCTCCGTTGCTGCCTGTATCCTCCCAAATCTTAGTTCGTAATAACAGAAAAAGCCTTAAACGGGATATGCGTTAGATTACCTTCACAATGTAGACATCAATTCCAAGTTTAGCAATCATGGCAGCTTCTGATATTTTGGTCACCATGCCTCCGGTTGTATCATGAGCTGCTACACTTACCACAACTGTTGATTCTAACAGAACACTTAAGTAATAATGAAAGTCCAGTAAATTAATCCAATACAGCAGAAAGCACATTCCAAAAAATTGGGCTTCTACCAGCGGTTCCATAAAAAGAAGAGCTGAATATTGTAAGCACAAAATTTAGGATTATAGCAAGAAAGTAAAGAGGAATAGATGTTTCAATCAAATGTAATATGCATTTTGGAATTTTTATACTGCTAATGGCTATCCTCTATGAGTAACTAAGAACACTGGACATTAACAAGTGGAGGGGCTCCATGCATCTAGTATAAGTGAGGCAAAGGGAAAAAAAGTAATCTTGCCAGGGAAGATAGACATGAGGAATAAGCCTTTGTTATTCTAATACATTACAGCATCTTGGTCTGCTGAAACCAAGTATAAGCTGTCAATGAGCCTAATACACCCTAGACTAATCCAGATTGCTGGAGTTCACTTCTGTTTACACATACCAAGCTTGGAAGAAAGAGTTAGACAGAACAGAGCAATAGTGAGAATGTTTCAAGTGCGAAGCTAGCGACATCCATATGTTCAAAATAAATACCCAGTTCATAACATCATATAACTGGATAAACTTCAAAAATTCACTAACCTTGTTTGTTTGCGTCTTGTACTGTTGGTTGGACAACAGACCAACTCCCGTCTTCATGCACAGCTGTAAATTGATTTATCATCCTATTAGCTAAAGTTGAGGATCAGAGTAACAAATCCTTGATCTTGGACTTGTGCTCACCTATTTCCCTAAGAAGTACTGCACCAGGTTCAGTCGGCGGGCGGTCATATACGCCCAGGACATCTGTCTATACCAACATTGTATAGGACACGTATCAAAACATCAACTGGCATGTGGATGAGCTGAAAAGGTTGTTATGAAGTTGAGGGGTCCTATATTTAACACTAGTTTTCAAAATGGCAATCAAATGACTTTGAACAGCTTGATCAATTGTCAGATCATTGCTACGCATTTTAGTGACATTTGAAGGATACAAGAAAAACAACAAATTCAGGCTTCAGTTCTGCTGCCAAATGATGTATGATCACATCTCCGCTTAATATGGTGCAACCCTGATCCAGTGAAGGGGTAAATACAGATAATAACCAAGTGACCTTGCGACTCAAAGGGAACAGATATCAAACCAGTGAAGTATCAAGCACCGCATCTCCATGCAAAACCTGTTTCATGAAACAAATATCACATTATTCTTGAGTTTCATGTAGTCTTGAGTTTTTACATTTTACAACACTACCTGAGTGATTCTTTATCTTACATATCACATAGTTAAGGCATTGTAATCTGGCAGCAAAAATGTTTCTCTACACTTGAAAATGCGCTTGGCCCATGAAACAGGTTTCTCTCTGCTCAGTCAATTATTTTTCCAGTACAGCTTCAGCTTGTCTCATGATTGGAAGGACCTTATTTAAAGATGCTTTGACATTGTTGATGTTATTTAGAATGAGCCACTTACTCGCTTTTCACAAATTGTCAGTCAATTTTCAACACTTGATGAAGGCTGTGACCTGGTTTAGAGCATGGGTTGAAAAAGTAGTATGGTACATTTTCTTGAATACAAATGGGGTAATTATGGTAGCCAATGCAGAAAACTTTTAAAGACTTTTTATTGTATGCATAGCTCTATGATTCCAGCTTAGGGAAGACCAAAGTCAAGAACCACGTCTCAAAATGGGGAAATGGATTCCTTAATTGAAGCTCTGGATAGCAATGCAATGCATAATTCTGAAGTGTAACTGGTAAGAAGTTCAAGCTAAGGTGTCTAATGTGATTTAGAGAGTAACTTACAGGTACAAAGCCAGAATCCAAAGCCTTTATTACCATTGACACATCAGCTGCTTCCATCTATCAATGCAATAAATCAAAATTTTAATGTTGAGATTGCACTGCGAAGAATTATAAATAACATATGATGATTACAAAAATAATTTGTGATATGATAAGATCCACTGAATAATGAAGTTTTGCCTTCTAACATTTCTTTCACGGGTTGACCAGCCACATGAAAATGGAGACATTCCAATAGAAGGAATACCCTCTGCCAAACCAAACAAAAGGAAACAGGTTAAAATAAAGGGCACCTTTCCGTGAAGGCACGTACATGTCTAAGACAAACAAAAAGGCACAATAGAGTTTGAGAAAATAAACTATTGATGGAGTTGTAGCTAAGTTGATTAATGTAAATTTAGAAGCAGCAAAATGCATAGAAATCTTTTCTGTTTCCGTACTTTGCCTAGCATCATTTAGCAAGGCAATTCTTGTTCATCCCTTGAAGACTGGCCTATGTGATAAGAGCGTTCACTCCTTTTGAACCCAGAAAAGAATAAGATTAAATTGCAGGTCTCTTAAATACGAATACGAGATCTTTATGAACTCGCAACTAGCAGCTAGAGCCTTACTAGAGTAATTACATCGAAATTGCATGTCAAGCATATAAAAAAGAAGCATTAAAGGGGAGTAATTGAAATATTAAATTGGAGTTGTACCTCTCGCTAGAGCCCTAACTATCTCCTGATTCAGGGATGTAACCTGCAAAACCAAAACCGAGAACCATTAGAAATCAAATGAGAAAGGATCTTTTACCGCAATACTAGGACAGGATAGAAGAAGCAACCAACACATGGTAATCAAGAGTGATCAAAACACTTTTGGTAGATTTTCTTAGTTATCAACTTAACCAGTCAATGGCCAAGGACGTGTAACCACAAAATTAACAATCAAGCTATTAATTGGATACTAGTACCATGATTAAGACAAAGGTCAACATTTTCAAGTTATGCAATGATCAAAATTAACTAAATAATGAATTTTTTAGAAATTTAAACAAAATCAACTTTACAATTTTGCTTGGATGCTGCATGCTGATGCACCCCATACCATTTGGGAGATTACAACCAGGAAGCATGTCATAAACAATGGCACTGAAGTCTCAGAAAGCAATTTTGAAAGGGATGACAGAGACAAAAATGAAACAATGCCTGACCAAGATAAGGTAGAAACCGAAACCACAGAAAAGTTCAAAATCTTACAGAAATACGAGTTGCAACAAAACCAGCTTTGACAAGGGGTTGGCTGATACCACCCTTATGGACCCCAGATTTGCTAGCTTGAAAGTGTCCAAAAGAACCTGCAACCCAACATTTGCATGTTAAGTCAATCGGGAGCTTTTTACTAACAGAAATTTAGTTGCAGATAAGTGCAATTATTGTAGCTGATTGTATTTTCTGCAGTTTCACTTGTGCAGAATTAAAGATAGTATCATCCCAAAAAATGAAAAAAAAAAAAAAAGAAATCAACAGGGTTTCCAACAAAGACGTAGATCATGGCATAAAGAAAGTTACAACTTGACCTGCCCCATGAACAATAATGAATTTCTCAGAGTCTAAAGCAAATTGATCACAATATTTATCATTGACACTCGGCATTTCTGAGGTTCCCGGCCTCTTGCTCCAATCCAATCCAAGAACTTTTCCAGAACCAGAACCTGGAAGCATAACTTGCCGCAGCTGTGTGGAGACAATGTTAAGATTCTCCTCATTTATTGTCTCAAGCTCATGCTTGTAAGTAATTGCTGCACCACCTGAAAGATGAATTACACAGTACTCAGGCGGTGAATTTTGTTAAAACATGTAGGATAATTGGTTCAATCCTAGCATATAAATGCAGGTGGCCCTGGTTATTCCAATTATTAGAATCACTAAAAATCCAATAAAAGATCAAATACACACACACACACACCCCACACATATTCATCTACTGAAACATCACAAAACTTGAATCCCCAAATGCTAACTATTCCTCGTCTGAAGTAGTCATTGAAAGCAAACAAATAGTATTCATCATCTGAACTAGTCTTTTAACAGAAACAGAACTCCCTATACTATTTTATTTAAACCCTTTAAAGATATTAATTAAACATTAGCATAGATTACAAATCCAAGAACATAACAAGAAGATCATATACCTGAATCAGACTCTAAATTAGAATTCACCTTGGATTTTGCTACACGATCGAATAAAAGCATTTACTAAAAAGATTCTTACTTTGGATTAATTCAGCTAACAAATTGGATATCTGTTGACCACCTTAGCTAATTGAGTTAAAAGGGATGCAGATCATGTAGACAATGAACAACAATGGTAGTAATTAGACAAATAGACTTAATACACAGACATATTAAGGAAAAAAATACAAATCTTTAAGGTTACAGACCAAGTTTGACGATGCAGCGAATTGGATTTGTCTGAGATGGGGTGATGGTAGTTCCAATGGGAGTGTTCTGCTTATCCATGATGGCTGTTTTTTGCTGCAAAATTCTCTAGCTCTGTTATGATACTCTTCCCAACGGGCAACAGCCACTGGCTTTAGTTCGACTGTACTTCATATTAGCGCAAGAACTTGGAATACTCTTTTTTTTTTTTTTTGTTTCTTTTTTCCCCCTCTCCCCGTTTCTTATCTTTTTGAGGGAAAGATGATAATAATAATAATAATAATAATAATAATAATAATAATAATAAGTATTCCAGTACTTTTTACATATGCTGGTTCTATGTTATTTGTGAGTGTTTTCTGTGTGACTGTTAGTATTTAATCTAAATTTGTGGATTAAGTACTCTTTGTTTTCTGGATAAAAAATGTTCTATGTTACAACAAATTTGCATATAAATCTTATGGCACCGATTTTGAAAAATTGCGTAAATGACTTTAAAAAAGGGTTGATAGTGCTACATTATATTATTGAAATTCAAATTGGAGCTTATTTTACATTTGGGATATTGGCATTTCCTTTGGGATTTTTTTTTCTTTTGAGATTCATTTTCCATCATACAAGGAAATTATTTGTACTAAATGTACAAGATACGCCTTTAGTTAGATGTATCAAATATTTTGACCAAATACTACTATTGAATACGCATGAATGAAAGACTCTATACTACTCTCAATAAAATATTTTTGCAGTTTTATGAAATATCATGGTAGAAAACTAATACACATTAATTAATAGAGAAAATTATAATTTTAATACCAAATATTTAGGATATTGTTAATTTTCGTTCCTAAAATTTAGATGAAAGCAAATGTAATATTAAATGTTTCAATTTTTTGGCATGTTTAAAACCTATCGGTTTGTTTTATTGTTACTTTTTGTTCCCAAAGTTTGGATCGAAATCTAGTCATGTAAAACTCATGTGCTAGTGACCAAATTTTGAAAAATAAATTTGAAAAAAAAAATTGTAATTACTATAATTTGTAATTAAAGGGACTAATTTGAACTTGTAAACCAAACCATTTGTCTACCATTGCAGAAGCTTATGGAAAAACATGGCTCCGAATTTCTTGAACTTTAAATTTTACAATTTTAAAATTTTAAATTTATCAAGCCAATATCAAACCAAATTCAAAAAGTTCAAGAACACTATATTCTTTATATTTAATTTGGTTAATTGACGAATCAAGTTTGCACATTCTCTCGCCGTAATATCTAATATTGAGTAATTTAGTTCATATTTTAGATTTAGGTGCCGTTTGGTAAAATTGAAGTCTGAAATCTGAAATCTGAAATTTAAGTACTGAAAATATAAAGTTACTGAATTGATAAAGTTGTATTTGTTTGATAATTAACTGAATTTATACACTGAATTCAAATATTTATCTTATTAATATAATTATTTTATCTTAAAAAATTGAAATAATTTATTGATAATATGCATGATAAAGAAATATATTATTTGTTTGTGAGAGATAAATAACAAATGCATTTGTGTGTGAGAATATGTGTGAGAGAAAGTATGTGTATATATGTAAAAGTATAAAAAATATATATGTATGAAAGTGTGTGCAAGTATGTGAGAGAGACAAAATATGTGTGTAAGTAAGAAAAAAATAATATACTTATGTATGTATATGCGTGTGTGTGCAAGAGAAAGAGAGAGAGAGTGCATGTGTGAGAAAATATGTGAATCTGTGCGAAAGAAAATGCGTATGGAGAAAAGTATTCGTGCTTGCGTATGTGGTGTATATATTTCTGTGTGTGAGAGAGGGAGAGAATGCGTGTATTTGTGTGAAAGCGTGTGAATGCGTGTGTGAGAAAGAGATTGTGCACGTGAGAAGGAGTGCGTGTATGTGATAAAAAGAAAGATTATGTTATTGCATGTATGAGGAATATATATATGTGTGTGTGTGTGTGTGTTTTGCTTGCAAAGGTAATTGTTTGCGAGTGTTGAGTGAGTGTGTATGTGCACGTAAAAGAATACATTTATATATGTGCATGCATCGGTAAGTGTGTAAGAGTGCATGTGTGAAAGAGAGAGAATATTACATATATTTAAAATTTAGCAAATTAAGTGAAAAATTTTCACTTAAAATTTTTTGTACAAATTAAATAAGTACTTAATATATTAAGTGATAAATAAAATTTGTTATCAAACGTGTTGAATTCAAAAAACTCTCAATGCATTAATTTTCAGCATTAAGTGGAGTTATCAAACACTCTTCTAGTTTTGTAGTATGTGGCAAGTAACCCAAAAACCAGTAATAAAGAACTTTTACTCTTAATGTTTTGGTAAAACTTGTGTGGTAGTGTCCTTACATTTAAGTTTCGTGAGTTACACTTTTAAGTCAATAATTTTCTTTTAATTTAACTCGTGAAATGTGCTTAGATGAGTATTTTTCGTGACTGTTAGTGCTCTAATCTAAGTTAGGTAAGTTTATTATCTTGTCTACTGGATAAAATAAAAATAATAATAATAAGCTCTAGCTAGCAACTGTCAAGAATTTTAGACCTAGTTTTGTAGTACGTGGCAAGTAACCGAAAAAATTAGTAATAAAGACCTTTTCTTTTATCCTCAAAATAAAATAAAAAAAGACCTTTTCTTTTTATTTTTATTTTTTTGGTAAAAACAACAACATTGATAACCTCTAGCAACTGTCGAGATCGAGAGAGAGAGAGAGAAGGCATCAACCTAGTAAATGGGAAGATGGAGAGCTTCCCTTGCTCTTAGTCTCTCACGAATCGCCACCTTAACCAAATTCATCAATTCCAGACCCAACCCACCTCTTAAATCTTCATTTTTTCCAAAACCCAGAACTCAGTTTTCCAATTTTAGGCCATTTTCCGCCGCCCCGTCCGCAGCCGCCCAGTATGCTGACGACCTGGATTTCAAAACCCATCAAGATCTTGATGATTTCTACGCCTCTGATTCCATGGAATACGAGGATAGTGGGAAAATTCCCATCAAAGCTTACTTTCTTTGCACCAGGTTCCGTTCAATCACCATCAACATATAAAAAAGTTTTCAACTTTATTTTCTGTTCAGCAATTATAGTTAAGTATGCAGATACCTTTTCGTGAATTTTTATGCGTTTTTCGTATTTTATTATCTGTTTCTGGAGATTTTCAGAGTACTAGTTAACGAGGAATATAAAGGTTGAACCTTTTTTCCTTGGAATTATCAAATATCGTTTTTGTGCGTGTGCGTGTGTTTTAGGGTATGGCTAGCAGACGACATAAGGGAAGAGTAGCTATTTTAGTGTTATTATAGGATGTATTGGTTCAGATACTGGATAATTAACTGAAATAACACATTTTTTGGTTAATAAATGGGTAGAATGGATCTGATTAGGTGAGATAAACTAAGAAGTTTGCAGTTTCTCAGTAACATGTCTAAGTTGAACCGGGTTTTCATTTTGTAACTCTGATATTCTTATTGGTTACGCGTACTTCATAACTGTCATTAGCATAAACTTGCATGAGTAATCTAACTTCAATCAGTTGATAAGGTATGCAGGGAGGAATTTGAACGGATGTAATATGCTTAATGGTAGACTGTCGTCCTGCATTTATCATTCTTTTTCTGTTGAGGGCTAAGATCTTTTGCATTGACCGCTGTATAAAGTAAAATGAATTCTGGATCCTATCTTCCATTTAGCACCCCATATGTTGTTTGTGACTGCTAACTTTGTTTGTTGATGAGTTGCTGCTGCATTTTTTTTTATTCTTCGTCTTCAGTTTATTTAATTGTCTAATCAATTGGGAAAAATCAGATAAATGTGTCTAATCAGATTACTTTTTAAATTTAGAGTATGATTTCTTCATTCCGAAATTCATTTAGTTTCTCTGTTCCAGTTGTTGGTTTAGGGTTAATGGTGGGGGCCCTAATCTGCATTAGTCTGCATGCTTTATTTTGGGTTTCACTCCCTCACTTTCACCAATTACACTGCATGTTTATTATTATGTATGGTTTGGTTCTTAGATTCATCGTTTTGGCAGTATTGACCTGAAGAGTATGCAAGCTGAGAATTCAAGAAATATTGTTCCTCCAAGCTCTCGCTCAACAAACTCCATTGCCCTCAGATTTTGCAACTTTGAATCTAATATGACTGTAAGAATAGTTGTTAACTGATGCATGATCTGTCATAATCATACTTCTTCCCTTCTTTGGCTTCTTGTTAGTTTCTGTTGTTGCCTGTCCCATGAATTGTGAATCACTTTGACTGAATTAGTGAAGAGGCTGCATCTCTTATATTGAAGAGGCAGGGTTTATTTTTATTAGTTACTATTAGGAGTCTATAGTCAAGAGAACTTTGATCACTGGTAGGAAGACTTAGAAATCCCCCTTTCCGCGTGTCTCGAAAGAATGCCAGACACTGCAGTGGAATGCTCATTCAACTGCAAGTTGTTTGTTGTGACATAAATACTTCTAGCTGGTAATCCCAGTCTCGCACTCCAAAACTGTATCTAAGTTGTGTAGACACTGGGCAATAAAAGCAACCCCTAAAGGACTTGATGTAGTTAGAATTTTCCCATCCCTATGTGCATGGCACAGAATACGTCATTTAAAATGTCGAAGTCATTTGTTTGACTATATGATGGTTTCCAAAGGAGATATCATAGTGGAACACAACCGTACTATGAAAAGCAATATGAGTCTGACTTTTATGTACGGGATTCTGAGTCATGAAACCTTTGGTTCAGGGCTTTAAACTCAGAGAGATCACAACTAGCTGTCAGTACATGATTGTTTTCCAGTATGGTTCAGCTGTTCTCTTCAATGTAGAAGATCATGAAGCTGAACAGTACCTGAAAATTGTTAGAAGATATGCCGCTGGTTTGCTTCCTGATATGAGAAAAGATGGTAAGATCCTTTGAACGGAATATCTTCATTTTGTGAAGTAGTAGTGGATATCATCCTGCTTTTTACTTATGCACTGTTATTTTCCTTCTTGGAATCAATTTGCTTTGCTGTAGGTACTAACCTTAATATTTTGCTGCTTTATATATAACAAACTTGCAATAGCAAGTATCTCTAGCATCTATGTATGTAATCTCTGATATTCATTCCGCATGTCCTGTCAAAATTAGATTATGCTGTTAGAGAGAAACCGTTGATGGACAAGGATATGGAGGGAGGTTTGGATTGCATTGTTTTAAAAGATTTGGATACAGATAGCATCCGTATAATTAGCAGCGTGCTTGGCCAAAGCATTGCTTTGGACCATTTTGTTTCACAGGTAGACAACTTATTGAGATATACCGGTAAAATTAATTTTATGGAACTGTCCAAAAGAATTGCGCCCGCCCTTGCAAACTGCTGTAAAGTTGATTACATTTTTATATGCTGGAAACTTCTTTAAAATGTTTTGAATAAATTTCACTACTAAGTCTTGGCGTTTGAAGTCAATGTTGTAAATCATGTTTTTCTCTTAGGTGGATGGTATGGTTGAAGAATTTACAGAGATAAATCGTGGAATGGAGAAAACTGGAACTTTTACATTGGACCGTAAGAAGCTCTTCCAACTTGTTGGGAAAGCTAACTCAAATCTAGCAGATGTGATTCTGAAAGTCGGTCTTTTTGACCGGTAATATCTGGTCGACACCACGAGTCTTTCCTTTAGTTTGCTATGCAAGATTTGGCTTATTATTTTTTTTGCAAGTTATTTTTCAGATCAGAAATTGCTTGGAGAGATGCAAAATATGCTCAGATACATGAATATCTTCGAGAAGAATACGAGGTCACACAACGTTTTGGAAACCTCAATTTTAAGCTAAAGTTTGTCGAGGTGAACCTCAGTTTAATACCTTTTTGTCTATTTAATTTTCACATATTGCTACACCATTTCCTGTTTCTCCATTCTGTTGACCATCTCCAGTGCGCTATATGCGAGAAAAGTTAATTCTGGTGTGTTACTAGGATTATGCTTGAGATCAATATTTCCCGATATATATCTGTGATTTGCTGTAGATCTTTTTTACGTTCAGGTACAATTAGAAATTTCCATCCTACTACTAAATAACCAATTCGTGTTTCTAGCATATGAAGTATTACAACGCTCTGTATCTCATTTAATTAGCACTGTTTGGATTCTGAACGAGGTTCTTTCTTTTGCAGCATAACATTCATTTTCTACAAGAAGTTCTTCAAAACAGGAGATCTGATTTACTAGAATGGGTTATTATAGTCTTGTTGAGCATAGAGAATATAGTATCGGTATACGAGATCATTCGCGAGTCCAGTGCTGTTGCCATGTGACCTGAATGTAAACATAGGAAATTTTTTGCAGCTCAAGAAATTGCTGCATATAAATACACCAATTTTGTTATATAACAAATAATATGTTCATTCACATTGAAATTATATTTTCAGGCCAAAAATGTGTTTTTTCTCCTTATTACTTTTTCTTTTGTGTGAAAAACTGTTACCTTTTCCTATTGTTCTTAATAAAAAAGGTATCCATACTTAGCCAAACAACAATTTGCTGAACTGTTTTGAGCAAGAAAGATTCTGATCTAATATGTACAAGGAAATGTTGATGATATACTTTGGTGCTGGTTTTCCGATAGATTTTTGTCAGAAACTTCTGCAAATAAAATTATAACTGATGTCACCAATCATCAAATCCAGAAGCTTATAAATTGATACAATTAAACCCAATGCTTTATTTCCACCCAAATATTAGCATAAAAAGAGGAGTGGACGACAACATAATCTAATAGCATCAGATATTACTAGTTTAACCCATGAGTCGGGGGTACAAAATAATGTCAAGAGTTAAGAAACACGTAATACTTCCCTTTCAGAAGCCTGGTTGTAGAGCCAAGTCACTAAGATTCAAATGTCAAAATTCTTTAATTCTAACTGCATCTTGAGGCACATCATAAGCATCCGTTGGCCTTGATTTTCTCACACCAGCAGTGAACCAAACTTTGTCTGATTTGTAGCTCTCAACAGCTACATTTGTCACCTTAGCCCACACCAAGACTTTTGTCTTCATTCCCTCAATGCCCATCAGTTTACCCCTCATGAGGATGCCTTTCACCCGGGGGGCGTACCTTATCACGGAGGAGTCCTTAAAGCTCACTTCACAAGCACTTGGCAAGTAAATTGTCAGCTTGGACTTCGACTCATCAAATTCGTAGCCGGATACATTCTGAGGAAAGAGACCAGGTGGTAGGTTGTATCCTCGAAGAAGATCTGGCAAGCTCTTCAGAGGCTTTCCTACAGAAAAAAAAAAGAAGAACAAAAATGAATTTTGCATTCTTGACAATCTTCAAATATATTACTATGGTTTGCAGTACCATTGGACTAAACAAAAATAGTACCATTTCAGATAATAGCAGCACAGCAGGTACACCGTTCAAGATGAATGATAACTACCGATGGTTAAACTTTTTAAAGAAGGATGAACATTATAAAGGGGAAACCTATTTACAGATTGTATAACTAATCTCTTGGCCAAAGATAATAAAGAAGATGAAAGATTGGAAACAAAATAAAAAAGGGCTCGAGTTAGTCTTAAAGATGATCGAATATATCCAGAGAATGAACCAAAAAAAGGGACATCACTACCATCCACATCCGTATGCAGGCAAAATGTACCCAAGATCAGAAGATAAGAAAACTATCAACCATGAGATCCTTTCCGAAGTAACTAGGATGCGGAAACCCCAAATTTTCTTGTTTTAAGGAACTAAAACTTTTATGGCTATTTCAACTATCTGTTGCTATAGCAATCAATACGAATAAATGGATTTGTAAACAGGCCTTTACCTTTTAGCTTGTTGAAAATCCATTTTGCCTTCTCTTCAACAGCATTTGAGAAAGTCTGCAACCAAGAGTTTCTCAGTAAGTTGATACAATATCCTTGATTTTCCACAGAGAAATTCAAAATGAAAGAAGATGGGTATCTTTTAGTTGCGTCATCAGCTTTTGTTGTACTCTTTATATCTATCTTAAACAATTTTAAATATCCCAAATTAGCAAGGAAAAGATCGTGATTTTACCGAATAAAGAAACTAGTTCTTCTTATACTACTACTTATGTATTACAAACATCAGAATCTCCAGACCTCCTTTTTTCATCACCATGTCTCTTCACATTGTAACTCTAATCAATTGAATCCCAGAATAGAAATGAGTTTCTTCGCTGATTCTTTTCCATGTTATGCTAACCAAAACAAAGCATATGTTTCTCTAAATTTGCAGTCTGCATTAATTATGAACTCTGGATTTTATGTTATGTTTTTAACCTCTACACCCTGGAGGAGTTAGTAAGATGCATTCCATATCAAAAGAACAGTTCATTCAACCCTGCTGAGTGGACGACATTGTTGTTTGCTTTCTCAAATAGGGATCAAATACACTGATTTAATCATCTTGTATCAAGAAATTAAACAGCCAAATCACTAAAGATATCCTAAGATCAAGTGGGCACAGCCCGAACTAAGCACAAAACAAAAGAAAAATCATCAAAATACCCATAAAGACTAAAACTTTAACAGAAAATCCCAATCGCATCAGCCCCCAACCCCAAACCCAACCCCCCCCCCCCCCCCCAAAAAAAAAAAAAAGGTCAAGAATCAGAAGCAGCAGAAGTCTAGAATTCAAAAATGGGGGATGTCTTGCTTACAGTGAGATCATCAGAAATGTTGCTGAACTCTTGTTTAGCTTTCTTAGTAAGCCAAAAGCTTCCCACTTTTATGCTTCCAACTTTAACCAGAGCTTTCTCCATTCTGCGCTCCTTCCTTCCACACTCAAAAAATCACACACGCTATTTCTCAGAGAAATGTGGTGTGGTTTTTTGGACTGTTTATAGTACTAATAAATAATTAAGCAGAGATGCTTTAACTCCTCTTCTACTCTCTTGCCTCAGCAACTTTTTAAAAGTGAGCATAGAGACAGAAATATCAGCAACGGAACTCACTTTAACCAATTAATGGCATTCAATAATGCTAAAGGGTATTACTGGTATTTTTGAGGCCCACTATAACCAGTCATTAATTTAACATAATATTGTGGTCTTTAATAAAAATATTTTTAAAAAATTTAATGTAGTAGTATTTATTCTGTTTTTGTTGATTTGTAAAAAAAATGACTTTAATTTGTGAGAAAGGTGAGTTAAACTTGATATTTCAAATAGTGATTTTTATGTTTAAAAAATAAATTTTTTTACACACAATAATTGAATAAAACAACACAATATTTCTATAAGTTTGATTAAAAATCACAATATTTTCATAAATAACTCCACTATGAGTTTTTATTATGCTTCTTGATCTTTTATTTATGGTCGATTAACATTTCTTATGGGGTTGGGTAAAATGTAGTAAAATAGAATTAATACAAAAGGATTAAGAATATTGCACTAACCTCCCTAAACTTACCCTTATTTTCACTAGGATAATTGTATAAATCAAAGAACATGAGGGGAGATCATTGTAAGTTTAAAAGGTTCAAAGAAAGCTATGTGATTACGAAATGTCAAGTTATTCTGTGCCACAAAATTTATGTAAAGCTTAATTTTTAAGTGTGAATTTTTAATGGCTTTTAAAGCTTTTCAATGCAGCCAGCAGTTCTCTAAATTTTGTCCAATTTAAATTAGTTAGCTGCTAAACTTCGGAAGTCCAGCGATTTGTGGCTGATGGGTTAAGCCCACAAGGAAACTATTGGACCCTGTATAACACTATTGGGCTGTTCCGGCATACGAATGTCTAAATGATTATTGTGAGAATTTTAATATCATAATTGGACCTTAAACTCCTTCTTTCCCCTTTCTTATTGTACGATTAAAAGTCTTTGTTATTTTTTTTTAATCGCATTTACAAGCTAAGAATTTACACTTGTAGGAACAAAACTCGATATAAATGTATCAAATGTCGAAATATTTTGAAATAAGACAAACATTTTACTTAAAATGGTTTGAGTAAAAAATTTATGGTTAATCTACTATATCTGGAAGTCTTTGTTCTTGATGTTCAATCAAGTAATTGGAGATTGAATATTGAAATGTCAAAAATTGGCCCAAAAAAAAAAAAGGTTTCTATCAGATGATAGGAAAAGGCACAATGGGGGCTTGCACCAACACCATATTCTTACTAAACATTAAATTATACAACACAAACTTGAAGTGTTGTTCTGTTACAGATGTTTTACAGTGATTTAGTGATTGAATTTAACAAATTAATATTGTAGATACATGTCGTGATCATCTCCTTTAGAAGCAACATAGTCGTCAGTCTTAATTAGATGTCCAAGGAATATAGATGCTAAAATAATTGATTAGGCCATTAATCTTGAACTGTCAAATTGCGCATAAAATTGAATAATTTGGTTTTTGACCGTATATGGGTAAGTAGGCAGAACGCACCAGTCAAAATGTACAGTAAAGACGATTAGGACACTTGCATCTTTTCAATAGTTAATTACTACCATCATCACTCTGATTGACCTTAATATTGTCTAACAATGGCACATACTTTAGATGAATTAGAAGCGAAAAGGAAAAGATTAAAAAAATTATGATAGTATCAACTATAGTCATATAAAAAAAGTGAAACTGGAACGAATACAGAGTCGAGCGGTTAGAGCCTTACGCCTCCATTTGAGAAGTCGAGGGTTCGAATTCACCAAGCACTATGCTCCTTCTCCCAATTGTAATAATATATGTTTGATTAAAAAAAGAAAAAGAAAAAGAAAGTGAATCTCACCATCGTTACTACTAACTAAAAAAAAGAAGATTTTGACCAATTAGGTTCACTTGAAAAAATAAATAAACAAAACCAAAATGGTCCCCGCGCTTCAATGTGAACAATCGCATGTGGCGTTTTGAAAATTGCATCGTGCCTAACAAGATCAAAGACTCCGCATCACGCAACAGTCTCTGGATCGGACAGATGTGATTGTGCCAATCGAACGATTGTCCCCCACAACATCGTAACTGCTGTCGCTGTCAGTGGTCAATCACAACCTCAAACAACATATCTTACTTATACAACGCAACACTCGATCAAACCCACAATAAACACTCTCAAAAAGAAAAGAGAAAGAAAAATATTACCAAATAAAGTATGAAGTGAACAAAATTGCTGACGAAGATATTCCCTAATACTTAATGTTATCTGAACAAAATACTATGAACTGAAAAGATAAAGGAAACCCAGCATTGTTCATTTTCATCCCCAAACACTAAAATTTGACAAGACTAATCAACTCCCTGCTCACATGGAAGACACTCTTTATTGCCTTCAATTTGATAATTCTCCCATTGTCTTTACTTTCAATTCATGAGTTCGGTTGAATTCGAAAGCATATTGCTATGTTACATTTCTTTTCGATTTGTATAATAAAGCAACGATGGTAGGAAAGAATGGTGGGTCGAGCAATTAGAGACTCCCCTTCAGTTGGTGAGGGTTCAATTCTTACTATTATCAAGTTTGCAAATACTATCGCATCATGATAAGATAGTATGTAGGAACAACACAAGAGCAACAGTATGAGGTCCCCAGTTCATCAATGATGGTAGTTTTGTTAGAAAATTGAGTAAAAATTTATCATGTTTGAGACATGGAATTTGGAGGTCAAAAAAAAAAAAAATTCAAGAACATTTTCTTAGAAGGATCGGAATTGAAGAAAAAAAAGAAGAGTAAAAAGTTACAAGGCACAAAAAAACGTTGCTATGTGAATAATTAAATTCTTGTTGTTGATGCATATTTTTGTTATATGAACTAGTGATTAAAGCAAGCATACTCTATGAGGAGTTGGGTGGTTATTATATTTTTAAAATTGCTATTTGTATGCGTTTATAACAATATTAACATGGAGGGCATTTTTGATAAGTCATTAAATTGACATTTCACCAAATGTAACTTCATTAATATATAGTTAGGTTAGATACATATTTTAACTACAAGCAAAGGTTGTCTTCTCAAGGAGTACCATACAGTTCTTTTAATTGTTCTGTTCTTTGGGGCAAAAATTGAAAATTGAGATCATCACATCGATTAAAGTATGCCATCTTTCTTCCTCTTTCTCTTTCCCTCTATGTGAGAAGAAGCCCATAGCTTATTAGTGTAATTTAAAAGGAAACCAATTTGCTTAAGATTGAAATGAATCTCCACCTTTCTCTTATCAAGATTAGACAATCAACAAGTCTTGGTCTCTGTTACTTCTACCTTAAACAGACGAAACTTAATCTTGTAATTAATAACTGGGCTTTATCGAAAAACCAAGGGAAAAGCAGATGCCCAAAGATCTTCAGAGATTAGCGAGAGATCTAAGGGACAGGACAACTACTTAGGTGTAGGGGTGAAGGTATTGTATAGTCGAAGTAGTCACGTGTATCATTATCAATTACATTTTATCATATGAATATTGTTTATTCTGAAAAATTATCTACCATTTACATAGTGTGATTGATATGGATGCATTACACATGCTGCTGGTGACACGTAATATATCTAAATTAAACAATATTTTTGTTTATTGTACATACAGATTGGTGTTTTTTGAATTATGGGTCAATCATCTACGCCACTGTGCAGGGCTGAACCTGGGCAATGTTGTGAGTATAGTTAAGGGCACTGTTGTTGATCGATGGAGAATGAGGGTGTTTATATTGCCCATGGGGGTGGTCAGTCGGTCACGTCTACCGTAGTATCCTGGTGTGACCAAGGTTCGAGTCTTTCTCCCAGAACCCTCCTATGCATCGGTGGGGTCCGCTCTGTACAGGCACAGTGGGATTAGTGGGTCCAAGACCCGATATCCCTGTGAAAAAAAAAAAAGAAAAAAAAAAGAATGAGGGTGTTTATATTACCGTGAAAGGGATACCATTTTGCAAGGCCCAAGATTCATGGACATAATCGACATTGGGATCAGAGAGAGAGAGGGGGAGAGAGAGAGAGACACAAATCGGAGGAGATTGGGAATTCTGGCGTTAGTTTGGATATGTTGAAGTTTACGTACGGACAATCTCTTAGTCCTGGGAACTTGAATTTACGACTTTAACCTTATCAACATTTTTTTTCCTTTTTTTTTTTGACAAATTTTTTTTTCCAGCTTTTAAAAATTCTTTTACGGATCCCTCTCTGTCTTGTGAGCAAATATTAGGGTACAATGCTGCATGACTCATTGTTATTACAACTATTTAAAAAAAAATTAGTAAGTTAGTAAAATAATCATAATAATACGTTTTGACAAAAATTTAATATTTTTTGTCGAAAATTTGTTTACGTAATAGATAAAAGTTGAAGACCTCAATGTAGGTTTTAATGAAAAAAATTATATTTGAAATCCTCAAAATTTTGAACTAGACAAAATAATTCTGTCTGGGGTCTTTAGCTTTGGCTTCATATAATAAGATACAGCTACAAAAGAGAAAATGTGTGAAAGACGTACCTTCGCAAACGGCAGGCTGTCGGATTACACAGCTATTTCGAAGAAAGTATCCCCTTGGAGTGTGTCTCCTTCACTTCTGAAAATTCAAGATCCCCATCGACAGCTCCGGTTTTGGACTCACTTGCTAATGACTGTTAATAAACAACAGCAAAATATATAATTAACCTTGTTTTAATTACTGAAGTTTAACGTAATTGGACCGTACTAAAATTACAAATTCAAGCGGCAGCTGAATTAGTTCAATGCAACTTTGAGATGGTTTAATAATCATAGGTTAGTGAATTTGTCTGAACCTCCTTCTAAACCAAATTTAATTCATTTAGCCCAAAATCTAATTGAAAGTTAATATGTGATTAACATATTGAAATATATAGATAAGAATGGGGATTCGTGGAAACGCATAGTGGGTTGAGCGGTTAGAGCTCTATTATTCCTCCCCAGTGGTCGAGGGTTCGATAATGGTCAAGGGTTTGATTTCTATCACTGTCAGGTGTAGCGCAGGTGGTCCCCAGATTAGTTATTCATTTTTTGCAAAACCCTCATTCTAATAGAATAGAATTTCCAAAAAAAAAAAAAAAAGAAACGGTATTAGTCATACTAGAATGACAAAGCTCTAGTTTTAAATAATTTAATTTTAGTATATTAAAATTTTGAAACAGATTAAAATATGTGGGCTAAGAGCCGACTGTTAATTTTTATTGTTTTTATAAAAATTTAATTTTTTTCTAGTTAATATTGATTTTCACAGTTTAGAACTTGAATTTGAATCGAACTCATTGATGGTTTTTTTAATTCTTTATAAGTCAATTTGTCGGCCTTTGTATCAATGTGGACACAACTGGTGTGGGCTTGGGCTGGAAATATGAACTACTAAGTACGAACACCAGTTTAAGACAGTGGTCAGTCCAATGTCCATCACACAGATATTAGGTGTCATTTTCCATCATATGTGCCAGACAGTATTTTGGTGCTTTCGCATAAAAGCTGCAGGATTGTTACTTAGTTAGCAGGAGTGGTGGTTAGGTGTGAAATTTTTGCAAAATTGCATGGTGCAAGAATGTGGGATATGACTGATGTTATTTGCCAAAAATGAGGTGGGACATCATTTTCTCTCATCGAATTGAGCATTTAAGTCTCGCTAATTACGCTTCGAATCCTCTGTTCAGAAAGCGCTTCTGTCCTCCTATCTCGCTCTTACACAACTATTATGTCTACTAATTTGTATATGTATGTCTCAAAATGATCTGTAAAGTCTGTAATTTTTTCAAAAATATCTTGAATTAATACACGTGGCAGCTGTATATATAAGAGCTGGACAGAGATTTGGAGTGCACTAATTATGACTAACAATTTGATTATATAATTCACCGAAGTTAAAAAGATTATGCATTCATATCTCAGGGAAAAATAATTAATTAGAAGTAGCAATAGAAGTCTAATTCAATCTGAATCTATAATATTCTCGAGTTTAATTTTGTAATGAGGAATTCAAAATGGGTTCTCTTTAATTGCGATACACTCAACCAATTTTTTCTTCCTTTTTCTTTTTTGAAGAAAAGTACTAAAGGGAGCTTTGTAACTTTACAGATGCCGCTGCACCCAGTTTTTCTGCAGCACTTTTGGCCCCCGTAATATGACTCCGAATAGTAATAATGCAAAAGTAGTTTAAAAGATTCTTGATTTTCCTTTCTCCCAAAAATTGGAAAAAAGAACTCAAAAAATCAATCCTTCCAAATCTAAGTTATCATTACTGGCAAAATGATTCCTTTGTTCTCTAATGATGGTCCATCGAAGCTACAATTTACACAGTATCGTAGAAACGGGAAATAGTAAAGCTTCTTATTGAACAATACGTTTCTGATATGTGGTTTTTCAAGAAAATGCCAAGTGCCAACCACCTGTCCTATATATCTAAGACAACACATATTAGTTCGAGAGATTTTTATATTAAAGTTACATTATCAATAGATTTTTTTACCTGATTTTAGCTTCTGATTTTTAAAAAATTCATTTGGTGATGTTCTGAATTGCTTTTTTTTTTTTAATCATGTTTTTAGATTTTTTTAAGCTAAAATTAGAAGCAATTGATTTTTAACTTTTTGAAAATCAGTTTTTATAAAAATCAGAAACTATTGAAAACAAGCCTAATTAGATCTATGATTTTATTTGTATATGTTATAGTCTGAAAGAGTGACACATCAGTATAGTGACGTATGTTGATATAAGAAAGTGATGTAAAATTACTTATGTGATTTAATTCTAAACTACAAGGTCTACGAGTGAGGCCGTAAATTGAGTCAAATATAAGAATTTTCCGATTAGTTCTTTGTAAAGAATTTTGTATGAAAAGTCTCCATTATTCTAGAGAGTCATGTCTTGAGTATTCATTGTCTTTTGAAAGTTCCAGTTTTTACCCATATTTCCCTTGATGTAAGTAAAGTGAAAAAGATATTAAGACCTAATTAAATGGAAAATCCGAGATCAAACCATGACATAGAGTCCAAAGCAATCAATATTAATATTGAAAGACATAGCTCACCATACACTTAGTAGGGGCCCTTTACCATCAACTTAGCAAAATCTTTCCACTAGTTGGAAAGTTTCACACATTTCCATGACAATGACTATGGATTATTAGGGACCACATTCAGGTCTTAGTTCACAAGGGAATAATTGATCAACAAAAACAAAAACAAAAACAAAAACAAAAATCTAGAATGATTAATCTTAATTGACTCGCAATCCATCCCATCTGTGAAAGTTTTTAAGATTCGGGATTAGTAAGCTGATAATGACAAATGCTCTTACCTATCAATACCTACATAGTTAATTGTCACGAAATAATACAGCTAATAAAATGAATAATAGTACAACCACTTCTTTTAAACAACTGGGACATCCCATAAAGAGTAAAGATGATAATACGTACAATACTTAAAGAGTTTTTTAAAGCATATGGATTTGAGATTTAAACCTGTTTAAGAGTGTTCAACACGAAGATTAGGTAAAGTTGTATTTATGTAAACTTAAGAACATTTTTCTTTTTAAAAGACATATTACAACATTTGTGGAAATTAAAAGCTGTAATTAATTGGTCTAACATTCGACAATTATCACTCAACTGGTCCTAACATCTTAAGTCCAAAGTGATTTTGGACATATTACTAAATTTAAATCAATTAAACCGATAAAACAAGAAGAGAAAAAAGGAGGAAAAGAAGCAGAAAATATCAGAATGTGCCCAAATGCTTCCAGCACATGAGAACAATTTTAATGTCCTAAATTAGTTTGATATCGATAGCTAGTTGGTGTAACATGTAAGGGAGGTAATAATAGCAAAAAGTCCAGCCACCCATTTTCTAGCGTAGCTAGGACAGTCGATAGATTGACAGCAATAGGAGGTAATCAATTTATGCTTAATAAAATCAATTGAGTTAAAAATGCTTAATTATTTAGGACCAAATTTTGTACCAAGCCAAAAGCTTCCTAAGAATCTTTATAATTGACAGCAACCAAAAAAAATATTCTTATATGGATTCAATTAACAGCTCGACTCCTTGTGAGTTTTTTAATCTAAAATAGAACAAAATAAATATTTTTTCATCACTTTTTTACATGAGCATAAATCATTATACTGAGTGACTTTCTTTTAGACGACAAGATATACAGGTGAAATTATAGACCGAGTCTATGTAAAAATCTCCTTATAATCTAGAAGGGGCCTTTTTTCTTTTTCAAAGTAATTTTTGATAGTACATGACTTGTAAAATTACCAGCCTTGATTAGTGGATACAAATGAATGGATACGAAAAGTTGTTTAATTGTTACAGGAAGGGATTGTTTTGGTCTGACATTTCAACCTATCGTCGAAGTATTGATGCACATTTGACCGAGGAAAATGTAAACAATACTCCATATCTGGATTATTTAAACAGGTATGGCTCCACAATTGGTATGTTATTTACAATTGAAGAATTAGATCTATACAACGATGAATTAAATAATAATAAAAGGTTTGTTCGTTAGTCAATTACCTTTCAAACAAACTGCATATGTTATTATTGGCATTGACAGTGTTTGTTTCATCTTTGAATATGTAAAAATTAAACTAACAAAGTCTAAACTCTAAAGCAAAAAGTTCAAACCAATTTGGCCCATCAGATATGTCCCTTTTTTTCCCTCGGAATCTGTGCATTACACACGCCCTGATATAAGTTATTAACATGTACAAGATGTATATTTATTGATTTTATTAATTATTTCGTATTGAGTTGCTTAAGTTTTTTTTTTTTTTTAGAAATCAATGATCATCCCAATAATCATTACACATGACACTATTTGGGGTGAAACTCCCAGTTTTTATCATGTACTCGCTCTATCACAATTTGATAGGCTTGCGGTTTTTTTTTTACACAGTTTACGAAAAATTAGTTAACTTTATTAAAAAAATAAATTTAATATATGATGTTTTTAAAATATCCTTATATTTATTATTAAATATTTATATAAATTACAAAATAGAAAATTGTACTATAAGTCAAATTAATTCTATTTGATACGTGAATGCACGGTTTACTATGTATTTATATTAATATGGTAGTTATTTTACTTATAATAAAGTAATTAAATAGGAGCATTTTAGAAAAGTTAAAAGTTAATTACATTCTTTAATAGGAAAGTGAATTATAATTTGAAATAGATGAAAAAGGAAAACAAGCATATCAAAGTGGGACAGAGGGAGTACAATTTTTGAATGAAACTTTTAATATAACTAATTAACACTTGCCGCAGTTAGGAGTTAATATTTACGGGGAGGGAGGTTAGGTAAATTTCAAGAAGCTATACTCCTAATTGTGTATGGAAAACAGTCTGAGACTTCATCCTGCATATCATTGGGAGTCTCACTCCACTTGTATGAGGCAATATACATATGTAATACGACATTGATTGCTCAAAAAAAAAAAAAAAACTAATTAACACACATTCCTTAACATGCTTTAACACACACACAGTTTTCTAAACTGCCAAAACCCGAATTTTGAGCCCCGCCCCGCGGTGGAGAGCACCTCGAGGCATAAGTCTGGGCATGAGTGATTGTGGGTAAAATTAATTTATGCCACCAATTGGATCAAATATTACATTTTTCATTTTCAACAGTAGATTTCATCAACTTTTAAATCCAAAGAAAAAATGTAACACTTATTTATTTATTGTGATTGATGTTGAAGGGCCAATAAAAAAAAAAAAAAAACTTTACGTGCTTACTGCATTCAATTTCGGGTCTTAAATACTCCTAAGACAGCATCAACTTGATCAAGTAAAAACTTTAAAGTTATTGTACCTTCTGCCAGCGCTGGGAGCTGGAGCAATTTACTGCATTCAATTCCTACAGACAAACCATACCCCCAACATTTAGGGGCTGCTTGGTATATGGGAATCGGAATCAGGAATCGGAATGAATCCCTTATAGCCTGCTTGGTTGGAGGGAATGGGAATCGGTGAATCGGAATCATTTCTGAAAATTTGGGAATCCTCCATTCCCGACTAAATTGGGGGGAATCGGAATCATTTCTAAAAATTTTGCAACTTTGACTTCTTTTTTATTTCTTATTTGTTTTGTTGTGATAATTATTAATAAACATCATCATTTATTTGTTAATTAATAAAATTAGATGATTTAGGATCATAAAATCTTCAAAAGTGAATGATTCCGATTCCGATTCCGACATCCAACCAGGCAAGGATATTGGAATGAAAAACTTCATTCCAATTCCAAAGTGAATGATTCCAATTCCGATTCCGATTCCGATCTGTGAACCAAGCGCCCCCTTACTTCTTTGACTGGCTTTTTCCAACAAGGCTCTTTACATTTTCCTCATGAAATCAATGCTTCAAAACTCTTTTTCATTTCATAGCAGTTTTCCAAAAATATATTTTTAAAAAAATTCTAAACACGTTTGTCAATCACATTGTTATCTTACGCACACGTTTATATAAAATTTCTATGGTAATATTTTTCAAAAAAAGTCCCGAAAACAACAATTCAAACAGAGAAAGGTTTGTTTTAGGAATTGAATTTACTTTCACAGAAGTAATGAAAAATCTGAGTTTACAATCGGGCATTCTTTTTGCAGTGACATTTTTCTTGGTAACCGAACTGTTTTCAATGTCATTCTCTGGACACAACTAGACTGGCCCCCAAAGGCATACCATGGCCATGAATGAGCAGTTTCCCCATCTGTTCCTCGAAAAAAGAAGATAGGAATAAATCATTGCCTAAAAGAAGAAAATTGATAATGCCAAATTTGCCAATTGATTCAAAACAGGTCGTTACCCCCAATAAAGTGCAATTATTGTTGCAAACATATGGAATATGCAATCACTTTAATGTAAACAGCAGTTACTTTTGGCGTAATTAGTTAAATTGGAGTTCTTACATAAATTTCCCAAAAAGACAAGTTAATCTGAGCACGTTATGTATACTTTGTCCTACTTTTTGTCACTGTTGTTGGATTATCTAATAAAGAAATTCAATCCGTTTGGTTACAAATATTTTTTTAAAAACATATTCTTTTTTTTTCCGGAATTCAAAATATATTTTTTAATTATCTTTTTATTACACACAAATTTATTTAAAAATATCTCCGCGACTACTTCAGTAATATTTTACTTAAAACATCCGAAAAAATAACCATCCACGCGGAGGAAAGTGACTTCGAACTTTGGTAAGAGTTGAAATCAATTTTTAGATGGGAGGAAATTTTAACTATTCAAAAGGCAATTGTAGGAAAAATTTGATTACATCTCACCCTTAAACCTTTGAATCACCTACATACAAAATACATGAGTTTCAACATTCATTGTGAACATGTTTACATACAAAATAAATTCATATATACAGATTGAGGGAGACAAGGGTTGTTGGTTGAGTGAATGATGAAATCAATGATGAAGCAAGAAGGGAATAAACTTTTTTCGAGAGAAAATCTTTCCTTCTCCTATTGCAGATGAAATTTAAGGAACAAACAACCTTTTTACATCTTCCATAAAGAAGGACCTTATTGTTCCTTGACCCAAAATATCTAGAGTTAGTTAATTGCCACAATTTTCGAATTTGGACCATTTAAGCCTTGTCTAGTCATGGATTTTTTTTCGATAAAACAGATAAAAAAAAGAATATAGAAAGGGATTTTGAAGGATTTAATTATAGAACAATTCCTTTTTGTCTATTTAATGTTTTGGAACCCGAAAAGAAAATAAAAGGGAAAGAAAAAAATATATTTTTTTGATTTAATCACATCCCAGTTTCTTTCCATTTTTTGGTTATCATTGGTTTGAAAAATTCAAGGAGATGATACCAAAAGTAAAATATCGAGTTTGAGTCGATTAATGCATGTAGCCCAACTATCTTAAAGTACATAATTACTATAAATTAAATTTCTCTACGCAATAAAAAAAATTAAGGTGACATAAAAATGCGGTATAAGTTCAAAGAAGGAGAATCAATTGCTCTCAAGTAAAGAAGAACACGATTCCTAGAACAAAAGATAACATAATGAATAAGTTCTTTAATATATGACAAAACCTTTTTAATTATCGATGTAAGACCTTTTGTTTTTATATGTACTAGTCCCTAGCATAATTGCACACACTTCAAATTAATCTACCTTGTATGGTACTAATCTAACGAATATTAAATTATGAATTTTAAGATACAAATCTTTTATATATTTTCTAATTGTGATATCTGCTATAAACAATTTGTATGACAATTTCTAGAATTCTAGGCCCCGTTTCATCAGTTTTGTTTTCTAGAAACATGTTTTAAAAAATTCAAACATATATTTCAACTAACTTTTTACCTCATAAACACAATTATCGAAAAAAAATCTTCAAAATCACTACAGTAATATTTTTTTAGAAACTCTCTAAAGAACAACCATCCGAACAAAGCTCTAACTATCATAACAACATTTTTTTTCCATAACACTAATTTCAGGAGGACAAGAGGATTACTCAGTAACTACTGTATTAATGACGTGCATGGGATAATGAAAATGGGATTGTAATAAATTCCTTTGTCCCATAAAAAAGTAGTGTAGTATCTGGTCAAAAAAAAAAAAAAAAAAAGTAGTGTAGTATTACAAATACTAGGATGTAAATTTAATGAGGCGCACTAATCGTATGTGGTACTGAGATTGTGCTGCAAAAGAAGCCACGTGTATGTAAAAAAATGCCCAAGCGAATGATGTAATGCTTTTGTACAGTTGTGTACAACATCATCAACAACATGCACAAATTAATTCACTTTTTCTGTGTACGAAACAGGAGTGAGTATTGCGTGCACCACGCGTGCCACGTGGCGTGCCACGTGGTGCACTAGAATCAATCACACATCGCCAAATAATACAAGGTATGATCCACTATTGCCACATGGTGATAAATTATTGGTTCTAGTACAGCACGTGACAATGCACGTGGTATATTGTATACTTTTCCACGAAACAGGGCCATTGGCCAATCCCAAAATGGGCAATCAAGAATTGAGTCAGAAACAGAGAGCATCTTTCAAAATCCCATTCTTGTAATTATAACCAACTTAAAGACTTGTCCCATAAGACTTGCCCTAAAAACCTTTGAATAAAGAAAGTAAACCTCATCCTTCAGGAAAAGTATACAATACATCACGTGCATTGCCACGTGGTGTACTAGAACCAATAATTTATCGTCATGTGGCAATGGTGGGTCATACCTTGTATTATTTGACGATGTGTGATTGGTTCTAGTGCACCACGTGGCACGCCACGTGGCGCGCGTGGTGCACGCAATACTCACTCCATCCTTCATTACTCATGTGGGTCCCACTTTTTTTTTGTGTGTTTTTTTTTTTTTGTAAAAATGGAAAACGGCAAAAATGGAAGCCCAATTATCTGTAAAACTATTACTAATTGTCAAGATTAACAAGAGAATTATCTGTTAAACAATTTAATAGCCATAAAAAGTTTTCTTTGGATTTTGTCAGACAAGTACGTCAATAACACACAACTTACCATATTAAAAAACATAGTCACATTCTCATTATATTTAGTCAATTCTCAATTCAGAAATGGTAACATTTGATTTCAATTAATCAGTTTGCATTAAGACACCTGTTTAGACAATTTTCTTTTTTTAAACTAAGAAAGGTGAAGAACAAAGAAGGAAATCCAATAAAAATTATCAAGTCTAGATCGGATTTTGAACAAATTAGGATTTGACAATATGGGAGAGATCCAACTAGGTCTAGGGAGAACGGGTGGCAACTGAATCATCATCATACTAAAACGGGTGCATTATGCGCCTATTTAGATTTTTAAAATATTTACATATACTTAGTGAAATTATATTAAAGTATACTACTATAATAATACAATGGTAACAATAATTACTCTTCTATACATTTACATGGTAAGTCGTGTATATTGACTAACGCCCGTTACAAAAATGTAATAGTAGATTAGTTTGAGGGGACAATTTTATGTCAACAAAATAAATAATCATTAATATCATGAGTACAAATTTGCAAGGAAGGTGGAGAGAATCTAGAAATGCCCCCAAAATTTTGTTTTGTAGTTTTTCATTTTCCTCAAAAATGAATTTAATATCCAGCAAAGAAATCATCACAGACCGGGGGGCCCAAGGGGCAGGGAGGGGGACGGGGGGGAAGAGTGGAAGAAGTGAAGAAAAAGCAGACAGAATAAAAAGGGAGACCGGATGTTGACAAATTTCATGGCACTGTTCTTAGAAGGTCGTTTGTTTGTGTGAAGATTTCGATTTTCTTATCTGGGATCTCTCTCTCTCTCTCATAAACAAATAAATAAAATATACTGGTACAATTGCTGCTAAAACTCTTTTTTTCTTTTTCAGTCCATTCTTTTTTCTCTTTCTATCTCTATTAGGACTGACTAGTCTTCAACTACTAGGAGGAGAGAAAAAAAGTTTCTTTCTTTCTTTGAAGAGGGGTCCCCAGCAGATCGAAATCTGCAATCTTTTGTTCAGTTTGATGAGGATCTGAGCTGCTGTTTCCTCTTCTTCTTCTTCAATGGAGAGACTTAACACAACACTCCCACTTTTTTAGTTTATTTATTTGACTTTAAGTTATTATTTTGGCTTTTGTTTTTTGCCCTTTTTGGGTTTTGCTAGTGCCAGTCTGAATTTCCAATATTTCATGATTCTGAGATATTGAGGTTGGTACTTTGAGAGAAAGGATAGCATTTTAGTACTACTAATTCAATAATTCAATCCAAGAGGGCTGCTTGAGGAGTGGTTCCAGGATGTGGGTCTGAGGTAAAGTCTGTTTATTCATTTTTATTTAACTATTTGGGAATTGGGATTAATTAGTATTTGAATAAGAGCCTTCACAAAAGTAAGGACAAAATATGGAAAATAAAAACTTCTTGTTTTTATATATTTAGCAGCTTATAATGGAGTTATTACTCTAATAGAACTTAAATTGTTGGCCTTTTTGGCCTGAATTTCTGCATTGGTTTATTGTATTCTTATTAGGCCATATATTTTATTTTATTGTCTTAAATAGGCTGATTTGATAATTGCTGGATTTTGTGTGTGATCCTTTATGTATAGGATCTGATATAGGTTCTAGTTATTTTAATTTTTCCTTCTTAACTCCTTAGAAAAAGGAAAAGATTGGAACTTTCTGTGTTAATTTTGGGTTTATTGAAATTGTCGTTCTCTCATTTATCTTTCCGGGCGCAAAGTTCTTGTTTTGGTTGTATATTTTTGTTTATTTGTACTCTTTTGTAAATTGATTATTTACTGGGATGTGGATTCTTATTTTTAACAATAATTGGTTAATTGCATTCATTAAAATCAATGAATTGTTCAACTACAACCTGATGTTTTATTGTCAAATGCATGTTAATTTCAAAGTCAAACCATTCAAGAGAGGCCTTCAGTTTGATTATCTTTTCTTACTCCAAGGTTGCATAAACTTATGTGTTTAACAATGTAAAGACTCACCATTCATTGGCAATGAGTGTTCTGTTTCCTTTTTCTTTTTAAAGCTGCTGTCTTTTGCTTATTTATGTTTAATTCCTTCTTTTTCTTTTAAACCTTCTAGTTTCTAGTAATGTCAAACTCATGTAATCTCATTTTTACATGAACCAACGTCTTATTCAAGTAATAATTTCTCAGGCACCAGATTTCTGAGAAACTGAATTATGATACTGATAAGCTAAATAGATCACTGCATCTTTTCCATTTTCCTTTTTATTTGTGATAAGAAAAGGTATCATATAGTTGAACTGCTTTGCTGATTAATTTCATGGACACATCAAATGCTATACTGGGGATGTGTGTGATTACCCCAGTGTATCCTCATTTTTCAGTAAAAATGCAGCCTCAGTGCGACATAGTTTCTTAGTTTTGGATTATAATACGACATGACTGGAATGCTTTGATCCTGTAACATGTAATCAGATGCTACTTTTACATCTTTCACTTTTGCACATGTTTGTTGCTTGATGCATCACCACATCCTAATCTAGCAACTGGAGTCTCTGCACCTGTAATGCCCAGCTTTATGGATTGGATGTTCCTGCTTTGTGTTTTTTGAATTTTATTCCCTGTTTGATGGGTTTTGATGTGCTGCTAGATTACCATTCTGAAGGACAAAGAAGTTTCTGAAAAATGTTTTCTCTGGTCCATAACAAATTACATGTGACTTTACCTTTTTCTTGCATTCACTGGATTTCCAGGGTTGTATAGAGCACATTATGAATACTGAATACAATTCTATATTTAACACTACTACTTCATTAATGGTGTAGTTATGACCAAAATTGGTGAAGAAGAAGAAATTAACTTTTGTCTTTTGTTTTAGGATGAAAGATATGATTTCACGCTTATCTTGACAGGAATGGGAACACAAGTGCATTGCAAAAGCTACTTGCCAGGTTATTATTCCATGAGGGACCTTAATGAGGATTCTAACAGTAGTAGCTGGCCTCTATTTTATGGAGACAAGACCTTAACAAGTGCACAGTACTATAATGGATACATTCCAAGAACTATAGCAGATGCATATCCAGGGTATGATAAGGATCAATTGAAACAGAAAATGCTTGAACATGAGGCCATATTTAAGAATCAGGTATATTGGTTTGGTTTACATGTTGGAGTTTGTATACCTCTTTTATTGTATTTGGCTGTTTTGTTACTTCATCGCCTTGAAATTGAATGTATTTTGAACGACGTCAGACCTTGGAATAATGAATCATGCTTATTTTATTAACACAAAAATTTATTGGCCTCAACTATTTTACTTTTGTATGAATAGATGTTAAGAAGTAGGATTGGTTCCCACATGTGCTTATTTTACTCAGTTTGTGCACTTTGTATTGCAAAATATACTTCTCCATCTTTAAGCTAAAACTTCCTGTCAAGTCAAGTTTAGACATTCAGTTTAAGGGGGAACTTGTATATTTGTTCTTCAATTGAATTTCTCTCCTTGAGTTTGGAGAACATTATGACTTATTATTGTCTTATTGTCGTCCTTAAGAGATTGATTTTGCAGATGCTTGATAATGGAAATTCTCTTCTTTCTAGGTTTGTGAACTTCACCGGCTTTACAGAATTCAAAGGGACATGATGGAACAAATTAGAAGGAAGGAGCTAAATAAGCGTCAGATGTCTATGGAGAGGTCTTCTTCATCAAGCCTCCTAGGTTCTCAAATGCCATCTGAAGATACTGGGAAATGGCATATTTCTCGTTTTCCTTTGACTAATTCTGGCTATCCGAGACCTTCTGTGTCAGGTGCTGAAATTGTTAATTCACCTTTGAGTTGCACAAAAGGGAACACTATGCCATCTGGTCGAGTTAATGGTTGCATGCCAAAGGACTGTGAAGTGCTAGAAGCTAGACCCTCAAAGGTGAGGAAAAAGTTGTTTGATCTTCAACTCCCTGCTGATGAATACATTGATTCCGAGGATGGGGAACAGTTACATGACAGCAAGATAATTGAGGTGTCAAGTTCTCTACCTAATGGCAGTCACAAAAAAGTGCCAGAGAATCATGACAGATATTTTCTTAATGGTGGGGTTGCTGAGAAAATCGATTGCCGAAGGAATGCTTCAGCATCTGATTCATGTACTAGAAGCACCATAAGATTGGCTGATCTGAATGAGCCTGTTCAGCTTGAAGACGTAGCAGTTCCCTCTTCTGTTGAATTTCTTGGAAATTCTGCTAATCATGGAGAGAGCAGAGGCTTAAATCTGTCTGCTAAACCAAGTTCAGGATTTCCTGGCCTGCAAAAGGAAATCAGGAATAATCCTTGTTATGGTAATCTGAGTGGAACAATGACTTCTGTTGGCTGTAAAAGCACTGAGAAAGATTGGCTCTCTGGAGTGTATGAATCAGGTAAATATTTTCCAAAATATTTTTTGAAGTTGAACTTAGAGTTCTTTTCTCTCTCAATCTCTTTCCTTCTCTGCTATGCTTGTGAATTCCAAGATTATGTTCCAATGCAATTCTTCTCAAATTATCACGCATTGCTTCATTTAGTTGACCAAGCACTGACGGTTGGAAAATCAACAGTTCAGTTATGTCAAATAAATTTTTTTAAACCTAGTTCTTATCTCTAATGTTAATACTTAATTTTAACTTCTTGTTGGTTCTTTATGAGGCCAATCTGTCCAGTTCAGTTCTGTCCCTGTAATTTTGTACTCTATAGCTGGCATAAAATCTTGTGTTATAACTGATACTATGAAATCATACTTTTTGTTCGAGTTTAGTTCATCGAAAGTTGGTTTTCATGGTTCAGGGGAGGGTTGCTATCCTGTTGCAAGTCAGAGAAAGAATAACTTGATCTCTCTACCTCAAGGATTCCAGCAAGATAAATTGCCCATATCTTCCCAACCAGCACAAGTTAGGGTTAATAACAACCACCAACCTCAAGGAATTCTTCCATCTGACCATGAAAGGGAAGAAATGTGGAGAACAACCCGTGGTCTGGAAAGCTTTGACAGAGTTAACAATAACTCCAATTATAACCATCTTGAATCGGTTATGACTTCCCAGATACCTAGTCCATACACCTTTGTTAATTCCTCAGGTTTTACCAGTTCCTGGTCCCACTCTGCGTTATCATGGGGAAATCCAACAAGTAGCTTCACTCAGAAGCTAAATTCGTTTCAGCCATGCCCATCGTTACAGGCATCTTCAATTTTGAGTAAGAGTTCAATGTCATCTACTCAAAGTCATGGTGGTCTGGGAGACAAGTGGCACAATAATGAGAATTCTAGGTTGAATCCAGGCATCGGAAGTGATGTACTAGCCATAAATGGGTTCTATCATGGGTCTTCCTCAGGTCCGAAGGAGGTGCTGGCTCGGTATCCTTCAGTTAGCATTAGCCATCTGAAGTGCAATGGAAGTGATAATACGGCAACTATGCACTACTTAAATCAAGGACATGGGGAGTTGCCAAATGGCTGTAAAAAGCCTGCAAAAGACATGGACTTGAATGCGGTCCAATCAAAGTGTTCTTCCAATGAAGATGTTGTGGTCATGGATGAAAAAAGTAAGCCTGGAGACAACCTAGCACCATTGCCTTGGCTTAGAGCTTTGCCATCTTGCAAGAATGAGACTTCCAGTGTCAGGAGAGATTCAAACTCACGGAGCTTGAATTTCTTTCAAGCTTCTCCAAATAAATTACTTCGTGAAGGTGAACCGTTAAAAGATCTCAATGAAACATCAACTCAGAACGAGATGGCAACTTCAAGTGGCTGTGAGGTTGGTGTAAAGAAAGATATTGGTGAGACCCGGGGTATTAAAAAAATTCTTGGAGTTCCCATTTTCGAGAAACCTTCAATTTTAAAAAATGAGCCGTTCTCGCCTCCTTCAACTAAAGTTACACTTCCTCGCTCTCTTCTAGGAGGAAAAGTGGAATCGGAAGTGAAAAATAGACTAATTGATATTAATTTGGCTTGTGATGAGCAGATTGCTTCAGAAGATTTGCCCGTCGATAAAGTAATGGAGGCAAAGGTTGCTCATATTAGAAATTGCATTGATTTGAACTCTTGTGTTACTGAGGATGAAGAAATATTGGTACCCTCTGTCGAAAGCACTAGTGCTAGTATGAAGGTTGCAGTGGAGATAGATCTGGAAGCTCCAGTTCTGGAGATTGAGGATGATGTTCTGTCTGGGAAAGAAGATAAGCAGCACGAGGCATCTCTGCAACCACC
The DNA here is from genome assembly GCA_024721245.1 of Mitragyna speciosa. Taxonomy (NCBI): domain Eukaryota; kingdom Viridiplantae; phylum Streptophyta; class Magnoliopsida; order Gentianales; family Rubiaceae; genus Mitragyna; species Mitragyna speciosa. The sequence continues at coordinate 22,339,921 of CM045564.1, read as the reverse complement.
AGAAACTGAAGTGGAGGAAACAAATGCTGAAGTTGTCAGGATAGCTGCAGAAGCTATTGTTTCTCTTTCCTCATCTGGTCACCTCCTTCATATGGAAGAGAGCACGTGCCAACCATCCGAAGATCCTTTGGCAGAATGCCTACTATGGTTTGCTGATGCGGTGTCTTCTTGTGCAGATAAACACGAAGGCCGTGTTGGCAAAGAAATAACAGCCACCGATTGTTTAGTAATTGGCAATTATTCTTCTGATGAAATAGATGAATTTGAGTTCATGACTTTGCATCTGCAGGAAACTAAAGAAGAAGACTACATGCCTAAGCCTTGTGTTCCAGAAGTCCAAAAAATGGAGGAGACTGGACCAAATTCGGTACCAAATCGATCTAGGAAGGGGCAGGCAAGGAGAGGAAGGCAGCGGAGGGACTTTCAAAGGGACATCCTTCCCGGCTTGGCTTCTTTATCAAGGCATGAGGTAACTGAAGACCTTCAGACATTTGGAGGGCTGATGAGAGCGACAGGCCATCCTTGGAGTTCAGGGTTGACAAGGAGGAATGGCACAAGGAATGGAGGTGGCAGGGGAAGACGACGTGCAGTGGTTGTTGATGCTGTGTCCACTGTAGTTGCAACTGCAACTTGCACTCCTCTGATGCAGCAGCTTAATAATATTGAAGCTTGTTTGGAGGATCGAAGTCTAACAGGGTGGGGGAAGACAACCAGACGCCCTCGCCGTCAAAGATGCCCTGCTGGTAATCCTCCTCCTGCACCATTAACCTAATCATGGCAAGAGGCTTTAGTATTATGAGTTGAAAGAATTTATAGAGGGAAGCCAGAAATTAGGCATCTGGCTTTGATGACTTCCAGGTTGAGGTTGTCTTTAGCTGGGGATTGTCTTTGTACATGTCTTGTAGCCCATAATTTGGGTCCCCATGGTTATTGTCTTTTGAGTCACCAACTTTGTAATTTAAAAAAAAAAAAAATAATGGCACCTGATTTGTTGGCTATATATGTCATTCCTTCAGATCAGTTCATTGCTTTTGCTAATCTTCCAATTAAATCTTAAAGTATTTACTTGTAATGATCATGATAGGGGGGTACTTTCTATTATTGGCTAGTTGAGTAGATGTAAACTCTGCCATTCATCCTTTTCTTTTTGGCAGAGTCTAAAACATGGTAAAGTTCTAATTTTGCATTGAAGAATGGAAATTAGTTTATCTGATTGTTGTTCAGAAAGGTGTAAACTTATGCCAATAATCGTCCAATGGGTGAAAAACTTATAATCTACATCTAGCTCTGCACACGTCATCTGCCAAAACAAACACCTAGTTTCAGTCTCAGAGCCCAAAAAAAAAAAAAAAAAAAAAAAAAAGGTAAAGAAAGAAAAGAAAGAAAAATCATGGTATGACCGGGAAGTTAATCATCACAAACAAAGAAAATGGGGGAAAAAAAGAAGAAAAAACGGAAAGGACATCACAAGTATAGAATACAAAATTACACCCCTCAGGGCAGCTCATTGCTGACTTGCTAATGTGTGGTAGAAAAAATGAAGTCAATTTCACCAAACTAGTAGGAAAAAGAAGCACTTGCATCAGAAAATCTATTGTGGTCAATTTGTTGCGAGTGGTCTGCATCACCATTTTATAGAAAAGTAGTACTGGATATTTAATTGTCCTTGTCTTGAAATTGAACGATGCTATAAGACCTTTTAATTTCCGAAGAAGAAATCTTATCTTGAAGAATTTGATACAATTGAAATACACTTCCTGCATACTGAATAACTTGTCATCAATCAAAATTTGTTGTATCCATTCAGGCTTAAAATCTATATGGTTGAGGTCAAGGTTTCAAAGCTTACTTCTCATCAATTTTTCACTAATATGTCGTTTGTAATTCATACAAGGATATACAATTTACTACTAATATGACTTTAAATTCATACAGGTGTGTAGTGTACTCGTCTGTGTCATGATAGTTTAGTCCTTGTTGGTTTCTTATGATACAGTTGGGCTCCCGCTTGATTAGGCTAGAATAGATATACGAGTAGGAGTAGAATAGAAGCTGCTGATTGACCAAAAAAAAAAAAAATTGGATGCCCATTTAGCCATGAAAAGTTTTATGTTTTTCAAATATACTTTGGTATGTGGCAGGCTTACATGGTTGAATAAGCAGTGGGTTATGGTGGACCCTTTATCAACAGATGCTAGTATTATAATACATGCACTTAAATAAGATCCTTCATTTTATTTTAACCCATTAAAAAAAAAGAAAAGAAAGAAAAACATTTTTGAATAGTAGATATTTTAGAAGCATACCACCAAGTTACAAGTTAACCATTGTCTTATTGGCTCTTGCAAAATTATGGAATAGAAATTAAACTAATATAAAATTATCATTTTTATCATTTTTAATAATACGAAATACTGTTAGCCCTTCTATTACAAAATTAATTCTTTCATGACAAAATGAAGAAAAAAAAAGGTATTTGCTCAAAACTTACACAAAAAAAGCCACACAAAAAAAAAAAAGAAAATCTAAACAGGAGGGAGAGGCACGCATGTAGAAGGCGCGTGGGCTGGTAGGGACTGGGACTGGGGGAGTTAAAAATGAGAGAAAAGATAGATACTTTGAGTCTCCTTGGTTAGTACGCCTGTCAGGACGATGACATGCGTCTGCTGTCGGTTGTCACTCTGACTTTGGATTTTCCTTTTTTTCTTCTGTACATTAAAATATTCGCTTAGTCTTAGATACTCATCCCACCAATCACAACCCAAGAAAGCTACCCCTAAAAGCTTCTCAGGAAAAGAAAAAAAAATTAAAAAAATGAGTTTTTCTTCTTTTCCTTTTTTATAAATACTAGTTCTTCTCGAGTTTCTTTTTACATCTTTTTCTTTTTTTTTCTTTTCTTTTTTTACACCTTTAAACTCTTTTTCTTTTCCTCTTAATCAATCATGCAGGACACGTTGGGAAAATTCTTAAATAAATACAGTCTATGGTCTTACTTATGGATATTTTGTTTTAAAATAAATTCACATAAGTATCTTTACATCAGTATGCATTACTTTGCTCATTTGGTGATCTTTTAAACCACAAGATCTTTTAAACCACAAGATCTACAAGTAGAGCTGTAGACCCAATTCACTTAAAGACTTTCCATGTTGGGCTGCAATACCTAACTGTAGTATCCAACTTTTGGTGCTGTGTTTTTTTCTCCATCTTTAATCCCCCATTATCGAACATCTTGGACTAGTGGCCCCTATTCATTTTTTAAACACTCGTTCACCCTTTTGAGTCTTTTTTTTTTGGGTCACTACACTATGGTTGTTTGGAATTATTTATGCTATTATGTATGGAGTGTATTTCTTTTTTTTTTTTTTTTGTTCATTCTGCTTTATTGTAATAATTTCTGCCATTTGATACACGTGAAATAAAAAAATAATTAAAAATATGACTAAGAAAGAATAAATAATTTTCTAAAAAATAGCATCCAAACGAACGTTTTTGTTTTGTACAACGAAGTCTAGGAGTAAAATGACCACCGGTAAATCACCTTTACCTTGACCTTTGGCGATTATTATTGGAAATATTATGCAGAAAGTAGCTGTACCACAAGTAGATAATTTTGACTGTATTTCTTCACTTCTAATGAGCAATTTGAATAAAGAATTTATGCCGCGCACATCCTTGTCTTTGGATTCTCCATAACAGCTAATTTTGGGAATCATTAAGAAATTTTGAGAGAATGGTAGGTCATATCTTACATATATATATATATACACACACACACACACACACACACACATATATATATACTCATTTACAATTGTCGTAATAGTTGGAAATTATATAAAAACCTAAAGTCTAACAATAGAGCTGAAATCAATTTCCAAAGGAATGACAGCCAATGAGAAAGGTGGAAAGATAGGGAAGATCCAACTCTACTGTTTAAGGCAGCCATCAAAAAGATCAGATGTGCGATACTGCAAGTGATCACATCTTCTCCGAACTTTGCGTCTAGGTATAGTGCAAAATTCCTTGACCATGGAGCATCAGCTGAAAAGATTCATATGCTTCTTTTCTGACCAGAATGCTATACTCACTGTTGCCATCAATCTACAGCACACCTTTTAAGGCAACGAGGATCTTTCTTTATTTCCAATTTAACAGGCTTTTTATTGGTTGGATCGACAGTAAACCAATGAATCTTTGCAGCACATTTACGACTTCCAAAAGGGTCCTTGATTTTTCATGAGATGGAATGAATGTGACGGTATCCCAATTCTACTTCCATATACATGTGCTGACATCCAATAACATACACTACAAAAAAGGTGCACTAATAGACAGGGTTCAATGTTTTGTGTCCACCTCGATTGCTTACTCCTACTGTCAATCATCTGCCAATGGCTCTGCTCAGGGCAATTTCAGCTAACTCGCATGTTATTGTATCCTCACCTCCTATTGATAATAACCATGTTCAACCAACCCCCAGACATAAGTGCACAACAGCCACGATGAGCTGAATGACAAATCAGGAAGGCAAAAGCCGAGACATAAAGCATTTCACAACTTTCAGCCGTTTTCCCCTGAATTTGTAGCACCAATTTGGTTGTCGGGACAGCATTGAAGTTTCCAGAACCAAAACCAGTTGTCAAATCTTGCTGGTGATTAATTTAGCATTCTTCTTGCCTTTCCTGGGCTTGAATCAAGTAACAGAAGCACCTAATTCAACAATCTTACAGAGATCTGAACTAACAAAATTGTCTAACAAGTTGCAGATGTCCTTCGTCTGCGAATGAGACTTGTCATTTACTCTAAATTTATGTATTTTCTCATCAATCTCAATCATACTGTTACCCTGGACCTTTTCCAGACCTATCATTTTCATGGTTGACCTCATCATCCTAAATTCATCCCATTCTCCTCCTTCTGCAAACAAGTTAGACAACAAAGTGTAATATCCAGTATCATCTGTACATACATTTAAAAGATTTTCTTTGATACTTTTAACAACATCCATTCTTTGGTGGATTCTACAGCCATTCAATAGTGCACCCCAAATACTGGCATCTACAGGGGTTGGCATTAAAAGGATGACACTGTATGCTCCATTCAGATCACCAGCACGGCTTAGAAGATCAACTAGACAAGCATAATGTTCAGAATTTGGCTCAATGCCAAAATCATTTCTCATTGAATTAAAGAACTTCTTCCCTTCTTCCAAATAACCTGCATGGCTGCAAGCAGACAAGATATTCATGAAAGTAATAGTATTTGGTCCTATTCCTGATTCTGCCATTTCTCTGAAAACTAAAATTGCCGCATCAACTTGACCATGCATCCCATAAGCGCCTACTAAGGTACTCCATGACACCACATTCCTTTCCAACATGCTATCAAAAACTTTTCGGGCAATCTGAAGATCTCCACATCTAGCATACATGTCTATTAGAGCTGTATCAATATACATATCCTTTCTCATACCACATGTAATCATCTTATGGTGAATCCATTTTCCTTTTCTTATATATCCTAGATTTGAGCAGGCTTGGATAGCACTCAAGAAGGTCACTTCATCCATTTCAAGAGCATTCAAATACATTTCACTTAAAAGGGCTATAGCTTCTTCAGATTTACCATTTTGCAAAAATCCAGTTATAATAGTATTCCATGTTACAACTCCTCTTTGTTTGGTGTCATCAAAAGTTATGTATGCTGAATCAAGCAATCCACACTTGGAATACATGTCAATTAGTGAATTCTGGACAAACTCACTTGAGAATCCTGTCTTAAGAATACTACTGTGAATCTGACATCCAAGCAGAGAAAATCCTGTATCTCCACATGTTGATATTACACTTGCTAGAGTAAATGAATCTGGTTGAATTCCTTGCACAAGCATTTGCTTAAAGAGCTTAAAAGCTTCAATAGTCATTCCTTCTCGAGTGTAACTTGATATGAGCAGGTTCCAAGAAATTACTCGCCTGTCTTCAGTTGCTTCAAAAACCTTGTGACATTCCCTTAACTTTCCACAATTAGCATACAGATCTACCAATGCTGGACCAAGAAGATCATTCTCATGGTCAATTGCAGTTCTAACAACAAAACCATGAACTGATTTCCCTTCTTTTAGCCAGCCTAACCTAGCGCATGAACATACAACACACATCAAAGTAACTGCATTGGGTTCTACATCAGATCCTTGCATCTTAATAAATGATCCTAATGCCTCTCGATAGCATCCATTTTGATGATAGCATGAAATCATTGCTGTCCATAAAGAAGTAGTCTTGTGAATAGCCTGGGAAAAAAGCCACTCTGAACTACCCAAATCACCACATTTTCCATACATTGCAACAAGAGAAGTACCCAATGCTCCATCCATTTGAATATTCCTTCTTAGTACAAAACCATGAAGTGACTTTGCTAGTCTCCACTGTCCCAACTCACCACAAGCCTCAGCTGCACTAAGCACGGTGACTTCATCAACTTCTACACCTTCCATCACCATTTTACCAAAAATATCCAGCCCTTCACTGGCCCTCCCATTCTGCACATAGCTAGACACGATTGAACTCCACGAAACAACATCTCTCAGAGACATATAATCAAACACTTTCCTTGCACTAGTCAAACATCCCATTTCACCATAAGCACTCAACAATGAAGTCTCAATGATTAAATCAGACTCAAAACCACTCTTAACAATTCTCCCATGAACCTTTTGGCCAAAACCCAGGTCAACAATTGCAGAGCAAGCCCTTAAAACTGATGGAAATATAAAGCTACTAACTTGAGTGGTCAATTTAAATAACATGCTTTGATACAAAGAAATGGATTCTTGAAAGAAGCCATTCCAAACATGGCATTTGATTATTACACCCCACATGAAAGAATCTGGATTTGGGAAGTGATCAAAAACAAGTCTTGAATATTCAAAAGGGCCCATTTGGGCATAGGATTCCATGAGCTTGGTTGAAGCAAGAGGGCCCTTGATTAGACCAGTGACTATGAGGTGTCCATGTATTTGAGTCAGTGTTCTGGAGGTTGAGCAAGCTCTAAACAGTCTCATGTATAGTGTCATCTTTTCCGCTATATCTGAACTGCCAAAAGATCCCAGTCAGAGTCATATATACAAGTAAAGATTCAACCTTTACTTAACAGCATTATTGTATCGTATCACAGGCTAGAGGCCAGAATAATGGTTCAGTCTCTTGTTTTGAATTGGACTTGAAGTGGTGAAGCAATCCGAATTAAAGAGCAATTTTGCTTTGAAATAGGAGTGGCACATTTACATTTATTTTTGGCTATAAGATAATCACCTCCCTGTACCTATGAGTTCAAATTAACCACACATTCAACATCCAATGTAATTTAATGAGATAAATTTTCAGTCTTTCTTTAGTAAAATGTAAATCAAATTAAAATCGGGCTAATTAGGTTCACGATGCGTGGTCTTGTTAAAAAAAAAAAAAAAAAGTAAGGGGTTAGAGAATCAAGTTTGATAAGAGAAGCACGTTTAATAAAAATTGGAATGGAGCTGTGATTTTAGATAAATTATAAAAATTGATGGTTAAAGAATCATGTTTGACAAAAGTTAGATAAATTATGAAGATTGATAGTTAAAGAATCATGTTTGACAAAATTACGAAATGATGCCATCTGAAATATTTTGTTAAACAGATACAAAGGAATGTTTGAAATCCAAATATTGTGCAAACAAACAAAGACTTTAATGAGAAAAGATGAAAAGAAATAACCTTATCAATAAGTGCAGGTTTAATGGTTTATATGTTTGAAACAAATCAACCCGTAAATGTTGCGCAAAGAGAAGTGGTGTATTCGCACAAACTAAAGAGGGGGTGCACTACCTTATCACTCAATAGAAAATTTAGAGAACATTCCCTGAGGAATTGGACAATAAAATTTGGGAATACTAGTTTTTTAAAAGCGTAGTACGGTAGTTCGACACTTGCATCCGTCAAGCATAAAACTTCAGATCAGAAACCTCGGACATACTCGTGAAAAAACAGCTGACATGAGCAAAATCCTATACGGCACTTGCATAAACGAACATTGTACCTCAAAATTTTCAAGGGCAGCTTTAGGATTCTCTGCCTCTGTGCTTGATTTAATTTCTTCACAATTTAGAGGATAACATAGCTGTATATATCTCTGAGCAAAGCCAAATTAGACTGCTTAATTATTCAAGTTGCAATTCAAGCACATCTTTTCGATAGTCCATTGGCAAAGAACTAGGACATTTCTTTCTGTACAGGGGAACAAACTAGTATCCGACCTTTACAAAAGCGGCATAATTTGGCCATAAGAAATCTCAATTCACCTACTTTTCTGTATGTTAAACGCATAAATCAGGTTTTATGTACAACTCATGATTTAAAATGCTTCAGCAAAGCTGCTCAAAAGCTTTTCATGGTTGAAGAAACTGTGTTGAAATCTGTTTGTGAAACATGATCAAAAAATGGATTTGGCGTCCCCTGAACCTCATTCATTAACATTTAGTACTTAGATGATTTAGACATTATCTCCATTCTGCTTATCCTCTGGATCATAGGGTATCTCATGTCGTGGCCTGTTGTACTTTTCCCTCAGCTGCTTGATTGGGATGAAGTCTCCAGCAGCATCCGTCCCATAAAATAAAAATGAGGCATAGGGATGATCAAATCTTTCCTGCACATTAGCAAGCAGAATGTTATCACACTAAGGTACAAGATAATCACAGCCCTCTTGCATGAGAAGGTGATTATGCTCACCATGTCAGGTTTATCTGAAGCAAGTAAATTTTCCTCAGGTACTGCAGAATTAAACACCATTTGCATATTTATTAGAGAAAGTGGACAAAAAGAAACAGAAACCGAAGATGTGGACTAGTAAAATTTATCACAAGATAAAAGAGAGAAAACGGTTATAAAGTATGTGATAAGTTAATTGAAAATTTAGAATAGCATAATTTTTATGCAAGAAAGTGGTAATATTGAGACATAAATATCGGAAATATCCCGATTAGCAAAAGGAATGCTTACATTCAGGGATGCCACTTACCATATGTAACTAACAGATTGGGGTCCACGTATACATCAACCAACACCTGTGAAACAATATATGAGCTTGAATAGAAAATCTCATGTTCCCCAAAAGCAAATCTTCTGATTACTAAACAATAAAGACTGCTGAATCAACTAGAAATTCTGATCTTTGTATGCCAACAAATATGATACCAGAAATGTGCAGAAATTCTTCAATGAGGAAATTTTCTGCATATCAAGGACAACTTTCTCTGCCATTCGAATGAGAAAGATAAACCAATGAACAATCACAGAACTAATTCAGGAAGATTCCATGTTTTTCAATAATATAGTGACTAGCGTTCAGACTGTGGCCAAAAGATATTGCATTCTCGAATGGAATAAGAAATAAGCAATAGACCCCACATCAGGCTACACAGGTAAAAGTCCAATAGAATGTAAAACCTGGTAAAAGGGCTGATCTGGACCACGAGCCAACTTATCAACATTTGCAGTCTCCATCCATGATTTTGTTTCACAGCACACTGGATCCATCCCACAAATTACTGCTTGATATCCTGTAATTATTAAATCCAGTTAAAAAACAGATAACATCAATTTCCCGGCTAAAAGAAAATAATCCACAGATTCCTGAAAAGCTAAACGTACACATTTTTCTTTTCTATATGGCAATAAAATGTTAAGTTCCTCATTGGATGTAACTCACAACTAGCATGAAAGATATTCCTGTTCAAAACTCTCCCACCAAGCCATGGCCATGGTTTTATTTACCATGCCAATATGTTTATATTCACCCACCTTGAGTCCAGCATACTGAACTGGTTTTGATGACATCAAAGTATTAGGGTAAATTATGCTAGAAGACATTGTATTAGCCTTATATGAGTATAAAACGCCTAATAGTAGAATTTTGAGCTAGATCAAGTAGAGACATTAGATAGGTTTGCCTCTATGTCCTATATTTTAGTGTAGCTATCTTTGGTGGATAACCTATAATAACGCATTCATGAACTGTGTGCTCTTTTCATAAAATGTGTTTTGTCATCAAAATCCAACATTTAGAAGTTAGAGTCCTGGAAAAGATCATCAAGAGATTTTTCAAATTGATGTCTTAAGACTGTTAAATACCAAAGAAAAAGAAGAAAAGAACAAAGCCATGTCAAATTTGTACCAAATTTCTTATGCTTGACTTTCTGGCCCAAGCGAAATGCATACTCAGCATTTTCATGTGCTTGAGCTTTCACTGATGCAGCTAAAGACTCTGACTCAAGTTTTGAAATTTCATCCCGTAATTCAGCTGCCAAACTATAGTTTTCACTTTCAATTGCATTCTGCAGATCTGCTCTGTAGATAAAAGGAGAAACAGAAGTAGATACGAAACAAAGTGCATTCAAAATGTGCAAATTGGGAAGGCAACGCACAAGACTCATAACTTGACTTGGAGGTCCATTTTGAAGATTGGATAAGTCTAAAAACAGGAAACCACTATGAGAGACGAACCTTAGACGTAATATGCTTATAGCCATGTCTTGAACTGCACTCTTTGAGGTTGATCCCCTTCTTGTTTGTTGCTGTCTAATGACTTCTTCTTCAACCTTCAAAAAATTAGATGGACATGCATAAATTTCAGTTCGAGCACCAGTTTTCAAATGGACACATGCTCAAAAGAATTTTTCTTTTCCTATTATTGTAATGGTAGCTGGGATCAGGAAAACTGGCAAGAGAACAAAGCATTAACTTGCTTTTTGAGTATTTTGTTCCAAAATCACACATTGTGAGCTGATGAAATCCCTTGTTTAGCAGTTGAATTCTATAGGAAGCCAACAGCAGAGATGCAAAGTCTAACCTCAGTAAGCTTGTCTCTCAATTGTTTCGCAATATCATACTGCTCCAAGTTCAAAGCATACTGCAGAAGAATAGAACAACAAGTTCATTTATTCAAGGCTTCTTAAATAGATATAATGCATAAGCCACAAAAGTCAGCTGGATAAAAGGGACGTTAAAATACCTGTACTCGAGTTGCCAAGTCCAGTTGGAAAAAGAACATCAAGATATCCTCATTGGCACTATCACTACGCTCACAAGCTGCATCCAGCCACTGATTATTACTTCCTTTAAATGGCCATCCAACCTGAACCCTCACATTTCGGCATCCACACATGTCAGACTGACCAACAAAAAGTAAGCTGTGCCCAAAATGATGGCAAATATGCTGTCTTTCAAGCCCAAAACTCATCTGGGATTCTTTCATTAGCCCAAATTTTCTCCTCCAAACAGGAATGGACCTAAAAAGACCACCATACCTGGAGGTAGCCAGGGTGCCAGCAGACACACTTTGCACCATTGTTTGAAAACAATAAAACAAACACGCAGCCCTTTTTACCTTTCCCTCCTTAGGAACAACTACGTCTGCATAAAAAAATCCCTAAAAGAAAAAGGAAATTACATAAAGAAATCCCAGACAACTGCAGAAAATCAAAATTTAGCACTTAAAAATCGTGTCTTCGTGCGTTTCTTTTTCTTTTTCCCCCCTTCTTACTGGGGTAATTTATAAGCATCTAATTTTGATTCCTCTTTCTTCTCTACATTTTTACAGCTAGATTTTACAGTTGCTGAAATCATTATCAATAGTAATCTTGCCCAAGAGAACACCAGAAGTAAAACAGAACAGAAATTCACCAAAAGAAGAACAGAAATTCACAGTTAGTTCGGCAAAAACAATAAAAAAGAGAATATGGAAACTTCATCCAATTATGTTTTGGTGGGTCTTTACCTGAAATGGTTATTGAGCAAAGACTTGAAAGTATGGGGAGCCCCTTTCAAGTTTTCTTTTATTCCTCTCTTTTTGGGAGTTTCTTTGGTACCAGAAAAGTTATAAAATCTGTTCTTAAGTTATCAGAGCAGCAGGAAAAATTTTTTTTTTTCAATAACCTCCAGCAAACTAATAGTATAATAGTAGAGGTGTAGAGCTGTAGAGGTATAAAATACATACAACTTTGTGTTAATTTTTTTTTTTCAAAAAAACAAAAAATCACAATGGCCTTTTTTCTTAACATGGGTCCCACACAATGACATGGATTCTGTCTAGGGTGCCATGCATTTCTTGGTGTGATAAATGCTCTCGCAAGGCATAGATCTGGAAGGTTCATTATCGAGTCTTAATTCTACTATCCTGTACTGTACGTTCTTGCATGACATTTAACCTACACAACATCATCATACTTCAAGTGTCGATGGAGGTAATCTTTGATGGCCTCCATAAGGATCGGAGGTAAACTTTGATGGATTCCATTGAAGATTAAAATGCTTAGGATAAGAGTTAAAGCTTCAACATATATCATTCATTTTGTGGCCATCAGGCCATAAGCTAATTCAATATTTGTATTACCAAAATCAAGTTTAATCAATTTAATTAGAGTTAATTACACTTTGCCCCCTGAAAGTGGGGGTAATAGACACTTTGCCCCCCTAAATACAAAAAATATGCACTTTGTACCAAAGACTTTTGGTTAATTTTGTTATTAACTTCAATTTGTATAAATTGTTAAAGGTCTAAATGGCCCTTATAATTAGTTTTGATAGTATAAACTAAAAATGCCATTCAAGGATTCTAAAATACATTAAATTGCTTTTAAAAACAACAAATAAGTTTAAAAAAAAGGACCATAAACTTTAAGTTTTTTGACCTTCTAATAAGGTCTCTCAAGTTATTTACGCATGTTTTTTTGTTATTAAATTGGTCGTCTCTTTCTTTCTGATATATTTATTTATAAGATTTTGATAGATAAAATTATTTATTTACATTAGTAAGATAATTGGATTTTAATAAAATCTGATAGAGATTGAAAATTTGGTATAACAGTATTAGTACTTTGACATTTTTATGGACTAAATAATTCATTTTTTTAGGTTTATTATTATTTTTAAAGCAATTGAGAGTATTTAAGGTATTTGGTTGGTGTTTTTGGATTACATTATAAAAAATCTTGTTATAAAAAATATAAACACAGGTGTCTAAGTATAATTTTGAAAACCTGAGAGGAGGTAGATGCAGTTTTAACAAACCTCAGGAAAGGAATGTGAAATTAACCCTTTAATATATTATATGACCTTAGTATCAATTTTAACTATTTTCTTTGTATACGAGATATTATATTATGTTTAATATATTATGCTACATTAATATCAGTTTTAACTCTTTTTTTGTTTACAATACGTTTAATATATAATGCACATTGATATCGATTTTAACTATTTTGTTTTTGTATTAGATATCACATTAATTAAAATTCTATCATTTTATTGGTCTTATATGTATGCATGTATAAAAATTTGGATATAAAACTTTAATATTTTGAATATAACGCGAAAGATACGTCATTGCCGTTATGCAAATTTTAGAATTTTTTCACAAATTGAAATATTATACATAAAGCATTATATGACAAAACTTTTTATGCATTTTATATGGTTAGTTAGAAAGCAATACAAATTCTTTCAAAATATTTATTTTTTAAATTATATATTGAAACTTTTATTCTACGCTCATGATAGACATGCAGAGGATAAAATAGAAAAAAAAGAGTAAGTTTTAATACCTATGAATATATTTGTCAATAGACATGGAATTATAAGGGTAGTTTAGCCTTTTAACAAATTGAAGTTAATAAAAAAAATAACCAAAAGTTTTTGGTGCAAAGTGCATATTTTTTGTATTTAGGGGGGCAAAGTGTCTATTACCCCCACTTTTAGGGGGGCAAAGTGTGATTAACGCTATTTAATTATTGTGGGTGTCTATCCATCTTCGATGTTTCATCTTCATCCCAACCACAAAAGGAAGATAAAAATTTTCTATTTGAGCGCTTGAGTCCGGGTCGTCCATCGGACAAGTAAAGTGACTTGATCATTACAAGCACAGTTGTTTGATTGTGAGTATAATGTGAGCTGATTATTGGATTGACCAAATTTAGATTTTCCTAGTTTCCATACTCAATATAAGGGACTTTGAATCTGGACATGAACCATTTCTGTCCTCAAAATGCTAAACAAAAGAAGAGGAGAAAGGTTTAGAGAACCGGCTGCACAACACCACCGAAACTTTGGCAGGATGAAAATAACCACTTCCAAGAAAGCAGTTTGAAAATTATTATGAATGTCAAATCCAAAGAATATGAAGTTACAAAATGAAAAAAAAAAGAAAAGAAAAAAGCTGTTGCTATTTGCAAACGCAAGTCAATTATTTTGCTCAAACAAATAAATACATAAATACAAATGGAATAAGACATGAATTTTAAGGGGAAAAAGAAAAATACAACAACAAAAACCCTCACCCTCTAAACAATGGAAAGCGAATCAAAATGTGAAGTACAAATTCGTAGACTTCCTGGACGCCAGTTTAAACGGTCAATATCATGGGAATGTTTAAGTGCGATCCTTATGGTCGCTGATATACATATTTTGTTCGAGGATCCACAATGACACCTTTTCCGCCGTTCACTTCCAAATCGTGCCTGCATCAGGAAAGTGATTGCAAAGTTCAAATCCATTGCAGAGATTGCAACATACGTACAACTGGATAGGGAACAATTTATACCAGCCCCGTGATGTGGCCAGTGGAATGATTTCTTTTAACTCAGTAACTTTGCTTTTCTAGCATCTAGTCCAATATCTTATAACAAAATTGCACTAGATAACAAAGGTAAGAAAACTCAACTGGAACACAAAGTCTGGTATCGTTAGTTGCTCTCGAGGAACATATCTAAATAGCTGAAGAAGTCGATCTACATATACCACTTTTTTCCACACCTGAGATGATTTCCCAAAAAAGTAAATCAGCTTTCTGATGAAAAGAAGCAGGTTCAAGGTCCCTCTTAATTATGTACTCTCAATCTTTTCCTAGTAGGAGCCACTTGAGTACAATCATGGATGATCCACCATAGAAGAAACCAAGGATGCAAGCACAGCATAATGGTCATTTCTCAGGTTTCTTGGGGGAGGGGTTTGGGCTGGGCTGGGGACAGCTAAGTGAAGTATAGGGAGCAGACGTACCACATCATCAACAAACAATTGCATTGCGAAAATTGCTGCTTTCAGGCCAAAGGTAGGGTGTAAGACATATATTGCCTACACAATGAAGATTTATATCAGATTTAGAGGCAAATATCTTGTCAAGAATAAGAGATCAGTGAAAAACAGCTGCAGTGGTTGTTCCAAAGAAAATGCAGAAGCGGGGGGAACCCTTCAGCTTTACATACATGAAGGTTGCGCTGGTGTTTCCGACCAAGTATTTGCTGTAATCTTCTCATCCATCCCAGGTCGGGTTGCCTGTTTGCACCATGACATGGTTATATGCATAAGCAAAACCTACATGACTTTGAGCAGGTAAATATTATACAAAACCTACTTATTCAGACCTTGGTATTGGGACTTTCTAGGTGGGTGTTTAAGCTTTAATAAACATTATCTCGGAAGAGGACATATTATGCATCTAACATGGAAAAAATAACTAGGCCAAAGATAACATAACAAGCTAGGCCCATGAAAACAGAATTTCTGCATCTTTCTCACAGGTGTAATGACCTAAACGGCAACTTAACAGTGCCAGAGAAAGGGAGAAGATAAATACATTGCCATTTTGTTGCTTCAAGATGCTTTATCAGCTTGCACAAGTGAATGAGGTTAACTGAGTTAATAATTAGGTCAACGAATGGATACTTACGCTTGTAAAGATGCAGCTGAGTGGAAGTAAACAATCGAGTATGGCTTCTGTATCAAGGGCTCCAACTCCTGAAATGCATCAGAAGAATTTCTTTTTCCAGTTAAATTGCTAATTGAAGATTGGAGAACAAACAATGGAAAAGTCCAGAAGCATAAAATATGCAGCAACAGTAAGCTACATTGCAAGTACTATGTTGGAAATAATTCTATCATGTAACTGAGAAAAATCAAACCTCGGTAAGGAATACTTGTTTACCTTCACCACATGAAGTACAAAGCGCTCTAGATCAAGACAACGCAAAAGGAAATGGGCCCCCACAATGACCATAACTGGTCTGCCCTCACAGTCAGCTCCACCTCGATAGCTGAAAAACAAGCATAACTGACAGATGTCAGTTTGAACCAATGCCAAGATCAGAATTCCAATTCATTTTCATGTGCCTACTGAACTTGATCGATAGCTGCATGCACCAGAATGATACCCCTCTCTCTCTCACTCACTCAATCACTCACACACACACATAGAGAAAAGAAAAAAGACAAGCACGCACTTGCAGATGCAAAATCACAGGTCACAGTTATTGAGGCTTGACGTCTTGTTGTACTAAACAAAGTTCAACAGTGAATCTAGATAAGATATAAGGATTTTAAATAGATGTAGAATGGAAGTCCATCAGATCAAGCCTCCAAGCTAAACAATACTTAATGCAAAAAATGAATTGGAATTTGATGCCTCAAATAAAAAGCCAATAATTGCTTACACAATTTTCATTTCTGCAACATCAGAAAGATTAAGAGAATTTGCTTTTGAAAGATATCGGGAATGAAGTGAATATTCTTCGGCAGCAGATAAAGGAGGTCCCCCAAGATCACCATATCCAAGCATTTTAAAACAGTTCCAACCGCTCTCAGCTTGAGCAGTTTTTTCCCACTGTTCTTTACGTTTCTGGTCTGGGTCCTTTATCAGGGACATAAAGGCAGGATCCAAGTATGAATCCAGATATGAAGAACTCCTATTGAAAGAACATCAAAAAGGAATATTAGATAAAACAAATAAAGCACAACACCGACACCCAGGTTACACAGGTGAGAAAATTCATAATGCAGATCCAGTGTTCATGCTGGCACAGCAAGATATTGATTGATCTTATCTTAGCATGGAGACTGACAGGGATTAAAGAAAAGAAAATAACATAGTAAACTAACCTTCTAGTCAACCCAAGATCGCTCACAGGAAGATCACTAGAAGGTTGTGGAGGTTTTGGAGCACTCTTCTTCACATTGGGCAGAGGCCTTATTCTAATTTTACGTTCATCTATTACAGTCTCCCCATTTTCATCCCCAACATCTGCAGGGAGTTTTGAGATAGCTATCTCCTCTTCCTGCTTGTCCCGAGGAAAGTAAAGTGGAAGCAATCTGTGAAGTAAATGGTGGAAGAGTTTTCAGTTCCCACTATTCATTACATGATTAGACCATGAAGAATTCATTAGTTGACAGCATGGGTAAAACTCTGTGCTACCCAGTGTTAAACAAAAAAATTAATACCAAGACCATCAAAAGACATGTCCACGAATAATACCTTTTATATATCTCGGTATCAAGTGATGTAGTTGTACAAAATACGACAGCCTTGATATCCTGCTTCTCAAGAAACCGTCTCACAGTTCCTGATAGGAAAAAAAAGAAAAAGAAATAAAAAAAGAGGGAATCCATATGGATTTATTAAAATTATCAAGCATACTGATCCCAAGAAATTCATAAGCAAATCTGTTAATCTTCTTTTTCCAGCTTCTGAGTATAAAACATAGGATATCAGTACTTCCATGCATGTTATCTGAGTGCCGCTCTAAAATGATGTATGAACTTAAATATTGAAAAATCTGAATGCTGTCTGAGTGGCGAAAGAAATATCTCACTTATTGCCACATGAGCAGCTGGTTCTCGCGGATAATTTTTTGCTTCAGTATATATACAGCCCATTGCAATGCTGCACTTACATGTTCAATGTAGACGGATAAGTTCTAGATAGATAAACAAAACCCAATAGCTAAAGGAGAAACTGAGAAATGGATGCATCACAAGATGCATCAACAACCTTTGGAGTCCATTCTCAACGAGAAGTTCAAGGCAAGATCTATAGCAATGACTCAGAGCATTCTCTGCAGCAGTGTGGTACTTTACCGCATACTTGGGACCAACAGTATGTATAACCCTCCTGCGAAGCATCATAAAATAAAACTAGTTAGTCGGTCAAGCAGTAGTATAGAACGCAAATATTGCTGCAAGGCTTTATTTTTGACAAACGAGGGCACATAGACTTTTTTTTTCCAGCTATACAGAACTAGATGGCTTGCTTTTTAGTGAAACGACCAATAAACCCACCTTGCAGGAAGATCATACGCACTGGTAACTTTTGCCATCCCTGTCCGACAGCCGCCCTGTAATGATGCAATATAAAATTATGACATATATTAGAAAACTCTTGCTTAAAAGATCATCTAAAGTCTGAGCACTGATAAATTAGCTGCACAAGAGACTAACAAATAAGGACTTAATACCACATGCATACAAGGATTGATGTAATATAAAAACACACACATCTGCAAATAAAACTTACCAATGTCGAACATTCTTCAGCAAGACCAGGTCCAGCAGCAGCATGCAAGCCTAGGCTGCTATGTGCTTCATCCAAATTCTGTCAACCATGATCATATGATTGTCAAAAGCATAATAGTAACTCCAGCAATGTGCCAAATTTAAATGTTTCAGATGGATGGATGGATATTTCGATGTTTTCTTTGATGTAACATAAGAGGATGGCAGCCATAATGCACGTAGTGTTCCCCGGTTTTCGTTGACCAACTGTAATTGTTTTAAGAGGATCTTGAATCACTGCTTTGCAAATTGATCGCATGTTTTAAGTTTTGACAGGAATTTAACCAAGACTCATTTGCTGGGGCATACAACCATTTAATAGTAATTTCCAACCAGAATTCAGTAAGGACAAGAAAAGGCAATGGCCAAGCTATGTTGAAGAATTTCCATCCTTCAAACTTCTAGTAGAAAGACAAGCAAATTTTATTCCGAGTAACATTAAGAAATAAAAATTTCCTAAATTTCGTTAGGAGAGGAATAACCATTTCCAAAATTCGAATCCAATCCCAAACTATGGTAGTAGATACAGGGAAAAAGAAATGCAACTTTTTCATTCTGATAAAAAGCTCAGGTAATGGGACTTGGAAACAAAACAAGGCATTCATAGTTCCACTTCGAGAAAATTTCTTCTCATGGCAAAATAGAAACCAGCAGAACTCCAGCCAGACCACACCAAATTAATGCTTTTCTACTCCCTCCATAAGAACTAACAGTGTTACTCCAATCCTTTGATTTTTAGATGGCACAAAGCAATGTGCACAAAAAAGTTCCCTTTGCAGCATAAGGATATGAATCATTCATGATGACATGGAAAGATTCATAAAAACATTGCAGAGGTTTTGCCTTTAAGGAGACTCACAATGAACGCTGCCGTGGCAAGTAATGAGATTTTACCTCATTCGTCGAGTTAACAACTGCATCCACCTCGAGATTCCAAGGGTTCCCTCTCCACAAATATATCTTCGAGTTGATCTCATGATCCACGGGAAACCTAGAAACCATCCCATATCCGCTACTCCCAGCATCAGATGCAGATGTCAAAGGGTCAGCAAAATATGGATTCGGAAAAGGGCCGTCTTCATTCTCATACGAATATCTATACTCTCCATCACTCCAGCGTGGAACTTGATCCAAAGTCACCACAGAATCCCCACTATCCATTGGCAATCCACCACGATTAGGGGTCGCAGCCCCAGGCCTATACATTTTTCACACCTCCCCAATAAATTTTTGCCCCAACCCTTATCCCAGAAATTTGGAAATTTTGAAAAAAGAACACCAGTTCTCCAATAAATAATGAAGCTTCGAAAAAAATCACATGAATTCTCACCAGGGCAATACAATTCTCCTGCCAAAAAAAAAAAAGTTAAGAACTTTACATCAAACCCAACCAATCTCCCATCCAACAAACCCTTAACCTCAAAATCCAATCCAATATTGACAACTTAAACCAAAAAAATTGAAACTTTCTTGCAACAGATAAATCCGCAAGTAGATAACAATAGGACCCACAAAAAATTTGCAGGCATGGCAATATGGCATTGACTCTCAACTTTATAGATATACATAACCAATGAATTGAAGCTTCAATATAAATGAAATAATACCAAAAATTTGTACGGTTTCTTAAACAAGAAATTGTCAAAAGGGATTACAGATAAACATGTTTATACTTATGATTTGGACAGCATCTACCTGAATATATACATTTGGGATTTGGGATTTTTGGGAAGCTGGGCTTTCTATGTTGAAAACAATAATTGAGAAAAACAGAGGAAAACAAATAAAAATAGATTAGATATTAAAGCAAGCTGGCAATTTTGATGATTACCTGATGAGGTCTGGTGATGAAACGAACTCAGTTGGACCTGGGAAAGAAGGGTCGGGAGCTGGGCATCGTTGTGAGGACTAGGAATATTATGGAATTTTTCTTTCTTTTTTACATTTTTTATTTCTTTTTTTATGGGATTAAATAAATGATTATAGTTTGATTTGTCTTTTTGTGGGTTTATGGGGACTCGATTAATTCTTTTTTATCTGTTTGATATAAGAGAAATTCAAGGCTTTTAAAGTAAAAAATGTAAAAGGGAGGACTTTACTTCTTTTTTTTTTTTTGGCAAAAAATAGGAAATTTTAGTACAAGTTATACAGTTATAGGTTATCTGACTCTCGACCAATTAACCTGTGATAAATCTGTATTTAATAAAAAACCTACCCTAGTAGAGCTAAAATGTTAGAAGAGGGTCTCAACTCTGTGCACAATGTACAATTTTATTTTATTTTTTTTGAGAATACGTACAATTTTATTGAACAAGTGTATAGAAATAGTTACACACTTTGCAAACTTAATATACAAGTACATGGATTGTCTGTATTGATATGACAAGTGCAAATTAATTTATGAAAAATTTCGTTAGATCACGAATTGTTTACTTTCAATAATATGTTGTAATCCGTAGCTTGCTAAAAGGAGTAGAAAGAGAAAGGGGGGGAATGGAGGGGGGGGGCGGGGGGGGGGGGGGTGGGAATTTTATACTTGCTTATGTGGTGCAAATTCTAATGCGTGATAAAGATAAAAAAAAAAAAAAAAAACTTTTTAGTAGTTTTGAAACCGATGAATATGTGATTTGTAAAATTGTGATAAGCAACATTTTATAACATGATTTGATAGGTATACATTTTTCTGTTAAAAAGGTTATTTTGCTTTTTCTATGTTTGAGAGCTTGATCGTTTGCGGTAAGCAATTTTTCTCTCTTTTTATGGGAGAAATTCTTGCAGACATCCATTCAACTTCTAAAAAAACAAGCTTAAAGAATAATAAAATCCGTGTGCATATCTTTTTGATCAAAGAGAGAACCTACCACAATCCAACCAAAGCAAAAATGAAAGGAGGAAAAAAAAATCTTAAATGTCACAATTCCCAGTATAGAAAATGAAACAAACTGTGGAAGATAAATAATTCAAATAAAAAGAGATCAACCTGTCATTTCCACTAATTCCACTTTATGATTTTCACGAACATAAAAACACAAAAAAAGAATAATAAATCAGAGCTAGAGGCAGATGAACTCCAAGAGAAATCAAGCTGAAAAACCAGGATACTGTATGCTAATCAGAATGGTTCTGGTCATTCCAACCCTTTGAAGCTAGTCATCACCTGCACTTTGAGCTTTTGCCAAGAATATTGACACCTGATAAAACAAGAAAAGTACACCAAACCAAAATATATATATATATATATATATATGAATATCAATAAAGCAGTAGTTGTTGTAATAAGCGTCTAATGCATAAGGAAATGAAGAAAAGATCACATAAAGATGAACGAAAAAGTCACTCAAACAGGGTTGCGCCAAAGGGATGACGCAAGAACCCAAGTGCATTGATGCTTGCTTGCTTGCAAGGGTTTTATAGATAATTATTGACCACCCCTCACAGGCAGCAGCCAATGTTCACCGGTGCTCTCAGGTTCCATCCCTTTGGGGAACATGCTGTTGGTGGTAGAAAAAAGAAGTAATCATCTTGATTTAGATGATGATGAAGAATAATATACAACTAAACTCATCTTCAATAAATTAAAAATGCGTACTTTCTTTCGCTCTTATAATATGTCCATTAACGATGTTGCCGCCAACTGGGGCCCCGATGCGGTCATCTTATTGACATTAATCAGAGGTGTCCGACAACTTAGTAAATGGTAATAGAGAAAGATGCAATTAACACTAGCTTGAAATGAATATATGGTAATTTTTGGTTATATTTTTAGCATCTTGTTGACTCATTTATATTCAAATTTTCATGAAAAACTCATAATTCTATGATTCAGATTTTCAGTGCTAGTTTTCCAAATACCATTTATTAGGATTGTCAAATTGTATTCACACTTATCATACTTAAATAATTAGTATAGTGTGAATGTAAGGTGACAATTTCTAAATAGCACTAAAAAACTAACATTGAAGATTTCAACCGCATAATTATATTAATTGGATGAAAGGCTGTGTAGAACAATAATGGCTTACTAATTTTTATATTTAGTAAAGAATTATTTTTTAGGAAATGCTTATAAATTGGATACATGAGTATTGAAGTTGCCTTGTTTCCAAAAAAAAAAAAAAAAAGGTATTGAAGTCGCCCGTACCCCATGGGCTCATGAACCACCCACTGAAAAGTCTCGAACGTGTCTGCGTGTAAGAGGACGCGATATGACCGCTCAAACGAGTGCTCAATTTTTTTTTTTTTTTTTTTTTATCAAACTCAAACGAGTGCTCATTGCTATCCACAAACTTCATTTCTAAGGTTTATCCCAACGCGTTGACAACAACCAAAAATAGGAACCTTCATAGTTCCTTAGTCATTGATGAACCCCATCTAAGCAAACTCCCTGACAACCCTTTAAATCTCTGACAGATTATCTATTTCCTCATCTTTCATTTCTTACCATTTTTTTGCATCTGAATTTTCTCGCAACCAAGAATTCATTCAACTCAATATGGATTATTCTTATGATGAAGAAGAACATCACAGATCCAACAAAACTACCAGTGATCATCACGGTCAACCCCATAGCCAGCATCATGCTAAACCATCCAACTCTGAGCTTATGTCAAGTGCCAAAATTGTAGCCAATGCAGCCAAAGCCAAATTCCAACACGATCCAAACTACAAGTTTGACAAAAATGAGGTTGCTGGGGCAGCCGAAAATATTCTCCATGCTGCCTCGCATTATGGAAAGCTAGATGAAAAGGGTGGCAGCCTTGGAAAAGCTGTGGAAAAAGCTGAAAATTATCTCCATCAATATCACTCTTCTCATTCCTCCACCACTACCACCGCCGCCGCCGCAGCTAGTGAAACCTTGCATACCAAGCCTGGGAAGGATCATGATCAGGGCCATTCTGGTGGTGGGTACGGCGATTATATTAAGATGGCTGAAGGGCTTTTGAATAAGCACTCAAGTGGTGGTGGCAGTGGTGATCATGAGGGCCAGTCTGGAGGGAAGTACGGAGAGTATATGAAGATGGCTGAAGGAATGTTGAAGAAGCACTCAGCTGGGAGTGATTCAGCTGGGACAGGTGGTGAACATGCTAATAATTCTGGAAGTGGTGGTTATGGAGATTATATTAAGATGGCTGGAGATTTCTTGAAGAAATAGTCAATCTTTAGGATATCTGTTTGAATAAAGTTAGAATTTTATGCAATTATTATGTAATTTTATCTTTCTATTGTTGTCAAATAACTTTTCTTTTTCTTGTGTTTTTTGTTGTCTAGCTGAGAAATGAGAATAAATAGTTGCCCTTAATTTTGTGTTTTTCATTTATGGTGATACCTTGCATAGATTATATGGAAAATTTCAGCTCTCAAAATGGATCTTTTCCTGCTTGTAGTTTTAGATCTTGAATTATGTAATGACTAAGGCTCAAAATATGGCTAATAAAGGATTCATTTATGTCTTTCTGAAATTTCTCTTCATTACTCACCGCTCGTACAGCAGTTCGCTAGATGGTTCAATATACTTTTGACTTTTCCAAGACATTGGGATTGATTTTTGTTCTCCCTAGCTGGTATATATGGAAATTGTACCATAATTGGGAAATCTTATGTAAAAAAAAAAGTATGAAATTTATTTCTTGGTGAAAATGGGGAATGATTTTGAAATAGTGGAAGAAACTAAATTAATTTCTTATGATGCATACATAACTGATGCATCATATAAAGGTGTAATAAACTAGCATCACAGACCAAAGTTATGGGCTGAAATGTAAATCAAAAGTATCACGTCCATTACTTTCTGCCCCTTTCACAGCATTGTTTTTGGTTGAGGATTCACAAGCGGAATGGATAATAAGATGGAGCTCATAATAAATTGAGAAAATCATAATTTTGATACCAAATGTTTAGAGTATTGGCAGTTTTAGTTCTTAAAGTTTGTACAAAAGCAAATCTAGTACCAAATGTTTAAATTTTCTAGCACATTTAGTCAAATTGAAGCAATTTTAGTCCCCAAAGTTTAGATGAAAACAAATCTAAGATCAAATATTTGAATTTTTTAGCACATTATAGTTCAATTGACTAATTTTGTCAAAATCTTACATGAATCTAGCTACTACTAATCCAAATTTTAAAAATCTGAAAAAATGAAAAACTTAATTGTCATAATTTGTAATTAAAGGCACTAATTTGGGTAATTAATCTTTACTCAAAAATAAATTAAAAATAAAAAAAAGCTAATAAACTTGAAAAAATTTAAATCTTCAGATAGCAATCAACTATTTTATCCTCTCTCTCTCTCTCTCTCTCTCTCTCTCTCTCTCCACTCTCACTCTCTCTCTCTTTGCTCTTAAAAGAAAACTATAAGATCATACTTTGAAGACAAAATTTTGCTCTTCAATATCTCTGAAAAATTTATTAAAAAATCGTTTGACTGTTTGTAATTATTATTCAATACAAAGGAAGACAAGATAGGTAGCAAATTGAAGAGTATATATATATTTTTAAATTTAAAAACTGATAACAAGTATTACGTAATCGGATTTCGGTAAGATTTTAGTAAAATTAGTCCAATAGGATTGAATGTATTGAAAAATTAAAATATTTGATATTATATTTGCTTTCATCTAAACTTTAGGAACTAAATATGCCTCAATAGGACTAAATGTACTAAAAAATTGAAACATTTTGTACGAAATTTACTTTCATCCAAACTTTAAGGATCAAAACTGTCAATACTCTAAACATTAGGTACCAAAACTGTAATTTTCTTTAGTAAATTACCCTAAAAAAAGTTCTTTAAATTTTTCTTAACTCCAATTTCTATTTTATAAGAAAATTAATTCTGTCGGGTTGGGACGGGCCATGGAGGGTTATTGTGTCCTGAGGTTTGCTTGCAGAGGTCACCTTTGAACAAAAATGGTGCAATTTCAACGCAATCATTATATGTTTTCTGTATGGTAGCAATATTTTGATGTGTCATCAGCATTACAGCACTGAAATGAACAGTGAGTAATACACTTCCAAAATACACAATGAAGTTGACCACTGATTTTGCATTTTTTTTTTTCTCTTTAGTTTCTTAAAAACAAAAAACAATAATGCACCAGCTGATCTTTAGCACCTAAATCAAAAGAAAAGAAAAAAAAATCACTTCAGAAATAAACTAATAAAGTCAAGGGAATCACGATCATCCACATTGGTTCTGGAATGAGCTATACTGTTTCGTTTGGTTGGAGTGTAAACAATTAAATGATATTGATGAATTGATCGTGCCATGCCATGGATAGAGAGCACATCAGAAAGAGAGATGGGAAAGAGGGCTCCACTGGCTTTTACTGCAAGTTGTTTGAATTGGACAACTTCCCTTCACAAGTGGGCAATAAATAAAACCACAAACTTCTTTTGCCGACAAGACATCATTTCGTGATTAACTGATCAAAACTTAAAAAACAAAAATCTTATAAATAACTATCGTGTCTGTAATAAAAAAATTAATTTGTTTAGTAAATAAATATCTTTGAACTGTTCTTATAGCATTACCACAAATTCCCAGTGATATCAATTTGCCAAGATCATGTACACGTAGAAAACACTGATTCATTGAACATAAAGCATCACATTGATTTCTATTTGTCTATATAAACCCCAATAAACTTCAGAGTCACATACAGTTCTAGTAGCTTTCAATAGTTCTATCCTATACATCCACCATTCTTTGCCTTCGTTAAGGGGGAAAAAAAAGCCAAGTTCACTCTTTTTTTTTTTTCGTTTTCCTTATCTTCTTTGCATCATCATCCCAAAACAAGCCATCCCAAAATGGATTTCTTGAAGAAATTTGCTGAATCTACTACTGAAACTACTGACAAACCCGCACCATCTGATCAACAGAGCAATCTGTTTTCAAGTGCTAAACTGGTGGCTGATGCAGCCAGATCAAATTTCCAAAATGAACCAGACAAAAAGTATGATACTGCTGAGGTTGCTGGAGCTGCTGCTGATCTTCTTGATGCTGCCCAAAGTTATGGGAAGCTAGACAAGACTAGTGGAGTTGGAAGTTATGTTGAAAAGGCCGAGAATTATCTTCATGAATATGAAGCTTCCCATTCTACTAAACCAAAAACCTCCGAAGAGCCTAAATCTTCAGCTGAGAAAGAAGTTGAAAAGCCGAGCGAATCAACCAAGCCCACTTCTGAAGAATCTAAACCAGAGAAAGAAGAAGAGCCAGCCACTGAAATGCCTAAACCTTCAGCTGAAAAAGAAGAAGTTGAAGAGCCAAGTGAATCAGCTGTCAAGCCCACTACTGAAGAGCCTAAGAAAGAAGAAGAGCCGAGTGAGTTAGCCAAGCCCAGTGCTGATTCAGAAGAGAAGACAAGCGGATTGGGAGGTTATGCTAAGATTGCTGAGGGATTCTTGAAGAAAGATGGTGATTCTGGAGAAGGTGATGAGAAAGGAGGAGCTGGAGTTGGGGATTATGTTAAATTGGCTGAGGGATTCTTGAACAAGCCATCTGAAGGCAGCAAACCTGACGCTGATGAGAGTTCTAATGCAGGTGGAAATTTATTGAAGTTCGCAGGAGGTTTCTTGGGAAAAAACTGATGATTTCTGGCAGTGATCACTGATCAAATGCCATCTGTACTGTATCAAGAGTGCCGGCTTTTGTTCTTGAACTTTGTCTTGCAAAATTTGACTGTGGTGTATCGTCATGTTTGTTTCTTGGATACTGCTAAATTATGTGTTTTGGCTGATGTGTAATGTATGTTTTGTAACTAGGATTTCTAAAGCAGATGGCTATTTCGTTGTGGTTGTAATTGTTCTTAACAATTTGGACTTTTGAAACTCTTTTTCTTGCATGCATCTTCCAGATTTACGACTTGTGTAGTGAAGGGCCTTACTTTGCAACTCATGTATTGTGGATTGTACTTCAGTCTATTTAGCTAGCTTGACGTTTCTGTGTTTACTTTTCAGCGTTATTTTTAGAGTGGGGATCGTAAGGAGGGTTATTAAATTCTATCATGTAGATCGAAAAAAATCCCTTAATCCAGAGGACCTGGCTAGACATGGAAACTGATGATCATAAACAAAGAGAAGGAGAATGAAAGGAAGGGTATTTCAATCGGTCATTCAAGTTATCCATTATAGATGCATTCTTTAGTAGAAAACAGGTCGATGAGTGGTTACCATGAGCGGCATACTTCAATATTCAATCCTATATAATATACAGTTTTCCTTTGTTTCAATAGTTCAGAAGAAACCATATTTTTGCAGCATTCAGTACCAAATTTGCAGGCAAGTAGATTATTCAAGTATGAACAACTTCCTGATTAATAATCACATTAAAAAAAAAAAGATTTGATAAGAAGCAAAATTATGTATTTAGATGATCTACAAAAGTTTTCTACTATTTACCCATAGTTAACTATTGACTGATATACCAACGTATACTAATTGAAGTTTGAATTTCTATATACTTCATCATAAGTTGTTAATGGCACATTTCACAGCTACTAACATCATATGGAGGATTTTCATGAGATAGTTAGATGTCGTATAAATTATCTGTGACATTGACAGAAGTAAGCATAATGAGATTCTATTTGACAACATTACATCCCAATTACACAGATCAAACTTTCTTACCAGAAGTATTTCCATATATCAACAATAATAAGTAAAAAGTATCTAGTAATTTTGAGACCAGCTTACAAATGCTTATAAACAAACAACGTTGGAATTGATATTTTTCCTTTTTTTTTGGGCAATAATAATGGGACTTGAGCTCATCTTTGGTACATATTGACTTTAAAATTATCAAGAAACCAATAAATTTGTCTTTAATGAAATCCTTTAATTTTTTTTTTGACAATTGGGGGAAGGGAAAAGGGAACTTAACCCACTCAACTCTAACTGAAATCCTTTAATTTTACCAAACGTAGTAACCACTGGTACGTAATTGCATGGCCCAGCTAGGCAGCAGGCAGGACCATAACTCCTCGGTCAAATCGAGAATTTACCGCACACCTGATTTACCGCTTGTTTAGAATCATTGACTTAGACGAGCAAAACGACATCGTTAGACAGTGACAATACTATATGAACAGTACCCAACGACGCCGTCTGTGTATTCTAAAATTAATTCTCTCGAGTAAATAATAATTCCAGCAAAAAGAAAAATCTATCCCGGTTTGCAAACGAGAGCGGAGAGAAGAGAAGAGAGAAAGAAGAAGAAGAAGAGTTCCTTTCTCTTCTAATCTCTCTTCTCTTTTCCATTGTTTCTGCAAGGTCACCGCATCCCAGTAAGTTTTTATGCGTTTTTCACCATTTTTATGCAAATACAGATATCTTTAATTGTCTTATTTATCAGCAATTATTACCATTTCTGATAGTTTTTAACAAAGTTAGGATTTTTCTCTTTGGCCCTTGCTTTTTTTAATATGTATATATATATATATATATATATATATATTGTTTTAACCAGTAAATTTTGCTTACTTGTTGTAGTTTTAATCTGGGATATTAGATAATTCATGAAAAAGATATGGGTCCTGGACTTATTGGTTTTTTACTTGTTTTTTCTGTACATAAATGTTGATTATTGAATCTTCGGTTTATGCTGTTTCTTGAGTATTATTTTCTTGCCCTCAAGGTGAAAAAGGAAAAGAAGTTTTCCAAATTGAGAATAGAGAGAATGTATAGTTGCAGAAAAGTGTTTCAAGCAAGGAGAGTTGTAAAGGCTGCTCTTCTGGGTAAGAGAGCTCATTGTTGAGGACCTTTTGCATGAGAGAATTTTCTTTTGCTGTATTTTCGCTTAAGAATTTGTTTTGGTTTCCTTGAATTGTTGGATTTTAGTTTTTGATTGAAAATTCACTACCAGTTTACTTAAGCATTCAGTTGGAAATATCAGGCTTGTGTGTAAGGGACATTTGTATTGATTATCGCAGGCCTACAATTAAAAACAAGACCTCATATTGTGTATCAGGAGCTTTGACAGAGCCAATATTTGAATCCTTCAACGTAATTAAAATGCATTTTGATGTTAGGATTCCAGTATTGGTATAGCTGTTGATTTGTGTTGCACGATCATAATTCGTTGGGTCTGTCATAGTGTTGAAATACGTTTAAATTGGAGGTATGAAAACAAATTTATCTTTTGGCCCTCCCGTGATGATCTAGTATTATTTTTACCCCTAAAATTACCTTGTGAAGGTACTGTGTTGACCTTGCATTGTATTATGTTGGTCTAAAATTGGGCCCTCGATGGATTTATCTTACCTAAATATACAAAGGAAGAATTTGTAAATTGACTTGTTTTACTTGCAAGCTGATAGCTTTATATTGTATAATTTATCACAAGGGTGTGGAAGTGAATTTAGTAACTTTGTACTATATTATTTGAAATTTACACAAGATATATGGTTGGAAAACTGCGGAAGTCTTTTTAAGTTGTAAATCCTTCGGAGCTCATTATTTACCATCTTAACGCTCCATTAGTCAATGTTACTTTATTTGTCTATCATTTTACAAGAAACTCTGTAGTAGTCCCTCTATGCCCTTTCATAATTTGTCGGAGAAAAATAGGAAAAACCATCGTCTATATAAGAAGCGGTTGACTTCGTGGTGCAGGTTCATTGCTAGGAACTGATCCTTATTTTCTACTTAGAAATTATGGGCCTTGGCTCATTTTATGATTGAAGCCGTTGGTAGTTGTTACCCATCATCAGTGACGGTTGCTTTTTGCCATTATGTGGAAATCCCTTTCAAATGCCTTTGGAAGCTTTGGGCAGAAGAAGTTTGGTTCTAGTGAAAGTCTGGCATGTATAGAAGAATTTTCGGACGATGATATCTGTTCCAATGCCAGTGCTGAAGAAGGGTTGGAATGTCCAATATGCTGGGAATCTTTTAACATTGTGGAGAATGTTCCTTATGTCTTATGGTGTGGCCACACACTATGCAAGAATTGTGTCCTAGGACTTAAGTGGGCTGCTTTAAAGTTCTCAACTCAACAGATTCAGATTCCATTGTTCATTTCCTGCCCATGGTGTAATTTATTAACATTTCGGCTGATTTGCAAGGGAAATCTTAAATTTCCTAGCAAAAACTTTTTTCTCCTCTGGATGGTTGAGAGCAGAAATGGTGACCGGGTGAAAAACCCTTCCTCCATCTGTGGGGATCATCAGGTATGGTCACCTAGATGCACTTCAGTGATTGCAAATCCGACATCCAACACTATGCATAGAAGGGCTCATCGTCTGGGGATTTCAGGGTCTAATAACAATAATGGTGAACCTGTTGGCAATACCAGCATTCTGGAAAGGCCCCAGTTTTCCTTTCAGAAATCCCTTGATTACTTCATTCACTTTTCAGCAAAGTTTCCATTGGTCATCATTGTCCTTCTGATTGTTATATTTGCATTACCCTCTTGTGCTGCCATCCTGATGCTTCACTTACTGATCACAATCGTCTTTGCTCTCCCAGCTTTTCTTGTGTTATACTTCACGTATCCTGCTTTGGATTGGCTGGCAAGAGAAATCACCTCCTGACATTTCTTGTTATATGCTTCGGTTGTCTGTGGAACTCTTACTTAATTTATTTCTTTTTAGAATTTGTATAAGCTTTGGTACTACTATTACTATTTGTTAGTTTGTCTGCCGGCTATTATGTGTAGGGTTGCTGGATGTCCTTTTGATTTTGAGTTTAGTGCCAAATGTTGCAAATATCTGTTATTTCTGCAATGAAGTTAACTGCTGAAGAGTTTCTATGCATTATTGGCTTTTCAGATTTTCCTCAAATTCATAATAATTTCTTCTTGGTTGTTATAAAAAAAAAAAAAAAAAGAAGAGAGGAAATATAATATATGATATCTACTCAACTGGGGAGCCTTTCTATGTGGATGTTTTTCCTTCATCCATGATTTAGGCATATCTTCCTGTTCTTTCCTCTTAATAGTACATTCAGAGTTGACTCATTTTTTGACATACCATAATCTTATCTTTTCTGGCATTGGTGACAGATTTTAAGAATTTCCTTTCTGGAACTAAGTTATCAGAATAATTGTTGACAAAGAAAACGAATTAGCATTATATAAATTTGCCATACTCACTCTTGTGCAGGGTAATCTCTGTAAATTCTGTCTTTGAAGTTCTTTATATACAACAGAACACATTTACACACTGATGAATAGGTAATTACAATAATCCAAGTCCAGCATTCATATAATTTCCATAGAAAATTAAAGGATGTGCAATAAAAGATAATTTGTTTGAAACTTTTGTACAAAGAATTTTGAGTTAAGTCCTTCCTGATATACTTTTAAAAGCACCAACATGTTGCTGGAAGTTTTCCTGTCAATCTGATCTTATTTACTTTCTCTTTCACCTTGGATTCTTCATTTCTTTGATTTTCTGCAGCCTGTGACCTTGCTCCTCTGACAACACCTTCAATTCTTTCAAGTTCACTATGGTAGTGATGAGTTGCTTTTGCTCTTCTCTTGTCCAATTCGGCCTGAAACATGATAATTTATTGCTTGTTAGCTCCATTTCATCAGTTCTACTAGCTTTTTGGCTAAGTAGATGTTAAACTGAAAATAGAACCTCTGTTCTTTCTAATCGACGTTTTGCCTTCATTTTCCTCTTCTGCTCCCACTCTAGAATTGTGGCTCTTAACTTCTCATATCTGAAAATGTTTGTTAGCTGGCAAGCTGCAAATTCTCTAAGATGATATATATTAAAGAGTTTTCCTGAGTTTTTTGAAGATGAAGGGATTAATTTATTTTTTTCTTCTTCTTTTTTTTTTTTTTTTCCTTTTTCCTGCTAATTTAAAGAAATGATCTACATACTTCTCTTTTATCCTAGCCATTTCGCTTTTCTCCCAAGCTTCTGCCTGAGAACTTCCTATTCCTGGTTTCTTTGGACTCTGCCTAGTGGTATCACCATGTAGAAACGGCGGCAGAACGGGTTCAGGAATTGCTGACTTTGGCTCTTCGATCTCTGGTTTTCTACCGTAACTTCTGTCAAGACTAGGAGACTTTTTTGTTGGTGGGGCAGGTTTAGTGGCCTCTCTGCTGGACAATGCAGCTTCAGGTTGAGAGGTGGCTGTGTTATTCGATTGAGTATCTTCAAACGACACCTTCTTCTTGATGGGTGGGGCAGGGACAACTGCTTTTTCAGGTATTTTCTCACTTTTTTCTGTGCTTGTCTGCATCCTCCTGTCAGGATCATCAAATTTTGGCTTTGCTTCATCTGTTGTGCATGAAATAGTCAAGAAATGATAACAGATACCCTTTAAATTCACTCTGCTTTAGTCCACCTAGAGAAGTACTGTAAGAGCAGAGTGTGACTAATTGCATTGACGCTTGCCTTGATAAATAAAACAAAAATACTTGATACACACTCTTTTTCATTACGAAAATTGTACTAGCATTTAGTTTTCTCCAAATATCTTCCAAGTTCAACCCACCTGAGAATTTTATGGGTCTTGTGCCCCATTCAGGTGCAGGAGCTCTATCTTCTATTTTACTCTTGATCTTAGGAAGGGCTGCATCCGGGACACTATGTCCCCTTCTGTTGTCTCTAGTTCTTGATTCTTCAAGAGATTTAACTGCAAAAGCAGCTGCTGCAACCGCAGTTTGATATTCTCCATCAATTGAATCATTCTCTCGGCTCATTGATCCAGAAAACTGCCTCTGTAACCAGCTCAGACTTCTTTTTTTCTCTGCAAGACTCAGTGTTATCCTTCTGTTTGAGGTATTACCATGGTATAATAAATGAATGTTTTTCTTTTCTTTAAGTTCTTGTAAGATTTTTTTTTAAATTTTTCTGTAAGTTCTTGTAAGATTTCCTTTAAATTTGTTCTCTAATGGATCATTTTTGTATTAACAAGACGGAGAAGTCATTTGCAACTCGAATGATTTTCTCATTTTAAGTTCGAAAACAAGAAACAAAACAAAGAGAGGAAAAAGAAAGAACAGAAAATGAAAATAAGAACTCTCATAACTGAGAAGAACAAGGAGCAATTCCAGGATGTACCTCCTTTAAACGATTGAGTTTTCTGGGGTGGTATTGTTCTATCTTTTGCAGTCGTGCTGCTGCCTTCTTTCCTTTCCTGGTCTACGTTAGGATATTTCGTCCTAGCGGAGGAGTTGCCAGTGACCAATACAAAAGAGATAGTTAATATAATCACTGTATAATATATGATTGTTGAGTGATGAAAAGTTAATTTTTCATATTCAGAAACCAACAGATGATTTAAATAAAAGAGATCAAGTAATCAACTTTGATATTGTTTTCTCGTGTTATCTGAAATGCTGTTTAAAAGACACTCTTTCAAAGAACATGCCGACATTGTGCTGAGTATTTGCATAATTCTGATCTCAAAGTTACCTCAACTGCCTGAATAAGATATCCATTCCTTGAAATGACACCAAATCTGAAGTGAGTTATCCGAGAAATGAATTGTTTGTTTCATCCCTTGGTGCTTATTTGAAGGAGAAGCAAAGGAAAGAGAATAGTTTTTTGATTAAAGAGTTGAATATAGGCTGTACATAGGGGTTTTGCGGCAAGCAAAGTTGGATACCTTTCCATTCAAAGTCTGATTTTTAGATGTTAAACTGTTAAGAAAGGCATCCGTATTGATCGCACCTTTTCTTCCTAGAAGATTGTATAATTTTCCTTTTAGGTATTATACTCTCAAAATAATACAAAAGAATCTGGTTCCCAGGGTTTATTTCATTCTTTTTTAAGATGATAAAGTCGCGGTATAGATTATGAAAACTTCTTTGGATCTAAAGGTGGAAGGAAAAGTTGCAAAGTATGCTTCCAAGAATCTTTTCCATGTCGTTTATTTTGCTTCTAAAGGCCGAGATGCTTCCTTTCCAATTTCAGAGGCACTGTGATATGATTGTCTTCTTTCTTACTCCTCATCTTTTTCCCCAAATTCTGGGTGCCAAAAACCAGTTGTTGGGATGAACCTCTTTAAGAGGTATTTGGATGCATCATTTGTTGTGTTTCTTGTCTAAGTTTGAAGTTCTGAATCCTTAAATAGCGAATAAGACAGAAAATCAAAGTAGATATTTTGAAAGAATAGAAGACTGGCTATGCCTTGGTCTAATATGATGAATCAAAATGACTCAAAAGTCAGGTAACCATGAATCAATAAGATCTGAATACTGGCAACAACTAGCCTGAATAGATTATCCTAATTTGAAAATGAACACGCTCAAATTTAATGAGTTCTTCCATGACAAAGGTGTTTTTCTCCTCTGCTGAGGCAAATGCATTTCCGCAAGTCTATGCACAAGCTGGGGCCTTGAAGCCTGGCAAATTGGCGAAGACTATTGAATCAGGTGCAACAATAATGGGCCTTGAGGCATTAACCAGTTGCGGGTTCAGAGCTGGGATATCAGACGATCCTGTGAGTTTCAGTGGAGTACCATTCAAAAGCAATACATCACTCTGGATGTCTCCATCTTTTGGAGTCAAGTGGTACTCTTCTCTTTTAGACTCGTCACTCTGATTGTGCTCATTCACAACTGTAACTTCAAAACTTGTCAAATTCGACATGTTGATTAGTAGGATTGCAATGCCATGCTGCCCAAAAAAAAAAAAAAGGCAGAAATAAATGTTAGAAGAAGAGAAACTACAGGTATATCATGTAATATATGAACATTGTATTACTGGAAGGAAACTAACAAAAAATAATGAATAATATTGGAATGGGAACGAATTGCTAAAATATTAAACATGAGCTTACGCTGTTCTTTGAGCAATGAGAATACACACGCAAATAAGGGGAGCTCTCATGAGTGGTAGAAAGAACATTTTTCCCCATCAATCGATGCCATAAAAGTGCCCTGCAAAAGAACGTTCAGTAGCGACACGAGGTTAATGAAATTGTCATCTACTTCACAAATGGGTAAAAACCACAAGGTACTGACCCATAATAATCTGGATTGGGGATGAAACTAGTGGTGTTAAGGAGAGCATAATTTCCTCCAATTAAGGCTTGTCTGCAGAAAACCTTATGGTTGAAAGTGGATGTCATGCCCAGCTGATCCAAATACCTGTTTCAAGCCAAAAGAATCAATACTCATCAGCACATGTTTCCATCAAGAAATAAAATCAAATGCCTTGACATAAACAGAGGGAGAGATGGCAGACCAAAATCCATTAGCAAAGGTGTGAGAGACATCTTTGCCACCACTGTTGTAAGCTCCGCCTGCCTCTCCAACCCATGCTTCTGCCCATGGCCCAAACAAGTCAACGGTCCTTGACATATCCTTGTATGTCTGAGCTACTTGATCAAGGAAATATGGATCCTGAACCTTCTTGATTAGGGTCTTATCAACACCTAGAAAACAGAATATCTCTCAGTTCTTTGAGTTTGAGGTCATCCAGACAAACAGGAAACTTTCGTTATGAACAAGAACCAAGTTAATATTGGGATAAACCTGCGCCAAGATTGTATGTATGTTGAGTTAGACCATCTACCACTCCTGGTCCTGACGTCTGAAGGAACTCACTGAACCATTTCTCATCATAAAAGCCTCCAGGTCCCAAGACTTTGGGCTGTGTGCTTGGATCTGGATACAATTCTTTAACAAGTTGTTTGAGTACAACAATATCCTTGCCATACTGATCAGCCTCAATTCTTGCGGACACCCCATTTGCACACAGTTCATTTCCTAGAGAAATTAAAGATAAACAAGAAGTAAAAATTAATAATACCACAAGTTCTTTTTCATGGGCTTAATTGGCATCACGATATTAAGTTACCGAGTTCATAAGAATCGATCTTGTATCCCTTAGAGACCGTATAGTTCATAAATTCACGAGCATTTTCGGCATTCCAATCTCCAACCCAAAGAATATCACCACCTTCTGGCTTTTTCCTTCCAATAAGGGCATTCAAGCCGAAGGTGACTAAAGTCCTGAACCAACAAATATCCATGTTAAAAACATGACTTTGTTTTCTATTATGACACTTGATCATAATAAGGGAAAAAAATTGTTAAGATGCAAGAAATGTTAGAACAGACATGAATGCTTACCCTGTTTTCTTAAATAAAACATTGAGCTCATCCCACCTTTCCATTGGAAGGCAACCCCTGGAAAATCCAAACATGCCATCTTGACGTTTCTTGAAATGTGGGCATTTCTTAATTGAATTTCCAACTTTGTAGACGACTTGATCTTGTAGGGACCCCCCAATTCTGATCCTAAGAGAATTGAATGCTGCAGTTTGCAAAAGTTCAAAGATCTTTAGGAGCAATTATTTACTACAGGACTTGAAGAACTTACAAAACAATCTAGGGAAAATAACGAAAGGATTTAGATCCACAACTTCCTAAAAATTATTCCTAGCAAAATAACAATATGGTGACAACAGAAAAATTATGGAATAAAGATCATAATTCAGAGTCTGACTCTAATCATTTGAGCTTCTCAATTCTATTTTATTTGTATTCAAAAGCGAAACCAACATTAAGCTACCCTTAGTTTTATACAGTAAATTTGCTCATGTCACACTTATGCTATCTTTTTTTTTAAATTTTCAGTTCAATTTTTGTCAAGCCAAAGAATTGCAGAAATTTAGACAAATTTGGAGTTGATCAACATCTCAACTTTCATTAGCACTAACCTTTCATGGCATTGGCAAGAATCTTGTTGTTCAAATCCTGCAAAGTTAAACATAAAGCCATAAGAAAGTGGATTATGAACGTTTTCATTTAAACCATCTTCAAAACGACAGCTAAACACAAAAATATAAGCTATACCAAATTGAGGATGCCAGCCTTTCCCCATGGGCACTGATTATAATCACATTTGTTCTCCGGCCACCAATCTAAAGTTGCACAAATAAAGTTATCATCAATCTTGGCAATGGAGGTAGCTCCTTTCACTTTCACCGCGACATCTATACATGCTAAAGACAAACAGAACCACCATGACAAAAGAACACAACACAACAAAAACGCAGCTCTAGAAGAGCCCATGATGCCAAACGGACAAAAAAGGTTAAACTTGTTGGTGACGA
This sequence comes from Mitragyna speciosa, assembly GCA_024721245.1. Taxonomy (NCBI): domain Eukaryota; kingdom Viridiplantae; phylum Streptophyta; class Magnoliopsida; order Gentianales; family Rubiaceae; genus Mitragyna; species Mitragyna speciosa. The sequence continues at coordinate 22,302,494 of CM045564.1, read as the reverse complement.
CTACAATAGCTGTTTTTCGCAAAATAGAAGTGCTACTCTTTTATGCTAGCAGAGTTTGGACGGATTTAGAATACCACCTCTGGAGCAACTTCGGTTGCGGCATATCTTAACCCATTGTGCTAGGAATCTTTGAACCTATCAACTCATCTTCAACGTATGCAACAGTTAGCCTGAATTTCTGAAGGGAAAAAAAACAAATTATTACGAGCCTTAAATATTTTGTTATAAAATTATGGGATTGAGTCATTTTTTGTCACCAGATTGCATACTTTTACAACGGATATTTACAAAATTAAGGGATTAAGTTAGATTGTGTCCCAAGTTAATCAGTTAAGGCTGATAAAGACGATAATCCATTAGCACAATCCATATATCATACAAGATAAGCTCTGGTATCCATCAAGTTTTTCTAAGTCTTCTACACTTTTTTCTTTTTTGAAGAATATTTCTTCTACACTTAAAGCGCATAGAATAAGGGAAACCAATGTATAAATTAGTTCTTTATTCCATCGGTAACCCGGTTCAAATCTTTATCTCTAAATTTTCTCTGTCCCCAACTTGTACAATATTAATTCATAGCGTTTGTGAACATTCACAAACTTTGAAGATTATTTTAGTAAATATATATATAAATACGTTTGTGAAAATTCACAAACTTTGAAGGTTATTTGAATAGATATACATATAAATTCATGCATGTGGCAGATGTATGAATTGAGGATAGAAGGGTCAAAGAGTCGTAAGTAACCAAATGGTGCATGAAAGAATGTCTCAATCAGATACCAAAATTAGATTAACCACTAATCTAATACATATACCAACAGTTTATACACATTATCTAATACATATACCAAAAGTTTCTACACATTCACACACTAGAAAGGGCAGAATAATTGAATACTAAGGTCTCTCTTCAGATCACATTCTCATATAGTTACTTACTGTCTTTGAATATTACGAGTTTTATATTACATAAGTCGTGGATCAATCTGAGGTATTGTGCAAACTGGCTCCAAGCACCACGGGTTTAAGAAGTCAAATATAAATCATATTGGCTGATACGTTAAGCATAGTTAACTAATTCGGCGGTTCAACCGGTCAATCTGGTGAACCGAACAAGAAAGTGATCAATTAGGTTATTTTGGAACTCGATCGGTAGTTAAACCAGTAAGCCCAGCAACACAGTCGGATTTCAATGAATCTAATGGTCAAAAAATTTTGCAAAATTTGCAATTTTTTTTTTTTTTAAAGTTTGATCCTACAACATCGTGCAGAGTAAAAAACAACTTAACTACTGTCTGTCATTATTATTACAATTCTCTTTATCTTTTTATCTACTATTCAAAAATTATTTATATTATTATTTATACTAAATATCTTGTATTAAATACTTATAATCTTAAATTTGCTCTAGAAAATATTGTTTTAGTGAGTCACCGACTGAATTATCTTACCCACTCATTAAAGCAGCTCTTTGTTTTTGTATTTACTTTTTTTAAATTTTTATTATTTACGTGGTATATTATACAATAATATTAAATTTGCTCTAGAAAATATTATTGATTGATCGAGTACCTCGATGATCCGCTATCTTTGCCTTTGCCCGCTTCGTATTCAAGTTGGATTTAATAACTATGACTAGCCGGTTAATCATAAATTACCCCGTTAATTAGCTTTGGATTAGATCACTAATTACTTTTTTCGCCCCTCTCCCCCGGGGCCCCACGCCCTCGATCCCTCCTATGTCACAAATGTTGCTTCTGGTAAGAAGAATGGTGTCTGCCAATGTCAATAGCCAGCAAGAGATGCCTTCAGCTGTTGGAGAAATGTAGGAATATGAAGCAGCTTAAACAAGCTCATGGACAAGCCATCACATGTGGGCTTGGAGCCAATAGCTATGCCCTTAGTAGACTCTTGGCCTTCTGCTCAAACCCAATTCATGGCAGCTTATCCCATGGATATAAAATCTTTGAACACATTGCGAACCCCACAATTTGCATTTGCAACACAATGATCAAAGCCCTTTTGCTCAACAATGAATTTGAAAAGGCCGTAGAAATTTACAAAGCCATGTTGAGAAATGGGATGTGCCCAGATAATTACGCACTTCCTTATGTGTTAAAAGCTTGTGCAAACTTGAAAATTTGTAATCTTGGAGAGTTAGTTCATGGGCATTGCTTAAAATTGGGATTCTTGTTAGATAGTTATGTGGGCAATTCTTTGATTGCCATGTACTCTAGTTTTCTCAATATGGAAGCAGCAAGATTGGTTTTTGATGAAATTCTTAGGCCTTGTTTTGTGTCATGGACTTTATTGATTAGTGGTTATGCAAAAATAGGAGATGTTTATGTAGCAAGATTGGTTTTTGATGAGGCAGGATTGAAGGATAGAGGGATTTGGGGAGCTATGTTGTCTGGTTATGTGCAAAATAATTGCTTTAAGGAAGGTTTACAGTTGTTTAGGTTGATGCAATTAGATGGGATTGAACCAGATGAGGCTATTCTTGTTAGTGCTCTTTGTGCTTGTGGTCATTTGGGTTGTCTTGATATTGGAATTTGGGTGCATAGGTATGTTGGAAAATGGAATCTGCCATTTAGTGTTAAGTTGGGCACTGCTCTAACAGACATGTATGCCAAATGTGGGTGCTTGGATTTGGCAGAGAAAGTGTTCTATGAAATGCGAGAGAGAGATGTTATTTGTTGGAATACTATGATTTCAGGTTTTGCAATGAATGGAAATGGCAAAGGGGCTCTTAGATTGTTTGGAGAGATGGAAAAGAATGGGATCAGGCCCGATGATACTACGTTCATTGCCATGTTTACTGCTTGTAGTTATTCTGGCATGGCCCATGAAGGTTTAAGGTTGTTGGATGTTATGTGCAATGTGTACGGAGTGGAACCAAAAAGTGAACATTACGGATGTATCATTGACTTCCTTAGCCGTGACGGACTTTTAGAAGAAGCAAACAATATAGTTCAGAGGATGCCTAATTCCAATGGTTCCTCAGAGGAAGCAGTTGCTTGGAGAGCATTGCTAAGTGCTTGTTGCAGCCATGAAGATATTCATTTGGCTGAGGCTGCTGCTGAGAAGCTTGTGCAACTTGAACGCCACAGCGGAGCGTATGTGCTGCTGTCAAATGTGTATTCTGCTGCAGGAAGACATGATAGCGCAAAAAGAATGCGGGAGAAGATGCAAAGAAGAGGAATAAATAAGACACCTGGTTGCAGCTCAGTGGAGATTAATGGTGCTGTTCATGAGTTTATTGCTGGTGAAAAGACGCATATGTGCCTGGATGAAGTACGTGGAATCCTGGAGATAATTAATAGGCAGTCCCATTTTTCATGGGGTAACTCGAGATTTTTCTTACAAGATCATGTTGCATGACTAATGAGTACAATAAGCACTATCGACAATGTGTTATCCGACATGTTACGATGGGTTGTCAATATAAAGACTAATTTACCTTAACCGTGCTAACACTTGCTCTATAGAGTTGGCTGTTATAATCTTTAGTTAGTGACAGCATAGTACTTTAATTGAGGGTTGTGCTCCTCTTCCAAGTGATCAGTGACTGTTATTATCTTTAGTTAGATCCACTAGTATAATTTGTTTGTGCGGTGCTTGATATACATTCAATTTTCATTGTTTCCACGGGTACGCTCCTGAGAACAATAAATTTTCACTTTCCTTGTTTACAAATTAGAACTTTCCCGATGAGATTGTCACGACAGGAAATGTTTCTGCTATCTTCTTCTGCATCCGGAAATTAGCTTGCCCGTGAGTGTGTACTGGTACAGAAAATTTTTAGCATAGCATTTGCCCCTATATTTTACACTTTTTCTCAGCATATAAAAACTACCGCAAAAGAACATAATAGTGATTGACATTTTAACCCCTTCGCAGTAGGGGAAACTAAGAAGACAAAAATTTAATGAAAGTTATTATGAGCTACAATGCATTCTATGAACAGACCTCAACTTCTTGATCTGCTCTGACGGTGTTATTGTTGCTTTTTCTGGGGAAAAAATTTAAAAAACTATTTCTACTAACATCTAATGTGTAGGATTATATGTAGATTAAAACACAAAATCTGCATCAGAAAGTTCTAGCACTTTGTGAATCCCAATTGGATTTACACCTTGCCTGAACGAGTTGCCTTCGATGTACCTGTGGCAATTATCTGTCAGGACCCCGATACATTTTCCAAAATGTGGAAAGTAGCAAACAGAAAATGAGAAGTCGCACTCACATTTCTTTCAAGAAGGGATGCTTGTAGAATACATCAGGGATCCTCCCAGAAAATTGATTGTGATCCAAATACCTAAAAGAAGATGCAAAACACAGACACGTCAAAATGCAGCACAAAACAATTTTCAGTCCCAGCATCTTTTATGGCATTTGCAATCAAACAATATAAAAGTTGTACAAAGGAGTGAAGAAGCGCAAGCTACAACATCAGTATTCATCCCCAAATATGTTGAAATGAAATGTAAAAGTTAGAATCAGACAAGATTATATTGACTAGTCTTGGAACTAATGATTAATAATGAATGCACACAAGTAAAATAAACATAGTTCAAACATTTTAATCAAAGGCTTTCAGTTCTTGGGTCAAATACAGTACCAGGATGAATATAACAGGCCACGAATTAGATCTTTTTGGTTATCATCATTTTGTTCTTTTGCGGGTTTTGTATACAACCAGGATGCATAAGAGGTAAAAAGTATCTTTGATTGACTTGTCCTATCCTAGACCAGAACACCCCCGTTTTCCCAAGACAAGATTCAGAGTCCAGGCGTGCACAGAAAAAGGGCATGAATGTAACCTAGGAAGGTGAAAGGACGAGACAATAATAAATTCAACTAGGTTTTCAACAACTTTTGTAAATGTGGAAAAGTTCAAGAAATTGCAACATGCGAAGACGAATATGTTTTTGCTGATGTGAACCTAACAATGTAACAGATCTCTAATTCTCAGCAAGGATAAAAGGGGGAAAAAGGAAAGATGTATTGAGATGCAGACTCGTTTACCCAACAAGACTTGGGCATGTGCGTCTAGGCAGTATGAAACTCAACAACTAAACCTCTCCTGATTAATTCCAAGAATATGGAGCACTTTTAGGACATCAAATACAAGCAAACTGTATCAAATCTGTCAGGAAATAAGTTTGCTTGACATGGTAAATCCAAGAGAGAACAGATTTTTCAAACACATTTTCAAACAAACAATTAGCAACACAAAATTTTGTTAATTCTAAAATCAAAAGCACATACTAGAGTATGGACATCAGCTAAGAACACTTACAAGTAAGTTAATTTAGGAATATGAGCAAGGCTAGATGGAACAAATCCAGACATTTTGTTGTAGGATAGATATCTGTTTCCAATAAAAGAATGAGAACAAAGCAACATCAATAAATTTTAGAAAGGAAATGATCCAGAAAATTAATAAGACCAGCATAGCTTGTATAAACATCCAAACTTACAAGATTTCTAAGTTTGTCAAATTTGCAAGCTGTGCTGGAATGCCTCCAGTCAGATAATTATTGTTTAAGTAACTGCACCAGAGTTGCATGGACAGTTATCCTTAATGTTAGTATATCATCTATGAATTTCCAACAAAGTATAGTTACAATGAAACATTTTCCTACTTAAATAGCTTACATGTTACGAAGTGCTGGAAAGCATCCATCGATCCTTATGAGTTCTCTTATAGTACCAACCAAATGATTGTTACCAACATCCCTAAATAAAGATGAATTGCACATGAAATTATCCACTAAAAACAAGTCTCGTGCACGAAAAGGAGAATAGGGGGGAAAAAATAAGCAGACAAGAGAGGATAAAGGGTTGATAGAAAATTACAAATGCCGCAGATTTTGTAAAGTGCCTAATTCAGGAGGAATTCGCCCCGTAAAACGATTTTCATGCAATTGAAGATAACGAAGCTCAGGAAGATTAGCAAGCTCCTTTGGGATTTCGCCTTTAAAATTATTAAAACTCAAATAGCTGCAAGATATCATACAAGGTTGTTCTTTAGATGTCTAAGACCGTTAACTCATTCAAACTTCCATCAGAAGCAAGCATGCAAAAAAGAAATACTTACAGATGTGTTAGCTGCTTCAGTTCACCTATTTCAGGAGGAATAGCATCTTGAAGCTTATTCCACCTCAAGTTGCTAACAAGATAACCAAAACAGAAAAGAGCAAACAATTAGAAAACAATGCAATTGAGCAACTAAAATATGGCCAACTTAGTTCTTCCACTTAGGAAACAATTAAAATGAACATTTTTCCTTGTATGTCAAAATGTTTTTCCAAGGAAAAGGAGTGAGCACTTAATGTTTTCAATATTTCTCCAAGGATCTGATTATCCAAATATGCACACATATCTAGTTTATTACCATCTTATCAAACTGCTTGTCTGATGCTAAACATAAAAGGAGATCCGAGATGAAACATTTACCATATTTGCATGAGCACCAATTAAGAGGTTTTAAAATCAATCAAATGAGGAAGTAAGAGATGTACAGTATTTTGAGACGCTTCAATCGCTCAATTTGGGGAGGAATTGGTCCTGTAAGCTTGTTATTATGGAGATCCCTGCCATATTCAGAAAAATAAAGCATATTTTAGGAGTTTAATTCAGAAAGAAAGGTACATATTTTCAACAGTTATAAGCTACTTCAACTCATGACTGGGCTCAACGTGGCCTCTCAAGAAGGGGCACATTTTTGGAGAACAGGGGAGAAAGGACTACTCAGAAACTTCTTATTGTCACATCCAGCAAATAAACAGCGAAAATTACGTGCTAAACTATAAAAAAATGTCAGATGGAAAAAGAATTTCATATAAAGCAAACTAAAAATCATACAGTCTTGTGAGATCCAACAGATTAGTCACAGCAGTAGGAAAAGGGCCGACAATGGAAACTGCATAAACTTCCCTGCAAGTCCACAAGGAAGAACAAGATACTTCAAAATACAATTATTATCCTCCAACTGAATTAAGAATCAGATATACCATATCAATGACCAAGATGCCAAAAAATAGCAAGGTAAAACTTACAGTTCGGTGACTACTTTATAATCGCCAACCGTGGAGTGGGAACATGTAACACCAGACCATGGTGGCAAATCACCCTCTCCACAGGGATCTTCTCCAACCCAAGCATAAACCACCCTCCATCCAAGAGAAGCTTTGATCTCATTTAGAGCTTTAACTGTAATAATCCATCAAGGAATATAAAAGTCCACAGAGCTTCCTCTAAGCTCAATTCAGACATGCTTTAGCAGTCTTATTATCTACGTGTTCGGTATGAACAAACTACTGCAACTCTCCCCCGCCCCTCCAACAAATTAGTATGACGCCTTACGCGAATTTTACAAACGCAAGCACTTATTTTAATACATTTCATTACTTATCATGAACCTGAATGTACTTCTTCAAAGAAATCTTATTTAACCAATAATTATTCAACAACCAAAAATCAGAATACTTGCTGAAGAATGCTTTAGGTTTTATGTTAAACAGAAAAATCCAACTTTGTCCAATCAAATTTGATCATAGAAAATCTAAGCAAATAAATATCAGTTTCAATGACGGTACCACTTTATTTATGCTTTTAAGTACATTAATTTAAATCAATCAATTAGGTTTAGTTAAGCAGTAATGACTTCGTAAATCAGGTTATAATGATAATAATTTCCACTTAATCAACTAATGATTTACTAATCCGAAATGAGAATATTCCAAAAAAGGAACAAAAATAATTGAAAATGATGCAAAAGGTAAATTGAAGGAACAGATCGGAATGAAAAATCGAAAGAAGAAGAAATTAAGTTTACCGTCTCGCTTGAGAGTTTTGCAGAGAACGACGACGTTTAACTGCAGAAGCACGAGGAGAAGGATAAAAATAGCCGAGGAGGACCACCGAGGATCACTCGCCATTCCGGCCAAATATCAATGCGACGTCGTTCCTGTTCGATTTCTTTCTCTCCTTTTTAATTTATTTATTTTTAAGTTTCAGATCAAAAGAGTGAGGGAGTGATGAGATGTCAGCTATGGCCAACGACGCGGAACGAATGGGAATGGTTTGCTACCTTTTTTTTTTTTTTTTTTTTTTTTGGGCTCCTGATTTTCTTCGTCGGTGGATTTTTTTAATTTTAATTTTTAATTTATTTCATTCCTTTTTTTTGTTTTGTCTTTTTTATTTTAAACTAATTTTTAGTACTATTACTCACATAGGGAGTAGTTTTTAGGGTAAAATTGTAAATTACGCCAATCCGCAATTACAAGACTTGGATATTTTTAGTGATTTATACGTAGCTAGTATAAATTTATTTATACCATCGTAAAGGGACTTGAATTCTCTCTAAGTGTATGTTTACCCTAAAATGTGTGTTAGATAAAAAAATGTAAAAATAAAAAATATTGCATTTCAAAGTGCACATAGACAAGGTTACCTTTTTTTTTTTAAAAAAAAAAAGATAAGGTTACTTTCAAATTCAACGTCTAAAATCAGAAGATTTAATGATTTTAAACTTATTCTTAAAGTTTATTGCTGATGCATAAACATTGGAATTCGAAGATAAAAATACGGAATACATCCAATTCAAGATAGAATTTTAAGTTTAGGTTTTAAAATTTAACAAATGTGTTATATTTGCGAAAATGGACTCAAGCAGAATTTTTTATTTGTGCAGACTTTTTGCAACCCTTTAATTTAAGAAAACAAAAAATTTAAGACTTCTTCATGTCTTCTTTATGAGTACTACACCAAATTAAAGAAGGCCCTGCAGAGGCCCTAATATCCCGTGGGAGGTGGGATCCATTGTTTTTCCTATTCTTCATGAAAAAGCATCATCTCCTTAATCTTTATCCCCCACAACGCCAAGGTAAAACAACAGTGCAGCACATCGGAGGATTTTTATTAAGGGAAGAAACCAAAGCTAAAACTGGCAAGAAATTAATCAGAAAAAGGCAATAACTTTCAAGAAACAACGAAATAAACCAACCAACACAATGCAAAAAACTTGCAAGTGTTAGACCAAGAAAGTTGCCAAAGTAAAAGTGAAAACTTGCACAATTGAAACAAAGGGGAAAATGTCAAGAAATTACAACTGCCTGAGAAGCTTGCAAAGTAAAAATAATGTAAACATGCAAGATATTAATCATTGATATATGAGTCTGGAATGTACATTAGTACATGACTAAGTATATATTTCTGACATATGAAAACTAAAGACTGGCCAAAAAGACAAATTTGCCACCATATTATGGTCAAGCCATTGAATTCCCAATCCCACCACCCTTCTTAACCAACAGCTCAGCTCCAAGAATTAATGAAACTCATGGGCTTCTCTTGATTAATCTTGGCTCCACCTTTCTTCCCACCAAATTCAACGAAGACCTTCATGATCATGTTCATTGTTGATGCCTTGTCTGCATCTATTCAGGACTGACCATTTCCACGCTTGTTTTTGCTGCTTCCAGTCTTCATACTAGTCGGCTGCACCACTCCAATTTCAGCCTTGTTTATCAATTTCACTGATAATCCAAAAACAAGTGTGGAAATAGCAACTCCTGAAAACAAGAAAGATGAGGAAAAGAACGAGGCTATATAACTCAGATTGATAATATTCATAAAGAAAGTAACTGCTAAGACGAGGTTTAAGGTAAGGAAAAACTTCAAGAAAAGGAATCGGATGGAACAGTATGAAAAGTGGTCTAATGATGAATATGGTGAGAATTCAGTTGTGAAGAGGGTTGGGTCCAGAAGGGACTAATCTTTTTTCTACACCATATCTTGGGTCAATCTCATAATCTGATGGTGGTGGCGGTGGAGTTGGGAATGGTGGGCAGTGGCGGATTCTTTGAAGCTGATAGCACTTGATCATGGCAGGTGGGCTTTGCATGGTGCCGCTTCTTGAGACTGTGTTCCAAGATTTTCTGAGTTCATTCTTGCCCTGAAACATCTGATAATTGTAGCCCTGATGCTTCTGGATTGAGCCCTGTCTTGATTGTGGAACTCTACTGGATGTGGTGGCGGTGGTGACTGATAAGAATAGCAAGAAAACCAGCCATGCCAGAAAAGTAGTTCTTGAAGATTGAGAGGTCTTCATGGTGGTGGAATTTATTATGGTTAGATCAGAGAATTGAGAATGAAATGAAAGAGAGATGGGATGATTTGAGTAATTGTGAAAGCTGGAGATTAATATGTGAGGTTTGGGAGAATGCTGTGGTCATCACATATACTACGGCTACCGTCTTATATCATCATCATCAATGGAGTCACGAATATATGTTGCATTGAATCAAATGCTGTCGTAGGTGTATTTATATCTATTCCTAGCTAGCCCCTAGCATTGACTCTCTGTGTGTGTGTGTGTGTTTGTGTGTTTTGTGTGTTTGTGCGTGTGTGTGTGTTTGTGTGTGAGATATATATATATATATATATATATAGAGAGAGAGAGAGAGAGAGAGAGAGAGAGAGAGAGAGAGAGAGAGAGAGAGAGAGAGAGAGAGAGAGAGAGAGATGCATGGGATTAGGGGGATGGTTCTAGTGATTCAAAATGGCTCTGCAATTAAGTTTGTGGGACAATCAAAGATTAGGACTCCTTAGTCAAGATCAAGAAAGCTCATTATGTAACGGGATCGGTTAGATGGCTTTTATTAAGGTAGAAACAAACCTTGACCGAATATCAAGCTGAATAAGTTTTTTTCCATCTTAATACTGATAACTTTTGGAAATTGAATTCAGATTAGAGACTTACTGATTAGGTAAATTTGAATTTCGGAACTTGATATTCATAGTTAGCCTGGAGTTGAGGAGAAGGGCTATATAGATGTTGCATAACAAGTCGTTGGAATGACTTATCTATTGTCACCAATTTCTGATTAATCCAGCTGATTATTGTGTGTTCTTTTTAATATTTTTTTGACTAAAGTTAATTAGGAGTTTGTTCTTGAATACCCCCACCGATTCAATCAAGCCTAAGGGGTTCCAACCATTCAAAAGTTACCATCAAAGCTCAACACTGATTTTCCACTTTGATTAATAGGAGCAAAAAAATTCATATTGTGCAGAATATTGAATTCGTGTGATGATGTCTGCTTCCATTTCCTATAGAAACCCATGCTTTGACTTGATGCCACTACCATTGTTCCCATTTTACAACCACAATTTTATTGATCTCTTAATTTTCTAAGAGAAAAACACGAACCCACTAAAAGAAAGACAAAAAAAACCCAAAAAATTTTAAGAAATTTGTTGAAGAAGGTTAAAAATTTCACCAAATTTTAGAAGGAAAAAGTTAAATTAAAAAAAGTAAGATGTAAATATTAACCGCCTATTTAATAGGAGGAGTGTTTTGTTTATTATTTTTGTCCTTTTCTTTGGGAAAAATAAGAGAAAGTCAAGTGTAATAATTTTAGTCCAAAGAAAAAAAAAACCGAAATGCATCTGTAAAAAGTTTTGACTAATTTTGTCCTATTATTTGTTGCCACAGATCCATGCCACCTGGCATACTTCGTTGCACTTTAGACTTCAGAATCATGTACATTTGTCTTCCAAGCCTTAATCTTTGATGAACCTTGTTAGTCAATTTGTTATAAAGGTTTTCTGATAAAGTATTTTTTTCCGTTTATATATTTTTTTTATTACGTTTGGAACCTGAAGAACTAGCTTTGTATGGAATTATGGCTGTGTTTGGATAGCAATTTTTGGAGATTTTTGGAAAAATTTTTTGGGAATTGTGTTTGGTATGAGAAATTTTTTGGTCGAGAAAGTACACAAATTTTTTGGTCAAACTTTTTTCACCAAAATTTCATTTGAAATTTCAAATGAACTTTAGAGATTTTTTTGTAATTATTCACAAAAATAAGCATGTTTGTGTTCAAAATTTATTTTAAAAAACTAAAAAAGTCGCGAGTAATAAAATGAGATCTATTTTTAGTAGATTTTGAGGTCGTACGATGAACTGGATGACAAAGTAGACGTTTGCTTCTTTAAGCAAACAAGTGGACGACGAATCGGAAGTCCGTTTCTTTAAGTGAACGTCCACTAAGACACAAAAATGTCTTAGCGGACATTCGCTTCTTTAAGCGAACGACCACTTCTTCAAGCGGACGTCTGTTTCTTTAAACCACTATTATGTCACATTAAAAAAATTTTTACATTCAAACATTTTTTCATCTTTTCCAAAAAATAAACAAAAAATAATTCAAATAATTTTTTCAAATAATCTTCAAAAAACACTTCAAATAATCATATCCAATCGGAGCCATTATTTTTTTCCTTAGGATTGAGCTAAATATGGAAGATTTAAAATTATTCTTAGCTTTTGCCAATCCATAAAACGAAATAAAAAAGAAAACAAATAGATAGACACATATACTGAATAAAAAGAACCGCGTCTATTTTGTTATCGTGCACCCTTTTTGTAATTTGCCTCTACTTTTCAGAATATTCTGAGCATCAAATTAAAGAATCAATCAGCCAGCCAATTGAATTCGAAAAACAATCCAACAGAAAAAGGTAACGAAGGCTATGGAGATAAGCCAATGATAAATTTCTCTAGTCGTTGTCAGTGTCGAGTGCTTGCTACTCAATGTTTGTTTATCTTGCACGCCTAGCAGCCCTCGATAATTTACTTCACAGTTTCTAATACAAACTTCAAATATATGCATGGCAAATCTTTGAATTTTTAAGATTTTTTTTCAAATTTTTTTTAATCATAAAAAAGTCTAATTTTTTTGGATCTTGAGAAATTCGACTTTTTCTATGTGACTTCAAATATGATGCAGTTTGACACAATATTTATCATAATTTTTGGACTTAATCTATAGAAAAAATCAAGTTAGATTTATAAATAACTTTTTTGACAATGTAAATTTTAGCTATTTTGGCCACCTAATACAAATTCTAATCTCCAAAATTCCGTGCACGCAATAGAAAAAAGAACATGCGACTTTTTCTTAAAAAGTAAATCTCGTGTCTACGTTATTTTAACTATCAAAGCCGCCATTTTCTTTATTCATCTTTGATCACTTAGTTGACTACTCCAGCTATGGCCCTTGCTACATTATCCATCTTCTTCCTTCACCTCTCTCTCTTCTTGGTCCATTCATCATCATCTTCTTCTTCTTCTTCACATGTCTCAATCTCTGTTACCCCGAAAACACTATCCAAGTCGGGTGACCCGGTTAGTATCCACTGGTCAGGTGTGGACTCCCCATCCAAACTTGACTGGCTTGGAATTTACTCCCCACCCACCTCCTCCAATGACAACTTCATTGGCTACATCTTTCTCTCCACCTCATCCGGGTGGGAATCCGGATCCGGGTCCATTTCAATCCCACTGGTCAACTTAAGATCCGAATACCAGTTCCGGATCTTCCGGTGGACCCAGTCTGAGATGGCCAATGCTACGCGGTTTGACAATGATCATAATCCATTACCAGGAACGGATCACAAGTTGGTGGAGTCGGATCGGATCGGGTTTGAACCAGGTCGGGGACCCGAGCAGGTGCACTTGGCGATGACGGGTCGTGGGGGTGATATGCGGGTTATGTTTGTGACCCATGATGGGAAAGAGAACTCTGTGAGATATGGGTTGAACCGGAGAAAGATGGAGCGGATTGTCGGTACTCGGGTCTTGAGGTATGAAAGGGAGGACATGTGCCATGCACCTGCTAATGATAGTGTAGGTTGGAGGGATCCTGGTTATATACATGATGGTGTCATGACTGATTTGAGGCATGGAAGGAGGTATTATTATCAGGTAATTAAATCTTGGATCAATTAATTAATATCATTCCATGTGGATTAAAATTTTAAAAAATGTTCATCAATGTTAACTGTTGCATTCAATTCAATGCCAAATTACTATTCATCACTCCAATTAGTGTAGTTGCAACTTAAGTATATTTAAACAGTCTTAGCTGGTATGGTTTCCTCTATGTACAAGTTACATCTATCTCATATGGTAATAGATCAAGAAAGTATTACTTGGCTTATAATCACTAAGTTGATATAATGGTAAGTTAACTCCAATCATCTAGAGTTATATGTGCTAATTGTTGCCTTGGTATCATGGTTGGTTCTATAATGTAGTGATTTTTGGAAGTTAGTTAAAAAAGTCTCCTCTGTGACCAAAAGTAGTTATTGCATCACAGGTTGGTGGTGATTCTGGGGGATGGAGTGACATTTTCAGCTTTGTGACAGCGAAGGCCCATTTAAAAGAAACACTGGCTTTCTTGATTGGTGACATGGGGACAGCAACACCATACACAACCTTCGATCGCACACAGTCGGAAAGCAGTACGACTCTGAAATGGATCAGTCGTGATATTGAAGCACTTGGTGACAAGCCTTCATTTATCTCACATATAGGAGACATCAGCTATGCTAGAGGATACGCATGGTTGTGGGACAATTTTTTCCATCAAATAGAACCTGTTGCCTCCAAAGTCCCCTATCATGTATGCATTGGTAATCATGAGTATGATTGGCCATCGCAGCCTTGGAAGCCTGATTGGGCCAGAATTGTTTATGGTAAAGATGGTGGTGGTGAGTGTGGGGTGCCCTATAGTCTCAGGTTCAATATGCCTGGAAACTCTTCTGAACTAACAGGGACAAGAGCACCTGCCACAAAAAATCTCTACTATTCCTTTGATTTTGGGGTCGTGCATTTTGTGTACATGTCAACCGAGACAAATTTTCTTCCAGGAAGTGACCAATATAACTTCTTGAAGCATGACTTGGAATCAGTTGACCGAAAAAAGACTCCTTTTGTGGTTGTTCAAGGGCACAGGCCCATGTACAGCACCTGCCACAGGCCTAAGGAGGTCCCTTTGAAGGAGAAATTAGTTGAACACATAGAACCTCTGTTGGTGAAGAATAAAGTGAATCTTGTATTATGGGGTCATGTGCATAGATATGAAAGGTTTTGTTCTCTGAATAACTTCACTTGTGGGAGCTTGGACAAGAATAGGCATGACAATTGGAAGGCATACCCTGTCCACGTAGTGATTGGAATGGCAGGACAAGACTGGCAACCTGAGTGGGATCCGAGGGAAGACCATCCTAATGATCCTGTTTTTCCACAGCCAGAGCAGTCGTTTTTCCGGGCCGGTCAGTTTGGCTACACAAAACTTGTTGCTACAGAGGAAAAACTGACATTTTCTTTTGTGGGAAATCATGATGGAGAGGTGCATGATGTGGTGGAAATAATGGCACCGGGTCATGTTCTTCTCAGTGACGCTGGTGCAAGTAATGAGGAAGCCACTGAATCATGGTACTATGTGAAGAACATCAGTTTACTAGTTTGTGTAGCTTTTGTTGCATATTTTCTTGGCTTCACATCACACTTTAGAAGAGATGCTGCCTTGGATAAGAACTGGGCTCGTTTAAAGGCTGAAGATGTATGATTTTTCTTTCATCTTTTGTGTAACAGATTTTTTTAATCATTAGCAAGTGATAAGATTGCATTGCAAGGTGTGTGTGTATATATATATTTATATAAAACTTATACTATTACAATTGGGAAAAGGTGCTTGGTGAGATTTAAACGCTTGACTTCTAGAGTAGAGTCGTAGAGTTCTAACTTCTCGACCTTCTATTCGCTCCTGTTAGGTATACTTGCAAATTTGTATTCTTTCTTGACAGTACGTTCAAATTCAGTTGAACCTTGGACAGACAATTCAAATCTACTGTCCAATAGTCTTGAATTTTTTAACTGAAGAATCCTTTCTAATTCATCTGGCATTTGGGCTCACTTTGCTTATTTGTAAATATTTCCGGGAGAATATTTGAACGGAATTGCTCCTGTTAGGTATACTTGCAAATTTGTATTGATAGTACGTTCAAATTTAGTTGAACCTTGGACAGACAATTCAAATCTACTGTCCAATAGTCTTGAATTTTTTAACTGAAGAATCCTTTCTAATTCATCTGGCATTTGGGCTCACTTTGCTTATTTGCAAATATTTCCGGGAGGATATTTGAACGGAATTGCTCAAAGGTAATTGCTCTAGTTAATTAAGCGATTTGACCGATCATTGCTACATCATTGGTCAAAAACCGAAGTTTGGTCTCATTATAGTTTCGGCTGCTTTGCTAAATAAAATTACTGATCATTTCTATACGATTGGTCAAAAACTAACATTTGGCCTCATAATGGTTTTGACTGAATTTGCTAAATAAAAATACCAAAATTTTAAAAGATTTGATCTTCTTTATATTGATCATGCAAAAACTTCTCTAGTTCAAAACATTAACAACGTTGCCTTACATGATATCATATCTATACTACTTTTAATTTCTCTCTTGAAGAGATCTTTTTCACCCTGTACACAAAACTATTTGGGTAATGTAATGAAACGGAATATATGTCTTAATCTAACTCAAGCTATACATGTTTACTTTGTTAAATCTTAATTTTCAAGGTCGAATTTTCACTTAGCCAAATTTGGATAAATTTTTTGAGCAATGGAGATAAATTAGTTTGAGATACACACGAATTGACATAAAACAATACTTAATTTACTAATTTAAAAGTTGCACATGAATTGATCTAAAACACTACTTGGCCTACAAAATTGAAAGAAACTAACCCAAAACAATACCAATGATTTAATACATTTACTTTGTTAAAACTTAGTTTTAATGTTCAAATTTTCACTCTAGCCAAATTTAATCATCTTTGCATTGCACGAGTCTTTCGGATAAACCTTATGAACGAGGGAGATGAATTAATTTAAGTATAAACAAGTTGACTGAAAACATTACCTTACCGACAAATTTAAAAGAAATTAGCTCATTTTTAATGTGAACAAGAAAAAATCTACGTGATCAAACAAAAATTTAGTAAAAAAGAAAACTATCATCAATACGTTGCTTCAAGCGCAAAACAGAATGACCATAATGACCCAGTTGGCACAAAGATATTTTCAGATAATTTGCAGCTTAAGCAATGCTAGTTATCCTTCCCTGTCTCTTACCAGATATACCGATTTCCATCTCAACCCATTGGCTAATTGGTAGCCTATCAATAAACAACTTGCACCAAAACAATCCCTCTACCACCAGGCACCCCCAATTGTCCTCCAATATAGAAAGTATAGTTTCAGATGCGCGTTGAAAATTAATCAGTTCAGATATGTGATGATGATTTCTCTAAGCCCATTATTAATCATCTTTTATCTTTTCTTGATCACCCCATTAGCATCTTCCAAAGTTTCCATCTCAGTAACCCCAAAAACAATTCCCAAATCAGGCGATAATGTAACGATCCAATGGTCCGGAGTTGACTCGCCGTCCAAACTCGATTGGCTCGGCATTTACTCACCGCCCAACTCCTCCCACAACAACTTCATTGGCTACTTTTTCTTGTCTTCATCGCCCCAGTGGCAATCCGGGTCGGGCTCCATTTTCTTCCCGTTGATAAACCTCCGGTCCCAATACCAATTCAGGATATTCAGATGGTTCGAATCCGAAATCAACCCGAAGCATAGGGATCACGACCACAACCCCTTACCCGGGACCAAGCATTTGTTGGCGGAGTCTGAAGGAATCGGGTTTGAACCGGGTCGGGGCCCGGAGCAGATCCACTTGGCTTATACGGGTAAGGAAGATGAGATGCGGGTCATGTTTGTGACCCCGGATGGACAAGAGAATTCTGTGAAATATGGGTTGACCCGGGAGAAAATGGATCAACTTGTAGGTACTCGGGTCGTGAGGTATGAGAGGGAAGATATGTGTGATGCTCCAGCTAATGATAGCCTCGGGTGGAGAGACCCTGGATATATTCACGATGGGGTTATGGTAAATTTGAAGAAGGGAAAGAGATACTTTTACCAGGTATATTTATTTCTTTAAAATTTTTGTGTTAAATATTAATTTTTTAACAGCGATAAGAATAAATTTTTATGCTTTTCTACTAGCTGGATAAGTGTTGCTTCTTGATTAGGATGGTCAGATCATAAACATTGTTTCTTGTTGTATGTAAAGTTGATTATTGTAGGAGGGATCAAACGTGTTTTTTTTTTTTTTTGGTAAGCGAGGGATCAAAGTTTATTTAGTTTTTACTCCTTTATTTATTGGATTTTAAGGGTTTTAACATGAATGGAATGATCTGTAAGCTAGAAAGTTACTTTATATTTTGTAATTCACTAGTTAAAACTTAGAATCATACTAATTGTCTGCAATTTAACGGATGTGAAATGAATTTTTTGCTGGCATGGATGCTATGTGAATCGTCATTGTTGTGTTTCAAAAATTGCAATGCTTCTAGATCGAGTTTGCATCTGGAAGATATCATATTTAGCATCAATACTGGCAACATTGCATTTTCCTGATGCTCTTTGTTTGGTTTCATACTTAAAATTTTTGGTGAATGGTGTAGTTCTTTCATATAGACATACACGTAAATTTTTATCTACTGTAATATGTTATTTTTACTATCATAAAGTTTATGATCTGTGGCAGTCCAGGTAGCCTAAAGAAATGAAACAAACAAGTTTCCTTAGCTACAGATTTGCAGTTTAGCTTCCATTTGAAGATTATGCTGCAAATATGAGCTTTTAGAATTTGATTTTTTGCATGCTTCAGCCTTAAATTTTTCTTGATGATTATGCAGTTGTAAGAATGGATTTAAGGTAGGTGATCGGCTTGGTTGGATCGTGCTTTAATAGATCTTCTATTTTCTACCTGTCTTCTTTTAATGGGTTGTGAAGTGAGGGTAATTTGTATGATATGCACTTAAGGTGGCTTTCTTGCTCTGATAAAATCATAAGCATCTTGCTGGACCTGCATTGGCCTCATCTAGGAGTTATGCCATCCCTCTAAATGATTGTTATTGGAGTTCCCTTTGTAATGCGATGTTCTTTGTATACTCTTGTTGTCTTTTTCTCCTCTAGATCCAAAACTTGAATTTGCTTCTTGATGTTATTGCAAGTTAAGAGTTTTTGTCTTAGCTTTCATTAGGCATCTGAAATATAGGAAGACGTGACCTTAGTCCTTAAAAGTCTAATTTTGAAGCAAATAATGCACTCCAATTTGCGCACATACATTGGTGGACCTGATGTTAGGCATTTAGGATGTATTCTGCTTATGTGCCTTATGTTTTGATGTGGAAGATTGTCTAATTACCAAGAAGAATCTATATTTAACAGGTTGGCAATGATTCTGGTGGTTGGAGCATGATCAACAGCTTTGTTTCTCAAGATGGAAATGCAAATGAAGTTGTAGCTTTCTTATTTGGGGATATGGGGACTGCAGCACCATACTTGGGTTTTCGCCGAACTCAGCAGGAAAGCATATCAACCATCGAGTGGATCAGACGTGACATTGAAGCTCTTGGAGACAAGCCTGCTCTAATATCCCATATTGGAGACATCAGCTATGCAAGGGGCTACTCTTGGTTGTGGGACAACTTTTTCACTCAGATTGAACCTGTTGCCTCCCAACTGCCTTACCACGTATGCATTGGTAACCATGAATACAATTGGCTGCTACAGCCTTGGAGACCTGACTGGTCCTACTCGATATATGGAAAAGATGGTGGTGGTGAATGTGGTGTACCTTACAGTCTCAGGTTTATCATGCCTGGAAACTCTTCGGAACCAACAGGAACACGTGCACCAGCCACTAGGAATCTTTACTATTCTTTAGATTTGGGGCCAGTGCATTTTGTATATTTTTCAACTGAAACGAATTTCCTTAAAGGGAGTAAGCAATATGAGTTTCTGAAGCAAGACTTGGAATCTGTTGATAGAAAAAGAACCCCTTTTGTTGTTGTCCAAGGGCACAGGCCAATGTACACCACAAGCAATGAAAACAGAGATGCCCCTATAAGGATGAAATTGCTCGAGCACTTAGAACCTCTTTTTGTGAAGAACAAGGTAACTCTGGCATTGTGGGGTCATGTACATAGATATGAGAGGTTTTGTCCTTTGAATAACTTCACTTGTGGAAGCCTGGGAACAAATGAGCAAGGGTGGGAGGCGTACCCTGTGCATGTTGTGATAGGGATGGCCGGACAAGATTGGCAACCAATTTGGGAACCAAGACAAGACCGCCCTGATTTCCCAATTTTTCCACAGCCGGGACGTTCCATGTATCGCGGGGGTGAATTTGGTTACACTAGGCTTGTTGCTACAAAGGAGAAACTTACGTTTTCTTATGTAGGGAACCATGATGGAGAGGTGCATGACATGGTAGAGATCATGGCTTCTGGTCAAGTTTTCAGTGGTGGAAGTAGCATTGATGCTACTGAGTCCGGGAAAATTGAGCAATCAACATTATCATGGTACATGAAAGTCTGCGGCATATTACTTCTGGGTGCTTTTATTGGTTATGTTTTTGGGTTTATATCGCATTCCCGGAGAGATGGTGCTTCAGGGAGGAACTGGACTCCTGTAAAGAATGAAGAAATATAAATCTAGATTTCCTTAAGAGAAGTTGCTCGAGGTTTCGCTCAACCTGCTTCGACAGGGCAACCTTGGCTCTAGTCACAGCATTGTATGATAGTCTTTAACGAGTACTCCACTGGCATAGCTAACGTCTATAGTAACATACTTGTTATTTAGATATACATCAGATTCTATGGTGAGACTTGTAAATATCACGATTGTAATGCATTCTTCTGTGATAATATATTACTGTGGAAAGTGGTTTTGGAGAAGGAATCTTACGGGTGATGTAATTTTGACACTGTTGGCTCAAAGTGATCTGCGGACTGCGGACTTGGAGTGAGTCAAGGCTATTTGGTGTATCAAAGAAAAACGTTTTGAGCAGATCCAAGTAGATGTTGTACTGCCTTTGTGCAGGATTGATTACGTTACTGTGCATGACGTACTTTTTCTTCTTTTCCCATTTTAATGGTTTGCTCAAGTTGCAGTAATTGAATTTTACGTTCAATTGTTCTCTGTTTAAACCTTGTTATTGCACATTCTGCATCTCTATGCTCGAATTAAAGGTTGTTTCTGATGTTAACAACGTAAACCAACTGGATATAGTCATCTAAATTTTATATCGTCATCATTCTCAAATATCCATGCCAAAAGGTTGGGTGATAGCAAGTGTAATTTTGTCCATATTTCAGAAGTTTTTTATTTATTTTTTTTGTGGCAAGGTAGGTGGACAAAGCGGTTTCGTTTGGCCTGGTGTGGTGAGGGAGAGAGAGAGAGAGAGTTGCACAATCAAATGTTAGAAACTTATTTTTCTTAATCACAACAAGAATAGATTTTACAATAATCAAACGTTGAATAAAGTTGCTGAACCAAAAGAATATGTAAACTCAAAGTGTGACAAAATGGAGTTGAGGAAGCTACTGCATCCAAATATGGTCTCTCACTTCGCAAGTAACTTGCGGGCACGCTGATTGGCACCTTTCACTCGTGAATTCAGTTCATCCACATCATCTGACAGATGATCGAGAGCTTTGTTTTGCCTGTATTTCCGGAGTTCACTTAGAGCATACATGAAAAACAAATACAAAGAAAGAATAGGAAATGTCATAACAACTTGCCTTTCAAGCTCCGATCCCATGTCAACAGCCATGCCCTTGAGATCACCCAGTATATTGCTCAGATCTGATAGTGCATCATCTTGCTTTGACTTCTCCAACTGATTTTATAACATCCATGAAAGATAACAATAATGAACCAAATGAAAGATTTTACAATTTTTCTCTGCTAATAGTCACTGGAATTCTAAACAAATATTTAATGTACCTCGACTTTCTGTAAGGCATTTGTCGGTTCAGGGGGAGGCGTACGAGATGCTTGCTTTCCTTTGGGGGCAGGAGCCAATCCAAGCTTTTCTCTTTGCTCTGCACTAGCTTTCTTTCCTTTCGAATTATGATCTGTAAAACCAATCCCTTATCATTAAATATCAAATATAGTCATTTCTTGGAATGGCTAACAGCACCATTTTCCTTTCTGATCTTGAATACTAAACAAGTAATGAGACAGAGTGAATAGATGATAGGAGAGAGCAGAAACCTGGTGTTATCACAGGTCCTGAAATCTCCTTGGTCTTTTTTGGCTTCCAGGGCATGGAAAACATGCCCCCAAGATTGTTCAACAATTTTTCACCCTGAAATGTGTAGTTCATAGACAATAACTAAAACCCTTATAGACGACGAGAGGGAAAATAAAATGAGACTATCCATTAAAGAAGTGGTGGAGGATAATTCTATCAAAAATCATACAAGTAATTTCCATCAATTCATCTCTGTCATAGGTCGAAATTCCCACATGAATAGCATAAAATATAACACCAACTTAATTACTATCACTTAGATTTCACGAATATCGTACGATTGATTAAATCTTTTACAATGTAAGACACTTGCTTACCTTGCTTAAATCACGGTCCATATCTACAGCCATCATATGAGTTCTGTTAATTTGTTCACCCTGCGCGTGCAAGGTATCAAGAGTACGAGTAGCATCCTGTTTTATGTCCTCTGCAATCTTCAAACAATTGTTCACGGATTTTGTGGTCTGCTGGGCCTGATCCACAGCATAATCCTCTAATTCTTGAACAGACATGCTGTCTAGGTCTCTCTTGTCTCTGGAACTATTTTTATTCCTATTCCTATTTTTAGTAGCTGTACCTCTTCCAAAATAATCATCATCATCGTCATCATCGAAAGTGTTAGATTTCTTGTCTGGTGTAATGAGCATTGGTTCAGAAGAAGTTCTTCTTGCAGGTGTTATAGTTCCATGCTTATCTGCTCCTCCAGCATTCTGATAAAGAGGGCTAGTGCTTGTAGAAGCCGAAATTCCAGGATCGCCTGGTTTTGGCTTGCCTTTCATAAAGCCAAACATTTTTGCTGAAATTAATGGTCTACAGAAAAACAAAACAATTAGCCTCAGACAAGAGAAAATTCTGAAGAACTTAAGAAACAGCTAGAACAACGTGTCAACATATATCCCTCTGAAGATCAGCATCAGAAGAAAGCAGCAAAATCTTACAATACTTTCCAGTGAATTCTTTCAAAATTCTAAAGCATATACCTCAAGTACATTATGATTCTGACTTTTGTGATGAAAGATAAACATAATCCATCATGTCACGCATTAGCAATAAAATGTTGGTTAATGCATGTAATTAGAAGTAGTACATGATGGTGCAATGCATAAACAAGGAACATTTGCAAACTAAAAGAAATATTCCGATAATCAAAGATCAAAAAAATGTTGAATTTCAAGAAATAAAGAAAAAGACAACAAAGGATAAATTGGAAAGAAAAAATAAAAAACCAATTCATACCTGAGATACAATTAACAAAAGGGTCGTATGAGAAGTTTTGTCTATACATGCAATGAAAAAACTGATGCGTAAGAGAGGAAAAAAAGTCGAAATTTTATGACAATTCTCCTCTCCTACGGGCAGAATGGCAGGAAAAAAAATGAGTTCAGAAGAATGGAAATTAGAAATCTTTTTAGGATGTACACTTTTTTCTCCTGTGAATTTTGATGGTTTTAATTGAACTGTTCAAAGGAAGAGACTTGAGGAGCCACGAAAATGCAGGGACTGAACTTGTAGGATTTTTAAACACTTGTTTGACATAGTTTTGACATCCGAGTTTTGCATATTTTAAGAATCCTTAATCTTTCCTCCACCATTTTCTTTTTCTTTTTTTTTTTTTGGCATAACCTATTGCCTCAACCACTCCATTCTCTTTTTCTTTTTCTTTTTCTTTTCCTTTTTTGGGTTTGTCAATTCCAATACCATGTGAGTGTTAAGTAAAAAAATTTCATATGCTTGTTGTTTCTTTTTTATTAGAAACTGTGAGAATAAATTTAGGCAAGTGAGAATTCAATCAAAAAGATAAATAACTTAATTATTTTATGCATGAAACCAATTGGAGATTAAAATATTAAACTCAAATGGACAACATGGTTGCTTGTCCAAAAGCCATCAATGTTCTCCCAATGCATGCTCTTCCCATTAAAAATAAGAGAAATTCGGAAATGATAATGTGGTTGGTGGGTTTGCCACACTTAAATCAATATATGAATTGCACTGAATGGCAGCTTTTGATTTGTTTTTGGTTTATTTCCAGTACAGAAGGAACCAAGATTTTCTTGCTTACGAAGGTAAAAGAAAATGACATCAAATCTTCAGGGCCATTTTCTCCTTTTTCCTTTTTAACCTACCAAAGTTCATTTGCTTCTTCTGATGTTCTTGCCTTTGACAGTTAAGTTAAAGAAAGGTGAATTCAGAACCAAGTCAATTCAATTGCTATTCATTTCTGTTATCCTAACCAAAGTAGAGATGCAAGTTCATACCAACACAATATTCAAATGTACTAAGCAGACACAAGAAATTAGAAACATGGGATATTTTAGACATGAAAGGCCAACGTTATAGCTTTGAAATACACTTGCTACTGCCAATCAAGAACAAAAAAAATTTCCGTCAATTTTGCAATTTGATACCAATAATGGATTTGCTCTTGTCGGACTAAAGGTGGCCAATACTGGACCGTCCATTCTTCCTCTATTGAGTGGCTTTTAGTTGAACAAATATCTTCCTTTTAGTAGCAAGTCAATAACATGCTCACTTTTCTGATTTGGTCCCCCCCACACAGAAGTCCAAACTCATTTTGTTTCTTGTTCATTTTAAATTGTCTTTTTTTTTTTAAATTCTAAATTCTATTTACTATTTTTAATTATATTTTCAAATTTTTCTTAAAAAAGCATTAGTAATATATGAATATCTTTCTTTATTGGCGCCAAAGTGTAGCTATTTCACTAAGTAACCTTCAAACTGATTGAATTATTGTTCAACTCCTAAATATTCTAATAATCCTAGAATTTTGATTGACCGAACTTCAGTTCTAGTTAAATTATCTTTTAACTCTTTATTTCGATAAATTAATGTGTTTGGATTCAAATTTGAATAGCCATATCTCTAATTGTGTATTGTAAAGAGTCTAGAGTTTCATCTAATATATCATTGAGAGTCAACCCAATTTGGTTAGATTGGTCACCACAAAACCTTTAAAAGTTAAGTAAAATGAGAGGTCAAGAATTCGAATTCTTTCTCTCATAAAAAATTCAAATAAGTGTATAATATATTCGTTTTGTCTGATAGTAGTTCAGTCCCTAACAGTTCCTTGGGCCTAGTTGGACTTTCCTAGATTAGGAGTTGTATAAAATATGGTTCACTGTTTGGAAAAAAAAAACTATATACACACAGGAAAATATCTTAAATTTTGCAGAGTTGGACAGAGACCGCAGGAGAAGAGCAAAACGAAATCAGAAAACGACGAATCAAAATCATTTTAGCTCGTTTCCAACATGCAACAAAATTTTTTTTTTTTTAACTACTCTCTCTAATCTAATCATTCATTTCTCTACAGTGCACTGGAAAAAAAAAAAAACCAAATCCTATTATATAAAATCTCTCCAGAGTTTCTGCAGCTACCGAATTCAATTTTAATGGAGCCGGTGGCGACCTCGGCAGTCTCCTCGCATTCATGCATTTTCGCCGACTTCCGTGGAAAATTATTGAACTCGAGGATTCTGCTTCCGCTGCCAAATCATACTCTCAGGAGTTTGCGTCGTTCGCGGTGGACGCAGAGACGCAGTGGCTGCTTGTTCGTGAAAAACGTCGCCAGTGATCAGCAACAAAAGCTAGCGGATCCTTCTACCGATAGCTCCGACGGTATAAATAATTAGTACCAATATATATCTTAGTATATTATTATAATACTTGGATAATCAGTATAAATTGGAGATTTATCATTGATTTATTAAAGTGCGGTGTAGTCTGCGTGAATTTTAAAATTTATATATGATTGAATTGTTACTGCTTCGTTCTAGCTAGGTTATGTTTGGTTGTGTTAATTTTGAAATCAAATTTGAAAGTGCATGCAAATGTGTTTATAGAGATGTGAATTTGGTTACAGAATTTGCTAATATGTTTTGATTTCGATAATTTGTCTACATCTGTTCAAATTCGTGGTTACATTTATCTTGGAGTAATTTATCTATAATGTAAAAGTGTTTCTTATATGTAGGATGAATGTTGTTTAGCTCATGCTGCCATATAGGACCTTAGGAATCTCAAATTGTTTGCTCTGGTTCAGGAATTGCATTGGATGCTTTTCAGCCAGATTCTGCATCTCTTGCGTCGAGCATAAAGTACCATGCTGAGTTCACTCCTATCTTCTCCCCTGAACGGTTTGATCTGCCCAAGGCATATTATGCCACTGCAGAAAGTGTTCGTGATATGCTTATTATAAATTGGAATGCCACTTATGATTACTATGAAAAGATGAATGTGAAACAGGCTTATTATTTGTCCATGGAGTTTCTTCAGGTTTAGTATCGGACTGCAGGAAGTTGCTTTTCTTCAACATATGTAAATGTTGCATCAGTTCATTGATCTTAGATTTTATCGTCTGTGTATTTTTTTGCAGGGTAGAGCATTGCTAAATGCAATTGGGAATTTAGGGCTAACAGGTCCTTATGCAGAAGCTCTTAAAAACCTTGGATACAGTTTAGAGAATATTGTTAAGCAGGTTAGCTAGATTTACGATATTTGTATCTTGAGATTTTATAGCTACATAGGTCTATCATTTCAAAGTCATTTTGCCAGATCCATATTATTGTTTCTTGCTAAATTAAAGCAATTATTGCCTACAAGTACTCCTGAACATCCTCACCCAAGTTCAACTGATGCTGTATGGTAATGGCTTGCCTGATTCCTGTACAATTCATTCTTCGTTTCAAACCTGAGAGGCTTGGAGTCTCTAGTTGGGGTGGCTTTTGGAACAATTTTGGATTGACCGACTTTTATCAGTGCCTGTTGATTTATATGTATAATTTCCATTCCCAATAAATTTGACTTCATTTCATTGCAAGCTGTCCTAGTCATGGCAATTTTTCAGGTTTTACACTTATTAACTATGACATTTGTAGTGTATTCCAAGTCTCTTAGTTGACATTGACAGGAACCAGATGCTGCACTTGGCAATGGAGGTTTAGGAAGGCTTTCCTCGTGCTTTCTGGACTCAATGGCCACACTTGATTACCCTGCATGGGGTTATGGTCTTAGATATAAATATGGTCTTTTCAAACAGCTTATAACCAAAGATGGTCAGGAGGAAGTGGCAGAAAATTGGCTTGAGGTATTTTCTAATCCACATGCATTTTAAAATTTAAAATTTATGCTGCAAGTTGATATATTTCACACCCTAATGTTGCTGTTGGAAGCAGTGTCCGATGTTCTAACTAGATTCCTCTGAGTTTCTCATTGTTCTTTTGTTGACTGAGCATAGTATTCTACCAGATGGGAAATCCCTGGGAAATCATAAGAAACAACGTGTCTTATCCTGTGAAATTCTATGGTGAAGTTACTGAAGGCCCAGATGGGAGTAAAAAATGGGTTGGAGGAGAGGATATAGTTGCTGTAGCCTATGATGTTCCGATTCCAGGATATAAAACTAAAACCACGCTTAACCTTCGTTTGTGGTCAACAAAAGTTGCTGCAGAAAAGTTTGATTTACGTGCTTTCAATGCCGGGGAGCATGCCAAAGCATACGAGGCTTTAAAGAAGGCTGAAAAGGTTCACCTTGATTTATAACTCTTTTGTTTAATCTTATTGAGTTTCTTCTCCTTGAGAACCTTAGCAGGATAATACCTAGATTTTGGTGCATCCTGTCTGGTTGGTTGCTACAAGATTTTTTTCTTGGGGTTTAAAGCAAGAAGATTAGTTGTTTCCTGCAGGCATGCAAACCAAAAATATGTACATTGGATTTTATGCTGTCCATCTTTAAGGGGCACATGAACGTTTACCTGTTGAAACATTTCCTCCCATATATTTATTAAATAATGCTTTTCATTCCTCATGTTATGATGATTAATATAATTTTTCAATGGAACAGATCTGCTACGTTTTATACCCAGGTGATGAATCTCTCGAGGGAAAGACACTTAGATTGAAGCAACAATATACTCTATGCTCTGCCTCTCTCCAGGATATTATTGCACGATTTGAAAGGAGATCAGGGGACTCAGTGAACTGGAATCAGTTCCCTGAAAAGGTTGCCATACAGATGAATGATACACACCCCACACTATGCATACCAGAGCTTATAAGGATATTAGTGGATGTGAAGGGTTTGAAATGGAAGGAAGCATGGGAAATCACTCAAAGGTACCTTTATTTTATTTCTGAATCGTGTGACGAGGTTTGTAACTTGAGTGCCTTAATCTGTTAACTCATTTTCCAGACATTGTCTAGTGGCTCTTACCTCTGATCTGTATTTCCCACTGGTCGGTTATGAACCATAGTAAATTATGGCAGTGTAATGCATAAACAAAGAAGATAGATCCAAATTATTGTCCATTCCCATCATATAGAACTTTTATGCAATGAATAGTTACTAAGTGTTCTAAAATGGTAATTGGTCTTTGCTGTTCTATCTTAACAGAACTGTGGCATATACTAACCATACTGTTCTCCCCGAGGCTCTGGAGAAATGGAGCTTTGAACTTCTTCAAGAACTGCTACCTCGGCACGTTGAGATCATAGAAATGATTGACGAGGAGGTAAGAGAGTGCTTTGATGACTGAACTTTTGTTAAGTGAATATAAAAGATAGAATGTCGATAACTGAACGTCAAGATGTCCTTACTTATTTTGTCCATGTTTTTATGAAGCTTGTCAATACTATAATTGCTGAATATGGTACTGAGGATCTTCATCTGTTGGAAGAAAAGCTGAAGCAAATGAGAATTTTGGATAACATTGAATTAACTGCTGCTATCTTGGAGTCACTTACTGAGTCACAGGAAAGCCTTGTAGTAGGTCCAGCTCAAGATGAAAGTTCTGATAATGAAGAGGAAGATGAAGATGGCGAAGAGGAAACTGATGCCTTGGATGATGCTGAAGATCCAGAGAGTGAGATTAAGGTGACATTTGAACCAGATCCAAAGCAACCGAAGATGATCCGGATGGCTAATCTATGTGTTGTTGGTGGGCATGCAGTAAATGGGGTTGCAGAGATTCATAGTGAAATTGTTAAAAAAGATGTTTTTAATGAATTTTATAAGGTAAGTACAGTAGACAATAATTTCTTTCTGCATTTACTATCAGACCCACAACTTCATCAATTGAAACTTGAGTTTGTGACTGATTTTTCCACTGATTGTATCTATATCAAATCCTGAAAGTTGTGGCCTGAAAAGTTCCAAAATAAAACAAATGGTGTGACACCCAGAAGATGGATTCAGTTCTGTAATCCGGATTTGAGCAGAATAATAACTAAGTGGACAGGAACACAAGAGTGGTCGACAAACACTGAAAAGTTGGTTGAACTTCGAAAGGTAGACTTTCTCCCATTCCATTTCATCTTAAATGTTTAGTTAGTTGAAGGCTTAATCAACAGCATAATTTTGACATTTTAGAAAAGCTTTCTTCTAATTATCCCATCAAACGGTGTTCATAACTCAACAATAATTAAGCAGGATCAGTTTTATATGTTGTTCATTTCTTCATGAACCATAGTCAAGGTATGTCGCTTGCTTTACATAATTTGTTGGGATGTCTTTGGAGATTCTGTTCGCTTTGTCTCGTTCTCCTTTTCTCCCCCTGCTTGTGTGAGGAAAAGAGGAGGCAGTTCCAAAATAGTTTATTAGTATACAGCATCTTTAGTTGGGAAAAAAAAAAATTGTTTTGCTTTGTCTTTAAGTTTCATGTTTCAAAATACACCTATTATTTTCAGGAAAGAGCGTCTAGCCACGTTTTTCTTTATCTGTTATTCATTCCTGAATTAGTTAATTTAGTTCCATGCTATTTCTCAAACTTGTCTGGGAAGCCAGTCGAATATAGTACCGCTGGTGGTATCTGGTAAGTTGACTATAATCTAGAGTCCCATATGAGTAATCACCCTAGATTTTTGGATGATACATGCTAAATACCACCTTTTTCCTGGAAATTCCAACTGCATTGAGTTCAAGCCATATTTTTTGAATAAATTTTTCCTGAGGTAGAAGGACTAACATATGTTGATAGATCATTTTGGTTTTTTGTTGCTTAACTGTTTTATTCTACTTGAACAGCATCGATGTTCATCCAGATCGAATGGATTAGCAATCTGACTAGTTTTAGTTGCCCACAGTTTGCAGATAATGATGAACTCCAGTCTGAATGGCGGGAAGCAAAAAGGAGCAACAAGATGAAAATTGTATCTTTCCTTAAGGAAAAAACTGGATATGTTGTCAGCCCAGATGCAATGTTCGATGTCCAGGTGTTTCCCTAGTGATGAGATACTTTCCATTCTAATAAGCCCCTTATCATGTTCTGAAAAGTGTGATGTAGGAATGAAAAATTACCAGATAGCTTGTCTCTGCAGGCTATGTTTTTAGAGCACTTCTAGTTATACATTGAAAAGGATTCTGAAAAATTCTGCTTGTTGCTTCAAAAAAATTTCATCCAAATCAACAATTGAATTATATCTTTTACAACTTCTGCTTTTTTATGCTAATACGAGAGTAGCACCCATTCACTCTACGCAATTGTTGCCTGCTAAAATTTGCTAATGCACTTTCTAGCTGCATGTTCTTCTAAGTTTTTGAACTTCAATATGCTGACTAACACAGCATGCATTCAGGTAAAACGTATCCATGAATACAAACGTCAATTGTTGAACATCATGGGTATCGTGTATCGTTATAAAAAGATGAAAGAAATGACTCCTGAAGAGAGAAAAACAAAATTCGCTCCTCGTGTTTGCATATTTGGAGGAAAAGCATTTGCAACATATGTTCAAGCCAAGAGGATTGTGAAATTTATCACTGATGTTGGAGCAACAGTAAACCATGATCCTGACATAGGTGATCTTCTGAAGGTATAATTTGGTAAAGATCTGCTTTGTTAGTTCTGTTCCAAACTACTTGAGACTAAAGGATAAAGCATGGATCTCCTTCCTGTAGATTTTGTTAGAGCATGGTATTTTATATGTATATGCACATTTCCAGAACTGTGTAGTGTTAAACAGTGAAGTACTTTCTGAACAACCTAATTTTGTGGAAATTAGTTTAGTAGTTACTTGCTTTTCAAATTGATAAATAACTATTATGAACAGATTAACCTCTGGTTACGAGTACTTCTGTCCATTCTGTCTACTCATAATGAGTAGATGTGTTCTTTGCATTTTTAGGATGACACAAGTTGCTAGGAAAAATGGAACCCATTGCATGGTAGTCAACTTCAAAACATTTTACTCTGAAGCTATAATTAATTATATAAAGCAAGATTTTCTTTATTATGTTTCTCAAATTTGTCATCTGGTAATTTTAGGTTGTCTTTGTCCCGGACTACAATGTAAGTGTAGCAGAAGTGCTCATTCCTGGCAGTGAGCTGTCCCAGCATATCAGGTATTTGATTCGTGTATCATGAAATATGTTGAATTGTTTTCGACCATTCTGTTAAGGATACTTTAACCATTATTAAAGTTTCAATGTCTGTTAGTACTGAGGATGCTTAATATATTTTACTCTCCTTTTCAGAAACTCTTAATTTCTGTTCTTCTTTTGTATTACTCAATCCGTCTAAAATTAAATATTTTGTTGGTAGTGCAATATTCAGGTGACCAAACTTTATGCAAGCATTTAACAGGTTATCTATTTTACTCTGACATTTAGCTATTTCTTCCCAAAATTTCAGCATAAAAGTTACCGTTGAGGAACAACATTTATTCCTTATTATTTCTGAGGTCAATTCTCATAACTTTGCAGATGATAAACAGATTTCTCCAGTTCTTTTCGGACTTAAATAGTAAGATGGAGAGGAGAGAAGATGAAAAGATGATTGCTCCTAATCTTTAACAATAAAAAACCAGGATATTCAGGATTAGACTATATGCCATATGCTCAACCAGAAACGCACTAGTATGTCAAACAGATTACCTAAGCATGGCCTGGCATGAACACTTAAAATGAAATAGGTCCCTTTAGCCTAAAGATTTAAGTGAGGCAATGAACAAAAACTTTGGTGTTTCCAATTTCGATCACTCCATATAAAGATCTCCTTCATTAACTCTCTCTTCCTGAAATTGATGTTTCCTAGCACTGCTGGAATGGAGGCAAGTGGAACCAGTAATATGAAATTTGCAATGAATGGTTGCATCCTTATTGGAACCTTAGATGGTGCCAATGTTGAAATCAGGGAAGAGGTCGGAGAAAAGAATTTCTTTCTCTTTGGTGCTAGAGCTCATGAAATTCCTGGTCTACGCAAAGAAAGAGCTGCGGGAAAGGTCAGTTTACCAAGCCAGAATAAAACAACATGTTGTATACCATCATATGCTGTGGTTAGGCTCAGTCTGATTTACCAAGAGCCACACATCTATTTTCACTGTTAATATTTGCAAAGCAAATCCCAGGAAAAAATAGAGAATTTTTAATTTCAAACATATTGCATCAAAATAACATCATGTCATAATGGTTATCTACATTTATTTGACGTGCGCAATACTCCATAGTTTGTACCTGACCCTCGATTCGAAGAAGTCAAGGCATTTGTGAGAAGTGGTGTTTTTGGCCCATACAACTACGAAGAGCTGATGGGTTCATTGGAAGGTAATGAGGGTTATGGCCGCGCTGATTATTTTCTTGTTGGAAAGGACTTTCCAAGCTACATAGAGTGCCAAGAGAAGGTTGACGAGGCATACCAGGACCAGAAGGTATGGATCATTGCCAAATTGTGCATGAACATTATTATATACTCACCATCGTTCAAATTCTGTCTTTCTTGAATGCGGTTGTACAATTATATAGTGTATATGTTGACAGCAATATTTGTTGGTCACTTTAGTTTCCTTTTCTTGCTCTGCTGGAGAGGATGAAAGTTTTCGTAGCTATATATGTGTAATCTGCATCTGACTGCTAATCTAGGTTGCCAGATAAATAGGTAGGACAATGACGTCCCTAGGAAAGCAAGATTGGTTCGCTATGTAATTAACCAGATGCCAGATCTTTAACATGGCTAAACAATGTGTTAACTTTCTCAACATGATTTTAATGGTGATGACCAAGAAGATTTTTTATTTATATAAGAAATGTATATCATTCTGCATTTGCATTTGGAGCATCATATGGTGAAATCTTTGCAACTAATATTACTGATACTGAGTGCAGAGATGGACCAAAATGTCAATCTTAAATACTGCAGGCTCCGTCAAGTTTAGCAGTGACCGAACAATCCATCAATATGCAAGGGATATATGGATGATCGAACCTGTTGTTCTACCATCTTAGAGGATAAATCCATTTTTTCCAAAGGTACCCTCCCCTTCATCTGTTATATAAGACATTAGAGTTTCCTTAAAATACTTTTGTATTGTTATACAGGATTCTGTAGGCAGTATTCAGAATCCTCTCAGACACCCTATAAAAATTTAAATTATTCAATTTTGTTCAAGAACAATGTTTACTCGTTATTATCCAAAAGCTTATGTGCCAGAGTAATTGGGGAACTTGCAGTTTGATACTAAGGTGGTTCCATTTTACCAAATTGGAGGTTGTATTTCCTAGAATATCACTTTAAACGTCCATGGAGTATGAGTATGTAGTTTCTTCCTTTATTGGTGCAACAAAAGCATATCTTGTTGTACTTTCAAAACTTGCCTAGGTTATGGAAATAATAGAAGCTTTGTTCTAAATCCATAAGCCTGTGGAAAAATAACCTCTGACAAATGCTTGGATTAGTTGCTCCATGCGGTCATTTTACTGCGAGAGTTGGTACATAATAGTAGTGAAATTGTACAAAAATAGTAATAGCCTGTATGTGAAGTGTACATTGATTCGAACTGTGTGTGCTACCAATATCTTTGGCGTTACATCACCAACTTGTATACTTTCACCTTTGCCGTAATTTCACCAACTTGTATACTATTAGCTTATTAGCCACTGAGCCGAAGGCTCAGTGGTTAGGGGAGCTCTTGGATTAGCTCCCCCTGCTGCAGGTCTGGGGTTCTAACCCCACCTGCAGCAGTTGGATGGTATTAAATCCAAAGGAGCATCATAGTGCTCCTTTGGTCCAATGGTGGTTTAGTCCTCATTGGCCCCTCAGGTCCAGTTGGACCATCCCCTTAAATAGGTTAGGAGTAGGCTAGTATGTTGAATCTTGACAAAAAAAAAAGTATACTATTAGCTTATTCCTCTGGGTATATAATTTCACTATTTGTGTGCTGCCGAATTCTATCTAAGCGGGCCTGTCTGGTTCCTTGAATTCTTCCTCAGCATTCTTTTGGGCATGCTTTGGGCCGGGCGGGGAGGATACCTATCCGTGCAAGAGGCTTCTTTATAGCGCAGAATGAACAATTTAGATCCAAAATTCTCGTTAATGGAACCTTTAATTACTCCTCCCAGAATTGTATCCAAGCAAGGGTAGCAATTTCTGATACGATATGAAAACTCAACACGAATCTAATTCGAAAATAAATATTTTAGGTTGGAGGTTAGGGGGTTCACGGGTCGGACCCGACTGACCTGCGAAGAAAAACAAGTCAGGTTCGTCAACTCCCAAACTCGGAAAAAAAAAAAAAACAAACATTTTGTAGTTTTGTACAAATTTCACTAATTGGATAATTAATCAAATAAATTGTAAGAAAATTAAAAATTCTACCTAGGTTTATGAAGAGTGAATTGTAAGAGAAATCAAGTGTATATTAATGAGTGACTTTGACATTAGTGTGTACAAAAAATGTATTTGATCATTTTGTGTGTGTGGTTTAATCTCTTTTCTTTACTCTTTTCTTCTTCTCCTCCTTCTCCTTCCTCTCTTTTTTTTCGGGTCGGCGGGTCGACCTATCAACCCACCAACTCGTGGCAGGTCGGGTTTGGGTTGACAAGTTAACTATTATACTTGGGTCTCAAGCCAACCCGTTGCCACCCCTACCAAGTGAAGATTGCTCTACAATAATTCTAGTAGTGCTAAAATTAGTCACATCCAAAACAACTCTTTTTGAAACAACGAAAGTTTCATCATTATAATTCTCGTGTTATCGTGATTAATTTTCATCACATCAAAATCCTCATGTCATTGTCCTTATAAATTATTACTATTTTCAACTAATGGAGAACTTAGAACCTTTTGAAATGCAAATTAGAACTGAACATTTGAACGTTAAAAGTGTATATAGTACAACTTATTTTAATTTAAACTCAGGCAAGAACTATTCAAGCTTTAAAGTTTCCAACTAGGCCTATGATATTGGCTTTTCCACACTTAAAAAGCTTAGAAGTGCGACATCACCTACTTAAACAGAAAGAAAGGTGAGTGATTAATTTACCACTAACATTTCTTTCTTTAGTTGGTGGTGGATGTTTGATAGCTTTATTTTGACCCTCTCCTCATTGGTAAGCATGAATATTGGTTAATTACGCAGTTTACTTTTTCCTATATGGTATCTCGGTTCCACTAGACACGCATGAGGTGAAATCATTGGTCTTTTGAAAACTCTTTCCAAGAAAGAATCAAAGCGGATTACGGAGGCACTACTAGAGAAAGTGTTCTTTTCACGTTTTGGCTAAGGTTCAGATGCATGTATCGCATTCAACCAGCATTGATCCACAGTAGCTTCTTTTCAAAAGTTTTTCCATGGATATATGGTTGTATCAAAAGGCAGCAGCAACCTAAAATACAGATATCCGATAGAAATTTTATAGAGGTTTTGCTGCAAGAATGGAATATGGGTTGGGAGAAGGCATAGATCAAATATGGATGATCAAATATGATTGTTGAATTGGAGCCTGTCCTATATAATACAGCATGAAGCTCAAAAAGAAATACTGATCAAGTCTGGTTGTCCCCTCGGGAAAGTATATTCTTCCTACATATTTTATATATTCTTCCTACATATTTTAAGTAATGGGAATTGTTTCTATTGTGCTTTAGATAAATGAAACCTGTGAACATGCTTATTGCTCAAGAAGTTTTATTAGCTACAGCTGTCTACAATTTTAGTTGCCGTGTGACTTTTCCACCGAATTCTTCACCAAATCAACAATTTAGGCGTTGAAAGAATTACTCGTGCTTTTGGGTGTAAGTAAAGAAATGGCCACACACTCGCCCTTGACCGACATTGACCCAAAGCAACATCACCAACCCTTTGAAAGAGGAAGAGTTTTCAACCATCAGAAATTTTGAAAGAGAGAAATCATCACTTGAAACAGTACACAAAACACAATGGGGTTGACTGTGGTATTAAGTTGGTTGATGGCAGAAATCCTTTTGAAGTTAACTAATGCCCACGAGAACTTAGCATTGACAAAAAGCCATTGAACTTTGGAGGTGTGGTCCATAAATTAAAAAATGTTGCAAAGTGACTCTTCGAACTAATGATGTATACTTTAATCCGCAACTAAAAGTAACCAAAAAGGAAAAAGAAAGCACAACTGCAAAAGTTAGGGAAATGCATTTTAGGTTAATTCAATGTTTCATGCATGAATGGCTCAATATTTTTCAACCCCATGAATGAGTCTTAATGAGCGCATGAGATTCTACATGTCATCCAAATTCTTGAGTACTAGGCCACTTCTTTTTTTCCCCCTTTTTTTTATGTTTTCTCTAACTTGAGTGGTTGTGAAGGTGTCATTTTCGTGGCTTCACAAAGGGAACATAAGATGGTTGTGCAAGCATCATGACCCTTTCCACCACTTACCATTTCTAATGATGGAATTTAACTAATACAAGGAAATTTATGGTGGTGTTTACGAATTATGATCATCAAGATTCAGTGCTCCTGTAAACGATATATCCATTATGCATTTGCCCCACTTGTGAATCTGTGATCAATCTCTGACTGTTTATATATCTATTCCATTGTTGTCGGCTGAATTTCTCAGCCATTAGATTTTCATCTTCAGTTTCTCATTCAATG
This sequence comes from Mitragyna speciosa, assembly GCA_024721245.1. Classification (NCBI taxonomy): domain Eukaryota; kingdom Viridiplantae; phylum Streptophyta; class Magnoliopsida; order Gentianales; family Rubiaceae; genus Mitragyna; species Mitragyna speciosa. The sequence goes on along the minus strand of CM045564.1, from coordinate 22,265,585 downwards.
CTATTGATAGTAATATTTGGTTTCCTTTTGGTAAATTTCTTTTTCACATCCATGGCTTGTTTCGGCTCCTATTAATCGCTTTATCCTGATCTAGAATGGTGGCTGCATTTGGTCAACATTAAGGTTTGTAGAAACATCTTATCACAAAAGAATGACACGCCTAAAACTTATTATGATGCTTTTGATTCTTCAAACCCTAAAATTTCGATTCATCAAATTATTTGGCATCATGTGTATATTTAACTTTGCTGATGATAATTTTATCTGGCCATTTTACACTTAAAACCCGTGTGATTTTAAAAATTACACCACCCACTTACAGTAAACTACCTTTACGACAATAGTCTATATAGCCATTCATTTGGTTCTTTTTTTTTTTTTTTTTTAAGTACTCAAGGTAACAAATACTTTTGTTAAGTTCCTTGGCTTGTGCAACTTCATGTGTCTTTCTACATAAGAAATTGGTCTCTTTGGAAGAACACAAGGCCGTTCACTCACCTCAAGAGCATGTTTTACAAAATACCTCTTTGCCTTTTCTCTATATAAATAAAATTAAAATTGTAAATAATGAGTGAAAACATGTTTAATTTTAATTGACATGCCATGAATTGACTCAACCACTTTCATTCACTATGATAAGTCCTTTTTGATATTTAGGTCTCAATACACATGTACTAGCTACCTTAATTGCTTGAAAAGGATGTGTCTCATTTTCTAGGTCTGGTCCTTCTATATCCTTAGAGTTTTAATGCCTTAGGATGGCTACAAGCCATACAACTACAGCAAAGTCCAATGTACGGTAGACTGATAAGTCCAATATACGTTGCACAATGGACACATGCAAATCAACTTTATATAAATGAATGACACTATAAATTACTTAACAAATTATTCACAATCACACACCATTGGGGCAGCCACCAACCTAAGATAAAGCTTCTGCCTAAGTGTTTTTGTTATAGTTAGCACAAAGAGAAGGTATGGACCATCCATCCTTATTGCCAGTTGTTAGTTTCATAGGCCCGTATTGTAGCCATTGGTATAGCTATGCCAACTTTGACTTCCAACCTCTTTTCACCCAACAAATGGTACATGTACGATAAAAAAAAAAGCTGTAATGATAAAAAAAAAATAATTAATTTTTTAAAAGATTGATAAGTCATTGTTAAAATTTTATTATTTTTCTGAAATTTATAGTAATGAAAAATAATTGAATTATTCTCTCATATATAACACAGTGAAGTGCTCTACTATTATACGAGACCAAGATCTCGATTTCTTCAAGATTACTAATTTAGTCAAGTGTAAACTTTTTATTTATTTATTTTTTGGTGTTAGACAAGTGTGAACTTTCTGGTCAACCACATAACATGTAATTTGTAGCAAGAGTTAATTGTCTTGGCTACACTCTTGAATCTTGAGGGTTGGTAACAGGGTTCTTTCATAGCTAGTAATGTGACTCATAAGCACTAATTGCATTCTTATCAGTTAGTAAGAATAAATAACTTCTGAACATCAACGATGATAATGACAGAGATATTAATATTCGTTAATAGATCAAATTATATAACATACACACAACTAGGAAAATCCGATCCAGAATTGGGGGATTGCGAGGGTCCACTTCATGGCATGACGCAGAGAAAAAAGAAAATAAAAAAGAAGAACAATTGACCCGCTAAAATTCATATGATGCAAATGGGCTTCTTCTTCACATTCTTACAATTTTTTAATTTGAATAAACAATTCTTGATTAGATTTGGATTGGTCCCCTCATCAAACTACATATCTTCCTTAATTTGTCCTATCAAGGAAAGCACAAAAAACTGTCCAATTTGCTTTAACATTTTTCTTTTGTTTTCTTTTACAGGGAGCTCTCTGAGCTTATTGCTAATAATAATGATATATGTGTTTATCTTCCATTAACAGAAAAGGATGAAATGAAACACGAAAATAGATTTTTCCTCCACTTAAAACATTCATTTCTCATACTAATGCTTCACGAAAGATCACATAAGAAGTTCATTCCCCCCCCCCCCCCCCAAACAACAACAAAAATGCAAGAATTTATTTTTCTTTTAATGGTCAGAAATACAAGATGTTCTTAGACCTGTTATGACCTTTTCAAAGCACATTATAAATAGTTATTCTATACCAGATAACAAATGGTGGAACACAGAAAGCTATGGTGTAATGTCAGTGCAGAGAATCCTCTTTCTCTAGTAAAATCTTGATCTTCCGATACCAGAAACAGTGCAATACTAGAAGAACAATGAATAAAAGAAGCCCTTGTGCAATAGGTGCCACGAAAAGGACGTGGCTTGCTTGGGACCTAAGTTAACTTATTGGAGAAAAAAGATTCGTATCCTTTCCCCACTCACATGTACACCCACGTATCTACACCCGTGATAATATACATATAGATATATTTTTTGTATTGACTGGACTGTGATATTATTCGAGATTTATACCACTACAGAAATTTTATTTTGTAATGAATTTGGGGACCTTTAATTATTCTTTAATTTAGGAGAGTTTAGCATCTTTAGTCATTCATCAGGTAATAATAATGCTTTTCTAGTATCAACTCATATCTTAGTTACTTTTGCCTATTGGACTAGAGCCCTCATGAATATTGCATCAATTATATGCCTTTTTTTTTTTGTCTTAATTGTCCACAATAACCAGTGGGGAATGGGGATGTTAATTGTTTTAATATGTGTCATAAACATTTCTCTTTTGGGTAGCAGCCCTTTTTGGGTGGTAACTATGATACTAATGAATAATCAATTTCCAGTGAGCTATATTTAAGTGTATACATAAATGAGTGTAGAGCATCCAAAACCAATAAAATTTTGAAACATCTGCCATTTGATGTGTAACTCATGCTATGATTGAGGAATTCTTAAATATTGAGGACAAAATTTGGACCACTTGGGCGGTGTCCAAATTAATGGATAGGGTACTCTTTCTTGCTGATTCATCATCTAGATGAAAACGATAAATCATCATCATCATCATCTAGATTAATCAAATCAAAAGGGCATCCTAGTTTCTTTGAAACTTCCTTTACTTTTTATAGATTTATCCAATTCTATTAATTTGGGACCAGTCTCCATTACAGAGACGCAAGCAATTGACTGCAATTAAACTAGGTGGTAGAAGAAAACCCAAAACAAAGAAAAAGAAAAAGAAATAATTGACTACTTCTTCTCATCTGAGAGGCAAGAATTATATGAGATTTTTTGTGTGTGATATCCTTCTATTTTTTCTCATTTTATCAATTTTTTTTTTTTGTTTATTTGGTGGGGTTGGGAAGCAAGTTGTGTGGTACCTTGTTGAATTTTCATCACAGAAAATACCATACTTCTTCAGCAGAAAGCATATACGTCTCTGCCAAGAATATTAGACATCTCATCTGGTGCAAATTCATAGGCAGCTAGGCTACTAACAAGGCAGATTCTGAAAGCTGGAAAGCACCAAAAAAACGGATGGAACAAGTTGAACCTCCACACGTACACAACTTTTTGTGCAATAAGAAGCCATGCATGGTGAAATTAGTTTTAGAAAAAATTATGACAAAAACATCATTCTTGAAGATCATTATCTGTTTTCTGTATTTGATTAGGAAAAAAATATTGAGGCCATAATTATTAATCCTATATAAAACCTTATCTATTTGACTTCTTCTTCTTATAGTATGTTATCCATTCTAATGGTGGAAAGGCATAAGCAATATGAAAATTTAACACAATCAAACACATTTTCTGCGGCTACGTTTCAGTTCTAACAAGAATGATCATGATGACTATTTGATAAACAGTGCATTAAACAAACAAATATTGAAATTATGAAAAAAAATAAGAAAGACAAAAAGATTCTCAATTTGCATATGGACTAATATATGGACTAGGTTTGTTCGTTCTGTACGTAGATACTACTTGTTTTGTTTAGGTCGAAATGCACTACAAACAAACTTTGGGTTTTGGGTCAGCAGTAGAGTGCTAAAAGTTAAAAGAGAAAAATTATATCCACTTTACGTTACTACAACTCCCTTAAAAAAAGATAATTTTTTTTAAAAAAATACTATATTTCAACACAAATGTATCACTTCTTTTCAAAAGGTTACTATATTTATTTATAATTCTTTGTTACTACAACATTTTCTTTTAAAAAAAAAAACCAAAAGGAGGATACTTCAATTATAAAACAGATGCATGTTGTGAAATTTTTGCTGAAAGATGATGAGAAAAGATTAATGAAACTAGGGGTCTTCCATCTATTGAGACGGCTCTTGATAGAATAAAGAAGCTATTGATGGAAACTTCAAACGGCGACTTAAACTAGTGGCTGCTATCAATTGGCTTGGCTACCCAAAAGCGTATGTAGAAATTGATAATTCAAAGACATGGATTGATCATCCAATTTGAGCAAGATAAGAAAGCTCAGTCATAGACTCTGTATTCTAGACTTTCTAGTAAGTCAATAGAGTCAATGATGCCTTTTTTTTTTTTTTTATCTCATTTCACCTATCACAATTGTCATACAATTTGACCCTCTCTCCTTGTATAGGTACTATAAGGAAAATTCTTAAATAGATCAATCCAAATCAATCCACAGTCTCACATATAGACTTTGTAGTTTAGAATAAAGTCACGTAAATATTTTACATTATTTTCTTATATCAACATACTTAACATTGTATACTTGGCGCTTTTTTAAACTATAAAATCCACAGGTAGAGCTATAAACTCTATCCACCAAAGAATATTCTGCTACTGTAAGTACAAGGAAAGGAAAGTAAACGAATTGAAAATTTTGCACCTAAATCAACAGTCTAATCTATATAATAAAGTTAGTTTGTATCGATGAATAGGGGTATGCAAAGTCAGAAAAAATTGGATTTACCAATCAATTTTGAATTAATTGTAGAAATTCAAAATCTGTCATTTGATAAATCGAACAATATTTTAGTATATATCGAATTCAAAAAATTAAACTCAATCAATATTCACAATCGGTATTATCGATTTCGAATTCAATCCAATAAATTTTTTATTCAGCAACATATATTTTCTAATTAACTATCCACAAAAAATGATATGAAATGAAACAAACAAAAAAAAAAAAAACAAAGAAAGAAAGATAGTGATGGTAGAAGCGCGTGGAGATATATATGTTCATGGTAATTGCACAAAATCAGCCATCTCTCTTCTTCACCCCATACATTATTCGGAGGTTGACGTCTATATTTCTAACTTTATCTCGTTATCTTTTTTCTTCATTCACACTCCCTCCCTTCACGCGAGAAACCTCTCAAAAATCAACCAATAAAAAAAAAATCCAAAAAAATAAAATAAAGAATTCGTAATCTTATTCTCTACGCGTCCTCTCCTCTTTAGTCCTTTCTTTCTCCAGCTTTCCCTCCCCCAAAAACTACAAAACCCTAGCTAGCTACTCCATTAGATTTCGAATCCGCCCTCGATCACCTCATCGATGGAAGATGACAGCCACAAAGTTGATGAGGATCCTCCTGTAATAACTACTGAGTTTACAACTACTGAGTTCACAACCGAGTCGAGCTGCTGGAGGACTGTACTCAGTGATGCGGCCGACGACAACGTTTACTTCTTCGGAACAACAACTGCGAGTGGCAACAGCAATGATGTTAGAGAAAGCTGTATACTATCTGAGTTCGGGTGGAATCTTCCGCCACCTCCTCCCCCTCCTCCTCACGGTGACTTCGATCGGATAATCATGGACTCGGATTTGGATTTGGATTTGGCAGGAAATGATACGGTTCGTTATCATGAGAGCTGTGCTGTTGATGCTGATGATGCTAGTACTAGTACTGCGCCTGCTGGTTTAGCTAAGGTCGAAGCTGAACCGCAACCGATGATGTCATCCAGCTCGTCGGAGGATCTACCGGAGAAGTCCACAGCCTCCGCTGACAGAGACACAGCGTGAGTTTATAGTAGTACTAGTGCTGTTAATATGTTAGTAGTATCGTTTAGACCAATTGAGAAATGAATTTCGATTTTTGAGGGCGAAATTTTTTTTAAAAAATTACAAATTAAATAAAAAATGTGAAAAAAAGTAGGAAAAAAAAATACTTTTTAACTATAGAAAGAAAAAACACGCTGAAAGAAGAAACACAAAAAAATTATACAAAAAAAAAAAAGAGCCATTTGGTGCCCGTACTAGAAGCATCATCACGCTTTTCCGTCTTTTTTTTTTTTTTTTTTTTTTGTAACAACACGCTTTTCCGTTTTCGCGCACACACACGCACAACTGGGGATTGAGGGTGGTGTGGAAGGGGAGGGGTGGCGTGCGGGTAGGGGTTTGGGGGCAATTTTGGATATTCGAACTTATATATATTCTGTGGTTGTCTCAGCACAGCCGTCATTGCGGCGGGAATGGCGTGCTCTACTTTTTCCTTTTTTTTTTTTTTTGTTGGGTTCTATTTCTACTACGACCGTGGAGTGTGCTAAAGATATTTAAGGCTAAGAAAAAAGAATAAATTAATAAATGCGAGCCCAAAAGGAAAAAAAGAGAGAGAGAGCTCTTGATGCTCATTTTTTTCACGTGTACATTATTCTGGCTGCTTTTTTCAGCAGTTGATCAGTTTATCACCATGCAGATTCTATGCCCAAAAAGAGAGGGAGAGAGGGGGAAGTTTAGATTGATAAGATAATATATTCATGGGATTGGGTGGAATTATTTGAGATGTCATGGGGATTTTCACTGGGAGGATTTGAAGTTGGGTCTAGGGTCTAGGCTGTATACCGTACTACTGACCCTCCAAACTATGTATCTACCGTATGCTCGTAGGCACGTGCACAGGAGATGCAATATCTGATATCTCCTTTCCTGATTTTTTATGTGGTTTAGTAATTTATCTCAAGGATTTCAGAAAGGGTTTTCTTTTATCAGAAAATAAGAATTCATTGAAGATGTCATCTTGTTGGGGTTAATCACTTGATCATTTTTCTTGTGCTTAATTTGCAGTAGCTGTTCAATGGTCCACTCTTACGTTTCTTCAAAACTTGTGTTCTCTAATCTGAATGTCTAGTTAAACATGGACTGTTTCTTATGAACAAAGCCTTAATTAGTTTATTGGTCTATAACCATTCTCTGAAGGATTATGCAATTCATGTGAAATTGAACATGATTTAATAACTGATGACGTTTATTATCAACAGCGGAGTCTAGACATGATTACATAACCTGAATCCATTATGTAATTGCATAGATAATCACTCTTGATACTAGTTTCCTAGATAATCACTCTTAATATTAGTTTCCTACTTTCTTATTGCTTTACACCACAACTATAAACTTAATGTTCAAAATGTACAATGAAAAGATGGACCGTAATAACCCATATATGTTTACCAAGATAAGAAACAAATATATAGAGGGTTTGGTTCCTAAGTCTTTGTCCTTTTTTTTTTTTTTTTTTTTGGGGCGTGAAAATGCCTTTTTTCCTTTTGTCCTACATATTTTACTACAGGCTTCAGTAGCGATTGATTTTGTCGGTATATTTTACAGAAGCAAGGCTAAGAAAAAGGGCCAAAAGAGAATCAGGCAGCCCCGTTTTGCATTCATGACCAAAAGCGAAGTTGATCACCTAGAAGACGGCTATAGATGGCGCAAGTATGGGCAAAAGGCTGTTAAGAATAGTCCATTCCCAAGGTGAGTTGTCTAGTCAATTTTTAAGTTATTCAAATCTATCCTGCATCTATTTCAAACTCACTGTGATTTTATGTGGAACGCTGTAGTTTTCCAAGCAATTAAAGATTTTATCATAGAGTAAACTCATCAGCTCTTAACTTGTCATATGAATTTTAATATTTCCCCAGTAGCCACCGAGTTTCTTAATTGGTGTCCACTTTCTATTAATGTCCAATCCCGGTAGAAATACTTTATCTACTTAGGGAAAATCACAATTGGAAATCTTAATGTCCACACTTTTAACATTTTTATAAGCTCAATGTTTAGAAGTTCTATCAATTGGTAAGCAAAAAATAATAAGATGAGGGGAACTTTTATTTCATTTGTCCATCTAATACCTTGTTGATTCAAATGATTTAGTTTATCAATCTGAGAGTGATTGCTTGTTCAAGGAATACAATAAAATAAAATTTGCAGCAGATTGATATAAGAGGAAATTTAAATTGCCGGCCCAGTGTCATTAATGCATTTCAGTAATATATATGCCTTTTCCTCCCATTCTTCATTTTCATATGACTCGAAAATAGGCATAAAAAGGTCTAATTAACAGCAAACCATCTCCAGGCGGCTTTCTATAGAGAAAATATAGCTAATATTTTAATTTTGGACATTTTGGTAACGCATCAGTTTATGACAAGTGTTAGCACATTGCATAGACGCCAAGCCCAGATTTATGCATTTATATAAATTTTCTTGTTTAATATATTTCATTACAGTTGTAAAGCATTGAAGAATCATTTAAATAGACTAAATTAGTGCATTAGCTGTATGTGAGTGTGTCACAACAACAACGAGGTCCACCACCGTTTGCAGGAGCTACTACCGTTGTACTAACAGCAAATGTACAGTTAAGAAAAGAGTTGAACGCTCCTCTGAAGATCCCACAATTGTTATCACTACGTATGAAGGACAACACTGCCACCATACAGTTGGATTCCCAAGAAGTGGTCTCATCAGTCATGAAGGTTCATTTGGCAGCCAGTTGATGATACCTTCAAGCTCTCAATTTTATTATCCTGGAGTCCAGTTCCCTCGAGGTTCCGTTGGAACCAGAGAATCGTTCCAAGTCTCAGGTGATGGTGGACAATCTCATGCGCAACCAGAACCAATTGGACATGTATTTAGAGATGAAGGATTACTTGGGGATATGGTGCCTCCTGCAATGCGAAACTCCTAAAATCAAGGTACATCATTTAATCCTCAAAGTGATTTTAGTTTCAAAAGATGGAAGGACTCATTTCTGTTTCTCGAACTTTTCCTATAAAGAATCACGCTTTATTAATTTTATATGTTTTAGACAGTTTTTTACCTTAATCATGGATGATAGTGCAAGAAAAGGAGGAACAGTATCTCTTAAACTATTTTTGAGTGTCACCTTTGAGAAAACTTAGGACGATATACTTAATGATGTATGATGAATCCCATCTAGCTGAAGTGTCCAGTAATTGTCTTCATCCACTTGAGACGTTTGCCCTAAATGATGGCCAAGGACAGAAGTTGGCTTAAATAGTGTAATTGTGCTAAAAGTAGGATTTTTCATGAGTTTGGTGCTGCAGAAAATATTGTTCATTTTTGAGGCTCAAAAATCAGACATCTACTGAACAAAAGAAATACCAGAATCAACAAACTTTTTGAATTTTATAGATTGGATTAGCTGTATGTGCATACAGATTACATGCACAGTAAGATATAGTCCAGAAAATGCTGTGGTGAGACTAATAGTTATAATAAGATATAGTCCAGAAAATGCTGTGGTGAGACTAATAGTCATAATAGAAATGTAACTTTTTGAAAAAAGTGATAAATTTTATTAAAACCTGTTACTTACCTATGAACATTTGACACTTTTGTCGAGAATTATAGTAATAAAGAGTCACTATATCATTGTTCACTCATTCTTTTCTACAAGTATATCCTTTGGAAGCCAAGCTCAATAGTTGTGTAGGCCTTCAAGGTTTAGTTAGCAAAGTTTCATTTGGTTTGTTTTAGTATAAAGAAAAAAATGTTATTTAGTGTTGGGTGATGCGTCCAAGCATATGAACAAGCTCAATATAATCAAAGATGGAAAAAATAGTAAATTTCTTAACAGAGATTCATAATATTTTTTTTTGTAAGAGAGGGTTTACATCTGTTTTAGACGGGGTTAAATAATATCATCAAAGTTGTCAAAAGAGGCATAATCATGGTGGGCTTGCACCGTTGCACGTGAAAACTAGCGTAAAAATTAAAGATATAGTAGGTCCAACTTTCAGATTTGATGCTTATGGTATGGGCTTAATTATTTGCATCCGCTACTTGATTTCGGCACATAGTTCTTGCTAACTGTGGTCTATCTTTATGGCGTTGTGCATTACCTTATCCTCTCGTTTGTTTAGTTATTCTGCCTTTGACCATCTATTTATTAAAAGGTTTTGTGCTGGCAATAGGAATTATGTACGTAAATTGTTTGGGGGGTGCTATTATTTGGGTAAAAAATGATTAAAGTTCGTGCCTATGTACTAGGTGACTTGCTCCACTAAGAAATTCACTTCTTACCTTTTCCAAAATGCGTGAGATTCTATAATAACAGTGTAAATTTGTGAAGTATTTGGGCCAAACCAAATGTTTCAACATTCAGGATTACAAAGTTTTCTATTAAGTTCCGTCACAAAGATCAAAATTAATTTCATTTTCAATGAATTGCTCTAAAACTTTGAATAGCTTCCAACCACAACTTTATGTAGGTTTTCATTCTCCTGGAATATTTCAGGGAATATACTAGGTATTTGATGCCTGCCACATTAAGATATGGTGTAGCTACTCAACTTTTGTGTATATGATTATACTTCATGATCAATGCTTCTCCAATTTATATTTTCACCCAATAAAGTTTATCAAGTCTGCATTTTAAGTTTAAGCTGAAATCTTTGTCCGAAATCTTAATTACAAGGCAGACAAAAAATGATTGTCAAATTTACAAGTGAAATGTGTGCCACATCAACAAGTGATGTAGCCATAGCTTAGGCATCCAATTTTTGAAGAATTTCATTGGGCACATTTATCTACCAGGTTGATTATTTTGCTACACTAATTATAGGTTTTATGCGGCTCTGAACTAACCTTGATAAGCCATTAGTCAAATTTTTTCCCCCTTAATCTTCCGCCAAGTTGTCTGCATATATTAGGTCGGCCATCCACAACTTAAGGTAGCCACAATCAAACAAAGAAACACCATTGCATATCCACCCAAATTACCTCGTCTTCCATTTCGTAACCCTTTGACACTGATTATACTTGAGGACATCCTAGACCACTTGTCCTCCTATACTTGAACAAACAAACACGCCATTGAATTAAGAACTCCACTCAAATCACTTGAATCCTTGGCTTCTTTGAAGCCACTGCCTAAAATAAAAATTTTTGCAAGAAAAGTTCACACTTCAATTGACTCCGCATTTTCTTACATGCTAGCTAGCTGAGCTTGAAAATTTGGGCTATCATGTTTCACTCAATTTACAGGAATACAACAACAACAACACCATTTGAATTATTTGTGTACATTTAACATGGTGTTTCTGGACTTGGATGAAATAATTGGACACCATTTTTAATTAATTTGTTATTAGAAATTTAGAATACGATATCCTCTGCTTTGTTTAAATCACACACTGTATAAGAAAGAAGGAAAGAGAATAGGGTTACAATTTTTTTCAAACGGAACCACTTTTATGAGGTACACTGGGAAAGAAACGACAGTGCACCTGCGCTTTTCTACTTGCCAAAGTTAAATCTACTCTTTGGATTTTACTGCATGCAGAACATGCAGATCTGATAGAATAAAGCACACGCCTGACAGCATGGAGTAAAGCATATACATTGTAGGTCCCTTATGATCGTGCCTTTGATTTTATTACTGCATTTGCTCTGGCATGCTATACATACATGCTACTTTTTAAGCCCCTCCCGTGTGAAAAGAACTATCCTGAGTATTTGCTTTCTATATATGCTGTTTCGCTTCTTTTCTTAAACCTTTTGATAGTACTGTACAGGGAAACCCATGCATGGTTCCTGCAGTAGATGATGAAGGGTATAAGGCAAATTAATTCTTGATTTTAGCTGTTATCAGGTGTTATTTGACGAGTACAAATGCTTGCTGTTTCTTCATCTCAGATATGTAAGTTTTTCCCAGCCAACAAAACCCTTTTTTTTTCTTATCTAATGGTTAACAATTGTGTCTAAACTTGTAAATCTAACCTACAGCCCTTCACTGTTCAGGTATTGCATGGACGCCATTCTTGAGTTAAGTAGAGTTGTGTCTTTAACGACAAATACTGCCCATTTGATTCATGACGTATTTATCATTGTAACGCTGTATTTATTATGTAGTGTAAGCATTATTTTCTTCCGTTTTAGGTTGGAGATCTTAGCAAAAGCCTCACTGTTAATGTAAAATACTCCCGTAAATCTGGCTTTACTTTTACTAGTGTATATTTAGTAACTATATTTTGACACGAACCAGATTATTTTTACTTGTGCACATTTCAATCGTAGAGCTGTTCAGATGGACGTAGTTTTCCTACCTACTCACAGTTCATATAAGGTACCGATCGAGTTCACAAATCCCATCAAATTCAAGGTCAGCAAACAACAGTTAAATATTTTATGCTAATATCTATATTCCATTCTTCCCTCCAGACAACCTAACGATTGCGTGGATTTCTATGTTGCTTCTATGTCTCTCTTTCTTCCTTGCTTTTGACAATATCTTCTTTAACCTTTTTACCTTTCTGAATTTTTAACTTCTCCTTTTTGTAAGTAACCCTTTCTCTCTTTCCTCTTTTCTCTTTTAGGCATGACTTATGAGAAGTATCATGACTACTATCCGACCTTTGTGAATAAAATCGCCATAACAGTTTGATTCGGTTTCTAGCGGGCATCTAGGCTTTTTGCTTTTAGCCCACTCAAGAAAATGAATTTGTTTTTAGTACAAGATATTATCCTTGGTTAACTTTTGAACGACAACTCACCCAATAAAATATAAAAAAAAGTAGAACTTGCTTACAAGCTTGTGTTTTCATAAAGTTCCACTCATCCCACGTCTTTAATTTGAACAAGTAGAACTTGCATCTCAGAAATTCTGTTATTTCAAAGAAATATATATTCTACTCATTCACTTTTACCTTTTGTTATTGTCAAATTTCTATCGTGACTTTAAGAGAAGGAAAATTCTGCAATCTCATTATGGTGTAATACAATTGAAAGAATATAAAAAAAGGTCTTCACTAGAATACACTTTGGCTTCCTAGTTTTGTTTACTTGGGTTTTACTAATTCTTTTCTTCACCGACACCATATGTTAACAGCATGCGAAATCTCCAAAAAAGTTAAAAATAGAATCATATTATGCAAATGTTCAAAAAATTAAACTTTGGTTGAACAACTGATGAATATTATTTCCAGTTAGACAACTATGGGAGTCTCTAGAAACAAAACACTGCTCTAATAAAAAAGCACAGTTTAGAGTTATGGCTAGAGCCTTGATATCAAATTACACACGGCTTTTCATTTAACTGCCTCATAACATCGCAGCCCAAAAAGTTTGATTCATTTTTTGGACACAAGAAATAGAAAAACGTATATTTATGGAAAAGCTATGGAAAATATTTAGGTGAACCGGGTCCCTGAACCCTACCCGTAAACCCAACGACTGAGATTAAGCCACAAGGGTTCAAGGAGCCCTTGAATCCTTGTGGCTTAATCTCAGCCGTTGGGTCCACGAGTCCATGGACTTTTGGGTCTACCTAAGTATTTCCCAAAAGCTATTCAATGAAAAGCTCCTATAGAGTGAAGTTAGGCTATTATCCTAAATCAATTCTCACCACTTTTGCCTAAACATCCCCATATCCTTCTACTTATGGAAGTACCATAATTTACACAAAACAGAAATATGTAAAAAGATTGATCCCTCACAAAGGTCTTATCATGTTAAAAACTTCTTACATCAACCTGATCCAAAATAATGTAAGAATGATTATGTAATATTATTTTAGACCACAAGGTAATGGGCTGTGGATACGGTAAGAATTTCCCATATCATATGAAAGTGATGGAAGAATGTGATTCATTTAAAAAATCTTGGCGTTGAGTAATGTGAGTTTATAATAGTCATAGCATTTTTCTTTTTTTTTTGAGGAAATAGTAGTCATAGCAATGGACACGAGAAATATTTGTTCAAGGTGCAGACTGCAAAGCAAGCAGGGGCAGCATGTCCGTGGCCCCAAACGTAAAGCCCACGTTGGACATTAATCATGTTGACGCGTCCCAATCTCCTATGGACCTATGATTTAGACTACTTGTTGGGTTGGCCAAGTAACAGATCCATTAGGTCAAGGAAGTAGTTAATGGGCCCTTCAATCTCTTTCCAGTACGATTGCCCAACAAACTTTGCAGAAGGACATCTTATGATGGACAAAACAAGGAATGATAAAATTGTCCCAAAAGAGGGAGAAAAAAAAGTACTATCTAGCTCTCATATGGTTTATGACTTGTTTATTATCTTCCTTGGGCCAAAGAAGGCCTTATTTGGTATAGCGTAATTGAATAAGCCCACAAGCAGCTGAACCCTTGCGAAGAAACCATCTCGAATTTGAGATGAGATTCTTGATTTTGAAACGGCTGCCAAAATTTGGATTGTGTTGCTCTCACAGAAGAACATTTGATGAAAGCAACTAAACGATAAACATCTTAAAGGGGTTGAATGCCGTTAAAGACCATAAAAGGGATTAAAGGCCCTTCATCAAATAATATGTTACGAACCAGATTTTCTACGTGAAATAGAACACCGTGAAAGAGGATTTTATTGGAAAAAAAAAGTTGTGAAAAATAAAATATACCGTTGATGAAAGGAATACACCTTGTTGAATGAAAGCACAGAGTAGAAGAACGTACAACATGAGCACACCAAATTTGTGCACGTAGGAAGAACTTAATCTTTACATTATAAATTGTTGGAGCCAAATAATAACATTTGGGAGTGTAATTCCGGGGGGCAAGACATATTAAAGCGCTCTTAACCAACTATCCGTTCAGTAAATGAGGTGAAAGTTCACCACTAATTCGGAAAATAAATTTTCATGTCTTTTTTACATGTTATTGCAATTTGCACCTTTTTTCCAATTTTCATTTTAGTTCTTTCGTTTTAGGTCAAAAAGGGCAGGCCAAGTTTCAAGCACTTGTGAAGCGAAAGTTGAAACGGCGAGATTGAACAAAGTACAACAAATGGTCCAAAATGGATCGCTTTTGCCTTTTGGTCGTGCCTTTCTGTTCTTTCCCAAGTCTTACTAGTACACTACGAAAAACAATAATTCATACACACCGCATATATGCAAGTAGAAAGTGTTGAGAAACATCACTAATATTCCCTCTTGACTTGACACTTCAACCTTTACTAAGCACCAACCAGTCACATTTTAGTGCTTTAACTTTGTAAATCTCATTCCACAAAGCATAGATCACTACAACCCTCTGACAATTATCCCAATTCATAACCATTTTTAAGCTTTTTTTTTTATATATATTTCCTTACACCAATCGCTCGGCTAAATCCCACCAGAAAAGAAAAGAACAGGGGTTGGGAAGAGAGGCCCGGGTGGGGGGGGGGGGGGGGGAATCTAGCGTGAAAGCATCAGATATGAAAAATCTTCCTGTATGCGATATAAGGCTTAAGTGGAAAGATTCAATGTTCATGATTCTCATAACTGTGTAGTACTTGTGCAAGTGCAAAAGTTGCTCTTCCATGCCTCACTGTGAGAGGTGGAGGCTGAATTGAGTCCAAAAACTAAAAAGCATGTGAAGAATGAATAAAATGCCAAAAAAAAAAGAAAAAAAAAAAGAAAGGTAGAAAGGTCTGGTGCAGAATAATGAGTACACAGCATGATACTAGTTTACCTTGTTATGTCTAGAAAAAGTTGAAATTTTGGTAAATTCACATAGCAGCAAGAGGAATGATACTCAACTCTGATGTTAGGTGTCTATAAAATTGTCAAAAGTTATTGTTTTACTAACTAACAAAATCCTTAACTCGAAATCTTGATCCAATATCCATTTTTCAACATGATTTGGGAAATAATGATGTTCATACAACTTGTAGAGCACACAACCACCAACTACATTTACCACAGAGGTTACTTCTATTTAACTGGAAGGAAGCAAATGCCGACAAAGCATTTCCATGAGACTCTAAGCTTTCTTACTAATGCCCTTTAGATTTGCTTTTTTTTTCTCTAATCATCAGATGAGTTTTATCGACAAAGGAAGTTAAAATACTATTAATTTAGCAGGAGGGACCAACTTTTGGCTGTCTTGGGAGCAACAAGATCCAACTACTTATTTACTTTTCCACAGGATTACTTTCACTAGGCAGCCTGAGTGCATTCTCTAACAAAACTTTGATAGTCATAACACGTTAGCTGAGACTGCCAAACCTCACAGTTTTGGCATGTAACTAGTATGAGACACGATATAAGAAATCCATAATAACATTTGAAAAGTTCTAGCACTCAAACAGATCATTGTATTGCATTTCAGTAAGCACCGTGAAAGTGAATCTATTCGAAACAATGAACTTGATAAGGTTTCGAAACCAGATAGAGGCTAAAGTTTAAGATGAACAATTCATCCTGGTTTTCTTCCCTTAAGTTTAGATGCCGGGAGAAATCAAGCCAGAACTTAACCTGCATCTACAAACGGATGAACTAAAATGAACACATCTTATCAGTCGATTGCCATTTATGGTCCATAAAAAAGGTCCATCTAAACTTTACCGACAGAAAATGTTGGTGAAAAACAATGTTTGTACTAGAAAAAAGAATATATTAAACTGGAATAGACAAAAAAAAAAAAAAAAAAAAGGCCCGCATGCTTTTAGAACCTGCAAAAAATCAAATGAAATGGGAAAACTGGTGGCTGCTTCTAGTTGATGAGGAGAAAGGCCAATACAACCTAGAAAACATCCTTGAAACCAGCATAAAATCATAATCAAAAACTGTATCGACCAACCTGTCTGTACACTCCTAAACCTTCCCTGCGCAAGCAAAGTAAACCTCTAGATTAAGAGCCGAGTCCACCAGTGAGTGATGGCTTAAATTTACTAACAAATCTACCAGGACATGAACTGGCCGTCATCCTCATCCTCTAGGGGAGCAGGAAGATTAAGATCAAGTAATTCAGGGCAATCTGTCTTGAATGTTGAAGTTTGGTTTCTATGTTCCAAAACTCCACCACCACCAATAAAATGTGACCTCTTGTGACCGCCCAGAGCTTGGCCATTTTTGAAAATTCTGTGACAGAAAGGGCACTCATGCCCTTTGGCTTTCTTCGGTTTAACTTTTTTCTCAGCATTGTATGACAAATTTTTAGCACTTGCTTTGCTATTCCTGAAAGATTCTCTGAGCTTCGTATTAAGTACATCATTTGGAGTATTATCACCATCTAAGCTGTTCTCACCAGTTTCATATCTTGATTCAAGGTAGGCATTGCTTCTTTTGTGGCAGGGTCTATGTCCCCCAAGGGCCTGATATGATTTGAAAGTCTTCTTACAGTTCAAGCACTCATATTTGCTCCTCTTGTATTCATTCTTGGATTGTTCGGCATCTGAAGAACCATATTTTGCCTTCCCACTGTATTCATTCATGAATTCAAGATTTTCTGAAGTATCCTTGCTTTTGTTTCTGGCTTCGTACTTCGCCAACTTTGAGATTACGCCAGGACCATGTCCATTTTCCCGGCCTGTGTTATTCCTTAGCTCTGCTTTATAACTCTTAATTTTGCTAAAGCCCTTTTTAATTTCAGCAAGAGTCTCCTCGCACCTAACTCCTACACTTGCTTTAGTCTTCTTGTTATTGAAGAATCCACCATCCCTATGAAGTCCATCAACAGAAGCATCCGATTCAACTTTCACAACTTCCTCTAAAAAGTAACCCGAGTCAGAGTTCTCCTGTTCAAAAACAATCTCATCATCCAAACCACTAGATCTTTTCAACTTCCTAGCTTCTATTTTCTTTGTTTGAGGAGTCTCACCATCTCGACGGTGCACAAACTTTAAACCTTCCTTTCTACCAATTCTCATATCAATGGAAGATGATTTAGTTTCCAATAGAACTGAATTATTGTCAGAAGACTCTACAACTGAATTCACACCAGCCCAGTTACCAGAATCCCTAGACAACATCATCAAACACATAGCTACTTCCTCTTGTTCATGCTCATCAATCTCAGAAACAGAAGATGAACCATTAGCCAAAGAAAAGGAAGAAGACTTAACAATCATTCTTCTGTTCCTCTTATTCTTTGATCTGTTCCTCATCTTTCTCTCCTCAGCTTCAGTATCTGAATGACTATCCATCACTGGCTTCTGATTCTCACTTGTCCATGAATGATCATCCTTCAATCCTCCCCTCTCTTTATCAGAGTGACAAGCCATATGTCCACATAATGCTTTCAAAGATTGAAACCCTTTACCACATTGCTTGCAGACCTTCTCTTGAGGCAAAGGGGTAGGGAAGTCAGCATCAACAGCCTTGAATGTTTTCTTGGGATTCTCCCTAAGACCGTAACCAGAACCAGACTGCCCTCCTCCAATTTCCACACCCTTTGCCCCTCCATCAAAACTCTTTTCACCACCACTCAAAAATAGCAACTTTTGCATGTTTGCCTCATCTTTGTCCTCTGATTCAGCTGAAATTGCCAAAATATGAGACCTTATGTGCCCCCCCAGTGATTTCCCACAAGGGTACTTCTTATCACACCATTTGCACACAAACCTCCATTCCTGATCCTCCATTGAGTAGATAAATAAGCTGATTCGACTAATTCAACAATTCCAAAAACCAAAACCAGAACAGCAAGAACCCAAAAAATCAGAACAAGATCAATGAATAATCAGGAACTTCAAACCACAGAGCAAAAAATGCTGCATTTCTTGATCTAATCCCATCAAAGAAACAGTCCAAAATATTAAAAAAACACAAAAATCCCAAATCAAATAAATAACCAAAAGTTAAGTAAAGCTCGAATCTGGCCTGTGGGGTTCGACACAGATCACAAAGTCTTTAACTCGGTGCAATTGCATAACTGATACCAATAGGATCAAAACTGGTCAGGGAAGTGACAGTTTTCGGGAAGTAAAAATCAGAGGAGAGCCAATAAGAAAAAGGGAGACTCATTAAATTCCATATCCATGTAATCTCTCTTTCTTATACACAAATTTAAGGACCCATTTATTAAATGTTGCAAAATATTTTCAAGAATTTTAAGGTTAAGAAGAGATAAAAATCAAATCTTTGAAAAGATGGGGTCAGACTCAGCCATGGAAACATGAACATACATAGCAGCACAGCACATACGAAGATAAACAATTGCAACAGAAAACCGAAGATTCTTTCCAATATCTCTCTCCTCTTTCCCCCTCTTCTTTCTCTCTCTATATATATCTATATATATGCTACTAGTTGTGTTGTTTTTGTGTGTGTTTTTGTATGTGTTGTAGTGGGAGGAGAATTCCATGCATGGAAGCCAATATGTGTGAGAGAACCACCAAAAGAGAGAGAGAGAGAGAGAGAGAGAGAGAGAGAGAGAGAGAGAGAGAGAGAGATGAGCTGCACGTGTTGTTTTTAGAGCAATCTTCGTTTGCTGTTAAATGCAAATCAAATGGTCAAGATTTCTTGGCTTTTAAGTTTACGGATCAAAAAATAAGCTTGAGGACCCATAAATTGTTTGCACATTTTTTATTTAATTTTACAGTGCAGGAAAAAAAAAATACTTGCTTAAGATCAGACTATTAGGAAAAAAGAAAAGATGAAATGAAAGTATGAAAATATGAAACATCCTAAAGTCATAAATTCCGCTGTTGAGTTGAGTTGAGTTGTCAGCAGTAGTATGCTTTGATTTGTCTTTGTATACAAGGTCACACCTCATGGAAGGTCCGAATCTTCAGCCGTTATTGCTACATCTGAACTTCCTGAAATATCCCCCCTAGTCAATAGAGAAAAATATTGATATTTCTTGGTCCATATTGTTGCATCTTTGGCTCTGTGCAGCACAGTCAAATCTTTAAAATTTGTACATTTGGCAATTGGATTTGATGGGCACTTGTAATTTTCATAAAAGGCTTTGTTTTCTGTTGTTTGAATGTTGAAGACCACTTTGTGGAAAGAGAACTCTCAGCTTTGATTATCCTCATAGATAGAGGTAGTGTTCTTGTTTTTGCCTCTTGGTCCAATTTTTTAGGTCCTTTTGAGCAACTTGTAATTCTGCTAATTTGGGTTCAATATATGCAAACCTATAAGCTAGCGTCAAGTCCAATTTGATATAATATTTGTCTTATAGAAGCATTATTAAGTTTGTACCATGTGTGATGAAGATATTTGAAATCTTACTAACTTTGGATTATAAAAAATAATATGTAATGTTTTCATACTAATGGTGCTATAAATATAGAGTAACTTCATGGATGATAAGTTACCTTATGCTAATATGCAGCATATGGACTGATAATTTTACACAAGGACTCTAGGCGGCTAATTTCCATTGACATTATATAAAAATTCAACTGCTTTTATTGAGCCTAATAATACCAAAAAATTTGGAAAGCTTTTATTGACCAGCTAGCAGGAGCCTTCCCCAAGCCCACCAGAAAACAGAGCATAGGTCTGGTGAAAAATGGCAGTGGTGGCTAAAACATGACTAAAAGATGATACGAGTTACCATTCAAAGTTTAGTGATAAGAAAAAGAAACAACTTTGGGAACTATGCTGATATTTTATGGAGCCATTATTATTTATGAGGTTGAATTGGGCAAAAATATGGTAAATCGATTAGTAGGAGGAATGAAGATGCCTGCTTGCTTGCTTACTTTGTATGACAGTAGAAGCAAAAAGTCTTGAGTGGATATGCAGCATAATTTGAGTCATTATGAGAATTGAGGACATCATTACACCATACAAGAAAGGTTGGACATGAGGCATGTTGTTATATAGGATTAGATCTCTGTTCTTGTTATTAAATTTCTTATTGTGGATACAAGATTTGCAATCATGCAATTATGTGCATGCAACTTCTTGAATAGCTGAGCTGAGCTGCAGATCTGAGACCAAATTTTTGTTCTTTTTTTCGCAAGGCCTGACTTAGAATTATTGTCGGTTCACATCTTCTGGCACTCCACATAAATGTTTTTCTATTCTTATGGAACACTACAAATAGAAGATACCCAAGAGAAGTATTTCATTTAACTTGAGATTAATCACTGCTTTAACAGCCACCAAAAATTACCAATCAACCTTAGAGGAGTGATGAAAGACAAAGTTTGGGTATCAAACCAACCTGTCCCAACTTCCCAAAGCATGCGGCTGAGGGGTGAAGGTCCTTGGGCAGGTGTAGATGTGGTTAACTTATAAATTGATGATGACAACTCAAAACAATTCCACTTGTTCATCACCCAACCGCGCCCCCCCTCCCCCCCTGCCCCTCCTAGCCGACGCCCTTTTTATGGTTCAGCCGACCCAAGTATTCAAGATAAGTCCAGTAGAATACACTTCCATCAGACCCGAAAACTTAATGTGGAAAATAATATAGAATCAAATGTGAAGAAGGTCTAATAACTAACAAGAAAAGAACAGCCAAACTAAATTAAATAAAACCCTTTTCTACCATGTTTCAAAGCTGCTAAAGAAAATAATATAAGGCTCAATGTTTTTAAAACATAAGAACCTGAAAAAATGTTAGTTCTTCAATTTAGTTAAACTTACAAATTTTTAAACCTTTACTATTTTCCTTGAATGAAACTCGGCCAGATATCAAGCATGATTCAATGTGCTAACTTTTTTGAGGCACGCTAGCTTCTTGACACGGGTACGAGTTCCATGTTTTCAAACGTTAAATCTACCAAACAAACCTCAAGCTATCAAAATAATTGGCACAATTTAGCATGGCCCATTAAACAGAAGCACAAGAGTACGAGGTCGTGGCAGATTAAAATTCTTTCCAAATTAATGAGGCAATTGCCACATGTTTCTTCAATGCGCATATGATTGATTTTGGAATTTAACAGATTTTTAAGCCAGCTTGTCGACCTTTTGTGGCTTTGGGGGGCCTAGGTTTGATAATGAAGCTTCCCCTACCCTTGCATGCACTAAAGTAGTTTTGAGCGTCCAATCTACATGCTTTTCTGATCCGGTTGAGTTTTTTATTTCCCCCCTTAATTTAACTCTTCTTCAACCATAAGATGAAACTCTTTCTTTGAATTTTTACCCTTCGTATATGCACATGCTTCACAGCATATGCATAAAAATCAATCAGATCTAATGGTACAAAGCCACAATATGCACTTTATCCAGGGAAAAACTGAGGGCTGGAATTTTCAAGGATGTCGATGGCCACAATTAATCTTCAAATACAGTGATCAAATAGCTCACTAGGCCTCAAATATAATATACAGTAAGCACATCAATCAGACGTTCAACACTGAACAAAATTTGAAGACGAACTTGACTTGAACTACCAATCTGCCAACAGCTAATCAGGGCAAATATAGACTCAACAGAAAAAAAAGACTGTTTGAATAAAATAATTAAACAAAGAAGCTATTTCCATATAAGACATAAGTTAAAGCCTTTTCCAGAGTTCAGAAGCATTTGCACTATTGCATTCAGAAGAAAGACTCCTATTAGAGACAGCAAAACTTCGGTGCTTCATCTGGGTTGGAGAGGGATTTTCTGCTGGCTCAATCGGACATGACGCAGTTATCCAGAGAGACACCAGGCTCGAATGAACAGAAGGTATTTACAAATGGAAAATTGAGGAGGAGGATATTCAAGTCCCTTCTCTTGCCAAAGCAAATTTCATTACTTGATTCAGAAGGGCTGCAGTAAACATGTCAAAGCCAAGCTACAGATGAAGCCTTCAGAGCTTCTACTTTAAAACTCTCTCTTCACTGAGTTGCTCTTCGAAGTACATGGTCCAAAAATCTCTTCGATTATGTTGCAAGTAGGCAACAGATCAACACCTTTTGCCAAAATTCTAGAACAGGATTCATCCCAAACCTTTGCGTCACCAGGTAAAAAAAATCCAGAGTCCAAACCATCACTTGACCCGTTGCTCTCTCCAGCCAGGCATCCAGTAAAATCCTCCTTTAGTGTGCTTTCTTGTGCATCAGGCCCCACAGCTAATGAAACACAAGAAGTCTCTGTGTAGAGCTGACTTTCAGAAGAGGCACTGGAATCTTCTTGGACATTGTGATCTTCCCTTGTGTCCTTCGGATTAACCATGCTAGGCGGATGACCAGAACTCAAGTCATTGTGCAACGTGTCAATTTGAGGCTTCAGATCTTCATCTCTCAGATCACCCTTTCCAATAGCATCTTCCACACCACCATTCCTATCCACTTCGCCATTGCCATTGCCATTGTCACTGTCATCATCATCATTGCCATCTGCAACATCTTCATTATCAAAAGGAATATCATCTTCAGACCCTACCTGAACATCTTGATCCCCAAATGACTCCACAACAGAATCTTCATCTTCTCCTACAACTCTATAGAAACCTCCATCATTTCCTTGCCACTCATCATCATCACTGTCAATCTCCAAGATATCAAATCTGTTTTGAACAGCCCGCCTCCGAAGCATAAAGACATTGAAATAGTAGCTAACAAGATCCTCAGTTCCTCTGTAAGGAAATACCACTGCTAGCTGCTTCCAAAAATTCTTACCTAGTGACACAGGATTGGAGTAGATGACCTCATGAAAAATACGTTCTTCTTCTTCAGTCCACTTAGCGGCCACCTCCTCTCCCATATCATAAAACCCCAAGGCTGAAAACCTTTCATCACCAATAACTTCTCTTAATTTCTCTCGTGCTTCCTTGACATGCTGTCGCACACATCTGACAGAACCTCCATCCAAACAGCCACAGTCTTCTCTTCCTTGGCCAATTTTAGCATTCTCATGAGATGAACAATTAGAATAAGATGTCTGAATAATACAGGTTCCAACAAATCGATCATTATCATCATCAACACGACTATTGGAACTCGAAGGGTCATGCGCAGCAGTTTGCTTCCATTGTGGAATTTCAGCTTGATGATTAGGTCCAACTGGAATTTGTTTCCTAGGTGAACAACTCATCAAAGATGAATAGGCATCCTCAAGATGAACCACTGCTCGTCTAGGAAAGTCGAACTCAAAGTATTCAGGAAAAAGGGGAAAGTACAATGGTTCTCCAGATCCAACATCCTCCTCACTGCTGCTACTGGTTACCCATGATAAAGGGGCACTAGTTTCTAACTCCTTCTCAGCCAAACTCGAGGCAGAACGTAAATCATCATTTCCAAGCCCCATGAGAAGGTGATACTTATCAAAGTCATTTGCTGCTTCACCTATTGCAAAAGTAATGTGGAATATTAATGAATAAGCCACAAGAGTAGCTTATAAAGTTCCATGAGGCTGCAGATTTGGCTCTTCCAGAGCTACATAATACGTGCACAATACTAGTGCCAGATCCCAACACTCATTGGGATGCCCAAAAAAACAAAATATCTTTCACACAAGTAAAATTAATGTTCAGCAGCCTCCCAAAGAGAACCTCAAGGTTTCTTTTATGTGTAATATGCATAATTGATATCTTCTTTACCTCTTACGATTTCATCAAAAAAGGTCTCTTATCTTACCTCGACTACCAGCAGTCTGAGAGACTTCATCAGATGAAAAAGCTTTGGAAAATGAGGTCTGCTTATTGTCAAAATCAAGTTGTTTTGGTTGTTTTACAGAAGAAAGCTGAAAATCATCCTCATCAAAAGGTCGTTTGACTCCCATGGTGCTGCAGGATAAACAATAAGAGAGAAGATTCAACACAAAATAAAACTTAGACACCGGACAACTGCATAGAAAGTTGAAAATTCAATAAACAGCCATTCTGGTAAGTTTGAACATAGCAATATGACATGGCCATCTGCACCTTGTGTTTCTCATCAGACACAGACCTCATCAGGTCTAAAAAGTTGTAATATCAGTAGGAAACATGAAAATTATTAAAGAGCAACACGTTGTCACTTCATCTAAAAAAATAGATAAATGCAGCTAACTGCAAGCTTCCAGGTGACCTAAAAAGGAGCACAACGACATGCAGACCGCAAGGACTTGAAAAGGGGGGGAGGGGGGAAGAATTATTAAAAGTTCAATAAATTACAAGGTGTGAAGTATCACATAAGCCAACTCTTGGCATCACCTGTAATAACTAACCAGCTGGAAAAACAGTATCACTACCCTCTGGCATCAGATGAACTCAATGATAAATACTATTCTGATTTGGGATGTTCTTTTTTGGGTTTTATTGTTTCACATTCCAAATTTAACATCAGCTGTTAATACAATTTTGCACCTGTATTATATTCTCAACAGAACAATTACTACTAAGTAACACAAGTAATGAAGTACAGAATGCAGAATAAAACATACAATACAAAACATAGAAATAAATGCAGTTTTGTTTCTTTAGTCTTTTTAACTTACCCAATTTTACCTTAAAAAAAATTACCTTATTCCCGCTTACTCTTCAAAATAAATTACCTTATTTTGTTTCATTTTTTATTCTTTTCCAAAAAAAAATAAAAGAAGTCTTATTTTGTTTCTTTTTTTTTTTCCTTTTTTTTGGGGGGGGGGGGGGGCGGGGTGGGGTGGTTTGCTAGCTGGAATATTTTACTTTATTTTGATTCTTTTTTTTTTTTCTTTTTTTAGTTTAGCCAATAAAATTAGCCTTCAATTCATGTTTCTTTCGACTAACATGTCAGCATATGAGTTCTCGAAGCAATCACAATTTATCACCAATAAAATTCGACCAATTAAATTACACCCAGAATTTTCGCGAAACCCTAACCCTAGCTTCAATAATTCATACCAAAAAAAACCACAAAATTAGCATCAAAACAAGGCTAATAATACAATTCAGCAAAGAACTTACCCAACCCCTAAACAAATTTACAGATCCAACGGAGTTCAAAGTCAAATTCGAGCTGAAACCCTAGCTCCAAAACCGAGGACAAAAATTTTGCAATTCTAGGGCCTCTTACTGTAGGGGAATCAACAAAAACCACAAATAGAAAAGGAAAACACGATTAATCGACCGAATTAGCGGTCCCACAGAGGAGATCGAAAAATAGAAATCGGAAAATTAGGGTTTGTGAAAATTCTGAAAAGGGGAATCAAAAAAGAGGTCAATCGATAGAGGATCAAACGAATTGATCGGAAAAAGGGCTTAATTAATGGATTAAGAAAAGGAATTTCAGGAAAATTAGGATCGATCTGAGAGAGGTTGCGATGGCCGATTGAAAGCTTGAGGGCAAAATTGGTACGGCGGGTTTCGTGCATTTGTAGATGGCGAAGGATCCAAATACCAAGACCCAGATCCGGGTGGGTTCTTGGAATTAGCACGTGGGTCATACTCGGAGTTGACTTGGTGCGCACGTGGAGAAATTTGGAACCTAGCCATAATGTCTATTGTGACCGCATTTGTAACTTTTATCGAAAATTATAGTAATAGTACTAGTAGATAAGAATGTAAAAAAAAAAAAAAAAAATCCATTTATTAAAAGATTATAGCAATAGTACTAGCTAAGAAAGTAAAAAATCGATTCAAAAGAAAAATATCTTGTCATGTATTGATAATTAATTTTATGTAGCTCTAAAAGTAGTACATTTAAAATAAATAGATCAAATTATGAAAATTGATAATTTATACGAGGTCTATTCACACATAATTTTATAGAATGTTTTACAATGAAAAGATTATTGTTAACGAAATTTGTTGGTATATTTAAGCACATATATTTATAAAGAATCAATCATAAAATTTCCACCTTTTATGTATATTTGAGAAAGCATGGCTTACTGACCAATTATACAAACTTTTTCGTGGCCATTTTATTACAATCACGAATAGTGTATCATTTTACAAGAATAACCTATTAGTTTGATGTCGTTTTGAAAAATTTACAAGGATTTAGAGTCTGATGACGGTACAAGAAGAGGGAAAGATGATAAAATATGAATTTTTTTTGGACAAGGATGGGGGTGGGAGGAGGGAGGGAGGTTTTGAGAGCTTTTATATAGTTAATTATAGACAGATCAATCGACTGCTAAAAATTACAGAGCAAACCAATTGGTGGAGTTTTAAATTTTAAGCATAGATAGTTCCATAATAGAGTCATGAAAAGCATAGAGAGAGGTCCATAAGTTTCAAATTACCAATTCATTAGCAAGACAAAAAGGATTAGAGAACTAACCGTGAAAAAAAAGGAGACGGCAATTAGAAAAAGAGAATAGAGATTCGGTAAGTGTACTGCATGCTATGGTAGCCTTAATGGATGAAAAGACAAAACTATCCTTTAGTATAGACTAGCTTAAGTATCCATTTATTCACAAAAAAAAATCAACTATTATCTAACTAATACATTTAGTAACCGATCCGATAATAACAACCGCCTTAGTTACTTTTTCTTTTCTTTTTTTAAATAATGTGGGATGGGTTTTTTTGCCAACTTTTCGATTTATTTGAACTACCTTACCCGTAGCACTACTTGGTGGAGATCAAGATTTTTAGCGACAGGGAGGAAGATTATAGTAATTTTACGAACTGTTGATTTCTCTTAACTCAACTGACGTACAATTCAATAGCAAGGAGAATATTATTCATTATCTGGGCAAAAACTCGTTCGATGTCGTGTATTTCGAAATTTGCAGTCGCTGGACATTTTTGACAAGCACTTGATATTCAAATGTTTTACAAATACGAAAAATTTTTGGTTTGGTCTCTTTCTCCTTTTTGGTATCAACTACTGATGGTATTATTTCTGGAATCAAAAGCATGTTTTGTGAGTTCCAGTCCATACGAGTTGGTTATGTAAAGAGGAACTGTAACAAAGCTGCGCATGCAGCAGCAAAGTCAGCACTCCAGGCTAAATGTAGCTCCATTTGGTTTGTAAATTTTCCAAAATATGTATTGTCTTTTGCAATGTTTGATGTTAATGAATGAATGAAATTTTTCTCGAAAAAAAAATTACTGATTGCATGCTGCCGTCTAGTGTTGATTATTACATTATAAAGCTGGAGTGGCATGGGGGCTCACATTCTATTTGTAACAAGTTCATGATCTAGAATAAATGGGTCATTAACGGACGGCTGAAATTGGGCCATGTTGGCTAATTTAGAAGCCACAAAATGACGTCGTTTTGGAGTGAAATGTAGTTATAAATTTTCAGTGACTAGTTACATATTTTTATTGATCAATTATATATTTTCACTGACCACTTACATTGCCTTAAACTTGTCCAAACTAGTTCAGGGCTAACTTGCGAGGCCCCTTGCCCAGCTGAAATTAAGCCTAATTTCCCTTGCCCAACTGAAGTTAAGCCTAATTTTTGCTGAATTGAGTATCATATTTAGCTTTCCAGAATCCATTACTTGTATTGGTTCTTAGGATCTCTCTCATTTCTCCATATGCAAGTTAAAGTTCATTTCATTTTAGTATTAAATACACTATCTCGATGATGTCAAATTTAGATAGTCAGCGCTTACTGTTAGATTACTTTTCAAGTAAAACCACGAAAAAATAAACACAAACAAATCAAAGAAAAGAAAATTGTAGCTTCCTTTTGGAATGCTACTCAACCCACTAGCCACTCTGTATCATACTCTCTAATTTAAGTAGAATGACTGGAATGAGGGAGCTTTAAGTGATTAACAAAGCAGAAGTGATTATGCAGAGGGCCGGAATGAGATTTGCAATTTGCCAAACATATCATTGGTAAAAGGAGCCTAAGCTTTCTCAAGGCAATAGTTGACAAGGAAGTTGCAAGTTACTTTAGGAAGAAGCCAAAAAAGGACTTGTATGTAAACAATTAGCATTCCCCATCATAAATGTCCATGTGGTCCAAACCTACAATTCCAACAGCTTAAGAAACTGGATAGCCATCAGATTCAGAACCGGTCCAGAGAAGCCAAAAATTCAAAGCCGAAAGCTTTCTCATGCAGGAAAGTTTATTAATACATGGTAGGGGAGAATTTATTTTGTTTCAACCAAAGCTCATAGAGTCTCTATCTTTACCCCAACTACAAGCAATGAGTTCATGTCTTTCTTGCTTTCTGAGTACAGAGTTTCCTATTTTTTTGCTATTTGCTGGTAGTTGAAAATAGAAGTATATAGTTATTATTCAATATGAAATTTCTACTAGTGATTGCACTGTTAGTTGCCGAAAGCTACAACAGCCTAATCTTCAGATATTAGCTGGCAAAAAATATTCATGTTTTATGTCATAAATAATGAATGAGGAACTAGATGTACATCAGATATGCCGTCTAAAGCTTTACTAGACTTCAATGCAGTCTAGGTATTAGTTCATTTTGGTCACAAACAGTAACTGACTGACAAAGTAAGAGCATGCAAGTGCTACTATAGATGACTCATAATACAGCACAAAACATGTTGCTCAATCAATTTAACAAAAATAACCCATGTTATATTCAGAAGTCCTCACTGTAAAGGATATAGATTGAGGGTTAACAAATTTGATAAGAACTATTGAAAGGAATTATTCGTCAACTTGCTATTAAATAAGTTGGAAAAAATCATCACATAAATAGGTTAATACACCAATGCTACTTTAGTATAAAGAAAGAACATCCAAGAGCTTGTGGAAATTTTGAAACCAAACCACCTCAATGCTAGATATTTGCCCCATATACCTGCTGATTCTACTGATTAAAGAAACTAGATTATATCGCGGGTAATAGTACCTTTGTTTTTCAATGTAAAAAGGACACAGCACACAGCATGTAGGAGTTTCAAACTTCAAATAAAATACTGATTTTTTTTTCTTCCACTAATAGTAAGCTCTATTCTTCCTGCATATCTGCTAGGAATGGAAATCCTCAGTGCAGTTATGAAATACTTGCTCACTAGTCAAAAGCCTGCAAATAATGCAAGAACACTAATTTCTATGCGACTTACGATTCTTATTTCCTGGAAATGTGTAGACTGATAAAATGCTCAAGTAAAGAGCTAAAAGCTCGTTTTATTCGAATCACATGCTTATGATGCAAAAATTACGTTCCATTTAAGAGTAGCAATATTGCATAAAAATTTCAACATAGATAATCCTTTCCACAAAAGTAATTAAAAGAAAACTTGAGTGAAATTTTATAATTTTTTAGCCCTTGTTATTAATTCCAGTGCTCAATTACTCCTATAAGATTGTCATGTCATTAGCAAGACAAAAAAAGAAAAATTTTGCCCATGTTGAATAATTTTCTTGCTATCTAAACTCAACTTAGTCACTTTGTCAAATATTTATGAACCGAATTATTTCCTTTTTGACATTATAAATTATGACATATGGTGACTGCAAAACCTTCAGCTACAAAGTAAGCGAAACATTACAATTGCACCATCAACAAAAACCATAACTCTACTAGGAAAATGTCAAACAAGCTGAGTAATGTTTCATTCTAGTTCGTAGCAAGTAAGAAGAGAAACTTTTAAATTTTCCAATATAGACAAGTGTAAAAGATGTCACCTCACAAAAGACACCCTATAAAGTCAATCAATTTTTTGCCCCAGCAAGGAACAACAAAAAACGAGCTCTAGACTTCAATTTTGTTTTATATATCCAAAAAGAATAAGCACTCTATTGCTACCAACATACTATTGTGCCATCATATCCTCGTAAGTCATTGCATGAAGTAAAACCATCAAAGGGCACTTAGAAAATGAAACCCGTTACGCTATAGCAGGCATGTCTTTTAGCCACTGGTCCAATGGCTTTTCGATGGAGTAAACAATGAACCCGATCTGTCGTAACTTATTTACATCTACAACATTCCGACCATCAAATACAAAGGCAGGTTTCTACATGTTGTCATATATCCTCTGGAAATCGAGTGTTTTGAACTCATCCCACTGCGTTAGAATGCAAATCCCATGAGCATTCTTGGATGCTTCATATGCATCCCAAGCAAAGTTAACTTATTTAAGAGCAATAGAACTGACAGGTTTAAGAAATACAGGGTGCTCCTAGTCAAACTTCACCATGGTAAGATCCTTCTGCATTTGATCATGAGAAACGTGAGGATCATAAAATGCTCAAGTTAGCTTTGTCCACCAACAAGACCTCTACAGACATCGATTGCAGGAGTCTCACGAGTATCTCCAGTATCTTTCTTGAAAGCAAAACCCAAAATTCTAATCTTTTTTCCTGAAACAGTATTGAACATAGACTGAAACCTATTCTGTTGACTAAATCGTGCCTTTCTGGTAGTCATTGATCTTAATTAACCTGTTTCCAGTAATTGGCTACCTCAGGAAGACCATTGCACTCACAAATATAGATCAAGTTCAGAATGTCCTTCTGGAAAGCAAGAACCACCAAATCCCACACTAGGCATTGAGAAACTTTGGACCAATTCTGGTAGTCCTTGCCAATAGCATATGATACTTGGCTAGACATCTGCACTAGTCGCCTTCACACAGAAGCTGACATAGCATTAACTGAAGAAATTCTCTTGTGCCAAGAAAGCATTAGCTTGCAAGCTTGGACAGCTCTGCAGGACCATAGATTAGTAACAAATAATCCGCTCTTCAGGAACCCAATGTGCATAAATTTCTTTCAGTGCTTGCACGGCCTTGAGACCTTCTGGGGTCTCTCGACCTCCAATAAGGACTCGATCAGGATTAAAAAGGTCTTTTATTGCAGTTCCCTCGGCAAGAAATTCTGGGTTAGATAGGATCTGGAAGTTGATGCCTTTGCTATTATGAGTCAAAATTTTTTCTATTGCCTCAGCTGTTTTGACGGGAACTGTTGATTTCTCGACCACAATCTTGCCCGATTTTGAAACATCAGCGATCATACGAGCAGCACTTTCCCAGTAGGTGAGATCAGCAGCTTTTCCAGCTCCAAGGCCTTGGCTTTTGGTTGGGGTGTTAACAGAGACGAAGACAATATCAGCCTCCGCAACATGTTTCTCCACATCAGTACTAAAGAAGAGGTTCTTCCCTCTGCACTGCTTGACAACATCATCAAGGCCTGGCTCATAGATTGGAAGCTGGTCACTATTCCAAGCAGTGATTCTAGCGTTAGAGATGTCAACCACAGCCACTTCAATTGAGGGGCACTTGAGAGCAATGACAGCCATGGTGGGACCCCCGACATAGCCAGCTCCAATGCAACAAATCTTCACCATTTTTATTTAATCAGTAATGACCTAACACAAGCATATTCAGGAGATTAAGAAATTGAACAAGACAAACTAGGACCAGAGTTAGATGGTAGAACTTTAAATAGTGCTTTCTAACTTCAAAAAATAAAAACAATTTTTACCCTTGTCTGGTAAACACACAAATACATGAAAGCTACTTTTTTTTTTTTTGGTCTGACCATCCGGTATCCGGGGTTACCCCCGACTAATCCGGATTCGGCCCGAGATGCGCCCGCAGAGTTTGACTCTTACTTGGGGGTGAAGGCCTGGCCCCTAGCTGTTTATCACGGCGCTCACAACGAGAGTCGAACCGAGGACCTCGTGTAGCATTCACAAGCCGCTTACCACTTGTGCCCAACCAAGGGGTTCATGAAAGCTACTTCATTACACATTTCTAAGCCTCAATATCTTGGGAAAAGTAAACTAGTCCAAACAACCTATTTATACCATGAGTTACAAATAAAAAATTCCAAAGGTCATAGACATAATCATTCAAGAGCTTGTATGACATAAAAATCTTCCAAATACAAAAAGACAAATCAAATGATTGTGATTATCGAGCCATACACACAAATCACAAAATGGAATCCATTAAATTCTTTAAGATATCAAAACATTTTAAAGTCAAGTATAATCCCAAATCGGAATGCATATTGAACTTTACAATAATCAATAGATCAACCATCAAACAAAAAACTAAATCCTAACAACAAACAAAAAAATTGTACAACAAAAAGAAAGAAAAATACCAGCTTGATCAAATAATAATAGCCAACAGTGTGATGACAAAAACACATGTCCTGAAAACCAAGAAAAAGTTCAAAATCTATCATCACAATAGTATTATCACACTTACCTTTTTCTCAATTAGGCTGGTGCAAAATGGTGAAAAAGAGGAAGAGATCCAATAGGATGGGCAGAATGAAAGAGAAAAAGGGATGGACCCTTTTTTTTCTAGTGATGCAATGGAATGAGGCAAAAGAGGAGCAATGAAGAACTACAACCTTGGGATATCCTATTTATACGAGGAAGAGAGAGAGTGTAACGGAACAAGGACTCTTCAATTCGAACAGGTGGATTATTGATGATGGACATGGACTAGATGGATTCCTATTTCTTCCATTTCTATAAGGTTGTAGTGTTTATTAGCAAAGCCACCATCATTATTGGTAGGGTGTGCTAAGGGCGCTCACAAACACATTCAACACTATTAAACCAACCATTAATCCATTCAAAACACTAGTAACAAAATTTTAGGTTTGGCGCATTTTTTTCTTGTAGGGTGATCTCAAACAGTTTTTAATGCCTATCTAATTTTAGCAATCTAAATTAGAGAAAATAGTTAGGTATACAGAATCTAATATTAAATAACTCATTAAAAGTTATTATTATTATTCTTAAACAATAAAAGAATTTATAATGTTCAAGAGTAAAATTTTGACTTATTAGTAACAGTTGCTCTTAAATAGACCAAGTCTACGGCCTCACGTGGGGACCTTGTAGTCTAAAAGAGTGCCATATAAGTATAATAATGTATATTGACATAAAGAAATGATCTCATATAATTTTATTTTAGATCCAAAGGTCTATAAGTAGACTGAATCCATTTAAAAGTTTTCTATAGTTACCATCATCTCTCATTACATATTAGTTGGACTCTAGTCGACTCTTCTCAAGCCTTCAGATATATGATTTTTTTTTTATACCTTAAAGGTCCATTTCCTTTAAGTCTAGTCATGAGGTTAACTAATTTTCTTCCATTATTTAGGAGTATGTTGAAGTTCAGCTTATTTGAATTATACAAAATCTTTTGTTTTATTTTCTATTAATTTTTATAAAATGCCAAACTTGGGAGAATAATGATAGAAACTTTCTTGGTAAAATCTACCTAATTAGAGTTCATAGTGAAAAATGCCTTAATTAGAATATTTCAAGTACATCAACAGCATAGGGTAGCTGCCAACTCTTTTTAGTGGCATTCTCTTAATCATCTTTCTTTGTCACTTATCGACGAATTGCTCCTTTAAAATAAGTAAACTTTTGTTTTCCAAGTTGAAGAGTTACTTAAACATAGTTGCTTTTAATTACACTCAGGCTGCGTTTGGTTCCATAGGGTTGGAATTGAATTGGAATCACAATTCTGTAGAATTGTAAATCCATGAATTGTAATGCCAAAGTATTAGAATTCCTTTGTTTGGGAAATGTGTAGAATTACTGCAGAATTCACTTAGAATTCCAAATCTTTTGTTTGGACATAAAGAATTTAGTTAGAATTCGAATTGCTTGTATTTGGAAATGCTATAGAGGATTTTTTTTAAAAAAATAATAAAATTATTGATTAATCTACACAAAATTTTTAAATTGTTATCTTTCTACATATCTACATGTAATGTTTGAGGTTAAAAATGGGCCAATGCACTTGTCGAGAGTATTTAATCATTTTATTGTATAGTCATATACACTCTTTTTTGTTTTGGGACAAAAAGGGATATCAGGTTCCAATTTCAACCCTCAACTTTCAATCTTAAAATCTTGAATCCAGCCTTTCTATCTTAATCATTTTCTCAAAAACAAAAAGGAATACCAGGAACCTCATATCAAATGGCAACGTTTCAATACTGATATTTTAATCAATATAAACATGAGGACAAAAATTGTGCCCCAACTAAGGTAACTGTTTTCTAAAAATGACAGGTTAAGAACTAATGCGATGTCCAACAAAATCTGTAAATTTGGACAAATGATGCCACTTTAAAGTCACAGGCACAAGCAATACTTAAGTGTCATGGTAAAACCAAGAGAGCCAAATATCTAAGTTAAGACACTAAATTAGGTAAAAGGTACTGTTGTAGTACACAATAGAATGCTAATAGGCTCAAATAACAATATGGTATCCTCAAGAAGCAAATAACTTGAATACTGCAATAACGCACATTCCTAGCATATAGTGTAGCTACAAAAATATTTCTAAAAGACTACTACAGACATTTAAGCAAACCAAATAACAAACTAATTGTAGGACAATAAAGAACTACAGGACTTCAGATGCTTCTGCACATAATGAATTTCAGGAGAGCCTTGAGCTCCACCAATTTGGTTCCCCAGAGTCCTAACAATGGACATGAGTGAATAAAGTTTATCCTCAGCTTCCTTGATGTCAGAAGACTTGTCCAAGATGATGGTGGTTCTACTATAGCAAAGATGTATAAAGCTTTCACTTCCTCGATGCATGATGACTTGTGGGCTGCTTGATATCCAACTATCATTCTCATTGCATTTATCTGCTCATATATCCTCCCCTCACTTGAAGGAAATCTACGCAAAGCAAATTGCATCAGAATATATTTTTTTCTCTGCGAAGTCCTTCAATAACCCAGATACGTTAGCTTTGAGGCAACAAGATACAGTATCGTACTTAAAAAAAAAAATTAAAGGGTTGATAAGCTAGATACATTTTCCCAAGCTATATAGAATTAGTATATAGCACTAGAAATTGTACGTGTTAATTCCCAATTCTGATACAACTGAACACATCATTGCTGTTTAAGAAACATATATTGGTTACTTTTGAAGAATGAGACACCAATTGTTAGTCAGCAAAGCTTGCAAAGGATTACCCCTCATTATGAGATGTGAAAGTAAAAACCGACTAGATAATCAATTTGAGAAGAAAAGAATACAACTTACCATCAGACTGAAAAAAGAAGGAATATCACATTTAAATAATAAAAAGGCTAATTGTAAGAGGATAAAAAGTATAGATAAAAATACCAAAGCAGTTTGTCACTTTTAAAAGACTTAAGCATAAGCACTACCCCAGAGAAATCTCTGCAGAAAATCCCTATTTAATAATGCCAGGGGTACCACCATAGCAAGAATGAAATAGATTAGGTCAGGAAAGTGAAACTTGTGCTCAATATCCACGGAAGATCATGCATTGCCATCCATTAGTAAGAAAGCCAAATGTTGGAATTATTAATTGCTAAATTAGCATTGATCATCATGATAGGTCTTCAAAACTTCATCTGTAGTTCTCTCTAAAGTACAATTGCTCTGGTATTCGGCCTTGAAAATTTTGGAATCAGGGAGGGGAAGTAAGTGAAAAACTGAACTGATTACAGAAATTAAGTAGTAAAAAGAGAAACTCAATTAATAACATGTAGGAGAAGAAAAAGCTAACCATAGTTTTTAATCATTAGTACCATAGTTTATAATCTTTAGTACCAGGGTGTGAGCCAAAACGCAAATAACAGAAGCATATTTCTTCAACTTCTCCAATTGAGATTGGATATTCTTTCTCCCTTCCTCACTCTCATACTTTTTGGTGTACCTGGTAAAAAGCCTTCTTCTTCGACTTCGACTTGCACCAAACTCTTGTAAAACCTCCTCTTGACTTCCTCGCTAAGATGCTAAGAACGAACTGTGTTAAGGCAGCTGAGACCACATGGTGTCTTCACATACCCAACCACACCAACCACCATCATTGGAGGAGTTTCAATAATAGTCACGGCCTCACATGCCTCCTTCTTATGAAGTTCTAAGTCATAAATCATCAAAAATAATTCAGAAATTACTCAAAAAATACTATATAATGGAGAATAGAGAGAAACAAAAATTGTTAAGTCCAACTGATAATGCCCACTGCATACAATGCAATACTATACTACTAATAAAATAAATCTACTTATGAGCTCAAAAAGGTGCTAATGCCATAAAATCAAAGTTCAAGGTAAAACCAGGAAGTAATAATTTTTTACCAAAGCAGAAAATTACGGAAAAGGGAAAGAACAAGACAACATTTAATTGATATATGTCTAATAAACATTCGTAAATCCTGTATAACAGCATTGC
The DNA here is from genome assembly GCA_024721245.1 of Mitragyna speciosa. Classification (NCBI taxonomy): domain Eukaryota; kingdom Viridiplantae; phylum Streptophyta; class Magnoliopsida; order Gentianales; family Rubiaceae; genus Mitragyna; species Mitragyna speciosa. The sequence goes on along the minus strand of CM045564.1, from coordinate 22,228,723 downwards.
TTGCTTTTGTTCAGCTGCGAATACATTCCACAATCGTCCTTCTCCGCTTGTAATAAAATTTACAGATGTAACGAAATCAATAAGAAAAAAATTCATTAAAAATTTACAGATTCAATAAAATTTCCAACCACCATTTCAGAAAAAAAGATACCCTAACAAACACTTCATATCTACTGCAAAAACAGTAAATTGAGAAATTTAAACTTCTGGTTACCTCATTGTCATCACCTTCCGGCCCACCCCTCATCACCAGCAGCCTCATTTCCTCTTCATCGTAGTTGTCGGTAGTTCTGACAACAGCTTCGATTTTCTCTTCGTCTTCTTCATCAACTTGAGCATTATTATTATTAACTCCTCACTCCACTTCCTCCTCTTCCGACAAATGCAACAACTAATCCTCCTCGTCCTCTACCGATGACCACTACGGTGACGAGTTCTTCGTCGCCCCTGAACCTCTCACCATTGAAATCGAGGGTTTTCTCTTTTCTTTTTTCATTTCTCGTGATTCACCATTAGAGAATCGAGATGCAGAAGAGGATAGCGGAATAGAGATTGATGACGAATCGAAGGTAGGACGGAGGAGGTCGGCGTTGGGAAAGTTGCCGATTTGAAGAGAGATGAGGGAGCAAAGGAGAGGAGGGAGAGAGAGGGGAGCGAAAACAATAATGAATAAACTTCGCGGGACGCGAAGTTGGGGTTGGTTTTAACTTAAAACTCTGTGTTTTTAGGGGTGTGTGTGGAATTAGAATTATAATTTTTTACGTCCAAGGGAAGAATTGGAACCATGGAATTGGATTGTGAAGAATTGCAATTCAATTTCATTTCCTGCAAACAAACTTACTAGTCCAAACAACTGAATTGGAATTGGGGCCTCCAATTCCAATTCCATGGTCCCAATTCTACGGAACCAAACACACCCTCATCATAATTCTAATTCCTTGAAAAATATTTTCTTCATGTAGAAGTAAAATCTTTTACGACAACTGCAAATAGAATGAAAGTGAATATAGCAACACACCCAAGTTGTTTTTAAGTGAAACTCTACTTAAACAAAAACTAATATATGAGATTATCTATTGGATTTATCAATAATAATCCTTTGACCTCACATGATCTTAATCCATATAAATCCATAATTAGTATAATAATTCTTCTGAATTTCGATCCTAGAGGTCAAGAAAAAAATATAAATTGTCAAAAAAAAATATATAAGGAAAAAAAATACCAAAACAAATGTCAAAGGGTTAATCCTGTATTTTCACCTGTCATGACGTTTAACGTGGCACGTGTCCATTCATCAGCTTTCCAACTTTTCACTACCCAATTAGTAGTAAACAGTACTAACAGCCACCTTGATCGCTCCTCTCCGGCGACTCTTCCTCCGCCACGGCCGCTGCAAACCACCATAGCCACCGCGGCACCCCACTACCAGCTGGCTTAAGTCAAAAGCAAAAGATTACCAAAAAAACAAAAAGAGAGAGAAAAAGAATGTCTGCTCGAAACCTCCTTAAAGTTTCTCACCATACCCGGACCCGTAATCTTAACCTCGCGAGTATGGACCTTTGCGGTACGATCCGTCACCACCCAACCGGCTCTCCCGGACGAGAAACCTCCATCTACACCGAGCCCACCTCCTCCGAACGCCATGATATACGACCGCTTAGCTCAATCGGTCAACACGAAGATCAAACGGCTGGAAAAATCGGACCCGAACTTCCTCCGGTACGCCTCGCCGCACCCGAAAACGACCGACTACACTCCTATCCTCACCTTCCCGGAGACAAAAGTGACTGTGCTTCCTAACGGCCTCCGGGTGGCCACTGAAACGAACCTGGCTTCGAAGACGGCGACTGTGGCTGTCCGGATTGACGCAGGGTCGAGATACGAGCAGGAGGATGCCGCCGGAGTTGCCCACTTGCTGGAGCGGATGGTTTTTAGGGGAACGGAGAAAAGTTTGGGGGAAGAGATAGAGAAGATGGGTGGGAGGTTTAACGGTCGGACTTCAAGGGAGCAATCCGAGTATTACATGAATGCGATGGGGAAGGATGTTAAGAAAGCCGTTAATATTCTGGCGAATGCTCTGCAAAACTCGGTTTTTTATGAGAAGGATATTCACGTCGAGAAGAAAGCTCTCATCAGAAATATATTAGAGGTATATATATATTTTAGCTGTTTTGTTGTTTAGAAACATGTTAATAGCGATTTGTCCAATGATTTGATGAGGAGCTGATTAAGTTAGGAGGAAAACTGAAATTTGCATGAGTTATATTATCTGAACTTTTAATCTTTATTGAGCTATGCGAAATGTGCATGGGTTATTTTAACGTAGCTGAGCAATGGATTTTTTGGAATCAAGTTTATATCTTATTATTTGCTTGTTTTCATATTTTTGATGTGGGAGACAGGGCTTTGTGGATATTGTGCATTTGGAGAGTGAAAGCTACTGATGACCGACTAATTGGTTTCTTGATGCTGCTTAGTGAAATGAAATAATGTGTATATTTAACAAAGTGAAATGAATTAATGCGTATATTCAAAAACTATGCGGTTGTAGATTTGTAGACCCCTTGCTTTCTATGATGACATGAAAATTTTGTAGCCCCTGATTTTGAGAAATTACAATTTCTTGAATTGAATCATATCATGGACATCGCTAATAAGGAGGATGTTATTAAGCTGACAACTGTCAACGGGATTGGAATAGTGAAGTTTACCTTTTGTGTTAGTTGTAATGTCATACATTGCCTGTCGATGACGAAGTCAATTGTGCATTCTTGGGATATTTTGTTTTCATTTTTGATGGGTTATTTTTCAATTATTTTCTTTCAGGCAGAAAGTAAAGGTCACGAAGTGGTTTTTGATCACTTACATGCAACTGCATACCAGCATAGCCCATTAGGTAGGACAGTTCTTGGAACGGTTGAAGACATTGAAAAAATTACAAATGCACACGTTCAGGATTATTTTTCGAACAACTATGTTGCTCACCGGATGGTATGGCATTCTTCTAAATTAAAACAATCAGCAGTTTGTTTTTTTTACAATTTTTTTGTTTGCTTTACTGTTCCTATTGCAAGTAAAAGAACTTTGGTCAACATATGTTATGGCATTCTTCTGTATTAAACAATCAGTTGTTCTTTTTTACAATTTTTGGTTTGTTTTATTGTACCTTGTTTGCCACAAGTTAGAGACTCTTTGGGGACTATGCAGGTGATTTCTGCTGCTGGGGCTGTGAAGCATGAAGATATAGTTGAGCAAGTGAAACAAAACTTTGTTAAGCTATCAGCTAATCCTTATACAAGTTCACAGTTGATTGCCGCCAATCCATGAAGATTTATTGGCTCTGAGGTTTATTACTAACTTTCTATTGCATTGATTCCACATTTGTAACTTGTAATGATGTCAAACTCTAATAACCGTCTGTGCTATTAAAAAACCAGGTTCGCATGATTGATGATTACTTACCTATAGCTCAATTTGCTGTTGCATTTGAGGGAGCCTCATTGACAGATCCAGATTCTATCACTTTGATGGTCATGCAATCAATGCTAGGATCATGGAGCAAAAAACAAGGAGGAGGAAAGCATATGGGGTTAGTCTTTCTTTCCACAAACATATGGTTTCTTGACAACATGGTTTTTGATAATTTAGAAGTGCTTCACAAAATTTTATATTTGAAGTGGCTCTTTTTTACTGTATCTTCCCTTGTTTTTTTTTTTTCCTGCAAAAGTTAACTGTGTAGCCTATTGTGTTTCAGCATATTTGTTTTATGATAAAATTAAAAAGAGCAAGAAAGAGAGAAAAAGAGGCAGTGCTGGGTTTTTGGTTCTCTTATTTCCCTGGTTTGTTAAGGGTTTCTTTGAAACTTGGGTGGCTTGCATGATGTGGACTTTTGTTTAATTGATCAGGTCAGAGCTCGTACAGAGAGTAGCTATCAATGAGGATTGCCAACAGCATAAGTGCTTTTAATCTGCAATACAAAGACACAGGTTTATTTGGTGTCTACGCTGAAGCCAAGGTAAGACACTGTTCAAATACTTGACATGTTATTGGTTCCAAAGATAGTCTTGGATTTGTCATTTGCTTTGCAGAAAATAGTTAAATTCCTTTATTTCTTTGAACTTGACATCATTTTTCTGGTTGTCTTTTGTCACTGTAATGTTCAGTAAAACCAAGATATCCTTTCCTCATGTCTTGAGTCCTCTACCAACATATAGATCGAGAAGCTATAAAACACTTAGTCCTACCATTCTGTATGCGCGGCAGATTAAAGTGAACATGGTTTGCTATGTGCTTGGTATTGATTCATTAGATGTCCTCAATTTTTGTCAAAAAAACATGTCTCTTCTCCTAGCATCCTCCTTGAACAAAGCTTTGATGTTATATATTCTTTGAATGGGAAATAAGATAAGTGAAGGAAGACTGAAGAGCAGGGAATAATTTTGAAAGAGTGAAAATGCTGGGAGACTGATTTTAATAGCCAACAGAGTTATTCCAATTCTTGGTAAGAAATGCAACTTCATACTGCTTTCATAAATCAGAGAAATTGCATTAATGAGTCTTGAGAATTCTGCATAATTTTATAATTTTTATACTTGAACTTCCAGTAGACCAACCTGTGAAAGCTTTCAATCACCTTATTTTGTTTCGCTGGTCCAGGGCTTTTGCTCTACATAACTTTTCTGGGACAAGCGTGTTGTGCGATTTGGATATTAACTGATGCTTGATGCATGCATGGTTAGAGAAATCAAGCAATAATGCTTTGTCTGGCTTGATTATGGAGTCAAGCTAATCTATAGGATTATTATGAGTTTGGGAGGTAGTTTGTGCTTTGTCATACATTGTCGTCTTTCAATCATCAAAAAGTTTCTTGTTTAGTAAGTAAAAACCTGTCATTTGGTATACTGTTTCTTTAAAGGTACCAAGTGGGTGCGACCATTTTCCAGAAACTTAGATTTTAGTTGTAAAACAAAATTTTATTCTTGATGCACTCGAAAAAGATGCACATTTGGATTTCCTAAAAACCTTATCCTTCTTTATAGTATATGATCAGTCTGACTAAAAACTTAACAAGTCCTGGGAATATTCCTTGAACAAGTGGCCATGATAAGTTTGCAAGATTTCGGCTACTTAAAAGTAGAGAAGTTGATGGCACATGTGCTTATCATCTTCTACATCTTCCTCCTGATGGGATCACATTTGATACTTCATTTTTATGTTTCTTGGTTGGTCTGACTCTTACTTGTCTAAACATTGTGCTATATTACACGTTATTGATATATTTGTTCAATACGTAGTGATAGGGCCTATTGAGAATTTAAAGTACACTCTTACATGTATACGGACCATGATAATGCATTGTTAACCATTGCATCATGATGCATCGTTTTCTTGGAATTGAAGTCAGTGTTGTTTAAAAAAATCAAGGGTGTTTAAGGATAGTTTAAGACTAAAATGTACGTCTGAAGGGGATAAATCTTGGTCTCTGATTTTCCAATGAGAGGGACTACTTGTCTTTAAAGACTTCAAGTAATTTGTTAGACTTGCTTAAAAGAAAGATTTTCTCTTCGTGATTAACTTTTAAATTGTAATCTTTTAGAGCTCAGTGAATATGTGTTTCTTTGTTCATATTGATCAGCTTAATGGAACCTTGTGCAGTGAAATACATCGTTGTGTACTATGTATTTTTCCTCCTTGACAAATAAAGCAATCCAATGCTTTAGATTGATTCCTTTCTATCATCTCTCTTTTTTTTTATTTTTAAAAGCAGGTCTGTTTGGTTCATTTGTGTCTGCTTCACAAAATTAGTAATTTATTACCGGTGTTCCATTGTATTGAGCTGTCGAAATATCTTTTTATGTTAGTTATTTTTTAAGTAAATAATCTATTGGGGTGGCACCAAAAGGTGATGCAACTCATGTATGGTATTACCCTATCCACTAGCAAAAACCAACAAAACGAAGAGCTACATATTTAACATTCATATGCCAAAGAACTGCCAGATATGATCATAGTTTGTTGGTTTTGCTGATAGTTAGCACCTCAATATAACCAATAATAATAATTAATACTCTTGCACTGTGTCAGTATATCAAGTTACATGGTCTTTGTTTTAACTGTAAGCTTTGTCTTGTTACTTGTAATAGCCTGATTGCTTGGATGACTTGGCTTATGCAATAATGTATGAGCTGAGTAAGCTTTGCTATCGAGTTTCAGAAGCTGATGTAACACGTGCTTGTAATCAGGTATTTAAGGCTCCTTGCTTGTTGGTTTATTAATTTTGTTTATTATATCAGACCATTGACACATCAAGATTCCCGTGATACAGTTGTTTATGCAGTATTGTATTTTTCTACTAGTCCTGTCTTTCCTGTCATCTATTGGGCATGATAGCTGAATTATCATCTGGCTAGTTCTCAATATATGAGACTGAGTTGAAAATTAGGAATTTGCTCTCACCTGCCCAGAAATTTTACATTACACTAGAAGAAAGAGACTCTGCTTGCTTGTTCAAATTGAAGTTGTCATATTTCTAGATTGAACTTCTTTGCTCTGACCAAAACCTCTTATCTTCAGTTTCACTTCTTTCCTTTCATAAGCTAATGCTTTGGAAGAGTAATTGTTCTTTCTGCCTACCACTATATGTCAGTCATAAATCATAAGATAATAAGAGCAACTAAAGCTGCCAAATGTATGTCTTTCACAGGTTACTTCTTCATTGTATTGCATCCTTGACAAAGGCTTTCATATTGAACAAAATTTTACTTCAACTATATGTGATTTTCTGTTGATCATTCCAAATTGATATGTCTGCAATTTAATATATATGAACCATTTGCTTGCTGATTGCTAATGTCTGTCAGGAAAAAAAATTTTTAGTATACTGAAGACAGTATTGTGGTCCGCTCCCTAAATGGAATATTCTTCTTCAACACTTGGCGAGACATCTATTCATATCCGGCTAACTAAATTGCTGGCTTTTGCAGTTAAAGTCTTCTTTGCTTCTCCATCTTAAGGGAGATTGTGCTATTGCTGAAGACATTGGACATCAGGTAAATGCTCTTTCATATCAGAAAACTAGCAGTTGGGAAAGTTTTTGCTGCATCTTAAGTGCTTAGTAAACTGTTACCTCAGTATGTGTGATTCTGGAATTTCTGTCATAAATGTTTTGTTGCTTTAGTTTGACTAGATTGATTATAAACTATGATGAGGCCCGATGATGCCATTCTCTCTTACTAACTCATATGCTTACTCTGATGATATTCATGATAATGCTTGCTTTCCTTTGCTTCAATTTTTTTTTCTTAGTCCTATTTTGTGGATCTAGGAAGCTATTATATAAATTTTGAGCTGTAATTAAGTTATTTTTCTGCAGCTAATTTCCTATGGCCGAAGGGTTCCATTTGCTGAGTTATTTGCCAGAATTGATGCTGTGGATGTAAGTGTGGTCAAACGTGTTGCAAACCGGTTTATCTCTGACTTGGTATCTTTCTGATAACCTTGTTTATACTGTCATTTTCTGGTTTACTATGTAACCCATTGTGTTTATATCAAAACTTCATACGACAATCTGATGCAGACTAATTTTCATTCATCTATCTTTTTCTTATGGTTCTTTATGTCGCGCTTTCTGTGGTGCTTTCCAAATTGGTTTAGTTGACTAGTTTCTTGCTACTTGTCTATTGTTACATTTCCAAATATCAACCCAAAAAGTACTGGAAATCAACTATAGCTAATCGGTAGTGGTACTTTATGATCTACAACGTCTATGCTGACCTTAGGGTGGAAAAACTCTTTACAAGCTTAAGTTTAGCAATAAAGTGTTTGTTTGTTTAGAAAGTGATACTCTTTTACCCAGGATTTAATTAAGCATTGCTTCATTTAAGTATTATCGTTGCTCCATAGGCCCTTCATTTCCATACTGTTCTTTGCTCTCGCAGGATGTTGCAATTTCAGCCAGGGGGCCGATCCAGGGTTTGCCTGATTATAACTGGTTCCGCCGCAGGACCTACTGGCTGCGCTACTAAATTTATTTTTTTCCCTAATATCTTCTTTCCTTTTTGTTGATGTTCTGTCATGAGGCCTTTTCTCGTTGAGCCTGCTGATTGGCGACATGAAGTCCACGTTTTTTGGACAATTTGACAGGACTATGTTATAACTTGCTTGACTACGTCCAGAAGAGCAATGTAACTTTCATATCTGTTCAAGATATGGTGATCATAATTTTGCTTTTTGTGAGATAACAAACCAGTATATCTCGTAGAATTTTGCCTTGGGAATTTGGGGCATGTGAATGAAAATTTTAGTACTAACCCCATTTTGGCTTCTTGAGTATAAATATATCTGCTTCTTCTTCTGTACTCTGTTTTCTTATTGGATTTTTACAGCTCTGTGACAGGTGCCTCGGTTTCCTGTTGCATGATTATGAGTGGAATTTTGCTCACATCACCTGCCTTTGTTATCCCGTTAACATGAGCACATCTTGACCTTTTCCGGGCAACTTAAACAAACAAAATATCTTTGTCGAAAGAGATTGAAAACGTGAGAGTTGATGAAATGTTGCAAAACCAAAAATGAAAAACAAAAATGAAAAAAGCAACTGCATGAATGATTAACCATGTATCAATCCTACTTTCCCCTCTTGACAAAGTTTTCTCTTTCGAAGAAAAATGGAGAAAAGGGAAAAGAATTCCCGTTTCTGCTGAACATAGCATGTCGGATTGTCTTCTTCTTCTTCTTCTTCTTCTTTTTTTATTAATAAAGGAGTAATGACATTATTCATTGCCACTGCCTTCCATTTTTCTTAAAGAGTACGACATTATTCACTGCCAGGTAATGGCGTACTAAGAGCTACAGCTTCTATGGTCTTTTGGGTTATGCTACTAGTACGAGATTCCAAGTTTCTTAAGATTTCTTTATCTGGATTTTCACTATGCATTGTGTTGATATTATTTTGTTCTATGACAGCTAAATTTGCTGTTGTCTGCATTCCCTGTTCTGCAAAAGTATACCCTTAACTGAATATTGCATTCCACGATTCTCTCCACCTGAAACCAAATCAAAGAACTTCATGATGGTTGCAGTTGAAGCCTTTGAATTCATACAATGATAATACAAGTATTACCATGTTGTTGCCGTACATTATTGCAATATGGTGGCTTAATATGCCTATGGAGAGAGAAAAGCAAAAGAAGACGTTTTTGTGTTTTCTTTTTTTTTTTTGTTTTAACGTGGGACATTTAAATGGAACGGACAGGACAGTCCTGGCGAAGGACTTCTAATTCACCACAATATTTTTGATTGTTTAGTGTCAAAAATACATTTGGATGTTGTGTTTTGGGATCGTATCCAGGCAAAAGAAACTGTACTCAGGGTTAACTCTCACGGCTTGAACATGTGAAAACATGTGTTAACAATATTGATAACTGGTTGTAAGTTGCTACATAATTACCGGTTAAAATTGTTGTATACTTTTATCAGTTCAAGGGAACTATAAGATGTGCAACTAATAATCAATTTCATTAATCATTTGATTGTACATTGAATGATTGTGATGTACTTTGCATCGAGAATTTATGTCCATTGCTGTTCGTGTAACTGTGAGGTACGATTTCATGAACTCTTTTGCTGACTATTTAAGCTGCCGACAAGAAATTCTTGAACCATTTGACAGAATCCTTTGCATATCTCTTCAGCTTATCATTGAAATCAACATAGTAGAGACCAAATCTAGAACTGAATCCAGCTCCCCATTCCCAGTTATCTAATAGTGACCACACAAAATATCCTTGCACATTGCACCGATCCTCCCTGCACACAGAGCAGAAAATAGGCTTCATCAGCTCATTTTGCACTTCACATGTCATACATGCACCTTGAAGATTTAGGAGGAGTAGTTGTTGAAGTTGACTGAAAGAGAAATACTTACGTGATAGCAGCTAACAAGTTTGTGAGATAGTCATTGTGATATTTTATTCTTTTCTCATCCTTCAGAGCATCTTGAATGGAATTAAACGGGCTATTTCCATCATCCATTCCTGCAGCAATTACAGAAAAGTATTTTACCCTAATTTTCATCTCATATTTTGGTGTTTCAAGGTTATGGTCTGAAATGCATTTCTAGGAGAGAAGAATTGGTTTACCACATCATTAATTCCTTGTGGCTCAAAAAATTTGATGCCTTGTGTTAATTGCGAAGAAATGTTTAAATAGCTCGTCAAAATATATGATAGTAAGTTTTAAGGCTTTAAGATCAATACCATTTTCAGAGATTATGACTGGAGGGTTGCCGTAAGTTTGCTTGATGTAGTTCATCAGGCTTCTGATCCCATGGGGTACTATGTATAACCAAATTGAATTAGCCTGCCAATGAAACGAGGGGAATCAATCAGATATGAGGACTCAACGCCTAGAAAAATTTTCAACAGCTACAATGTCTTGTTCAATAAAACAGAAACATGGAAACTATAACTTAGATCACATACTCTGTCACCTATCGGCGTTAAACCTTTAAATGCTGTGACAGTGCAACGCACAGATTGGTTAGAATTTGGAACATTATTATTTGGCATCAAGTAAAATGAAACAGACCAATTTAAGCAAAAGTTACACTTTATTTCTTTTTCTTTTTCTTTTTCTTTTTCTGAGGAAACAGTAAAAGGTACTTAAAAATGAAAAGAGAGCCTCAGGTATCCAATTAAAACCAAATAAAGGACATACGAAGGGTAATAGCTCCACTGTCTGAGAGGGAATCGTTGAGCAGAACTCCTATTATGCTTGTACTGTTATTCTTGGCATACCAAGTAGTATAGTGATTTATGCCAACGAAATCAAAAGCACCCTTTAAAGCCAATGACTGAGCTTGAGAAAATTTTGGCAGCCTATTTCCCACTCTGGTTCTCATTGAGCTTGGATAATCTCCCACGATAAGAGGCTCAAGAAACCTGCATAAAGTTGCTCTATCTTCAACAGATCTATAGCCAGAAAATGTTCCTTTTTCCCCTTGTAACTTAGTATACTTAAAAAACAGACACATAAGTACCATCCCAGATTGAAATCTATAGCTCTTTGAGTTGCTTGAATGTCTTCAGTGGAGTTTGATGCTGGTTCATACCAGAAAGTATCTAATGTGATCCCAATTGATCCTTTTTGCATAGGCTGTAAAACCACGAAATCTCAGTGTTAATGTTTCAACAAGTTGAAACCAAACACACAAAAACTGCAACATGTATGATACTAATAAAAGTTAAAAATTATTCAAATCAACCATCTAATTTCGCAGGCTTACTTTGTACTTTTTCTTATAAATGTCCACCACAGTTGAATGTGCAAGAAGGACATTGTGTCCAACTATGTAAGGTTCAGTAGCAGAGTTCCCAGCCCTGCAGAATGCACGAAGAAGGATTGAGCATCTGCCTGGTGCTTGAAGGCCTACATCATAACCTTGTACTGCAAAAGTGTGGGGCTCGTTAACTGTGATCCAATGCTTCACCCGGTCGCCAAATTTTTGGAAGCATGTCTCAGCATATACAGCAAAGTCATTTCTGCAAATCATTGCACATGGTCAGTAGACTGCACTTGTAAGCAAAGAGCTATCTGATGGATTTTTCAATTAAACTAATGAAGCTGAAGGTTGATGCTTACACAATTTGAGGGCTAAGCCATCCACTGTATTTATCATCCAGCGCTTGAGGAAGATCCCAATGATAGATTGTGACGTATGGTTCGATTCCTGCACAACCAGAGACATGTTTTGGAGTAAATATAGCTTAAAAAAGGAATATGAATTATCCCTATGTTTTTATAGAAAATTAAGCATATAAATTGTACCACTGGCTATTAAAGTATTAATGATATTGTTGTAATGGTCAACTCCAGCCTGATTGAGTTCTCCAGTTCCATCTGAACAATAAAAATAACAGAATCAAAACAAGTAACTCTTCTTCCTGTTGAATTGTATGAAAAACTTCTGCTGTGATGAGTAATGAAGAAATCTGAAACAAATCAACAGATACAAAAATTGCAATATCAAGATACTCCTCTCAGTAAAGGAAAAGAAAATGAAGAATGTGAGAAACATTGCATAAAGTGTGATTTAGATATACAATGCAGGAATCCCTGTAATGCACAAGCAGAGAAAGCTTACTTGGAAAAAGCCTAGTCCAAGCTATTGAAAACCTGTAGGCATCCATTCCCATATCCTTCATGAGTTGTACATCTTCCTGCAGAGTTACAAATAAACATCCAAGATTTATGAAATCCAGACGAATCATGGACTAATGCACTTACCTTTTCTGTTTCTGAGTATAAACCTTCCTTGCATGTGTCGATATGGCATTTGGCTCAATTAGCATAATCTTGATCAAAAGCAAGATTTTTTTTAATTCATTGAATAAAGCAGAATGAACTTACACTGTATAGATGATACTGATCCACTGCTACATCAGCATTGCTGAAATCAAGAACCTTACCTGGATACAATTCCAAAATCAAATGCCTTTTTCAGCTTACAAGAAGTTGAACATGGAACGAGAAAAGAAAATGTAAACAATGAGAAATTGATTGTTCCTTCTTTCTTTAATGAAAAGAAAGTACGATTAAAAATGCCAATGGGCGGTTGATCAAAACAATGTGTGATATGACGAACCTAAAATCAACTATACTAACAAAATTAGGACCAAATTAGTTTACTCTCTCTATCATCATTAACTAAATTTAGTTGACAAAAAGTTTATTGAACAACCAAAAGTTTCTCTCTAAAGAGATGAATGATGATAAATGCATCAAAAGGTGTCTAGTTATGTTATTGCATGGGATTATGATGTCAATATTTTATGCTTTAATAAGACATTTACCAAATGAATGTGCAAATTTATCCCAGATAGCGGGACCCCTTCCATCCACCTTAACTGCTCCTTCATACTGCAAAAAGAGAAAATCAAGTTGATAGTTGACGATTTAATTAAAATTATAATCTCTAGCCTTTTAAAAAATTTTAAGTAGGTATGAACTTTGGCGCTATGTTCTTTCAAGAAAAAGAATATAGACAAGATTCTGAATTCTACAGCGGATTAAAGGAGATTTTTATTACAAAAATAAATGAAATGATAAAAGTGAATATAGACAAAACCCCTTAAATATTAGGACTAATTTCATTTTACACCTCTAACATTTTCAAGAATTCTACTTTACATTCTGAATTTTTAATTTGAATAATATAGATATCAATTTTTTGAACACATTGTATCCGAAAGTTATAATTTCATCCAGAGTACTACAATCTTGTCCATTATTAATGAAAATATATGAAAAATATACGCTTCGATGCTGCCACCCTCTTTCTTCTCGATGATAAAGATTGGAATCAATCCATAAGAGTCGCTGAAAAAGAAAAGGTTTGAATGTGCATGCTTTGATGTATGAATTGTTGATTGGAGATGTTTTGATATATTTAGGGTGCAAAGTATTCATAATAAAGTTCAAAAGGCAAAGTAAGAATTAATTTGAACTTAAAGAGTGCAAAGTAGAAATAGTACTAAAATAATTCGGAGTCGTGTTCAATAAAATCAAGATATTTGTGGTTAAGTGCAATAATCTTTTTCCTAGAATCTCGACCCCATTAACATTAACTTCACGATCCGTCATAAAATACTAATACTAATAATGAATTCCATCATATATTGGCTAAACTACCGTCTCATGAATACGTATTCCTTCTACGTTCTCGTATGTTACTTAATTGCATGTGTAATAGTAAACTAATTACCTCTTTTGGAGTACGTAATAAGTTATGAGTAACAGTAGCATTATGTACGTCTGATTTACGGATGCATATTCAACATTTATAGGGTTGTTAGTTTTTTGTTAAAATTTAGGTTAATTAGGGGAATGTATTTTATTTTATACTGTTATGTGACAGAAAATGAATCGTAACTTGATTAGAAGTTACCGTCTGTAAGGATTCTATTGTTTATACATTAGAAGCAGCTATAAGTTTGTGTAAATTTTATAAGCTGAGTTATTTTTAAATTTATATGATTTTGTGCATTAAAAATTATTGTACACATTGACTCGGATGAAGTTTACAACTTTGTTGCTCTCAATTTGTGCAATCAATAATCAATAATTGGTTGAGCCCATAATTGATCAAGGGGAACTAGAAAGATGATCACGCAAAAGATATAGTGGATGCATGTAATTTTTTTCAAACTTATTGTCAAATTCTCACACTGGCAAGGAATCAGCGGAAGGAATAGTCATACGATGCAGAAGTCCTTTTCCTTAATTGTTAGTCGGCTCAATTGCAGAGTTTTGAAGCTAAAGAAAAGGACAGAAACTAAATGAACAAGACGTGATTTTTAATACTTTCAGTTGGTCACTTGTTTAATTTCTCTTAAGCAAGAGGGTCACTAAAAAAAGTACTAGAAAAGTAGTCATTTATAATATATTGGAATAAAGAAAACCAACAACAGCCAGCCAAAATGCTCATAAATGCATAAATCAATTTGTCTTCGCTTATTCACCTTTTTTTTTTTTTGTGGGTGTTTTGGGGGGGGGCGGGGGGGGGGGGGGGTTTGTTGTGGAGTGCTTAAGGTAACCATGCAATTACTTAGGGAGTGTTTGGTTTAGGGGAATCAATGAGGAAATGTGTATCAATAATAATGACACTTATTGTTGATATTTGAAAAATAACTGTCCATTATCTTTCAATGGGAATGAAAGTAATTAATTGGGGATTTTTATGATTCTCTTAAAATACTACCTTATCAAACTGATTAAGCCTTTTTGGGAGGAATGATACTCATTCCATTATAAACCAAACATGTTAGAGGAAATCATTAAAACCAATACTCATAATTGGTTTAATGATATTCATAATAATAGTGATTAAAGAATTGTGAACCAAACGCCTCCTTATATTCTTTTCCCTTCTTTTTTTCTAAATCTCAAAAATTATATGATTCATTTTCTGGTTATGTATATATTCAACATATCATCAAAAATTCTGTGCTTGATTTGATTTTATGGGATTAGTTGTATTGGTGGATACAACTGGACCAGCATCTCTCATGGAGACATTTTCGAAGTTCTCTTAGCTCAGGTAAAAATTCCAACAATGTGTTTATATGCATATTCAGTAACAATTAAACTAATTAACTAATCATGTTCAGACTATTATAAAACATTAAATACTTACTATGATTTCTCATGCCTTAAACAGTTGCAGAGAATTGTAAAGACTACAATTAAAGATGAAATGAATGAATTGTGAATGCATGATGAGGAATATGGAGAACAAGGCAAACCTGGTAAGCAGAAGACGGCAGTCCCAAAGACAAAACCCTTTGGAAAACTTCCTCTATTAATCTGTCCTAAACATGTCTGGAGCCCCAAAACAGCCACAAGTACAACTAGAACAATGCCTTGTCTCAGTACCACCATAACTTTGGCTTGAAGGTTTTTCTATGCAAGATGCAAATTAAAGTTCCCGAACTAATTTAAATCGAAAACTACCTTAACTGACCTGTATTTAGCTTGTGGAATATAGATACGTATTAAAGATGTGCAAGTGTGTAGAGAAATATGGATAAGAGATTGGGAACCAAAAATGGGATGATGCTAATGGTTGTTGAGTAAAGCAACATTTACATACATATATAAGCTAATAATGGTGGCCGTAATGGTGGTGGTGGTGGGTGGTGGATGTGGTGGTTGCAAGATTTTTGGGTTACATGTTCTATTTATACTAAGGACGAACCCAACTAAATATATAGATGATTACTATTTAAAACCTTCATTTCTCTTTTTTTTTTTTAGTTTTCTGTTTTCTAGTTGTTTGTTTGTTGTTATTATTATATCAGATTGATAATGAAAAGGTTTGTTTGCTCCATACTTGTTTGATCCAACTTGCCCATCCCCAGGTCCAAGTTCACACCTGATTTTCTTGGGAATTCATTTTTGTTTTTTTAGTGTTCTTGGGAATTCATGTTCACGGGTGACCAGTGGCATACTGTAATAGTGACCTTTTCTCTTGTCTCACATGTTCTTTTGTTTAATAGGGGAAATTGTTTTAATTTTATATGTAGATGTAATGAACCAGATAGATACGTAAAATCTAGTTTGGATTTGGACCAGTCAGACAAAACATGTTGAGGATCTTTTAGATAAACAAAACTATGTACGTGTATCTAGTTTCTACCTATTTTGTCTGAATTTGTCTGACTTTGAAGATCCATTCTTGAGGGAGAATGGGAGATTTTAAAGCCCGGTTCTTGCTCCCACAACAATGTGGTGCTGTTGAAGAAACTTTCTGATTTGGGATGAGGCTGCGGAATAGCAAGTTTTCGTGCAAGGCAATCTTTTTAATTTCTCTTTTTTTGGGAATATCATGCTTGAGTTAGTCAACATTATCACATGAGATCAATTATGGCATTTTCTTTATTTTTCCTCAACGGGACCATAGGCCCATGCTCCTGGAACAAAATATCAAGCTGTCATTTTCTAAATTTCTTAATTTTTCAGATTTTCGTAATGAGTCCATTTTGGTTACAATTCTGACTACTTTTTTGTCTGAAAGGTATCAAATTTGGAACAAGGAGACTAGCCAAAGCCAACTTCAATATGTCAATTGTGATGTGTCTGTTGCACAACTACTCAACGTTTATTTTGCAGTAAATGTATGTCTACCTTGTAGTGTACGTATGATATTTCTTGTAAGTTTTTATGAACAAATATATATGTAAAGACTAAGTAAAACCTTTTGAACAAGTTGAAATGACCTTCCGTGTATGAATTTGGGTGCTCAAGAGAGAAGCAATGTAACTTTATAGTCTCCATCTTGCTTTTCTTGTTAGCCACGATTTTTACTAACAGTATATGGCTTTGTTTTTAGTAACTTATGTATTAACGCATGAAGCTTCTTAAGCCAAATTTGTCAACTAATGTCCTTGCTGCAACTACGTATGTTTGCCTCTCTCTCTCTCTCTCGTCCCCGGGGGTGGGGGGGGGGGGGGGTTGTTCATAAGTAGCAAGAATCTGACTATGTGTACATTTTAAGGACAAGAAACTCCAAAGGCCCTTAATTGACACATTCACGGACAAAAAGATATTATTATTAAATGAAATTCCAATAAATAGATTTACTCATTCACGATTAAATCAAGCCTCCTCCCAATTCTTTGGCCTTTACTTCTTAAGTTGCACTGCACCATTAAGTTTCCCATTATATTGTTTGACACTGTGTCATGATATTATACACATGCAACTAGATACACACTATAATTTACGTGCACGTTATCTTTGGCTCATTTTGTTGTATTGTGTCGACTTTTTTATGGATCAATCAAGAAGACCCCAAAACAGTTATTGGTACTAGAATAATCGATCTCAAGAATCGTAAACAGTAATGGTACTAGAATAATCGATATCAAGAATCGTAGTAACAAACTGATATTTGTTTGACTTTTGATGGCTGCGTATTGGTTAAGAAGTTTGCATGCCTGAATGTTGTTTGTGTGTGTGCGTGTGTGTGTGTTCTGGTACTCGGTAAAGAAAGTGACTTCATTATTTTGATCAGAACCACCCAATTTTTTTCAGCAAGAAATATATTGGTTGGCGTAGCATATCAAATCAAACGCTTCTGTAACTTCTAAATTGTTGATAGCTTTACGTGATTGAATGGCGAGACTACGATTTTTACTTTGTCTTCCAGTTATTCCAATAAATGTTGGATAGTTGATGTAGTAAAGATTTAACTGCGTTGGAAAAATTCTTTTTCTTTTTTTAATTTTTATGACCAAACAAATAAACTATTCCTCAATTTTTTTATGCATTGGTACTTAAACACCCATATATTCATGTTCAAAGTTGGAATGAGTTTATGTTATCACTGGACCAAGCAACTTCATACATCTTTCATTTGACCTACTGCTCTAGTTGGCAGATTATTATCTAAATTCAGAGGAGATATAGTGAAGCAAAATAACCAACATCAAAACTACTTTTGAATCACTGCTAAAGAACAAGAATCAAAGAAAAAGAATACCCCAGTTGTAGAAACATTTGGATATAACTAGCAGGGTACAATAATATAATATGTTAGACTTAATCTGCAATACACTTGTACAATAACAAAGCATGTTACGTTTAATTAGCAATGTTCGTACTAGATATTTATTATATTTTTATTATCTCTTTTATACCTTTTTCTCATACTACAAGCATATAAATCTAGAGAAAGGAGAGAATTTTGTTAACCTTGAAAACTACAGGCCTGATTTAATAAAGGTGTTTCAAATTGTATTTGAAATTGCTTCAGTTATTATTCGACTCGAGCTCAAATTAGCCGAGATAAGGTCCAAAGTTCAAGTAATTTATTTCTTTTAATTGACAAACTATGAATACCATACAAGTTCTTATCAAGTTAAATTTAGTTTGGATATCAAGTGTGGTTTGATTTGTCATTCAGCCCAGTATCAAGTCCATTCAACAATTGACTTTTTTTTAATGATCAATGTTTGAGATCCATGTTATCAAACGTTCATAGAAATCGAATCCAATCATAGCTTCAGGGCCCTCAATTTCTCCATTTCCATAGCCTTGCCTCTTAACTCCATTTCTCTCCTTGCCATCTTATCCAACTAACTCCCGTTGAAAAGCCCAAAAATGGAAGACGACGAGGAAGAGCCACCGCTCGCCGTGGCGATAAACGACGCAGTCAACCATTCCACCTCGCAACCGTCCAATGATGCCCCACCGGTTGGCGTCACCGTCATCACTGGCTATCTGGGTTCCGGAAAATCCACTGTAATCTGTTTTCTCGCTCGCATAATCGGTCATTTATTCGATTTTGTATTATGATTTTAAAGTGTTTGTTAAAATGTTTCTGAGGTGTTTTGTTTCAGTTGGTGAATTATATACTGCAATCCCAACATGGGAAGAGAATAGCAGTGATTTTGAACGAGTTCGGGGAGGAGATAGGAGTGGAAAGAGCAATGATTAATGAAGGGGCAGAAGGTGCGCTAGTGGAGGAATGGGTGGAGCTTGATAATGGCTGCATTTGTTGCACTGTTAAGCATAGTCTGGTTCAGGCATTGGAGCAGCTTGTTCAAAGGAAAGAAAGGTTATTGCAAATATCATTCTTTTGGGTTTTTAGGGGAGTCTTTTATAATTAATTTATGGAAAAAATTAACTCTTTATTGTTTTGCTTCTGCTGAGTAAACAAAAGTAGCTTGAAAAATGTTGGTGAACTTTATTTAAGCTGCAATTTTTGAAGAGATCTGATTTTTATGTTTGAGGTGTTGTTGAATTGAGTTGAGTTGTCCATGCTTTTTCGTTTTTTGGGCCTTTTTATTTTATTGTATTTTATTTTGGGTGCTTTTAATATGTGAGAGAACTGATTATTGTGTCAGCATCTGAACTGTGGAGTTTTTGGGAAAGATGTGCTTTTTCTATTTTTGTCAACTTATCAATCCTAATGTAACTATATCTTGCAGTTCTGGTTTATCCATCTAAATATTTTGTTGAAATTTGTAGGCTTAAAAGGTTTAGGATCTTTAGGTTCTGAGAAGCTGTTCATTGTATTCCCTAGTTTTTTTTTTTCAAATGGATACTGAAGAGAAATTTGCTAGTGGAAGAGCACCCAAAAAATGTAAGGTTAACGTGCAAAAGAAATGCAAAATGTTAGTGACAAGAGATGGAGAGGTAATGCAATTTTCTCTTGCTGTAGGTTTGCATTGTTTTATTGGAAGTTTGGAGCCAACTCAATGATTATTCAGTAGCTTATATTGTTTTGCCACCTTGTGTCTGCAAACCTGAAGTACACTCTTGGGTACTGACAGTCTAAAAATTTTTCTCTTGTTGCACACAGACTTGACCATATATTACTAGAAACTACAGGGTTGGCAAACCCTGCGCCTCTTGCATCTGTTCTTTGGTTAGATGATCAGCTCGAATCAGCAGTTAAGCTTGACTCTATCATCACGGTGAGTCTCGTATCCTCTGTCCCATTTGATTACAAGTCAGGCAAGTTCATGAGAGATATAAGTATTATCGTCTTCCTTTCAAGTTTAGACTACTCTTAATTACCAGAGCAAAAGAATTTGTGAATAAAATCAGATGTTGCTTTGTATGCTAGTTAATAGCTTGCCATCATGTGTCTGACTCAACCATCTGAGGTGTTTTTTGCAAAAACTTATTGCAAATCTTTTTGCGATGTTAACAAATTTGCTTATTTAATAGGTTGTTGATGCCAAAAACCTCCGTTATCAGCTTAAATTGCATCGTGACTCGTCTTCATTCCCTGAAGCATATTTACAAATAGCTTTTGCGGTAATCGTTTTGTGTTACTTTCATAAGCTTGCTAGTTTAGTATCAGTAATGGGAAAGTTTATTCGTTATTTCTAATTTAAATTTCATGTCTTCTTTTCTTCATATTTCCACATATTCTTGACTAGCTTGGATTATGGTGCAATAGCAGTTAGGCTTCTACTTTCTATTGTTTTCTTAGGATGTGGTGATTCTTAACAAAATCGATCAAGTTTTGCCAGATGATTCTGGTAACAATTTAGTGGAGTTGGAGAAGGAGATCCATGATATAAATTCCCTTGCTAGTATCATCCGTTCGACGCGGTGCCAAGTGGATTTATCTAAGATATTGAACTGTCAAGCATATGATGCTACAGTTAAGTTTATGCTCTTTCTTCGTATACAATCAGTCTTCATAATTAGCAGTTACTGATTTTATGGTGGTCTATACATGTTTCATTGCTTCAATTTCAGCATGTTGCTCATTTGGAAGCACTGCTGGAAGAAAACAGATCCCTGACTACTAGAGAACTTCATGATACTGGTGTGAGAACCTTGTGTATTTGCGAACTAAAGAAGATAGATCTTGGCAAGGTATTTCAATTAGATAACCCTATCAATATAACTGGTAGAGGAGATTCTTGATACCTATTTTCCTCCAGCAAAGTAATCCTTGATACCAATTGTCTCTTGTCCTTTCTCAAGGTTCGTATGTGGCTAGAGGAGCTTCTTTGGGATAAAAAATATGGCATGGATGTTTATCGTTGCAAAGGGGTTTTAAGTATTGTAAACTCTGATCAACTTCATACTTTACAGGTACTGTTTTACTCTAATGCATAAGTTGCAAATATAAATGCTTGATTTGCTGGAAGACTTTGATGTTGGTTTCTGCTTATGCTTTGATAGCCTCTTTCCTGAGAAGAGAAGAACATTGACAATAGGAAATGGTTTAAATGAAAACTTCCCATTTCAAGCATAAAATGCTAAGGTTCCAATTGAAGATGCAAAAAGGAAAAGAGTATAAAATGTAGCTTGAGCACTGATGACATTCACGATGGTAATTAGGAAAGGGATAATTTCACATACCTCCCTTGAGGTTTGTCATAATTACACCCACCTCCCCTCAGGTTTTAAAAATTACACTTACACCCCCTGTGTTTATATTTCTATAACAAAATAAGTCCATTTTGATAATGTAACCCAAAAACACCAACTAAATACCTTAAAATATCCTAAATTGCTTTTAAATTGGTTATCTCTTTCTTATTAATATATTTTTTTGTAAAATTTTAATAGATAAAGTAAATTTTATTTCAAATTAATCAGATAACTGAGTTTTGAAGAAGTAATATTTGGTAGGAATTAAAATTTAAGGTAAGATATAAATACTTTTGATATTTTTATAACTAATTAATTAATTTTTAAGGTTTATTTATCTTTTTTAAAAGCTAATTAAGCATATTTTAAGGTGTTTGGTTGGTGTTTTTGGGTTACATTATTAAGATGGACTTGTTTTGTTATAAAAATATAAAATAGGAGGTGTAAGTGTAATTTTCAAAACCTGAGGGAGGATGAGTGTAATTATATCAAACCTCAAGGGAGGTATGTGAAATTATCCCATTAGGAAACTATAGCTTTGCTACACTTGGCTCTGAAATACCCATGTCAACATGAAGTGACTAGTTTGCTTCATAAACCTGAGAGTCAATGGTTCAAACTTCTAACATGTAGAGGCTAAGGGCTGCATATAATTGCACCTTTTTAAACACCAGCAGCTGGATTTCCCCGTTCGTTTTTGTGAGGACCATCAACAAAGAAAAGATATATCAACTTTTTATGTGGTGAATGATTGATTGAAGCTTGACGGAATTATCTTTCTGCCTCTTGATATTTGCAGGCTGTGAGGGAAATCTACGAGATTGTTCCAGCTCGCAAATGGAGAAAAGATGAAAGTCAATTGAATAAAATAGTGTTCATAGGTTGATAATTCTTCGTCCTTATATGCTATTTTGTTACTAAACTAAATGGACATTATTTTGAATTTTTATGATGAATCATGTTCTTTATGCAGGTAAACTATTAAATGAAGATATTCTTTACGATTCCTTAAGAGCTTGCGCTATCGAAAATTAGCAGCAAATTTCAAAGCAAAGTTTCAACTCAGAAGTTGTACTACAGATCAGTGATAAATGTATTTTGGGTTCAAAACCAGTTAACCACTAATCTTTACTGGGCCTATCTTTGGAACCATAGCGTCTAGTGATATCTGTTTCCTGAAACTGTCTCTGGTAGCATTACTGCAATATAATAACATTAAGCACATGTTTTATAAAAGTTTGTTATTGTCAATTTTTTAGTTTCTTAATAAGAGCCAACAGTGCTAGTATTCTGAAATCTTGTTCCAATGTCAATTACTCATAAGGGCTTGGTTATTTAGCAGACATAAAATTGATCATAGAAAATATATCTAAAATTAAATATAAGGGCGCGCATTGGCTAACTCAAGTTAATAAATCTCTTCCGTTAGCTGCTTAAGTTAATAGAGCTATATGTAAACACTTGTGTGGCAAAGGAATATTCCAATTCCTAGTTGCGTCTTAATCTCATCTTGCAATATTTATACAAGTTTTCACATATTTTTCTTAAACCAAAAAGTAATGCATGTTAGATTTTTGGGATAATTTTAGTAAACATCTCCTAAGGTCTCTGACAATTTCACTTAGTTCTTGAAATTTTCAAAATTACACTTACCTCCCCTAGATGGATGAAAGGACTATAACACCCTTTACAAACAATTTAAACAAATGTTTCACCCAAACAAAATAAGATAATGGAAGTAGGAGAGGTTATGTTTGTGCAAGGAGTAGGTCGATGAGTCTATTGAGACTTGATTGAGTTGAGGGGTTGCTAAAAAAGAATTGGCTTTTGGACATAGAATTTGGGTGGTGTTGTTGGAGTATATCTTTCTACAAATTTTGCCATTTTTCCGTGCTTATTTGGTTGTTTACTGTGATGGTGACTTATCTTTTTTGGTTGATCACGGCGATGATGTGGTCATGTTGACTGACTAATATGGACTTGGTGTCATATAGTGTGCAGTTACAGTGGTTTAAGTAATAAAAACAAGATACGATTTGTGCCTTATTTTTTTCCCGTTTGTTATGGTTACTTGTGATGGTTGTGGTGACACCGGAAATAGAGTTGATGCAGTGGTTGTTGCAGTTTTGATAGTTAAGAGAAAGTTACAATTTTGGATTTCGGTTTTGATTTTTTGGTTGTTTATAAAACTATTCATCGGCAGAAGTGGAATTGGTGGTTACGGTGATTTTGGTGATAAAAGGAAATTTATAAAACAGTTTTTTTTTAGTAGAGGGTAGTTTAGGATTTTCATTAAAAGTTTGTGCTGATATCATGATTTTGTTACCCAAACAGTGATTTTAGGGGAAGTAAGTGTAATTTTGAAATTTTCAGGGGGCTGGGTGAAATTATCAGAAACTTCAACGGAGGTTTCTGAAATTACCCCAGATTTTCGCCCGGTCGCGATATTAGCATTTTTACTTTTAAAAACGTGCCCTTTGTCCTTTCGTTTTCACGCTTTTTAAGTTTGGGACTCGAATAAAACCCTTTTGTTTCGCAACACAACGCGTCGGCACACCGCTTCCAAGGATCTATTAGTCTGTAACGGGCTGCTGCTGCTGCTGCTGTTAACACTGATCTCCGCCGCTGCGACCCCCTTCTGGTAAATAATCTCCTCTTCTTGCTGGTTACGTCTGACTTCATTACTTTGATTCAGATGCAATAGAAGTATTCCGTTGATTCTATTTTGGGTTGGTTTTTCTGCTTTTATGCTAACGCCGAGTTACATCTCTCATGGTTTCTTTCTTTTCGAAAGAGAAGGTGTAGACCAAGTTTAATTCTTTGTGGGTTCCATTCGAATTGTTTTTATTTGAGAATTGTGTAAGATAGTATTTTGTTTTTTGTTTTTTTTTGTATACTAACGCCATGTTTTAGAAAATAGTAGTGGAACAGAAGAAGAATCCCATACCTGTGGCATGAAATTGGGAAAATTGGACATTTTCTTCCTTTATATTTTAGCATGAAAGTTACTTTTCTTTGTGGCGAAAATTATGTATTTGGTTAGTTCAATACGGATAAGGTTGTAGTCTTGTAGATTGTTATGATGCTTTTGCAAGTTAGTGTTTTGTCGTCTTTTAACTATAATATCTGTTCTGTGGTTGTGGAGCATGTGAGAATAATTTGAGGTATACTATTATGTCTAGGACAGAGAGAGTTAAGCAGGGTAGCTGACAATATGGTCAAAAAGTATAAGGCACCTGTTTATTTGCTTTCTTTTGATCTGATAGATGAATGTGATTTTGGATAGGAATTATAGGATACATAGGATATATGATGAAGCACCTTGAAATGAGAAGAAAGGAAAGAGAAAAAAGGGAGGGGGGGGGGGGTTTGGAAGAGAAAGTGTAACAGATTTTAGAGAGGAGCTTTGTCTGAAAGTTAGCTCTTACTCCAGATGTGAACATAGGAAGTGGGTGTGCAGGTTAGACGCCCATCGGGGGCTTGATTCTTGGTCCTGTGAACCCTATCTAGATCAGGTTCTGACTGTGGTTAATGCTATTAGTTCACCTGGAGTTTGAAATCCAATCATCAGGAAAAAGCATCATATGCAATTTTCATCTCTGCTTCTTGTACATTAACTCATGAGTTATATGCAAATAACATAGAATAGCACTTAAGCATCTATCATACATCATATAAATGTTCTTCTTCCTGTTATGCGGGTGTAAACTTGTATAGGGGAAATTTCTTAATGCGTGCAATTTGACTCAAATGTACTTCACTATTTAGTTGTGCAAATAACATAGAATAGCACGTAATCATCTATCATACGTCATAAAAATGTTGTTCTTCCTGTTATGTGGGGGTAAACTTGTATAGTGGAAATTCCTTAATGCATGCAATTTTACTCAAATGTACTCCACTATTTAGCTGCTGTGGATGGGAGGGCTTTTTTGGGAATTCGAATTTGTCTAGTACCTCGACTCTTTCCCAAAACCCATGCAGAAACAGCAGAAATATATTTAACCCCTATCTGCGCATTGCATTATCAGTTGCATCAATTTAAAGAACGGATGCATATGTTTCTTTCATTTTTGAATAGGCTTCTAACTGTTTGATTTAATGCCCAAAAGACTTTAAATTCTATAGTATTTGTATTTCTTGCCCTGAAGAAGTTTCAATTTGCAGCTATGGAGTGTAATGGAGGAGCGCCTGCATCTGAAATTCAACGTCAGATTAAGATTTTGAAATCCTCAAAAGATGAGATAGAGCGTCAGATATCAGCTCTGGAAGCTCAGCTTGAACAACTTAATTATAGCGAAAATAATCATAGAAAAGCAACGGAGAAGATGAATTCAAATGATTCTAGTTCGATGGAGAACGGCAGTTTTGATTTTGGACATGGATTGGCTTCCGATATGATTTACAGATATAGCCGCCAGCTCTTGCTCCCATCATTCGGGGTTCAAGGGCAGGCAAATCTGTTGAAATCTTCGGTATTGGTTATTGGAGCTGGAGGGCTCGGTTCGCCTGCTTTGTTGTATCTCGCAGCTTGTGGTGTAGGTCGAATAGGGATTGTTGATCATGATGTAGTTGAGCTAAACAATCTCCACAGGCAGATAATTCATGCTGAAGCTTATATTGGAAGGTCAAAAGTGGAGTCTGCTGCTGCTGCTTGTCGTGCGATTAATTCAACTGTGGAAATTGTGGAGCACAAAGAAGCATTTCGCACAACTAATGCATTGGAGATTGTGAGAAAATATGACATAGTTGTAGATGCAACAGATAATGTTCCAAGTCGTTACATGATCAATGATTGCTGCGTTATTTCAAAAAAGCCTCTTATCTCTGGAGCTGCACTTGGACTAGAAGGGCAGCTCACGGTTTACAATTACAATGGCGGTCCATGCTACCGATGCTTATTTCCAACTCCACCACCTACAACAGCGTGTCAAAGATGTGCTGATAGTGGAGTTCTTGGTGTAGTACCTGGTGTTATCGGGTGTCTCCAAGCCCTCGAGGCCATAAAGATTGCAAGTGCTGTTGGTGATCCACTCTCAGGAAGGATGCTTCTGTTTGATGCACTATCAGGACGGATTCGTATTGTGAAGATTAGAGGAAGGTCATTGCAATGTGAAGCTTGTGGTGAAAATGCAGATCTGACTGAAAAGCTGTTTCAACAGATTGATTACGAAATGTTTACCCAGACTCCCCTCTCCACGGCTCCTTTGAAGTTGGACCTGCTTCCAGTGGATGCCAGAATCAGCAGCAAGGACTACCATGAGAGAGTTGTAAAAGGAGAACCACATGTGTTGGTAGATGTAAGACCTGCTCATCACTATAAGATTGTTTCAATTCCCAAGTCCATAAACATTCCCCTTCCCAGCTTGGAGGCGAGTTTGCCTGCAATATGTTCTGCCTTGGAAAATAAGGACGAGAGCAAGAGTGAGAACAAGAGCAAGAGTACTGATTCAAATGCGTCCCTTTATGTCATTTGTAGACGAGGTAACGATTCTCAAAGAGCTGTTCAATATCTCCACAAAATGGGATTTAAGTCGGCCAAGGATATAATAGGAGGCCTTGAGTCATGGGCCCATGATGTGGATTCGAAGTTTCCTATGTACTAAATATGTTCAACATGATATTGCGGGAAATTTCTGACAATGATAACTATTATTTGACCCGAATGTGTTGCTTATTCTACTCTAAAGGGTAATATGTAATTTCTGACAATGTGATATGGTATCATCTCAGTACTCCACTATTTTGAAACAGATACGTCAAGCAAATTCAATTTTGTTGGGATGGCAATGGTTGTTATCTGTGGTCAACCAAATAGTGGGGAGTCTGTTGCTGCGATTTGCCTGGCTAAAGCTCTTAAGACACTGAATTAAAGCCATCTGTCCGAATTATTGATGAAACTGCATTTCATCTTAATTGCAATAAAAGTTATGCTGACATGAGTGCTGAAAAAAGATCTGAAGTTGATAGATCCTTGTCTAAAGATACTATCATAATAGTAGATTCCTTAAACAGCATAAAGGGTTACAGATATGATCTATGGTGTTTGCCCGTGCAGCAGGAATTAGATGCTGCGTGCTCTTCTGTGATGTTGAGGAGGCCTGCTGTAGAAAATGGAATGAAGAGCGCCTGAAGAAAGAAGAACCATCGTATGATGATAAAAGTTTTGAAGACTTGGTTGGGAGGTTTGAGAAACCAGATAGAAGAAATCGGTGGGATTCACCACTATTTGAGTTGTGGCCATCTAGAGAAGTAATTGAAAAGTCTTCTGATGCTATAGTTGAAGCTGTTTCGTATTTGACAAAAAAGGTTGACTCGAAAACTAGGAATGTTAAAGTTGTACAGCCAACCATTGCAACTCAAAATGCTCGGTTCTCTGGGGCAAATTCTATGTCCAAAGCTACACACGAGGTGATCAATAGTTATAGTTCCTTGTGTTCCAGATGTCATATCAACTTTACTGCTGGTCTCCTAAATATGCCGTGTTACACATGGCACAGCTCATTTGCCTTTCGGTTTTCTTGTAGTATGAGCTGGCGAAGGAGGTTTATGGGCAGCCAATGAAAGCGTAAAACCGCAGTTATCTTGTAGAAAGTCAGTCAGGATACCATCTTACTACGTTAACTTGTACTACAAATAGGCTATTATGCAGGTGCGATTGTTGAACCAACCTACGAACCGCCATTACTTCTTAACCATTTTAGTATATTAAATTATTAATTAGTATGATTTTAAAGGAAAGAAAAGAAGGGGAGGGGGGGGGGGGGGGGGCGCAGGGGGAGAAAGACGACATTACATTCCTTTGTGACTAAGTTGGTGCTGCCGACTCTTCTGTGAAGTTGCGTGCTAATTTTTTCTGTTAACTGTTGTTGGTGGCGTTCGTTTACAAAAAATAAAATAAGTGGGTCGTCACAAATTTATTTCTTTAATGTCTAATTCCCCAATTGGATGTCCCGGAAGTGATATTGGCCGTTGATTTCCAATTACCATTTGACGACACTAATCTATTCTCGTGAGAGTGGATAATTAATTAATGATGGACGGCTAAAACTGCAGCTTAGCATATAAGATTGATTATTAAATGTAGCAAACAGCAAGTGACAAGGAGCAGAACTAGATTTAGATCGATCATTCAAATACAGCAAACGGCAAGAAAAGGTGATCTAGAGTCTAGCCTATTCTTCAAGAACTGAACAAAAACAAGATGTACCTAGAAAGAGTAGTTAGAAAAAAAAAGGAAAGAAGTAGTAAATATATATATATATATATTAACAGTGGATTACTAAAAAAAATTGTTCCATTAGAATAAAACAAACCAAGCATATGGTCACATCATATCTATCGTATAAGGTGTATATGCTGAAGATGGTGACATAATTATCACTTTGCAATGTTATCCCATCTGGAATCATTATCACTATTAATCCAATTTTAACTTGTTCATAAATTTGGAATATCATCATTACTAGTCCAAAGTTAACCTGTACATTAATTAATTAGACAAATCCAAGGATAGTTACTCAGAACTACTAAATAAACAACATTAATCAAAATCCGAAGACGAGGATAATTAGTAAGAACTCTAAATAAACAACGTTGATTGAAATTGAGAAAGATTACCAATCCCTCATCCCTCCTATTGACAAATAGACCTAAAGTATTTTGTCACAAATAAAATTAACAATTCCTCGTCCCACCTATTAACAAATAGAACTAGAATGTTTCGGCACAAATAAAATTAAAACAAGTAAACATCCAATTAACGCAAAAATATTTTCACAAAAAATAGTTCGCTGAATAGCACAAATAATATGACTATATCACAAATTGATTAAAAAATGATTCTGAAGAAAATCTCAACTTAATCAATAGAACAAATAACTTCAAAAAAAAATTAAAGAAATGAGCCAATCATAAGTTATTTTACAGGCAAGAAACTAACTGTCGAAAAAGAGGTTAAGAGTTTAAACTACATTAGTACGACTCTATAAGTAACATATTTTGGGTCTACTACTAAACAAATGTGCATAATCACTCTCAAGGCCATTTAAACCTCTAATATCCTAAGTAATTTGGAAAAAAAAAATACAATAACTAATTTACTATAAAAGGAAAGGTTAAAAATTAAGAAGCTGTCAAGCAGCGAAAATGAGAGACAAAAGAAAAAGACACTTTATGAAATGCTTCAACGATGACTGATGATTCCACTTTTTATTAAATGTGATAAGTCCTTTAGTTTTGTCTCTCTAACAAATCTTTATCTATCTCTCTAGTTGTGCGAGCCCTCAGGGAAAAGCTGAGTGGAATTGGATCTGAAAATTAACGCTACTACAAACAACTCTAGTGCTAATATAACTGTATCTTCCCAATTATAGAGAAGAAAGAGAGAGAGAGAAAAAAAGGCAGCCCACAACGAACCCATTTTTCAATGGCCAATTGCAACGCTGCTTAGCATTCTCAACAGTCAATCAATCAAATATATACGTTAACTTTAACCACCAGGTGAAAATGGAAAGAACCCTTTTTTTTTTTTAATTTTTGATTGATTCTGATTGATTTTTATGTTTGCATTGATATTTTAATGGTGGTAATGATTGTTTATTTTTTTGGCATTGTTGGTTGTGGATCTGATCTGGGTTGGGATCTGATCTTTTTTTTTTTTTTTTTTTTTGAGGTGTGGGGCCTGGAAATGGGGATTAATTGTGGTTGTTAGCTTGATTAAAATTCGGTTTTTTGGGTGGTTTTTTGATAGTTTGAGTTGTTTTGCAGGTTGATCTGATAGGTGTTTTTATTGAATATTGGGATAGTTATTGGTTTTAAAGTCAGGATTGATCTCTTGGTTGGCATGTTTGGTGCTTTTATGGTGGATACTGGTGGAGCTTGGAATTTGGAGGAGTGGACATTGGTAGGTAATTAGGCGTTCGGATTGGTTTTGTGGCCTAATTTCCTTCTTTCCTGTGGAAATATTGATCAGAGTATAAGCTTGATTTGTGATTTTTATGGTTTGAAAGAGGCATAAAAGTTGAGTTTTTCCAATGCTAGTTGGAATTGCCTGGATTTCAGGAAATATATGTAGGATATTGTATCTAATGATAGGGCATTGTTTTTGTAGTCCGTGGAGATTTAATCTGAAGCAATAATCCAGAAGAGTAAATAAATCTTTTTCAGCATTTCTGTTGGAAGGTCTACCAAAACTTGGATATGAGAAGTCCTTGGTATAAGAAAATTTCTATCGTTTTTGGGCCTAGACCACCACTTAACTGGTTGCTTTTATGTCTTGTGAGTGTTGTTGTGCTAATTGCATTATTAGGGTCTTCTTCTTCAAGCACGTTGAAATCTGTGACTTCTGTAGCAAAATCTGACACTTACAGAAAGCTAAAGGAGCAAGCAGCCAATGATTATCTGGAGTTGAGGACTCTTTCTTCTGGGGCTAATAGGATAGGAGAAGTTAGGCTTTGTGGAAAGGATAGGGAGAATTACGTGCCTTGTTATAATGTGTCTGCAAATTTGCTTGCTGGATTTAAAGATGGGGAGGAATTTGATCGGCATTGTGAAGTGTCGCGTGATAGACAGCATTGTTTGGTTCGTCCTCCCAAGGACTATAAAATCCCTTTGAATTGGCCTACAGGGAGGGATGTTATTTGGAGTGCAAATGTGAAGTTATCCAAGGACCAGTTTCTTTCATCTGGTACCAGGACAAAGAGGTAACTCGTTGATCAATGTGAAGAAAGCTTTAAAGCTGTCAAATTAACAACTTTATAAGTTGATGCTATTGTACTATTACAATGAAATCAGCAACTTCACCAGACCTTTGTTTGCACTGTGTTGCGTAAACTTCATATTTTGAGTTCTGTCTTTCTGGTAGTGCTGCAGTTTCCTTTATTTGTTTTTTTGATTGTTCTCTTGCTACATTTCTAGGTTAATGTTAGTTGAAGAAAATCAAATTGCCTTTCTCTCAGATGATGGAACGGATGATATCAGAGATTATTCTCGCCTCATTGCAGAAATGATTGGACTCACCAGTGATACTGAATTTAATCAGGCTGGCGTAAGTATTGCTTCTGTGATGAATATAGTTTCCCTTTCAGTTTCTCTTTCTTCTCTGAAAGACTAGCATTTATTAGTGATTGAGCTTCTATGTCTTGTTTCTCAAGAGTAACTGTAGTTATAAGATTTTAGTGCATTTTTACCTGTGATTAACAATTTTATTCTGCTAAATTGCAGGTTCACACCGTTTTAGATATTGGGTGCGGGTTTGGAAGCTTTGGGTCTCATTTACTCTCCCTTAATTCAATGGCTCTTTGCGTAGCATCATATGAGTTAATGGGTAGCCAAGTTCAGTTAGCCCTCGAGAGAGGTCTTCCTGCAATTATTGGCAACTTCATTGCAAGACAACTACCATTTCCATCATTATCGTTTGACATGATTCACTGTTCTCAGTGCGGTATTGTGTGGAATGAGAAAGGTAATTTCCCAACAAGGAGTTTCATTCTACTAACTTGTCGTGTCTAATTGAGTGTATGGGTTTAATTTTGGCTTATATAGATGACAACATTTGGTTGTTTCATACGAGTATTTACCATCTGTCTTAAATGTTATGTAGGCTTAATTGCATGTACACAACTGTCCATATATTTAGTCCTTTGCCCTTCTAATTCTCTTGACCAAGAATATGGTTTGTGGTGTCCATTATGAATTCAGCTTACATCATCAGTTCAAAAATTGAGATAATTGGATGGCTCAGCTGTGTCTTATTCCAAACATTTACTTTTTGCAGTCTTGTCCTATTTGTCTTGTTGCTTGTTTTGTTGCATCGTGTTACTCTCACTATTCTAAAATTTTCGGCTTGGATTATTCTGTCTAGAGATCAACATGAAATTATGGAAAAAAATGAAAACTGTGGACAGGCATTGCTTTTCCAATTAAGTATACTTACGAGTTTTTTCTCCACTTTTGGATAGACATTCCACTTGATGGAAGCATTAGAGCTTGGTTCAGATTGATGTAGTATTGAGATCTAGAATGTTATTTTAGTCTTATAAGAAAAGATTGTCAGGGTGACCTCTTCACTAAGTTGTGAAATGGTTGGTTGGAGCTGGTATACTAACAGTTACGCTTTTAGGTGTTTAGGGGTGAAGTGGCTTCTGATAAATGCTAGTCAAATTACAAAACCTACGAAGTACTTATGGTTTCGTGTTCTTTTGTTCTTGAAATTACTCATAAACTAATCCATTTAGATATTGCTGTGCAAATATGCCGTCACATCGATAATGGCTTCTCATGATTCAGATGGATTGTTTCTTATCGAAGTAGATCGCATGCTTAAGCCTGGAGGTTACTTTGTCTTAACCTCACAAATTAGCAGACAGTACGGAAGTTCGACGAGACCAAAGAAAGGAAGCATGTCAACTCCAATTCAGGAATTTGCGCAAAAGCTTTGTTGGAACTTGTTAGCAGAGCAAGAAGAGACTTTCATCTGGCAGAAGACTACAGATGCTTTATGCTACACATCTAGGTGAGGCCATAAATCTGTATTTACATCTTAGAATTTTGATTTTCTATGCTGAAGAAGTATGGACAACCTCAATTTGGAATTGTTTTGCTTCTTTGTTTCAATTGTCCAATGGATTTTTTATGTCTTTCCTTCCTTCTTGCTTCCCACCTCAACTTCAACCATTCTTCCCCCCCCCCCCCCCCCCCCCCCCAAAAAAAAAAAAAAAAAGGGCCCAAAAAAAAATCATCTTTTCCCCCTGAAGGAGAAGGGAAGAAAAGAAGAAGAAGAGGAAGTCGAACCTCCCATTCCCACAACTACTTCTACTTTTGTAGTTCACAATATGGTTATTGAATGTTGCAGGCAGAGTGATATACCTCTTTGCAAAGGTGAGGATGTCCAGTCATATTACCAGCCATTGTCACACTGCATGAGTGGGAAAAACAGCAAACGTTGGAATCCCATTCAGAACAAATCGTCTGGTTCTCTAAGCTCAGCTGAACTTGAAATTCATGGAAAGTATTATACTAATATGATCTTTAGCTCTCATGCAATTTTCTTTTTTTATTTTATTTTTTTGCATTTACTTTATTCTAGTGGAACCTTCTATTTTTTAGCTTTGGAATATTCAGTTTATTAATACATTTGTTCTAACAGGAGTTTGTCCTGAAGATTTTTTTGAAGACTTGGAGTTCTGGAGATCCTCTTTGAGAAACTATTGGTCTCTGCTATCTCCCTTGATATTTTCTGATCATCCAAAAAGGCCAGGTGATGAAGATCCATTAGCGCCGTACAATATGGTTCGGAATGTGATGGACATGAATGCTCATTTTGGGGGTCTAAATGCTGCATTACTGGAAGCTAAAAAATCAGTTTGGGTGATGAATGTTGTGCCAATGGGAGCACAAAATACATTACCTCTCGTGCTTGATCAAGGTTTTGCTGGTGTCTGGCATGACTGGTAAGATTTCAGTACAAGGACCTTGGTGAAAACTATGAGACTACTGTAATTTGACCTGAGAATCAAATGCTAATATTACATCAGAGTTCCATCTTTTGATGCCAAATATGTTTTGTCTATGGAAAGACATATTGGACTAAAAAAGGTTAGGTAAAATCTGACTTCTTGTGGTTATAGTGAGTACCAAATTGTGTTGTTTATAGATATATTGGACTGAAGAAGGTCCAGTAGGATCTAACTTACAAGTTCACCCTGATGCTTGTTGAAATTTTTGTCAGAACTTTTGTGATTTCTTAAACTTTTGCTGTAATCTTTGACGTAGTTTTATTTTGTGGTGGGATACTATAGTTTTTATTCTGTGTTCTTCCTTTTTTTTAAAAATAATAATGTTTACCTTATGATTCAGGAATAAAGTCCTGTTGTCTCATTTAACATTCTAACATCCTGGTGCAGGTGTGAGCCATTCCCTACATATCCTCGAACATATGACTTGCTTAATGCCAATGGCCTTCTCACACATGTTGCTTCACAGGGATGTAGTATGATAGACTTGCTTTTTGAGATGGACCGTATCCTACGTCCTGAGGTAAATGTTTGTCTTGCCCACTTCAGGCCTATCTATATTTCCTACTGCCTCAAATTCTTACCTGTTATTTGGGTTATATGGTTATGTGTGTATATTTTTCTCTGTATGTCTGTGTGCACACACACATATATCGAAAAGAAAGTTATGCAAATTACTCAGTCTAATGAAAGCTCAAGTCAGATGTGAAAATTACAAGGATGATATCTCATGCATTCATAGTTTCCTACCCTAGCGTCTGACTGAATGGTGTTATTAAATATTTTTGTAATGTAAAATAATTTCATGTTACAGGGGTGGGTTTTTCTTTCTGATAAACTGGGCCCTATAGAAAAAGCACGTATGCTGGCTACACAGATTCGCTGGGAGGCCAGAGTAATTGACCTACAGAACGGCAGTGACCAGCGGCTACTTGTATGCCAAAAGCCATTTATAAGAAAATGAATACATACGGTACAGAATTTCCACTGTTCTTACCGTCCAGGCTTTTTTAAGATCTGGTAAGTCCTCTTGTTTTTGCCAATTTTTTAAGAATGGTTTTCACTATACAAGCTTTTATGCATGTGCCCCAAACAAGCATTTGCGTGCCGTGCACAGAGCCATAACAAGAACGGTTATTTTAGCACTTCTCTTTTTTTGTCATTCTATACCAGGGCGCAAGCCTTAAAACAAGGTAATTCCACAAGTCTGCTTGGTGTTCTCATGGATCAAAAAGTTGCCCCCGAAGAGATGGCTTAGAAAATTTTGGAAGCTGTAGAGTAGGATTTGCTAAGGTAGTTCCCAGCTCTTTTGTTTTTTTTTTTTTGGTAAAGAAGTTGTAGCTATTCGTTCATCCCATTTTTTTCCCCTTGTGGTTACATATTGCTTCATTGATTCTGTAATTTGATTTGTCTTTTGTAATGAACAACTACCACGAGTGGAAGTGAATGCAGTAAATTGTAAGATTCAATATCATAAATGTGACGACCTCACCCAACTTTTTGATCAAAAAAGTTGAACCTTTTTTTGATCAAACCTTTTTTTTTCTTGTGTATAATCCAAGTTTGAACGCTTCAAAGAATACATATTGCAGAAACCATATTCATATCCTTACAGATAGGCAGCGCTTTTTTTGGTTCTTTTTGGTTAAGAATAGTTGAAAGATTGTTTTTTGAAGTGATTTATTTTTTTTCAAAAACGATATTGTAGCAGATTTAAAAATTCTTTTTAATAAATATGTATTTGATAAAATAGTTTTTAGCAAACGTCCTTTGGAGTTTTTAAAGAAACGTCTTTGGCCATATTAACAGGTGACATATCTTAAAATTTATTGCAATAGATTATGCCGATCTATTGAAGTCCCCTTTATTTGCCTTCTATTTAAAATTTTCTTCTTTGACCTTAAGTCAACTCTCCAACCTTGTATTGCAACCACCTGCAAAGACATATGCCTTATTCCGTAAGGCTTGTATATGATGTTGAACCATATATGCTTGCCCATAATTGAAGATTCAATGAGCTTTTGTGTGCGTGCGTGTCCAAATGAGAAGGCTGTACTTAATTCCTGATCACCAACTAGTTACAATGCAACCATTACTCGAGGAAATGCATCTACAGTCTTCGTCTATCCAAAATATGGTATTCCTCCACATAATGCAACTCCTATCCTATGGGCAACAGAGGAAGGGCGGTCTGTATATTTACAGCCATTAGGGTTCTGTACATGAGTAGGTATCTGGAGCAGGATCTAGTTTCCCTACCTGGAGCAGAGGAAACAGGAAACACGCTCTTTTTTTTTTTTTTTTTTTTTGTGGCAGACTCTTGTAACAGATACACTTGCAACCTTCGACAAGCCAGGAATAGGATAATGCTTTCAGTATAACAAGTACCAGCAGCCCAACTAAGAGAAGAAGGTGCTAACGCATGGCTGCAAAATAGAAAATACAACTCGAGCAACATACTTTTAAAAAGCCATCTTACCCTTTCCATTTTCCTGATCTGATCTTGTAACACGATGGCCTTCGCATCCAAATGGTACTTATAGCACACTCTTTTAACTCTACTCTATTAGCTCAACAGTTCTGTTTCTCCTCCGCTCCCTAGTTGCCATTTTTTCCCCATACCTACCAAGTATATCAGCTAAATCAAACAACCCAACCTCTCTTAGTTTATTCGACATCACCTCAAACATGATTACTCCTTCCTCATTGGAATAATAATGCAAAAACTTATTATAGTCAAACCTTGGCACTTCACGCCCGCTATTGATCACTCTCTCCACATATTTGGTAGCTTCCAAAGTCTTCCCTGCCTTCACCAATCCCCCAATAAAAATGGTATCAAAATTCACCAACGGATCTGATCCCTTCCTCCCACGCTTCCCCAAATGTCCTTGCAACAACATAACATATGTATGCATTGTAGGCTCACAGCCCCTCCTTATCATCTCCCTAAACACTTGTGTTGCTTCATTTGCCCTCCTCAACCTCAAAAGCCCCTTGATCATCCCATGATAAACACTAATATCTGGTTTCTCAATCCCCTCAACAACCTTATAAGCCTCCCTTACGCTTCCTCTACTCATTAGCCCATGAATTATAGACCCCAACGTTTCATTATCCGCTTTAATCCCTCTCTCACGCATTTCCTCAAACACCACATAACTCTCCCCTAACTTCCCTTTCTTACACAACCAATCGATCACTAGCCGGTACGTCGACAACCCCAACTCATCCATCCTCTTTACCCTCATCGACTGAAAAAGCTTCACAGCATCACCAAACTGATTATTCTTAAAAAGGGTCTCCAACATTGTCTCAACCGTTTCGATATCTGGCTCAAACCCTTGATCCACCATCAAATTCCACAACTTTGATGCCTCCATCAAATCTCCAACATCACAAAACCCATAAATCAACCACCTATAAGTAATCCCGTTTGGGGTAATAACATCTTTCAACTTAATAACAACATGATTAGCCTCCAAAACAAGCTTTCTCCCACACAAAACTTCAACTACCTTATTCAAGGTATCTAAACTATAAACAAATCCAAACCCATTCATTATATGAAAAATCTCAACACATTTCTTTAATTCTCTAGCAGAAGCTAAAGTTTTCAAAGCAATAATATAAGTTTTAGCGGTTACCAATCGAAGACGGCCAATTTCTTGAAGCAAGTCCCAAAAGAGGTCGATGTTTCTTGCCTTGCCAACAACGTCAAGCAGCTTGTTGAAGGTGGTGGAGGTGTGGTGGAAATGGGGTTGGCTTTGAGTGAATTGGTGGAATTTGTAGACGGGTTTCCAAGAATATGGGAATTTGTTGCAAACTTGGATGAAGAATTCGTGGGAGAGATGAAAAGGGGTGTTGGTTAGGCTACTGTGGAGTTTTGGGTCTGGGGAGTTCTGTTGTTGGTAGAGGATTGTGCAGACTCTGAGGAGGTGGGCTTCGTTTAATGGTGTTATGGGGGCGGTGGCGGCAGTGGTGGTCAGGTGGCGGGAGAGGGAGAGGAGGAGATTAGTTAGGTGTTTTGGGATGGTTTTTGGTTTAAGCATTTTGTTTGGCCGCTCCAAGCACAAAACCAAATGCTATCGTTATCATCATCATCAGGGGCTTAATAAATAGGAGGGAACTTTTATATGGTAGCATATTGTAACAAGTTCACAAGATTTTTCTAAGGAGATATTTAGAAAAAATTTATGCTTAGCCCGTGAAAATATAGGGAAAAATCATGAGAGGCAATTCAAGAATTTAGAACTCTAGTGGATAGCTTGATCGTGGTAGTTTTAATTTTACGAGAATTGGGGATCACCTGTCTGTTCAATTTGTTTGGAAGAAAGCCAAAGGTATCAGTAGGAAAAGAAAACATTCATAATGTTCTTCCGTTGTTTTCCCTGGTAAATAGAAGAAAAATAAATGAAATTGAGAAATTGAGATTTTTCATTTCTTTTAGGATGTTGGTGTGAGAAATAAGAAAAGGATAGCAGTTGATGAATGTTCAGTAACAGTTTTTAACTTTTTAATATTCTTACATCTATTCTCTCTTTAAAAGTATAATGAGTCTTGATTGTAGACACCAAATTTTGACACACATTTTATAAAATATGCGTATTACTTTATTTAGGGGTTATTATGATTTTTAGGGGCTAATTATAATTTTTGTGTATACTACGTCTAATTTGTCGTGTCAAGGGCAAAATGGTAATTTCACCATATAAATATTAGTTTATTTTATTTTATTTCTTAAATACATTGATTTTACTATTTTTATCATTATTTATGATTTTAATGATTTTTAGGAGCCATTCATCATTTATTTAGAATTTTAGTATTTTTTTTATTTAATGGCACGTTTCCCAATGCAGTCTCTTTTATGAGAATTTTTAAGTAAAAAATTTCATATATGTATTTTGTATGTTCATAAATTTTCTGTAAAAATCTCATAATTTTTAGAGGTCATTTAGTACTTATTTAATTTTTATCCTTTTAAAGGCACGTTTCCCAAGAATGCGTTAATTTTTAAATTTTTGAGTGAAAATTATACTATATGTGCTTTATGTGATAATATATGTTTTGCAAAATATTTGTGATGTCATTTATTAATTTTCATAAATGTTATAATTTTACCATATTTGGGTCACGCTTTCCAATGCACTTTTATTTAAAATTTTCTTTATGAGAATTGTCTACAAGCATTTTATAAATTCTCCTGATTAAAAAATATATATATATAAAAATATTTTTATTTTTTATTTTTTATTTTTTTTTATTTATTTATTTTATTATTATTATTATTATTATTATTATTATTATTATTATTTTAAAAGACCATTTGGTATTTATTTTAAATGGTATTTTTCTAATGTTGAATTAACCTTTAATTTGTTATACTAAATTTTACTTTTTCCTTAATGTTGCATTTCAGTTTTTTTATATATATATATATATATATATAATATAATTCGTAAAAAAAAAAAAAAAAAAAAAAAAAAAGGGGAGCAGCTGCTACAGCAGCTGCAGTTTTACTGCAGCTGCTGCACGCAGCTGCAGAAGAAAAACCAATCCCTCTGCAAAAAAAACCAGATTTGGGGGGATTTTGGGTAGTTTTCTTTCCCTTTTTCACCCACCCTCATCACCACAATCCATTCCCTCTCGGCAACACACTCAATCTTCACTTCACACAATTCTCTCCCTCAATCTCTTCCCTCACCAAACACATTGCAGATCACTCCCTCTCTGCAACACAAAAACTCACACACTCACACAAACTCACCTTCACACACAATCAAACCTGCAATTCCCTCACTTCTCTCTGCCTCCTCTTCCCCTCACCATTTTTCACTCCCCTGCAGACACCATCCACCAACACAACCTCACCTGCACTCTCACTCGGTCTCCCTCTTCCTAACTCCCTCTGCATCCCCTCTCCCTGCAATCACACACAGACACTTCTCACTCACTTCACTCACTCTCCCTCTCGTTTCTCTCCCTTCCTTCATCATTTTGCACACAGCTCACACTCAAACACAGCAAGCTCACACACTCACTTCAGTTCACATTACACAGCACACACAATTCATGCAATACACACACCAATAAACACACACAAAAAACACACCTGCAGAAGCCTGCACTCTCCCTCTCCTTCACTCTCTTCTCTCTCGGCCAAACTCACTGCACCTCATCTCTCCTGCAGAAACACACACAACCAGACACACACTTGCATACAAGCTTCACTCACGGCACACACTCACTGCACACAAGCTTCACTCACACAACACACACCATTCTCTCCTCTCGGCACACACCCCTCCCTCTCTGCAAAACACAAACACACTGCACACACAGGCACAACTCCACTCTCTGCTTCTTCATCACTCACGACCTGCAGCTCACACCCCAGAGCACCCAACCTCACCTGCTCACAAGAAGACCAGCACAAACACAGACCTCTCCATCACCCTCAGCTCTCTGCACTCACTTACACAGACACACATTCAAACACACACCTGCATTTTTCCCACACAACCACACTCACAGATCACTCTCTCTCGGTCTCCCTCACTCTCTCAGCCCCCTTCCCTTGCACAAGCATACAACACTCACACAACCATTCTCTCCTCTTGGCACACACCCCTCCCTCTCAATTCTCACGACATACACTCATTTTGCACACAAGCACAGAGCTCACAGAACACAAAAGACACTCACCATCACTCTCAATCTGAGCTCCCAATTCACACACAGAGAGCTCACAGAAATACACACTTCACTTCACCTCTCTCTCGGCACCCTTCTTCTTCACCTGCACACACTCACACACACGCACAACACTCACAACTCACACAGGCTCACAACTCACACAGACACACAAAACACACACCTGCAATTCACTCATCTCCTCCCCTGCACGCACAGAATACACGCACAACACACAAACACACTACACAGAGACACACAAACACACAGTCACAACTCACACAGACACACAATTCGCACACACAGACACACACACGACACACACAGCAGCACACACATACAATTCACCTACATAAAACACCACAATTGCACAATTCATAGAACACGGACAACACACAGTACACACACACCCGAAAAAAAAAAAAATTCAATTAACAAACAATCAAGCAACAAACAACAGCAACAGCAATACACAAAAGCTTCTATTCCAGGTAAAATTCTTCCTATTGTTTTCATTTTTTTCATTTATCATTGAAATAGAAAATTAAAAAAAAAAAAAAAAAAGAAAACTGAAAAACGTCCGGCCGAGAGAGAGAGAGAGAGAGAGAGACCTGAGAGAGAGAGAAACGAAAAAAAAAAATTAAATAAAAAAAAAAAAGGTGGGATAGCAGATCGGGGGAAAAGGAAGAGAAAAGGGAAGAAGGAAGAGGAAGAAAGGAAGAAGAAGAAAAGGAAAGAAGAGAAGAAAGAAAAAAAAAAAAGAGAAAAAAAAAAGAAGAAAAAAAAAGGGGGAGAGCAGATCGGAAGAAGAAGAAGGAAGAAGAAGAAAGGAAGAAAGGAAGAAAGAAAGAAAGAGAAGAAGAAAGAAAGAGAGAAAAAAAAAAAGAATAAAGAAGAAAGAAAAGTAAAAAAGGAAAAGGAAATCTGGGGGGGAAAAACGTCTGAAAAAAAAAAAAAAAAAAAAAAGTTTTGGTGAAACTACGTCGTTTTGACGTAGTTTCACTCAAAACTACGTCGTTTTGGTTAGTTAGTTTTTTTTATTTATTTTTAATTAATAATAGGTATTTATTTTATAGTCCTTATATTTTCTGTAATGCTACTGTGGCCCTGGAAATGTTTGACTGGTGCATTTAAATTTCTGTTTATTGTAGATTGACCCCCATAATTTAATTTTCTTTGCAATTAGGTCCCGATTAATTGCATTTAGGTCCCTCAACTTTTAGATAATTATAATTTTGCCCCCCTACGTTTTTAATTTTTCATTTTGACCCCTATATTTGTCGGTAATTACATTTTGACCCCTATAATTTTTCTGGAATTGCAATTTTACCCTCTGATATTTATGAAAATTGCAATTTTACCTCCCAAGCTTGCTGTTATTGTATTTTAGGCTTTAAATGTTGCTGGAATTCTGTTTTAGTCCTTGAATGTAGCTGGAATTTGCAATTTGATCCCTCACATTGCTGGATTTTTTGCATTTTTGTCCTCAAATTTGCTGGAATTTTATTTTTTGGCCCTTGTTGTTGCTAGAATTTATATTTTGGTCCTTTATGTTGCTGGAATTTGTTTTAAGACCTCCATTAATTGTT
The DNA here is from genome assembly GCA_024721245.1 of Mitragyna speciosa. Lineage (NCBI taxonomy): Eukaryota > Viridiplantae > Streptophyta > Magnoliopsida > Gentianales > Rubiaceae > Mitragyna > Mitragyna speciosa. The sequence goes on along the minus strand of CM045564.1, from coordinate 22,186,521 downwards.
AGAATTATATTTTAGCCTTTTATTTGTTGCTGGAATTTGTATTTTAATGCTTGTAGTTGCTGGAATTTTTATTTTTGGCCCTTTTATATAGCTGAAAATTATAATTTGACCCTAGACATTGCTGTAAATTAGGTATTATTTAATGACTTTGCTGAAATTATATTTTTAGCTTTAAGTATTGTTGGAAATTTTTATTTTTGGGTATTATACTTGCTGAAGACTACATTTTAGCTTTTAAATTTGTTGTAAACTATGTCATTACCTTAATTAGGGTTTAAAATTATAATTTTACTCTTTTGTTTTGTTGAAAATTACATTTTTCACTTTAGAATATTGCTTAAATTTTCACTTTTAATCCAAATCTTATAATATTTTATTTTTGTAAAAAAAAAAAAAGTATTAATTAAAATTAGTTAAGTCCTCAAAGCTTTAAATTATTTCTTCTTACATTTTCTTTATTTATTTTTATCAAACTTATAATTAATGTTCAAATTAGTCTCTCTATTTCCCTTTTAGTTATTTTAATAATTCTTATTTGAGGTGTTAAAATTTCAATGTATGTATTATTGTATTTTATCTTCTATTATTATTAGTATTATTATTAGTTTTATTTTATTTTATCTTTGTTGTTTCGCTTTATTTATTTATTTATTTACTAATTTATTTTTACTTAAACAATTTTCATTTTTCTCCTAAATGATTAATTATTGTTATCATTATTTTTCTTTCTCTTATTTTGTTTATTATTGCTATAATTGTTTGAATTATCATAGCATGTTCATAGTGATCGGTAGAAAATTATTCAATTAGTGATTGATTTATTAAATAGTGATAATTTTGACATGTTTGTTCATTTTAGTAGCCATTTATACCGGGTTTACGAATGAGAGGTACCTCGATTACCCTTCCAATATTTCTTTTTATGTGCTCCTACGTGCTCCTATGTGTTTTTATGTATCTTTGTGCTTATAATTTTATCCATGTGTGAATGTTTATTTATTTATCTATGTCGTATTATTTACTCGAATTTAATTGTTGATTATTCAAAAAAATGTAATAGATAAGTAACATTCTATTTAGTAAAAATTTCTTTGTATTTAGATAGTGAATGTAATAGATAGTTTATGTTTTATCTATTTAATTAAAGCCTATGTATTTTAGATAGAAAGTGTAATAGATAGGTTAGATAGGATATCTTTTATTCTCTTTCCATTTTTTAGATTGTAATTAAGTTATTCTCCGGTGTAATAGTTAGGGCTTTGTGTGCTATGTGTGCTATGTGTTTATGTGTTTTATTCGCTTTCTTTAGGATTTTGCATCTAGAATATCATGTTTATGTGTTATGTGCTCCTATGTGCTATTATTTGCTTTTATGTGATTATTGCTTTAATACATGCTTTATTTATTTACTTGCTTTAATTATATATGTGTATCGTCGCCACACTAGTCCAAAGCTAGTTGTGGTTAATTCCGATTTCTTCTCTAGTCCAACGCTAGCGGAGAACTTATAGAAAATAGGCTAGTCCAATGCTAAGCCTTTAGGTCATTTTAGCATTAGGAATATTTTTTGTATGCATTTCATGACATTTCACACACATTTTATCTTTTTAGGCTTTTCCCATTTTCTATGAGTTTTTTTTTTATATACTTTATAACTTGTTACTTATTTTAACATCTATTTGGTGCATAATTTTTAGATTCCACTACACATAGAATTTTAGGCCATTTGCATGATTTAGACTAAGAAATAGTCATCTACTCACGTGGGAAGCGATGGCGTACATGTCGTTCCCCCCTCCGTGAGTAGAAACAGTTAGTCACGAGTTTATTAGTTCCCCGTACCCGTTATGTTGCATTCCTACTCTCTTTGATCATTTACTACCTATATTACTATTTTCCTTTTCTTTTGCATTTCATTTTGCATCTATACTCGTGACTCCATCGAGGTCTAGACTCGAGTTTCGCAATTAATGCGATAATCCCGACCAAACCTCAATGGAATATTTCGTCCCTTATCGATATCCATTTTTTAGGATTAGATTTGCATTCATATAGTTGCATCCAAATGTGATAAAATCTTAGGGTTATATTAGGAAAATTTAGACTAAACCTCGCAACTAGTTTCGGCTAGGTTGAAAGGGTGCCTTAGGCACGAGCCTTTGCCTTCCCTTTCTTCAACTGTGACTCCCGAACCTTTTTTCTCTTGTTTTCAAAAGACCTGGAGTCGTCTAAAAGGGTTTTTCTTGTTTTTCTTATATTTTTTCAAAAAATCATTTCTTTAAATAAATAATTTCCAAATTTTTTCCTTCCACAAAATATTTTCGGGTGACTTGGTACACCAAAACTCAATACCAAGTGGCGACTCCTTTTTCACTAAAAACCCTTTTTTAGACTCTATTTTCGGGCCCAAAAATCGTCGCATTTCAAAAGTCCCATTTTAGGCCCTTTTTCTTTTATTTTTTAAAGTAAAGCATTTGTTTTGTCACATTTTTATCGGATCATCTTTTACAAAGCATTTTCAAAAATTAGTTTTTACAAAAATTTACACGCTTTTTTTAATAACCACAACACTACATTTAATACTTCCTTTTCCCTTTTCCCGACATCTTCTTTACACTTTCTATTTATTTTCGAAAAATGGGGCGCGACATTGATTATTTAGAGTTTTTGCACCTTATAGTGTTAGTTTTCAAATATGCCTAACATACCCTCATGTGCTATTTAATCATATTAATTGTGTTCTAATTGTAGTAGAGTTACAAACTCTTTACATTCCTTTGTGAATTTCATTGAATTTTATTTTTGTTGTTAATCAAAATAAAATAATTTCCCATACAAAAACCCTTTACCTACCCTTCCATTCAATCCTCAAGAGAGCAATAATACCAATAAACTTTAACATTTGTTCATAATTTAGTTTTGACTTATTAAAAACCAAAGGATGATGATTCGTAAAAATGTCACTGCAAATTCTAAGAAAACGAGCAAAGTATTAAATTTTACTAAATTAAGTTAATAAAATATAACATAGTTTTAAATTTTATTAAATGATTACAGTATTATGTTTAACAAATAAGTTGTTTCAAAAAATAATATATTGAAATTTGGGTTATGAATAAGCACTCTACTAGCAAGTTCCTTTTTGTCCTTTTTTTTTTATTATATCTATGTCAAGCTAAATTTTTGGTGATTGATGAAATAATTCAAAAAATAATACGTTAAAATCTGGGTTGTAAATAAGCACTCCGCTAGCAAGTTTCTTTTCATTTTTTTTTAATCCATGCCAAGCTAGAGTTTGGTGATTGATGAAATAATTCAAAAAATTGTATATATAGTTCAAAGTTCAAACAACAAATTACATACTTATCTAAATGGTTCATAAGTATTGACTTTAACAATCTATGAAGGATGAAAAAATGTTAGGTATATGTTTTTAATGTAAAACTTAAAATAGATAGAGCACTCATAACAAAAAGATAGTACAAGATGCAGGATTTTACAAAATGAAAATGAGAAATAATTCAAAGAGTACTATTAACGTTGACTCATAATTTTATTTGTGAAAGAACCCATTTTGTTTCATTTTTTGAACAAAACTTCTTCAATTAGACAAGGATTTAAAAAATATAAAAATAAATAACAAACATTTGTAAAGTCAATTTCATAAATGAATACAATAGGATACTAAATGATAAACTTGTACAAAAATGGAGTTTTCCATATCAATGATATAAAACAAGTTTACTTGATTGAAATGGATCTTTTTTTTACATAAAAAAATGATAGTTTGCATCATTTAGAAGGCAACTAAGTTAATTTTGTGAAATTCTTTTTAAGTTTTTTTACAACCATGTTAAAAATCTAATGCGCAAATGATTATAATTGAAATTCACTAATCTAAAAACGCTAATTGAATAAAGAACCTGAATTCTAAATGGAATAAATAGTATTCTATTTAAACTATATAGTTAAATAAATAATTATTTTTAGAATCTAATGTTACACATATTAAACAAAGTTTCTTTCACCAAATTAATAATTACTATTAAGATGTATTAGATTTCAAGTATCCATTTGAGTTGAGATATTCATAATAAATTATAAAGTAAATAGATTTTAAGTTTAATCATTAATATTTGTAAAGAAAGAACTTCAAAATATTTTTAACAACATCATTTCATAAATAAAAAAATTTGAATATAAATTTTTAAGTAGAATGATACTTGAACATAAAATAGATTTGATAAAATACCTTAGTGTCAGTGTTATCATAATGCCAACTATATATTATCTGCAAAGCTTTAAATAAAAATTTGAAAAGTTTATGGTTATGACTTCTAATTCAAACCATATATTTCAACAACAATTGTTTTAAGAAAATAATAATAGACAATCAATCTAACATGGTATTCAGTAATATTATATAAAGTCCAAAAGTATTATATTTTAAAATAACTTTACATTTCAATTATTTCAATTTAAAACTTGCACCTTCCAAACGGCTATGTATGCGCATTTAAATAACTATAAACATGTTTAGAAAAAGAATATTTGTCCCTTTTTTTACTATATACAAATTAATTAAATAAAAAATGTGACTTCATGCAATGTTAGAGAAAGAGTTGTCAATTAAATATTATCTCCTACTTAACTTCTTTTTATCTTTTATTTTTTAGACTATTGCTGCAATAAAATTTAAATCGAGAAAAGAATGTGACTCTGTCCAATGTACCTATGATAATCAAGAGATATGAATTTTATTAAGTAAACTCTCCTAAAGTGTATCTTTTGTATAGTTTTTGAAATTTATCCTTTTTTATTATTAATAAAAAATTCAGTTGAACAAAGATGTGACTTATTTAATATAGTAGGAAGAATTTTGAGTTCAATCAAATATATTATTTCCTAAAATAAGTTCTCTGTACCTTTTGTTATTCAACTATTCATGTTGTAGAATTAAATAGAAAAAAATCTAATCTAGAGTAATAGAAAGAATTATTTTATAATTAAAAATATCTCATAAAATATATTCTTCGTGAAGTTGGGAAGTAACTTACTTTGTGCACCCAAACACATTCAAATAGCATCATCTCACATATTTTGAATTATTTTAGGAAGTGAAATGTTTACTGTTTTAAAAGAATGTATAATTCATTTTTTTTGGTGGTCCAAGAGAATGGGAATTCTTTAATTTAGGAATATTATGAAGTTCTCTTAATGTATCGAAAGGCATGTATATACACTATTGAAAAAGCCTTTTAAAACCACTTAAAAATGAAGCATTCATATAATCATTGTATAGAATTTAAGAATTGTTCTTGAATTTTTTGCAAAAAATACTTCCTAATTTTTCTCTGAGTGGTATAATTTTGAACTGATTGATTAAACATTTTATTCTTTTCTAGACTCTAAGTTTTTCAATATTTTTTTGGGCATACTCTTCAAAATAAAAATAAAATTCCCATACACTTATGATTCATCTGATGTATTATTAGATTATTAAAAATATTTAATAATAATATCGTCAAAACACATATCAAGGATTTTGAAGAGGATGTAGAAGTTAATCTATTAATTTTCAATTTGTTCACTTTGTTTCCAATACATTTCTTTATAAAATAATTAAATTTCTCATAACCAGAAAATAAAAAAAAAATAAAAAAAAGAAGGCATCATATTCACGTGCAATGCACGTACTTTATTACTAGTATACACAAAAGAATAAATGAAAGGTGAGTTCAATTTCTTGTCGACAATATAACATTCATACTAGATACTAGATGACAACATCTCCAAATGTAAACGACAAAATGTGCTTGGCATGCTAATGAAGTCACTGGAATACATTTTTCATATCAAGAAAAAAACAATAAAACTATAAATATTATCCCCAAAGCCTAAATACTTGTCCAAAATGTGCCAGTGAAGTCATTGAAAGTCATTGTCTTTTTCATGTCAAGGATAAATATAAAAAATAAAAAAAAAGGTAGCGGGCATTGAACCAATCCAACTGAGATTCTGAGAGAGATTCCCTCAGAATCAGAAGTTTGAAGCCTCTCAAGAACTGAAACAGCGCACGTGTGTCTCCTATCCTCCAATAATGATGTCATCTCATCACTAGCAATTCCTTTTCAAGATAACAATAATGTATTTTGGCCTTCAATTTTTCCTGCTCCGACGGTGGAGATCCGATCTTTCTCTCCACCACCCAACCACCACCATTCCATTCCCCCCCTTCTCCCTCCATATATTCTTGGCTCTAACCTCCCCTCCATTTCTCACGCTCTCTTCGCTATTTTCTTTCTCCCTCTCCATATGTTTGTTCCTCAACAAAAAGCTTTGTAACTTGTTTTCATATTGGCAGTTCAATCCTATCATTAATCCCTCTTAACCATTCACAATGTCGATGGAAAAAGAAAGAAAAACTCACGTTTACATGGCCAAGCTTGCTGAGCAAGCCGAACGTTATGAAGGTTATTTACCTTAATTTCTCATGTTGTATGTGCATGATTATGGAAAATAAGTTTTTTTTTTAAATTTTTTTTGTCTTTGTCTTTTATTTTTCACGCATTGGTTTAGGATGATTATATGTATACATTCATTTGCAATGTCTCTTTATTGATTTGAACTTGGCACCTTAGTTGTTCAAGTTAACACTCGTTACCAACTCAATTGAATCAAATATGTACAATGTTTAACATCCGTTGTGCGATGATGGTTGGAAATCTAAAATCACATGTGATTTTCTTTGGATTAAAATTGAATGTTTTGATTGTATAGTGAGTGTTCTTGCTTTAAATGTAGAAATATGAGGGTACTTGTTCTTTTTCCCCACCTTCTGGTGATGTGTCTTTAGTAAAGGGCAATAAAATCTGGGGTTTTTGCAAGGTTCATTAACCATTCTTCCACAAGTTAATGAGAATTCTCCTACGTTGAGAAGTGTGAGATCGGAAATATTCGATGGTTAAGAGTTTTTATTCCCCTTCCAAAAAAGAAGGAATGATATTCTAGTTTTCAATTCTTCCATACACAAGTGGATGGATGCACGTATATTTACATCATTTCCACATTATAAAGAATTATTGAATCTTGCAATTTCCATATTATCATTTCTGTGTTTATAGTGGAGGCTTCATTACTAATACGAGGGTTACTAGTTATAATGCCACAATGCAGTGAATTTGAATTTTTTCCACCCAGTAACTTAAAGATCTATTCATCTTGTGATGCATGAAGTGGAAATATACCCTTACCCTTGTAATGAATTTGGATTTTGCTTCATTTCCATTTGTTTTGTTTTCTTTACATTGTAGAAATGGTTGAGAGCATGAAGCAAGTTGCAAAACTTGATGTTGAGCTGACTGTGGAAGAGAGGAACCTACTGTCTGTTGGGTACAAGAATGTTATTGGTGCCCGGAGAGCTTCGTGGCGCATTATGTCCTCAATTGAGCAAAAGGAAGAATCAAAAGGAAACGAGCATAATGTTAAACTCATCAAAGGTTATCGCCAGAAGGTTGAGGATGAGCTCTCAAAGATTTGCAGTGACATCCTTACAATCATTGACAATCATCTGATACCATCTTCTGGCTCTGGAGAAGCCACCGTTTTCCACTACAAGATGTGAGTCATTTTTATTTTATTACATAGATTCATTCTTGGACATCTCCTTTATTTTAGCTTATGTTACTCGGATAAATTTTTTCTCAATAACTGCATAGATTTTTTTTTTTATCATAAAGTACTGGTTGATCCTTTCATATCATAACCATGCTCGTTGTGTTACTGGGCACCAGATGCTATTCTGGTTGTTGCTTGCGTTGTGGTGTTACATTAAAGTTGATCAAAGCAGCTTATGACTTAGCCTTCTGAACTGAAGCCATAGTTTGAAATGATGATCAAGTCGGCACTTGATTGCTCCATTTCAATTGATAATATGCTATAATATTGTATCTGGAAGAAGACAAAATTATTGAAGGAGATATTCAATAGCATGAAGATTCAATGAAAAATTTAGTGAACAGTTTGATAATTATGTGAACACTAATTTCCATGCTTATCTTTCCTTCTTTTATCTATTCTCTCTTTAAAAGTATGGTGAGTCTTAGTTGTTTTGGAGTCTTTGCACTTTGTAGTGTTAGTTTTCTAATATGCTTAAAATACTCTTATGTGCTATTGTATTATATTAATTGTATTCTAATTGTAATAGAGTTACAAAACTCTTCACATTCACATTCCCTTATGAAGTTCATTGAATTTAAATTTTGCTGTTAACTAAAATAAAACAATTCGCCATACAAAAAATCTTTATCTACACTTCAATTCAATCCTCAAGAGATTGATAATACCAAGAAACTTTGATTTTTGTTCATAATTTAGTTTTGACTTATTAAAAGTAAAGGACGATGATTAATACAAATTAACTGCAAATTCAAAGAAAACGAGCAATGTACTAAATTGCACTAAATTATGTTAATAAATTATAACATAATTTCAAATTTTATTAAATTATTATAGGATTCTTTTTTAACAAATACGTTGTTACAAAAAAATAATATAATAAAATTTGGGGTATGAATAAGCACTCCACTAGCAAGTTACTTTTCGTTTGGTGATTGATAAAATAATTCCAAAAATTGTGTATATAGTTCAAAGTTCAAAAAACAAATTGCATACTATCTAAATGGCTCATAAGTATTGGCTTTTACAATCTATGGAGGATGAAAAGGATTTTAGGTACATGTTTCTGACGTAAAATTTAAAATATAATGAGGGCTCTCATAACAAAAAATGTACAAGATGTAGGATTTTCCTTAATGAAAATGGAAAATAATTGGAAGAGTACTATTAATGTTGCCTCCTAATTTTGCTCGTGAAAGAACCCCTTTAATTTCATTTTTTTTAAAAAAATTCTCCAATAAAACAAGGATTTAAAAATTTAAAAATACATAAAAAATTATTTGTAAATTTGATTTCATAAATGAAATAAAATAAGATAATATATGATATACTTGTATAAAAAAATGAAGTTTTGCATATCAATAATATAAAACAAATTTACTTGATTGTGATGGATCTTTTTTCACATAAAAAAATGATATTTTGCATCATTTAGAAAGCAATTATGTTAATTTTGTGAAATTCTTTTTTAAGTCTTTTCCAGCCATGTTAAAAATCTAATCTCCCAAATGATTATAATTCAAAATTTACTAATTTGATCATACTAATTGAATAAAGAACTTTGAATCCTAAAAAGAATAAATATGTATATTATTTACAACTATATATAAATAACTGTTCTTGGAATCCAATGCTTTCTTTCACCAAATTAATAATTACCATTATGATATATGTGATTTTAAGTATACCTTTGAGTTGACATATTTAAAATAAATTAAAAAGTAAATAGGTTTTAAGTACAATCATCAATATTTTAGAGAAAGAACTTCAAAATCTTTTAAACAAAATTATTTTGTAAATAAAAAACTTATAATTTAAATTTTTGAATATAATGATAGTTGAGCATACAATAAGTTTACAAAATACCTTAGTGTCAGTTTTAGTATCATAATGCTATTATCTGCAAAGTTTTAAAGAAAAAATTCAAATGTTTTGAGGTTAGGACTTAAAATTCAAACCATGTATTTCAACGACAACTGTTTTAAGAAAATAATAATATATAATCCATTTAACATGGTATTTAAAAAATTATATAAAAATTTTAGTGTTTAAGAAGTATTATATTTTAAAATAACTTTAACTATTACAATTTAAAACTTGCACCTACAAAGTGCAACCTATGTTCGTTTAGATATAAATTATGTTTTGAAAAAAGAAGAGTTACTCTTTTTTGACTGTACATGAAATTAATTAAATAAAAATGTGACTTCATGCAATGTAAGAGAAAGAGTTGTTAATTAGATATTATCTCCTACTTAAGCTCTTTTTGTCTTTTATTTTTTGGACTATTTATGAAATAAAATTTAAATAGAAAAAAGAATTTGACATTGTGCAATGCTTATGATGATCAAGAGTTATGAATCTTATTAAGTAAACTCTCCTAAAGTATATCTTTTGTATTGTTTTTGAAATTTATCCTTTTTTTATTATTAATAAAAATAAATTTAGTAGAACAAAAATGTGACTCCATTTAATATAAAAGGAAGAATTTTGAGTTCAATCAAACATACTATTTCCTAAGATAATTTCTTTGTAACTTTTGTTATTCAACTATTCATGTAGTATAATTAAATAGTAAAAAGTCCAATCTAGAGTAATAGAAAGAACCATAAAAATAACTAAAAGAATGTCTCATAAAATGTATTCTTCGTAAAGTTGAGAAGTAACTTATTATGTATACTCAAACACATTCAAATAACATCATCACACATATTTTGAATTGTTTTAGGATGTGAAATGTCTACTATTTTAAAAGAAGGCATAATCCATTTTTTTCTGGTGGTAAAAAAAAAATGAGAATTCTTTAAATTTAGGAATATTATGAAGTTTTCTTAATACATCAAGAGATACATATGTCCCGTAGTAAAAAAAGTCTTTTCAAACCACTTAAAAATGAAATATTCACATGATCATTGTATATAATTTAATGAATTGTTTTTGAATTTTTTGTGAAATACTTTCTAATTTATCTCCGAATGATACAATTTTGAATTGATGATTAAGCATTTTATTCTTTTATGAACTGTAAATTTTTCAACATATTTTTGAACATATTCTTCAAAAATAAAAATGAAATTCCCGTGCACTAATGATTCGTCTCATGTATTGTTGGATTATTGGAAGTGTTTTATAGTAATATTGTAGTGTCAAAATGTCAAAACACATATCAAGGTTTTTGGAGACCGTGGAGAACTGAAATTTAATATTCTTCAATTCATTCACTTTGTTTCAAATACATTTGTATATAAATAATTAAATTTCTCACAATCAAAAAATTAAATAAAAAAGGCATCATATTCACGTGCAACGCACGTGCTTCATTACTAGTTAATCTGAAAAGTCTAATCCCTTGTTCTGGTGTGCTTTATTGCAGGAAAGGTGACTATTTCAGATACCTTGCTGAGTTTAAGACTGATCAAGAGAGGAAAGAGGCGGCTGAGCAGTCAATGAAGGGCTATGAGGCAAGCTTTACTTCTACTGTTTTCCTACACATGGACATTCCTTAGCATCACGCTAACACAATCTACTTTGTTATCGATCTGATTTTCCTTCTTTCTGTCATTTAATTGTTAGGCTGCTTCTGCCACTGCCAATACGGATCTCCCATCAACCCACCCCATTCGTCTTGGACTTGCTTTGAATTTCTCTGTGTTTTATTATGAGATTATGAATTCTCCTGAAAGGTAATTTCAATACTGTTATGTTGATCAAGACTGGGAAACAACTCTGATCCATATTTACACATTATATCAATTTGCAGAGCCTGCCACTTGGCTAAACAAGCTTTTGACGAGGCTATCTCAGAGCTGGACACTTTGAGTGAGGAGTCATACAAAGATAGCACCTTAATCATGCAGCTGTTGAGAGACAATCTTACTCTCTGGACCTCTGATTTACCCGAAGATGGAGGTAAACATTTACATAGTCTGAACATTGAGTCAAAGGGTAGAAAATGCCTCTTATCCATAGCTTTACATTGATTCTGTGAAATACCTTCTAGGCATTGTCCCTTAGAACATTTTATTTGTGAATTCTATTAGAATTCTATTTAAGTCTTGCATTACTGCTCAAGTTAGATCGGAAAATTGTCAGAACTCTGCTGAGAAAACATGTTATACTAGCTAGCCACAAATACGGCTATCAATAGTGAACACTCATACTTTGTTAAGCTAATATTTCTCCTTAAGGAGGTGGCAATATTTTTGGGAAAGCTAGGCCTAATCTCATCTTCTGCTTCAGGTGAGGACAACCCTAAAACTGAAGAATCCAAGCCAACAGAGGCTGAGGTGAGTACTCAACCTGATCCACTAGAGACTTCTGTTAAACCATTTTTACTTGGTTCCTCATATACCAAAAGCATTTTCTTTTGTGCAGCATTGACAGTGTAACAGAACGCCTTACATCTTAAGTCATTTGTCTTGCGCACTTGCAAAAAAAGGCATTTCAACTCAGCTTTCTCAAACAGTCACTTCATTGACCTTGTATCCGCTTTGCAATTTTGTCAATCTACTTGGATCCATCAAGATGACAAGCAGACTAAGTTTTGATCAGTCTACTTGCATTTTGTTCTTTACATGTTATATTGCAGCCAATGTGTTATATTCTTCTCTACAGCCTCTTCATCTTTGGGTAGATTTATATTACTTCAGTGACAGATAACATGTATTAACACATCCTATTTATAGAGTATAGCTTGTTCAAGTTTATCAGTTCCCTTTCTTCTTCCTCTTCTTCTTCTTCTTCTTCTTCTTCTTCTTCTTCCTCTTTTTTTTTTTTTTTTTTTTTTGGTTTTTGGTTGATTGAAATTGGTAGCTTACGACCATGGCTTGCAGAAAATTTTCAGTTCAAATGAGACTAAAAGCAGCCATTGTAATTCACTTATAATTCACTTCTAAACTGATGTGAGCGCCATTTTTTTTTTTTTGAGAAATCTTATTTTATTACGATGAGGGGTATAATTCACTTCTAAACTCAGGTGCGAGAATAAGTAATTCCAACATAATAACAATCTGTGTATTTCACTTTTTTTCTTTTTCACTTCAGACTCAGATAACGGGTAATAAACTGATCATATTCATTTGGTAAATAGTAAAACAGGTCTGGCTTAGGCCTATCTAAATTACCCCTAATGACGAGATAACCAACAACAAAACTACACGAATGTGTCGATACGCACTCCAGATGTTATGAAGCTCCTCGACTTCGACAGCACTATTTACAAGCTGAGCATGAGCTTGATTTGTTTCAACATTTTAGACATGAATCACTAAGCGACATCTACTCCCAACGAAAGAAAATCTAGGCACAGCTGAATGTAAAATGCATTTTGTTCTTGTATTAGTAATTCTCCGGATAAATTTGTGTAGCTAATGAAGGTCCAGCAGCTTTTGTCGATGTAATGTTGTAATAGAAAATGGCCACAAGCTGCTTTACACCTTAGGAAGAGGGGAGGAGAAGGAAGAATTGGTGAATGAGAACTTATGATTTGCTATCAACAAAGCAATCAAATTTATATCGTGCAAAGTACTCAGATAAGAGTTTGCAGTGACAGCAGTAATTAGTTTTTATCCCAAGTATTGATACAAGGAAGTTCAAGGCAGAATCACAGAACTATTTAAGTACATTCAGATTGCATAACATGTACTGAAAACTTGATTGAGAATTACATCTAGCAATTTTACAATATACAAGACATAAGCAAGCATCAGCAAAATCACAAATACAAGATATCTCCTCTATACACCAAAACCTTCCTAGTCAAGATTCCTCCTTTACTAAATAACTTCGAGCAAACAAAATCTTCCTCATGATCCACTATTCCATATACTGAAACCTTCTCAGTCAAGATTCTTCCTCCACGAAATAACTTTGGGGCAAGCAAAAATCTTCCTCATGATTTAGTATTTCTGCATCCTCGTCATCCGGTTTCTGAAATTCAATTTAATAAAAGAGGGGAATTAGGGAAAAAAAAAAAAAGCCATGACTCAATTTAACTCCAGATAATAGATGAACTGACTCAAATAAACTGCAAATTCAGGGAAAACAACAAATATGCCCATGTCAAATGTGCAAACATCAAGTGCATATACATCTGCCAAAACCATTTCTTTTTTCACTAGGACTTTCACTCCATGTCAGTCCCATTCTCTCCAATTTTTATCTCCTTCAACCGCAGAAAAGAAGCTCAAAAGGCAAATAACTTCAGCAGCACAAAATTGGCTCCTCAGTAAACGGCCAGTCGTACAAATCCATGCAAAAGGAATTGAACCTCCAGATGACACCCTATATACAATATATGGCCTGATAAAGCAACCATATCAATGCAGTCCAAGCCAGTCCAAAGCACTGGGGCACAGATGTTAGATGCTAGATGCTGCATTCTCATGATTTAACAAATTTGCACAAAATTGGCTCCTCAGTAAAGGACCAGTCAGCATACAAATCCATGCAGACGAAATTGAATTGCCAGATGACACTGCATACCATATATGGCCTGATAAGGCAACTATATCAATGCAGTCCAAGCCAGTCCAAAGCACTGGGGCACAGATGTTAGATGCTAGATGCTGCATTCTCATGATTTAACAAATTTGCACAAAATTGGCTCCTCAGTAAAGGACCAGTCAGCATACAAATCCATGCAGACGGAATTGAATTGCCAGATGACACACTGCATACCATATATGGCCTGATAAGGCAACTATATCAATGCAGTCCAAGCCAGTCCAAAGCACAGGGGTATAGATATTAGATGCTGCATTCTCATGATTTAACATATTTGTACAACTAACATGATCTTACTTCAGAACATCGTTTTAAATTACTAATGATTCTGGCAAAGATCAGATACAAGTCAGAGATACCAACCAGCATTTCCAAGTTATAAAAACGATCCAGTAACTTCAGAACATCATCAGGAGTAAACTGCTGATTAAAGCTGTGAAAAATTGGCCACTGTTAATTCCACATTGATATTGTAAAAAAGAACAGAAGCAAGATAAAGCATAAGCTAAGCAAACCTTCTCCGAAGATACTCGGTCAAACCATAGAGGACAAAATGACGGTGCATTCCTGGAAGAAACTTTAATTATTTTTCATCTCTTCAAAAACTGGTAGCTATAGAGAAAAGGATTTGAGGCTTTTATGTCCATCAAATTTAACCAAATAGAAAAAGATCAGGTTTATTGATCTATACTTCATTTTCCCCCTACGTAAGGGAGAAAACATAACTAGTAGATTACCCAATCAGAGAATTATCACTATCAAACTGTATAAATTCTCAACTATATCTTCTTACTATATGTCTCATACTCATTCCCCACTCAATTCTACCCATGAAGCTGAAAGGCATGCTACTTGAGGACTAAATAAAGAGATGTGAAGGAAAAGTTCTGCTTCTCTCTTGCTTTTCAGTATCATGAGAAGAGATACGCTTATAAAGAAATTACAGGGAGGATAAGCCTAAAACTCTCTGTGCAGACACTCATCAAATCAAGTGGAGATCAATTAGGAAGTGCTTGAATTGGTAATCACGTTTAAAAACTAAAACTTTATAGCTCTTTTTGCAATCCCCCTCAAATTTCAAATGGAAATGGAAAAAGAAAAGGGCTTTTCCCCATTTCTCTCTTCTCTTTAATCTCCCAAGTACTACAATAAGCAAGCAAAAATTTTTTTCCCTTTCTTTTCTCTTGTTCCTTTTTGCACTCATCTTCTTTCCTGCTAAACTCCCAAATTGGCTTAAAAGACTTACTTATTCCATCAACTTTTGATTTCAACATTATCAAATTGCTCGAACAGGGCATCCCAAGAAGCCAGTTACTAACTAAAACTTTCACACCAATGAGACTGCTAAACTCCATGAAATCCCTTTTTTCTTAAACATATAAAGAAAATGAAAGAATAGATAAACAAATAGATAAAGAACAAATGAGGAAAATACCTGATAATTTGGTAGGAGGATAAATTTCAAGAGCCTCCAAAAGCTTAAGTTCCAATTCTACCTCTGATTTCTCCTACAAAAAAAAAAAAAAAGCACACACACACACACACAGAGCAAAGAGTTAATTAACTAATCCTACAATTTCCAAAATTTTCATGCAAAAAGTTGACTAATATTATTGATAAACAAAATAATAAAAATAAAAATAATACCTTTTGCAGAGAAGAAGGGGGAGGTTTGCAAGGGGAATGAACAGATAATCCATCTTGTTCCTGCTCTTCTTCTTCTTCCTCCTCCTCTTCTTCTTCATCTTCTTCATCTTCTTCTTCCTCTTGTTCCTGTTTTGCTTCCTTTCTTTTGGGTTCTTCCTTTTTACCTTTGCCATTAACCCCTGTTACTTGCCCCATTTCTTTTCTTCTTTTTAATGATTTATTGTAACGATTAATCTTGTTTTGAGGTTTTCTGATCTGGGTTTTTGAAAAAGATTTGATCTTCGGAGGATTGAAGTTTGACAAGCTAGGGATTTTGATCCCAAATAGACCAGAATTTGAGCGAACAAGCTTGATTTTAGAGGGGGAACAGGAAAGCTCTGCTCCGGAAATGGGTCAGTCTATGTGGGCTAGGCCATTTGGTATTAGGCTTTTTACTACCAAGTTCAGGTTAAATGGCCCATTATCTGAGTGGACCATAATATGGGCTATAATTGGTGCGGGATATAACGAGCCAATCTTTGAACCAAAAAAAGAGACAATTAGCAAAATATTATCCATCTACTTAATTGTCGATTCTACTCCAATGAATTGGAGTTCGATTCCTACTTCTATTAGGTTATACATATTATCGTATTTTGACAGGACATGCACAACACCTAAATAGCAAGAGACCCGTCAGTTACAGAATAGGATTTCAAAAAAAAAAAAAAAAATCCAACACTCGACTCAATTCAACTGGTAATGACACTAACCAAATAACCTTAGTGCCGTGATTCGACTCTCCAATTCTCCTGTTTTTCCTTTCTTTTGGATAGTGTAGTGTCTCCATTGAAAGCATTATACTCAATTCAACTCAACTGGTGATGACATCAACCAAGTAACTAGGGGTGGCAATGGGTCGGGTTGGCGGGTCGGGTTGAGACCCAAATATAATAGCCAACCTGCCAACCCGAACCCGACCCGCCAACCCGAACACGACCCAAATCGGGTTGGCGGGTCGACCCGCCTACCCGGAAAAAAAAAAAAAAGAGGAAGAAGAATAATAAGAAAAGAGCAAAGAAAAGAGATTAAAACACATACAAAAAAATGATCAAACACATTTTTTGCACACATTAATATTAAAGATACTTATTAACATACACTTAACTCCTCTTACAATTTACTTTTCATAAATTTAGATAAAATTCTTATTTTTTCTTACAATTTACTTGATTAATTATCCAATGAGTGAAATTTGTTATGTTTGAATGTGAATGGATGAAACAAAGCTACAAAATGTTAGAGTTTTTTTTTTCTTTTTTTTTTCGGGTTCGTGGGTCGACCCGAACCCGACTTAGGTTGACCCGAACCCGACCTGTTTTTTTATCAAGTCAGTCGGGTCCAACCCGCCAACCTGCCAACCCCCAACCCAAACCTGCTATTTTCGTGTTAGGTTCGTATCGGATTTTCGGGTCGTGTCAGAAATTGACACCCCTACAAGTAACCTTGGAGTCGTGATTCAATTCTCAATTACCCTTTTTTTTTTTTTTTGCTGCAATTATCCATTTTTTTTTGTCCTGTTTTTTATTTCTTTTGACGGTTTAGTGTCTCCTTGAAAGCAATACACACACAGACAGACACACACACTCGTAACAATTCATTTATTTATTTATTTTCTTTTTTTTTTGGGGTGGAATTTTTTTTTATTAAACTTACACTATTATATGAGGAAGGAGAATTTAATGTTGGTAGGATTATGTACCAACGAAAAATGAGAAATTGAAAGCGAAAGCCAGCCGGACTTGTTGATGACTTTGTCCTTTGATTTCATTAAGGTGGTATTATTCAAGTGAAAAGCGAAATTAAAGAAATGTTGGCCGACTGGAAACTGAATTCTTCTTCCAATTTCCATCGCAATAATGCCAATAATGGAAGCCTTGTCACTTGTGACGTGGCATCACCCACCCCCAAAGTCACAACCCAGGAGGCCTAGCTTCCACCAGATTATTCAAACGTAATAATCCACGTTATTATTTAAGGTTTTTTTTTGTCTCTTTTTACTTTGTCTTTTTTTTTTATTAATTCTCTCATTCGTTTTCCTCAACTAATAAATCAATTCACAATTTTCTTTTCGGGGATAAAAATGGAAATTTAATGATAAAAAAGAAATAAAAAATGCAATTCTACTTTTTGTCCAGCCAACCAAAACAGACCCTTTTTCATCTTATTTTAAAAGATGTTAGCGTACATCTTTGATTAATAAGCCAATGTTCAATAATGGGCTGGAAGTCTAATAAGCTCTTTAGTATTATTGGGGATGGCTTGAACATAACAAGTCCTAGCTAATAGGTTACCATTGTCAAAAAAACATAACGTACCACATCGACTAGTTGTTTGTTAGGGTTGTAGTACTTAAGCTTCTACGCCCCTCTAAAAGTTACCATGGCTTTTGGAGTGGGTTTGTGGGGTATAGTTTAGGTGCTCTTCCCATTCTGGCTTTCAGTTTGGGTTGAGTAAGTAGGTTCCCTTTCCCTTTCCCCAAATTATCAAAAAAACAAAACTAATAGGTTACCTGTGACTCGTTTATACACAATTTTTGCATGCTTTTTTACTTGGTGTTATAGTGATGCAGAGTTACCAGTATATAAAATTTGATACTCTTATGACAAATATTATTATTTTATAATAAAATTTTTATATGCTACTTTCATGACAAATCTTATTATTTTATAATAAATTTTTTTAAAAAAATCACCAATTTAGGTCCTGTACTTATTCACTCAAAACCAATTTAGTTCCTAAACTTTTTATTTTAGCTAATTTAGTCCCTTGACTTTATACTTTTAGCCAATGTCATCCCTTTTAGGCTGCGCCACCGTGTTAAATCCACAACCAGTGGCTGACTATTGCAGGAGCAGTTTTGTAACTACACTATTAAAAAAAAAAAAAAACTATAACTCATTAATGTCAATCCTAAATCACCAATGGCTACTAATTGCAACCTGAAATTTAGGAAAAATTGATGGGGAAATAGGCAAAGATTTCCTTAAAGTTGTTTGCATCCTATTACAAATTTTTGGTGGGTTTACTTTATGTCCACCCTAAAATTTTACTATACTTAAAGGTAGAAAAAAAGAGACAACAATTACTTAGATGCTACAACAAGAAATGGACCATTTGTTTCCGTTCCCAATAGTTTGGAACTTTCTTCGGTGCCAGTGCCAGCAGGGTTGTTTGCTTCTGCCAAGCCTTTGAGATTTTCAGGAAGTCAACTGTTGAAGAAACATGGATCATTTGACCTCCCCATCACAAAAGCAGCTGCAGCAGCTGATGCAGATGGTCAAGAGATTGAAATTTCTGAGGGGTTTTAACCTTTCTTTGACTTACTTGCATCATTTTCTTTTTCAAGATTTTGTAAATTCTTGCAGTCTTTTCATCTGATTGCCATTTTGTAATATCAGGTTCTCTAGGCCTAGCAAGAGCTTTGCTGAGAGATTTCCGGCTCTAGTTATAGGATTCTTCTTCTTTACATGGTAAGCCGTCCTGTTCTGTATATACTATATAGGGATGCAATTGTGATCAATCTTTTGCCAATTATGGCTTGTGCTATTAAACAAAATTGTTGATAATTAGTAATAACTCAAACAAGAATTCCATTAATCAAGCATTCAGAATCTATAATACTCTTTGCTGATAACTTGGTTCTTATGTAGGTATATCTATAGTACTCTTTGCTGATACCTACTTTGGTTCTTATGTAGGTATTTTCTGAACGTCATCTTCAATATACTCAACAAGAAGGTCTACAATTATTTCCCCTATCCTTAGTGAGTTATCTTCCTTTTGGTCACTAAACACATTGGAAATTTTCTGAGTATATGTTTATGTAGTAGATATTGTTAACTAATGATGGTAAAAACGAGGAAATTTCCTGGCCTATATTAAGAATTTTCATGCTCTTTTTGCAGTTTTGTCTCAGTTGTACACCTCCTTGTTGGTGTTGTCTATTGTATTGCAAGTTGGGCAGTTGGTCTACCAAAACGTGCTGTGAGTTTTATTTCCTTAACCCTCTAACTCATTCATTTGTTGCGGCAAACTTGAGCTTAAATTGTTTATTTTATCTGTTAATTTTTCATCAGCCAATTGATAAGGAGCTCTTTGCTCTCCTCACTCCAGTAGCATTCTGTCATGCTCTTGGACATGTAATGTCCAATGTATCATTTGCTGCAGTAGCTGTTTCTTTCACACATACCATCAAAGGTAATAACTCTATGAAAGCACTTGCCAAAGTTCAATTCTGTACATATTCCACCAATATAACTCCTTGAATTTAGGTGCCCCTGGACTCAATGTGTTGTTCACATTATTAATTTTCTGGAAAATCTATTTGTTGTGCAAATTCTTGAAAATCTATTCATTGTGCATTGATCTACTGCAGCTCTGGAACCATTCTTCAATGCTGCTGCTTCTCAGTTTGTTCTAGGTCACCAGATTCCCTTGTCCCTCTGGCTATCACTGGCACCTGTGGTTATTGGTAATTTTCAAACTACATCTCTTCCCATAATTGTTTTTTTTTTCCCAAGACAAAGCAGTACTTTCCTAAATCTGAATTTGTGTGAAAGAAGAGGAAATCTTGAATAGACCTATTCGAATCTAGCACACTGAACTATTTATATGAAGCCATTAACATTTAGCAACTGTTACATCATTCTGGCTCATATATTAATCAGCTGCAAGAGTCTGAAAGCGTGTTTATTAAGCTTTTAATATGAAGCCATTAACATTTAACAACCGTTACATCATTCTGGCTCATATATAAAGCAGCTGCAAGAGTCTGAAAGCGTTAACCATTTATCAAGCTTTTGGTTTCGAATCTCTTACTTCTATCTCAGGTGTGTCCTTGGCTTCTATGACTGAACTTTCGTTTAATTGGACTGGCTTCATCAGTGCAATGATCTCAAATGTAGCATTTACTTACAGAAGCATCTATTCCAAGAAAGCAATGGTAAGAAAGCAATTGATTGAATCGTTATCTTCCTTCTATTTTATTCTATCTCTTACACAAATTCTGTGGGTAAACAGACAGGAATGGATAGCACCAACGTCTATGCTTACATTTCAATAATTGCTCTCTTATTTTGTCTCCCACCAGCAATATTTGTAAGTTTTCTTGTTCGCTACTGTTCACTGAATACTCGATCTCTATTATCGTGAAGTGTACGCTAGAGAGATGCACTTGTTTGAGTGTTACCCTGTGCTTTCAGATTGAGGGGCCCCAGCTAATGCAGTACGGATTTAAGGATGCAATTGCTAAAGTCGGCCTATACAAGTTCTTATCTGATTTGTTTTGGATTGGGATGTTCTATCATTTGTACAATCAGGCAAGCTTTAAAACACCAAATCCAAGCTTCCTCGTCGCAAGAATGGAATTCTTTTTAGCATGATTTTTGACATTTCAATAGTCCTTTTTGTCTTTGGTTTGCATATGAAATTCAAGAAGAGAAGTGCATTAAATGCATACGGCCATATGCTAATAGTGATATTAGGATGGATTTTGTCTATGAAATATGAGTGTTGCTATGAATTTCATGGACAAAACTGCAGGTTGCTGCAAACACTCTCGAGCGAGTTGCACCACTCACGCACGCAGTTGGAAACGTTTTGAAGAGAGTTTTCGTCATTGGTTTCTCCATCGTAGTATTTGGTAATTACCTCACTCAACATGGCCTAAAAATGAAACTTCATACATCTGGTCCATGCACGTTCCAGAGTTTTTTTTTTTTTGTTTAATTTTTCTTTACCAGTTTAAAGTTTAAACGTCTGTTTCCAGTTGTTCACCGGCTGCAATACTTTATAGGTAACAAGATATCAACACAGACTGGAATTGGTACTGCAGTGGCCATTGCAGGTGTTGCCATCTACTCCTTAATAAAGGCAAACATGGAAGAGCAAAAGCGGGTAAGGTTTCTATTGCTGATTAGTTACAGAATGTACTTTTTATCTCTTTATCTATCCATTTTAAGGGTTATCTTCCGATGCATGATGCAGAATCACCATATTTGCACTACCTGTAATTATGAGTTATGAAATAAAACTGCGAAATACACTAATTTTCCTTCTTTCCTTGTTTTCACTTTTCATTTTCCTCTACTCATCTGCAATTTTTCCAGCAGCTGTATCTGAGCATATTTTTCTGATGAATCCTCTGTCCTTTCAGAAGGCAAAACATCTGCAAGCATCGTAGGATCAATTTGCATTTATAACGCATCTACAAGCATCATACGACAACATGGATTTACAAAAGCACACTCTTTGCATTGACGGGTACAATAAGGGAAGCAAAAGTGGTGACAGACATCACAGTTCGATGCGTGCAGCAAAGTAGCAGTTGTTACTTGGCATTGGTTAAGTTTTCCAGAGTAAAAGCCAACCTTGCTGAACAACTAATAGAGCACTTTAAATAAGCAATGCTTCCAGTGGAATTAATGTACATGCATTTGCCTAGCTGAGCCTTCATGGCACTTGCATTTTTTGTTCCAGGGACTTTATCAAACAATTTGGCAATGGTATACTAGAGGAAATCTGATTTAACAAAGCTGTTAGCTAATACTCAATGCGCAGTTGTAAATTAAAAACTAGGTCCACAAAATTTTAAATTCTCAACAAGCTTCCTACTCGTATGAACTTAAACCCCTCGTTACTGCAACCACGCATGCAACTGCAGTATACAGCTTGCACAAAAACTTCCAAATCCATCATAAGCCCGTTCTTTCACATTTTCTCTGAAATCCCAGAGCAAACTAGCTTTCCAGGAACTATGAAAGTATGGTCCTTACTTTGCCTATTGTATGCAGTGGCTTGGCTTCATTACCAACCAAGGCAGCATTTTGGCAGATGCACCCATAAAGCCGCCAAGCACACAAGCTATGATTGCAAACATATTCCCTAGATATTATCGGCCATGAAATTTTCTGTTGTTGGTCTGAACAAGGGCAGATTCCAAAATCCGATACTTGACGTATTAAATAAGGTAAAGCATAGACAAATAAACAGGAGTGATTGGCGGAAATACACATCAATCTTCAAATTATTGACTATGAATGGTCTTAAATCTAAATGTCTGAGTTAATAACATCTCTCTAACTTCTCTTCCTTGAAAATGTTCAAAAAAAAAAAAAAAAAAGGTGTGAGGCAAATGAACAAAACTTCAGCTACAAAAGATTGACATTGTCCTCAACTTCAATCTCTCGAGGCTTAGAAACCCCACCATGAAGTAATTTACATACAACGAGCACAATTATCACCAGTGCACTAATAGATGAGAATATGAGCAAAGTTGGTGATGTCAATTGCAACTGCTGATACGTCCAACATGGAGGAAGCAAACCTGAGAACCAATACACCATGACTAAATACTAGAAAAAGAAGCATGGTACACACCATATGATAGACAGATCCAAATTTTGTCAGTTGCTCTCCTCAACACTATTATTTACCGAGAAACAGGAAACTACCTGAAAGTAATCCTACAAATTTGTTGGCTAAAGATTTTTAGAATTCAAATGTTTGCCCAAATACGGAAAGATTTTCAGTACTCATTTGCCAGGTCTAGCTCATTACCAGTCATGATGCAAGTGATCTGCCAACACCGAGATATTGCCTTCATGCATAGTCAGTACTGTACTGAAGATTAAACAGCATGTTCCGGCGATTCTCGTTGTTCATTCGTAGGTTAAACTGTCTAGCAAAGGACTCTACCCTGCCAATAGAGTCATAATCCATCTCGCGGATACTTCGCCTTCGAACTTTTCTTAGCATTTCTTTTGATGGTTCATATCCTGCACTTACCTAGACAAATTTCCGGAAACGAGAATTAACTGGTCATATATATTGAGGCATCACAAGAACAGAGGCATTGCTTAATCTCAAAAGAGGTAAACTTACCATGTCCTGTATCAAAGATATAGCAGCTATCTGATCTCGCTTAACAAGATGTGCATCAACAAGCAGAGAATAAGTTGTTGCATTTGGTTTTAGACCTAAACCTACAAAGTGCTCGAACACTTCTACAGCTTCATCCCTCTGCCACCAAAACGGACATTTAAAAGAGGCAATAAAATTATACAACTTTTTCCTGTTTAAATAAGAAAAGAATATATTAACCATTACGGTGCATTCAAATCTTTAGGTTAACATGATAAGCCAAAAGCCATGAGTGAAGCTTGACAACTAAAACTATCAGCTGAATGATGCTACTCAGATAGCTAGACAACATTTTTTTTTTTTTACGCTGAACAGAGGTGCTACAAATATATTACAAGGGCCTTGTACCATAGTCAGCAGCAATAGACAAAAGTTGCAGAGTGTATATGAGCATCACATGTGAAGATGCATACATAGGGAGAAGAATGGTCCCGAAAAGAATCGATATTCACCTTATTGAGCTTTCCAAATGCACATATGAGAGAATTGTATGAATGGATATCTGGGGTCAAACCAAAGCTAGCATCAATTGCACTGAAAGTCTGATATGCCCGATCAACATCCCAAATATTCGCACAACCTAAAATTATACAGTTAAGTGCCGCAACAGACTTGTAAGGAGGATCGGCTTGGCTCAGATTCTCTAATTGATAATAAACCTGAATAATTTTTCAATGATGGAAATAGCCAGTAAGTAGGAAATCTAAATAAGTCTCAGCTTGTGACATACAGTTTCTGTGTATACCAAAATTCTTGGAACATAAACTGCAAAAGACAAGCACAAACTAAAAGGCACATAAACCAAAGTGTAAATCTTGAAGATATGCACAAAAAAATAGAAATTACAAGAAACAACTCAAAAAATACACATTATGACCAAAAAGACTGATCCAACAGATGCAATATATGGTTAGACTACTGTCTAGAGTGCTCAATTATGGCCCTGAATGTCAAATTATCAACATAAATTCCAATACCCAAACAAAACAAATTATATTTACTAGCCTTCTAGTTTCAATGCATCAAGACTATAAAATATCCAAAAGAATTAATTTAACAGCTGATGTTTGTAGCTAAAATATATGTACATACTTCATCCAAAGTCACAAAACCCTTGGTGGAGCATGCCAGAACCAATGGATTCAAAGAGGTAAATGGAGAAAATAGATCCTCTAGAGCTTCACTGCCAGCATTCCCATAAATTGCCTCCAATTCACGGAGAGTACCAAAAGCCTTTGGTAAATTCCCTAGCGAAGAATAGGCATATATCTTTCCAAGGTAAGATTCAGGATTAGGAACCTTTTGTTGCCGTAATGAACGCTTAAGAATTGACCAGGAACCCTCCAGGAGCTTTGAACTATATGTTCTACCAGCAGTTGCAAGTGCAGACACAAGCAGTCCTTCATCTACAGAACGCAGAACTAGGGGCCTTTCATTCTCTCCTCGAGCAATCCATTTGGCCATGAATTCTAGCGCATAAAATACAAGTTCGCTATTATCTGCTTGCATTGCAACATCTGCAAGTTGGTTGCATAAGTCCCAACTGGGGCATAAGGCTTTGTTCTGCTCCATTTTCTGATGTATCCCCAGAAAAAACAGATTCATTAATGGATATATTTACAATGTACTTCAAGTCGATTACCAATTAGCCAAAGAAAATTCACACCTTGCATTTCTGAATGACATATATCAATGAATCCAATCTTCCTCTTACAATGCAGCTTTGAACACACTCGCTAAAAACCTTCATTCCCAACATATAACCAGAATCTAAGGCAAAATTGATATATTTCATTGCAGCATCAATCTGACCAGTTGTAAACAGCATGCCCAGAACTAAGTCATATGACTCATCATCCGGCAGAGATTCTTTATATTCTTTCCCTGTTTGGAGCATCCTAATAAGATTAAGCAAAGATCCATCCATCAGAAAAGTTGAAGCTGTAATGAACTATTTTGTAACAAGAAAGCAGGGAAAACTTTTGACGCATAATATTAGTTTAAGATATGATCTTGTAGTCACACAGAAAATGTCTAAGAGGGTATTTAATCCATCTAGATATTCTTGGAATCTATAACAATAGTAGCATATCAAAAGTACCTGAAGGAAACTAATACATTCTTCATTACTCCAAATGAATAAGTAAACAGAAGGAAGAAGAAAATCTGAAAAAGGAGGATAAAGTAACATTCAACAGAGTGCAAAAAGTAACAGCATTTAAATCAAACCAAGACTACCCAAAAGCAAAAGATGTTTGAGATAGCTAAGATCTTACCCTATCTTCTTATATTTAGTTAAGTTAAGAAAACCCCTTCTCAAACAACACAGCCATTTTTAATTCTCTGGAGTATAGGTCGCAAAAATAATGAGAAATTAGAAACTCGTAGAAAATGAGTTCTCCAGTAGAAGTGCCTCTATTCTCCTAAAACATCTCTACTATATCAAATCCTTTCATGCATATCAGTTTTTCCAAACAAATGCTTCAACTTATTTAGCAGCTGGGCATTAAAATTATGTTAACAAAAAGCCTGCAAGCAAGGTTTACTTTTTCTTGAATTAACTGGACAAAATCATTCATAAGCCCACCAATACGCAAGTACATTCTGCAGTTCAAATTCCAAGTTTTACTTATAACCCACAAAAATAAAAAATAAAAAATGCAACAATGAAGCCAAGAAGGAAAATGAAATCATTAACCAATGCCAAACCCTGCATCAAGGCAACATAACACTTTCTCTGAGGCACATAACAGCAAATTAATCTTGTCTTAAGCTTATTCACAGCAATATATATACATTTTTCAATCTACAACTCTTGAAGATTCAAAATGACTTGAAAATTATCACCTTTGGAGCAATTTCTCAGCCGCCTCAGTCTCCCTAGCCTGGATCATTGCTTTCAACACCAAATTAAATGAAGCCGTGTTCGGAAGAATAGCAAAATCATCCATTTGAGCAACAAGGTCCAGCAGCTCCGCAGCAGAAGCACCCAGCATCAAATTAGCCCTCAAATAATGATTATACACACTCACATCCGGCTTATTAGGCTTCCCATTCTTATCCAAAGACCTAACCCAAAGCTCAAACAAGTGCTTCATATCATCCCACCGCTGTGACGTCATCCAATCCGCGAAAACATCCATCAACCCATGAACATCCAAGGTTTGCGACAGCGCCTGCGTTCGAGAAAAAGCCGGCTGGGCGAGAATCCCTAGTGGCATTAGGGAGGAGGAATTCTCGTTAAGGGATGGCGGGTAAGGGTTACGCCAGTTCTGGTTGTACAGCGGACTGCCGGAGGCCGGGTTCGGCGGTAATGGTGTGGTGGTGGTTTGCGACTGAGGTGGTGCTTCGGCAAGTTGAGCTTCTTGAGAAAGAAAGGGGAAGGTGGAGATGGATTTGAATTTGGTGAAGTCCTGGTTGTGATGGTGATGATGATGATTTAGGGTTTTGATTAACGTTCGTGATCGGGTGAAGATCGCCATTGACGCCATTTTTGAGCTACAATATAAAGTTATATGTATATATGTATATACATGTATATATCAGTGTGTGTGTGAAATTGGAGTTGGAGTTTTTAGTTGCAGTGAAGTGAGGGACTAGGGTTTTTCTCAGTACTTCGAGTAATGCGGATTACTGGATTAGTTTTCCTGGTTCTCAGCATGAGGGTATTATCGTAATTGTAAAGCTCGAAAATTGGGATTCAGAGATTGTGTAGGATTCGATTAGGCCTATCGAACCGGTAGTTTTCGAGACTCAAAGGGCTAAAATGAACAAATCAACCAACTCGAAATTCGAACTGAATTCGGTTCGATGTCAGTTTACTCTTATTCAATTAGTTAACTATCGATAATTGAGATCAATTCGAGTTTGATTTGATAAAAATTCCTTTGAATTCAATAGGAAATATAAATAATTTAAATTAAAATTCATTTGCATGTTTAATTACTGCACATTCATATTTAATGTAACAAACTTAGGCTCTGTTCTCAATAAATTTTTTAACCAGTTTTTAGATTATAAATTAACAATAATCTGTATTAATAGTGCTACCAATTAAATCCCAAATTAGATTTTAGATTTTTTGTACAACTAATTTGAAATTATTTAATTGTACAAAAAATCTAAAATATAATTTAGAATTTTAGATTTTATTATTTAGTTATACAAAAAATCTAAAATAGTGTGTTTAATAAATTTTATAGAAATTAAAGGCTGTTGGTATTAATATTGGTTTACACTTTGAATTATTTTCTAGCATTAAGAGAATTGGTATTTATTTTCAATTATTCATACCAAAAAAATCTTTTTCTAAATTTAACATGAATTTGATAAACAAAATAGTGAAAATTTTATGTATATGAATTGAAACATTCGGTTCAACTTGGATTGAGCTTCAATAATTATCAAAGCTCGAATATAAATATTTAGTCAAATGAAACAAACCAAGCGTCAAAGTTGCTTGCAATGTTCAGCTCGAATGATTTTATTGACATCCTTTTTAAGGTTGGGCGGTTTGGCCGTTAGATGCTGAAAGTTGAAGGGGGGTAAAAATGGGATAGTAGAAAGTATGGCCAAATTTGGGTTGGGTTTTAACGGAAATTTTGTTGTGACCGATCTATTACACATTTTATAGCACCTTAGATTTCTGAGATTTCAGCCCGCCCTCCTTGTAGACCCAGACCATTAGGCCTTGATGTTGGTCCACTTTTGAAACAGGCCTAGGATCGTAGTTTTTTTTTTTAAATTTGTGGGCTTTAGTGGGGTGATTAGGCCCTACTTTCCTGGCCCGTATTAAGCTCACACAATTGCGAATTTTGACCAATGATTAGATAAGGACTAATAAAAGTTAATGTTAATAGTTCTCAAGATTGCAAGTTTGATTTAGTAAAGAATGATAGTTTCATTTACTCTCATCACATCATTTTGGTGGTAGATTTGCAAATTCAATGCAATTCAAAGAGTGCATGGATGAACTACATTTTCTGAACATTTTTGCCAAACAAGAAAATATGCTAGTACTTTTGTAGTGCGTTTCTAGATTTATTTTCATTCCAATTTTTTCAAAAGTAAAAAAAACAAAGAAATAAAGCATCATTCATCTACCATGTCACTTCCAAAAGAGCATATGAAAAAGTTGCAGATTCTTCTTCAGCTATAAAGGCGATGATGAATACTACCACAAGATTTATGGTCAACTAGAAAGACATCATCAATAGGCCAAAGTCACTCTCACCTTATGTTATCATAGTATTTTCATTAATTAAATTACTCTTGCCCATAACTTTTTTTCCTTTTTCTTTTTTCAATTTTTGGCTGAGAGGTCATTACCTTTCTAATGCCATTTAAGAATGTACATTTTTTTTTTTTTTGGTGTTTTGCACCAAATGGAATAAATTGTGTTTTTGCACACAGTTTGAGGTCATTGTGGTAATGATGTGTAAGATAATTGGATTAGAAAACCAGCAAGCAACAGACAGGAGAGGCATGCAAGTGGGACCAGAAAACCAGCAACTTCTGGGCCCATCCAGGTGTTAGCCTCTCTTAATTTGATTCGATTGGTGGATTGAAGAAACTGTACATGACAATTAAACATGGAAAATCATGATTAAATGATGATAATAGCTGGTGCCATGAGCATTCTTTGTCAAATGTCTCTTTATTTCGTAGGGCCCTTTTGCCCCTCTGGATGTGCTTAGGGAATATATGAAACTCGCAGCTTGATCTGTAGAAGCATATGTTTCTGAACCTCACTGTCTTTTAAGGTTCTTTAATTACATTGTAGTAGCAGTAGTTGTAGTTAATTCTTCTTTAAGTTGTTGAAAAAGTGTTGCTAATTGAGATATTAGAAAGATAATGATGCTTGTTACAAAAAAAAAAAAAAAAAAAAAAAGAAAGAAAGATAATGATGCTCTTGTGCAAAAGGAGGAAGGACAAAAGAGCCATCATGAATAGACTATCGAAAATTTTAGCAGATTAATTTTTTTTTTTCCACAATAAGATAGGAAGGTTAATGTCGTCTAAAACCAGAGAATCAGAGGACTAAAAGAGAATCAGAATCTCTTTGATGGTGGTGGTTTTGGTGGTGTGAGTCTCCATCCTTGTTCCAGACAGTTCTACTTCTGTCCTGTGATGCAAGAACGTACAAATACAAGATGAATTTTGATAATTGCTGTACAAACTTCAACTTCAAGATGATAATTGCTATGCTACAGACAAAGCATTAACGTTCAGCATTTGCAAATTGTGCATGTAACTGACCGAACATTCAGTACAATGATATTCATGAACTTTGGACCAACGGATCATTGCCTTTATTCTAGTATTTGTTGTATTTTCCTGGTCCAATCTAACAAAGCATTCTTTATGCAAAGTTCATGCAACAACTTTATGCTAGGTTTATGCTAATCTTGTAGATTAAAATGATGATGTTGGTTTTGCTATTGCAACTTGAAAGTGTGATGAGGTGATTTTTACAGTAGTTTGTTCAAAAGGGAAGGTTTTCATAGGTAAAAAAAGAAAATGAAGTATGCCAAATGCTATTTTACTGAAAGAAAAAAAATTCAAGAATTGTGTTTAATCATGGTATGCTGATAGGCCACTGTCAATGCACAGGGCCACCATACTGGAACTCTATAGGGACAGCAGAAGAGGAATTTAACTTGGTGCAAAAGAGAGACTCAAGTGCATGAGGGGGCCCCTTTCTCTTACCAACATATCATGTTTTCCTCTTTAAAAGAAATGGATATGCTTGGCAAGTAAAGAGTAAATTTCTTTTTCCATTTTCACTATGGTTGGTAAGCATTTGGTGAAGATTTATTTATGAAGTAGAACTAACAAACTTGCATTTAGAATTTAGGATGTCAGAAGGGAGTCAATACTTCTTTCAAAAAAAAAAAAAAAAAAAAAGAAGGGAGTTAATACAACTCTTAATATGACTCTAGTTTATTAGATAAATTCACTACCATAACCACATTGCATTACACTATATAGTATAAGTACTTTCTTTTCTTTTTATTTTTCTAAAAGAATAAAGATTCTTTCACCTTAATGTCAAACCATTTGAAAATTTGATGTCTGTCAAACCTAACCCTCCCAAAGACTAAAAGAGACCTTTACAAAAAAAAAAAAAAAAAAAAGGGGACTAAAACAGATAATTAACACGAATACGAAGTGATGCTAAAAAATATCTCAATTTGGATTCTTGTTTTAAGAACTTCTTTAAAAAAATATTATTTGAACGATTTTCTAAATATACGTGTATATAAAATAAAAAATAATTGAAAAACGTATTTAAGATTTATTGAAAACATATATTGTTTTTTTTTAATAATCAAAACGCATATTGTTGAAAAACAACTCAATCCATACGATAGGAACTTATTAATTCCTTGTTAGTAAATTAACTTGTCTAGATCGTTTTCATTAGTATTTTCCTTCTGTTTCCTGCTTTCTTCCTTTTTACTTCAATTTTTTTTTCCCTCCTGTTCGGAAAATATTTAGATGAACCGAGTTTACGGATGGGGCCGTGGACCCTGTGATCCATCTTTTTCTATATTCACTAAAAATACTATAGGACCCATAGGAGGTACACAAGGAAACCACAGTACTTTTGATGGATGTGATAAAAAGTGAACCATAAGATTCACGATCTCACCCGTGAATCCGATTCGCCTAAATATTTTCTCCTCGTGTTAGGGTGGCCGGTGGGATGATGCACGCATGCACACAAACTGGGGGTTGGGTTGGGTGGCTTGGGTGGCTTGGGTTGAGTGGTTTGGGTTTCTTCTTGGCTAGAATTCTCCATTCCAAGTAAAGCCTAAACCAAGTTGAGTTAGGTTCTAATCCACCATATGAGTTTATGACCGTTTGAAAAGAGCCACACAGGTTACATAGTACCACGATACTGATACAGAAACAGTCGGTCATAATATAACTAGCTTGCTCGATTTTCTAAAAACACTTTTCCCCTAGCTATCTATTACTATATAATAATCCCCCATAATTCACACTTCCTACATATAAAAGCCGCCTGATATAGACATTCACAGCCCCTACTCACCGTCACACTCTTCTCTTGTTATCTAGATTTCTCCATTCTTCCCCTCTGCCGCAACCACCCCATTAGCTCCCCTGTCCCTAAATACTGGTTTCTTGAAATAAAAGCACAGTTGCACCGACATGGCTGTTTTTATTGCTTGTTTAGTAATTTTCTTGGCCTTGATTGGTCATTCAGGTAAGTACTAGTAGCTCATTCTTTCTTGAATTGACCCTTTTCTTTAATAGATTATTTGCTTTAATTTAGATTGAATCTTTTTTTGGAAAGACTAGGACTTTTATTCTTTTAGGCTGATTCTTGGGCTGATCTGCTGGTTGGTATTTTGTTTTCAACAGATGCTGCTTATTGCATATGCAATTCTGGGAGTGATGCACAGCTGCAGAAGAACATAGATTATGCTTGTGGAGCTGGAGCTGATTGTAGTCCTATCCTTCAAAATGGTCCTTGTTACAACCCCAACACTGTGAAAGATCACTGTAACTATGCCGTTAACAGCTATTATCAGAGGAAAGGACAAGCTGTTGGGAGCTGTGATTTTTCAGGCACTGCAGCTGTGTCTCAAACACCTCCAAGTAAGTCCCTTAAGAAAGCCTATAACCACCGAAAGAAAAAAAAATCCTTCTTTTTTATCCATAGAAGTACTGATGTCTTTCTTTTTGTGTCCCTTTTTTCTTGAAAATTTGCAGCTGCTGCTTCTGGATGTGTTTATCCATCTAGCCCCAGGTATGTTTAGATCTTGGCCTTTCTTATGCTTTATATGAGGGTGTTTTTTCATTTCTGGTTTTGGTTATAGTGTTGTATTGTAACATCTGTTTGTGGATTACTAAATAGCTTACCATCACAATGTTTCTTTATTTTATTTATTTATTTTTGCCAAGATGCTCATATCTCTTACAAGGAAAGATTATAATTTGTTATAATTTGTTCTTGCTATGTCAGTGTTTAACTAGTAATTAATTCTTGACTTCATTTTCTCATAGCCAAAAATTATTTTTTAGTTAATTAGCTAAATTCTTAGCCATTTGTGCAAGTATTTGGGGGGAGAGAGAGAGAGGGAGAGGGAGAGAGAGAGAGTCCAGCCCCAATACATTGAATTATTGGTGCCAACTTTTAACCACTAGATAATCTTACTTGAAGGGCATGGTTAATAGTAATCAGCGGCAGCTGATCTAAAACTGCAAACTTTTTTGAGACTTCTGTTGCACTATCCAATTCTAAGGATGTTAGATCCAACAGCCGTTAGGAATATTACAACAGTATTACAACTCACTAGTTCTCACTACTATGGCGTCCTGACAAATTATATACGTGTGAGCTGTCATGATGGTAACGTCTCACACTTTTATTTGTCGTGTTTTCCTGAGCATGTTCCTCATTTTTGCATCTCATGGTGACATGTGTTTTCCCAGGTACTGATAATATTATTATCTAGTTTGATAACCATGGCTGTCTTGTCGGAATATTGACATTTCTGAACCACAAAGTTGCTCATTTATTACGCCTTTGTTTTCACAAATATTACTTTCGCTGTGATTTGAGGTTGATCCATATTGGTATTCTTTATGATTTGTATCCTATCTTTAATTTGCAGCAATGCTGGCACAAGCACATCGACCAACCCGTCTACATCGCCTACAACCGCCAACCCAACCACCTCACCCACAACGACAACAGGGGGTGGGACTACCACTACTACAGGTGGTACTACTACTGGTACACCAACTTTTGGCCTTGGACCTACTGGAAGTGGTGGCATCACCAGCACAGATAATATCGGTGTAGCTCTTCGTCACAACTTGCTCACATCTTTAGCTGCAGCCCTTTTGCCCTTTGGCTTGATAAGCCTAAGGGTCTGATAAAGGGGGGTCCCAAGGCTGAGAAAGTTTTTCAAGATTAGTGGGGAATTTGATGTATGGATGATATTTTGCCATCAGAGGAGGTTGGGTAGATTTTTTTGACTATGTGGTTCTACCGTGTGAGGCTCCTTGGTGGGAATCATCTAGGAACAACTCTCGCTTAGGACTTTCTTTTGTTTTATTCCAGTGATAAAGTTGGGAATTCGATTCCCCCTTTTTCTAGTAGGTGGAGATGTGGCTTCTCCTGGGGTAGTAGCGATTGTAGAAGAATCTGATCTTTTCTTTTAGACTTTTTGTATATCTAGAGAGAGGGCCAGTATTTTTTATTTTAGTAGTATGATAAGAAGTTGCTACCCCCCGCTACATTATATATGTATTCCGGGAAAAAAAAAAGAAAAAAAAAACTGAAATGTTTGTATTTTTCTTCAACTTTTTTGCTCCGTTTCCTTTGAAGATCATGAACTGTACCGTTCGTTTCTCTCAGGGGACACTGCCACTTATAAATTAACCCCCAGCCGAAAAAAAAAAATGGTTTCATGGATTCTTAGCATGATGAACAATTTCTGCGGTACGAAAAAATTACAAGAGGGGATGCTATTCAAAGATTGAAGCAAGAATTTAACTGCAAAATGCCCATTCTCTAGCGGAAATTCATGCTAAATTACTCCCAATCTAAATGATGTCCTTGCAGAGTATAATCAGCCGAGCCTGGTTTCCCACAATGATGTGCCAGCTCAGAAGAAAACTCTTACCGAATGCCATAGCAACATAGGTAATGAGAGAACTGATGATCTGATGTATTCACCCAGTATACAACGACTTGGCTTCTATCTCAATCCTGTGAGAGGTGAAACCGTATACAAGATTACAAGTCTTTGAGAACTCTGTAGGTTTTGCTCAAATGCATCTATTGCATGACGATTCTCCCAAAATAAATTTACTTACCGCCAATTCTCATACGAGCATGCTAAGGATTGAATACATCCTATGAGATCAATTCCAGAAATATGGACGTCAGAAGAAAAAAAATATGATGAAAAATGATCTCATTCTAATAGCTCCTAACTACAAAGTTAGTGTGACAAAAATCTGCAATCACGGAAGAATAGTTACCCTTGAAGCTGAAAGTGAATCTCAATACTACCTCAAAAGTAGTCAAATTAATTTCTCAGAAAATTGGAAGATAAAGTGATGCCCCAGCTTGGTTGCAGTTCAAAGAAATTGTGTAATCAACTTGCTGGTTTCATCAGGCTTCTCCACGTGAGGTAAATGCCCACAATTGGGAATTTGACGTATTATTGCATTTGGGAGTTCACAGTGTAATCTCTGTGTTATGCATTTGCAAACATTAGCGATTGCTTATGAACAGTCAAATTCTTCTAAATGCTCCGATCAAGGAAAGATTTTCATAACGTTTGGGTTAAGCATTTGGAAAATGAAGCTCAAAAGGAACTTACCACTGCCAGCTTGTTATCAATGATCTGATCATCCTCACCCCATAATATGAGTGTCTTTTGTTTAACCTGTCATGGAAAAATGCCAACATGATATGTGTTATGTTAACATATATGGTAAGAAACCAACACAAATGTAAGGTCAAGAATTTATTTCATCAAAAGCAGTGAATCAATGACCATATTAAGTACTTCAACGACAATATTTTTTTTCTTGAAAAATTTTCCCATATTATGGAAGTTAAAGGTAAATTTCATCCACAATAGCTTAAAAAACTGTGTGATATCCTTTTGGTCATTGAATGTAAGATGATAGACTGCTGCTATTCACAGAGCTTTCAACTTAGCTACTTGAGGATTGTCAAAACAATCAATTTTCCTTCTGAAAAAGGAAGCTTGGATTGCTACTCTGTTCAAAATCTATTAATTGATGCTTGACATTTCACATGAAACACCATTTTTACGTCCAAACACTCTAGCTTATACCAGCAATCTAAAGAAGAACCAGCAATCTAAAGAAGAATATATAATTAGACAATCAGTATTGAACTGGAAACTTCTGCAAGTTGAGCAGTGAACTGCTAATTGAAAGATAAAAATAAGACTAGTCTCAAACATAAAGGAAGTCTATTGACCAACAAGCTTATGTACTACCAGTTGACAGCCCAGCAATAATGGAAATTACCATACCTGTCCTATCTGGGTAACGACATTGTATCCTCCACTGATCATAAAATCAACAGTAGCTTCCTCCCACCAAGGCAATAGACAATGCAAACGGCCAACCTGAAAAGGTAAGTAGAGCAAGGTCACGTTATTTCCTTTTCTTTTTTTTTTTTTTTTTGGCTGCAAAATCAAAAAAGAAAAAATAAAAAATGGTCCATTTACAGAAACTTAACATGGCCTAGTACACTTACATTTGTCCAGTCAAATAATGTACTTAATGGTAAACCTCTGAAAGTCAATGACGTCGCATACAACCGCAAAGGAATGCTTTTCAATATGTATACCTGTGGGGCATGCAATGTCCAAAAAATCATGAAAATGGAGAATCAGATATCAGAAACATAATTTAACTGATCTGGTGGCAGAAAACTGCCATCCAACATGCACCAAATAATGTCTCGACATTGGCTAAGGACCATTAACCATGTAAGAAGGAAAGAATAGTGTTGGTTTCCATTAGGTTGTGAACATTGTGGAGTTTTACACAGGTGAAATGTGCCTTCAGTGGGAATAATCTCAAAAGTGAAAATGGCAAGCTAGATAATTTGAAAATTGTTGGGAAACTAGAATTGGAGTGTGATATCCCAAAAGATTTCCAGGTTAATTTACCAACATAGCCAAAGGCCATAACAGTTCATCATCTGATGGCATGTTAAACAATGAATTGAGTCATTTCGTAAAGGACCCTACTAAAAGATACATAAGTGGATAAAACCAACTTGATCATAAAAGATATTACCTATTTATTAGAAAACAGTCAAAGTCATCCAGACTAAACATGGAGAAGTTTGTTTAATGAAGCATGTGACTTTCTTTTTATTTTTATTTTTCTCAGTTGGGATAGATTCAAAATCATTTAAATACCTTAAAAGGTCAGATGTAATCAATCAGAAATTTAACTCTTAGGATGTTGTTAGATTCAATTAGGAAGTTCTCCTTGCAAACACTTGTAGCATCCAAACATAACTGGAGGAAGAGACTTTTATGCAGTAAAAGGGTCAGCAAGCAAAAAACTTCTCTGCTTTTCATTCTTTTCTCTATATGCTTTGATAGTTACTCACCCCAGCGTATGCTAATGTTTTGGGTAAACTTGCAAGGTCCCCAGTGCCTTCTGCATAGACACTTGCATCCATGAAAATCAGCTTATCGACCTGAGAAGAGTGGCATACCAGCACAATTATCAACAGAAAGGTTTGCGGACAATCCTCAGAAAATAAATAACTACAGGTGGATTTACAATACTCGGAAGTTCTTACCGCTTCTGGATGGCTGACAGCAAAATCAATTGCAACAGCAGCTCCAAGGCTTGGCCCTACTAATATCATTGGCCTTCTGATATAGGACTTCCAGAACTAGAGGAAACACATCGTGTATTTAGCTTAGTCTTTCAGGCGATTAAAAATATAAACAATTTCATACGAAACACCTCTGTGTAGATAAATTAAACGGGAAGCATGTAAGAAAATAACATTCTCCCAGTTTTCATACCTGGTTAACAGAGACCAGATCAGCAAGTAGCCTAAGTAAAGTAGAATTTTTTGTTTCACTCTTTGTCTAGAGAAGCAACATTCATGATCTTTACTTCCTTAGTCACACTTCTTCCCAATTAAGGACTTACAAACCAGTGCACCACTCAGAGAAAACAAGAAACTAGACCATGTCTGCACTACGTGTTACCGATCATAAAGTTCCAAAAAGTTTCTGCTTCAAATTTTACATTTTATCTAGAGTTCCTAACTTACAATTCATATTCAACCCAGATCTTTCAGTTGAGAATCTTTGTCTTACTTTTAGCATCATCATTACTGTGGTTCCCCATTTCTCCACATATATTATCAAATGATGAGGTACATCAACGGGAAACAAAGTACCTGATAGAGGTGCCCCCTTTTTGAAGCTACATCACATGGAGGGAGTCTTTCTGGTAAACGCAATAAAACCAGAAAAAGGAAAAAACAAATTTTAGGATAGAGATAACCAATCTAAATAAGGACAGAGAAAAGGAAGCAAAACAATGAGAACTGGATAGACTGGACATACTTAAATCAGAGAAGCCCCACCCAAGGATATCAACAGCCCAGGTCTCTAATCCTGCCTCCTCCAGCAATGGAAGTGTATATCTCCACTCTAAACAAGAGCTATATGAAACTGTAAACCAAATAAAGCCTGCAAGAGTAAACTACATTGAAAATAATGAGTTTAGCATGACACAGACCTGTCAAAACCATGGAGAAGAAGTAGCGGACTTCTCTTGCTATCTACCGTAGGCTTCACACAACTACTCATGATACAACCGTCTGAAAAGCTAACCTGGAATCCAAGAAAAAATCCCGTAATAGAATGCCAAACTATCCACTCTTTGATCATCACTAGCTGCATTCTTGCACAGTGCTTGTAAATTCTATAATTCATTATACAAATTTACAGGAAATGCTGCTACACTTTCAAGTTATATGGCATGTAGTAGTTCTTAGGTAACTACTAGATTCTTAAATGTACTTGCATTCAATTTGTTAGTTAATACCCAAAATCACAAACATTTCCCCTTTGATAAATCAATTAAAAGTGAAAACTGAAAATAAAAATAGAATGAGGGGGAACGTAGTTACTATTCAAAAAAGAAAATTTTGATATTTTTCACTTGTACCTGTCATTAAACCATGTGTATTTCTGTATAGAAAATGCTTAGGTAGACTTGGTCTATGAACCTACTGATAAATCGCGTGATAAATTCAAGAGCAACATGGTCTTAGTGACATATGATAACATCATTCATTATAACTTCTCTTACATCTTCATAGCATGTGACTCCTCAATTCATTTACATAATTTACATGTGGGCCCGTAAATCAGGTAAACTTAGCTTTTTTCCTCTCCTCTATACACCACTAATAAAGAATGGCTATTTTTATAGATAATGAGTAAGAATAGAAGCGAAAACAGTTCTTAATAATCTAGCATGTGAATCGATAAACTTAAGCGACATCGCATGGTGCATTGATTAGCTAAGCAGGAAGCTTCTGTGGCTGAGAAAGCACCAAGAGCAATATAACAATGTCTGCTCGAACACTTTCCTTAAAAAACTAAAATTGTTTTACATAAATTAAAGCTAATGGTAAAATTCAACTTAACTGGGCAAAGTTAGGAAACAATAGAGACACTAGCGAATTGTATGATAAAGAAGGCTCGTGGTAAAGGAAGGTGAGCAGGGACTAAGAGGGGTGCTTACTTGAACAGGCAGTCTTTCAATTCTTGAGGCCAATTTTCTGGCAAAAGGGTCTTTGATATTCTCAACTTGTTTGGGAAGAAATGCAGGAAATTCACAACCAGGAAGGACTTTTCCTCCTCCTCTTCCTCTCAATGACCTTGTTGAATTCTTCTTGGTCGCATTTGCCAAATGTGGTGCAGCTGCAGCAGCAGTAACATCAGCAAGAAGAAGAGCTGATGGGGTGGTTGTGCTGAGCATTTTTTGGAGAACTAACAAGAAGACCACTGAAGAAGAGTGGCGAGAATGGCCGACAAACTGATTGGTTTCTTGCCGTTGAACGAAGGACCAAAGGGGACGTGGCCTCGCGCCAAGTATATATATCTGTTTCTGCTTATGCACGTTGTGAAGCCACGTCGTTTTGGGCTCTAACGTAGAACGGCAGGACGAACAATAAGGTAAAGGTGAGTGCTACTTAGACTGAACGACGTCGTTGGCGCGTTTGTTACTATCAACCTCACTATTTAATCCCAAGTTTGCTCAATAAAATTGCCAAATTAATTTCAAAAATTGAATTAAAATAAAAAAAATAATTATTATGTAGACAGTTGCCAACAAATAGTTTATTTAACCATTCATCATTTTTGTCCTATCCTATTTATCACCAAAGAAACAATTCAGAATATTATATGTAACACTAAATATTTTCATAGCATTTCAAATTTGATTTGTTGTGATTAATCTCTGAATCCTATAAATAAATAAACTATTTCATCTATTTCAACACAACCGAGATTTAGGATATGATTATAGTTAATCACACGAAGACCTCATTATATTAAATAAATAAGACAATATGTGTATTTGTTATCAAATGATAAATTTAAAATTAAAGAAACTTAAATTAATTGTGCTAGGGATAATAATGCTTAAATTCTTTTTTAGAAAATAGAAAATGAATTAAAGTAAAAAAATCAATATCTTGAAAAAAAATAAAAAAGTTATTTAACCCATTCAATGAATTTCCCGAAAAATTAAAAAAAGAAGCGAACGCTAAAGATTAAAAAATAAATAAAAAAAAAAGCTTTATTCCTTCATTTTCGTTATTCCTTGCTCGCTCGATTTAGCGGCTGACTCCGCAAAAGCTCGGTCCTTGGCCTATAAATAGAGAGTAGAACTGTCGACTGTTGAGGAGGAAGAAATTGTGGGTAATGAGAAGTAGAACACCTTGATCACTAAGAAAAATTGAAACCGCATCGTCCGCCATGGATACTCAGCAACAACAGCAAGCCGCCGCTCCGCGACCGCCGCCGCCGCCGCAGCGCTCTGGCGGAGATTTCACTCCGATCCTCACCGTCTTCTTCGTCTTCATTTCTATTTTTGTCGTGGTAAATAACTCGATCAAAAACAAAAGGAAAACCTAAATAAATCTCTATTGAATTTAATTTTACTGCTTAAGTTTACCTTCGCTGTGAAAATATGTGCCTGTTTTTCTATCTTCTCTATGTGTAGGTCTATGAAGTTGAACATATTTTAGTTTTATTATGGAACTTTTTGCGTAGGTTATAAATTTTTGAGTTTATACATTTGTGTTTGTGGCGTTGTGGAAATTTGTTAATGGAAACGGTTTTGAGGCTAGCGATTGGTATTGCTGCTGCATTGGATGTTGGAATTTTAAATTAAGCTGAGTATTTGAACAGGTTTTTGTTTTTTATTTTATTTTTCCTAAAATAATATTGTTAGGTGTAAAAATTAGAGGTTTTTGTGTTGTGATGTTATGAGAAGGGAGTCTGTGAAGCATTTATTGTGTGTAGGTAGGGTTTTAAGAGTGTCATTTTTGGCTTCGTGGTTATATTATTTGATTGTGCAACTTTTTTATGCTTGGACATATGCCGTAGTTGTAGTAGTGCTAACCTTGGTTGCCGGACAGTTGGATGTGAAATTTTGGGTTGGTTTACAGTGTTTAGATTAGCATTGAAGGCTTAACTACGTCCAAGTGGTGTAGTTTAATATTCGGGAGGAAGGAACTTTACTTGGCTTTATGTGGAAGATTTGGTTGTTGTGGATAGATTAGTTGAAAGACATTTGGATGCACTGCTTAGAAAAAGTCTTAAGTTCTTAGGAAAGAAGTTGCAGCAAGAGGAGATTTTGGACTACTCATGTATAGAGGGATAGAGGAAAGTTAGATGATTCATAAATTTGTCGTTTACTGATGAGATCAGAAACACAGTACTGTTTCATCTTCCAATCAGCTGGCAATCTTAGCGAAACACTGCTATAAATTATATGAGCAAATCTTCAGCCTTCCTCCTGAACCATGCTGGCTGAGCCTGACTGCATTTAGTTAGGTTGTTTTTCTAGCTTCTAGGTGATCAAATACACGTTAGTGGATAATTCATTGTTTTGTTACTAGGATCTCATCCATTATAGTTGCCAATGAACTTTGTGAAAGTTAACAAGAAGTCCATTGTCTGTAAAAACCATGATGAAGAACTTGTGACGTTCCACAGGCCACATCGCAGGTGCTTGTTTCTTCTTCATCCAGTTTCTTGGATAGCTTGACTACTTTACATCAAGTTCCAGAAGGTCATGTTGGTGTTTATTGGAGAGGAGGTGCTCTTCTGAAGACAATTACAGATCCAGGTTTTTGCTTTACTTTGTGTGGTTGTGTGTTGTGTGTAATGGATTCGTGTTTCTGCCCATTTTCTTATTCTTGATACTTTCCTATCCTTAGGTTTTCATGTGAAATTGCCTTTGATAACTCAGTTTGAGCCCATTCAAGTCACTCTTCAGACAGATTTGGTGAAAATTTTATTGTATTTACTTGAATTTAATCCTTTTCTTGGTTGACCTTGGATGTGGGTGCTAAATTTTATAAGAATGGGAACCTCATTACTGATTGTTGATCATCTGTTTTATGCTAAAATGCAGGTGAGGGATATTCCTTGTGGAACTAAAGGGGGTGTAATGATCAACTTTGAGAAGATAGAAGTAATTCAATGAGATTTAGCTTGTTGCTCGTCTTTTCTTCTGCTATCTGATTCTTGTATCTGCCATAATTTTATGTATTAACCAGCATCCTTGCAGGTTGTTAATCGTCTTCATAAGGACTATGTTTATGAGACCCTGCTCAACTATGGTGTCAACTATGACAATACATGGATATACGATAAGATCCATCACGAGATCAATCAGTTTTGCAGTGCACATTCCCTTCAGCAGGTTTATATTGATATGTTTGATCAGGTGTGCAGCTTATCTCACTTTTTAAGATATTATTCAAGCTCCCCTCGTTCCTAGGAAAGGCCTGTCTAAGTACTGTAACTATCAAGAAATTCTAGGAGTGATTGTTTTATATGCTGTGAATATCGTCAGTAACGACCTTGGAAAATGAATCCTTCCCAGTATGATTTGGTCTTTTGGTCTATTATTTTAAGTACCTATTTGTTCGGTTCCTTTGTGTTGTTTGTTAGATGATTTACTGTGTGGAGCGAGAATTACTCTCTTACAAATCTTCCACATATATCACGTTGCCCTTTGAACTACATCTGTTTTGTGATTGTTTATTTGACAAGATGTGACTGTGCCACTCTCAGATTGATGAGAAAATGAAAGATGCTCTTCAAGCTGACTGCACACGCTATGCTCCTGGTATTGAAATTATCAGTGTTCGTGTTACAAAGCCTAAGATCCCTGACAGTATAAGGCGGAATTTTGAGCAGATGGAAGAGGAACGCACTAAGGTAATGCTTCTGTCTGTTTCTGTGTCTCATTTTCTTTTTTGATCTTTTGTTTCTTCTCTAATTTATTTAAACTATCAACTGGTCTCTTCTATAGCCGTGTGAGAAAGATGAAAATGGTTTGTGCCAACTTGAATTAGTGAAAATCTTCTCATTTCCGCTAGGTTGGTTCCTAAGTTTTAGACACACAGGTTAAGGATATTCAACATCAACCAAGGAATAGGATGCTTCACAGTTCAGTGAATATTAATAATGAAACTCTATCAAGTACTCAATACCATCGCATTCAAATAAAATGAAGTAGTCAAATCAGTGACAAGTTTTGAGGATCACCTTCTGTCAACATGTGCCTATATCGCATTTATTTTATGTTTCTACTCAGTCTTAATATTTTGGTCCTCTTGCGATGCTGGTAATGATGTTGTTTGACGACGACTGAATCTATCGAATTAACTTTTTCATACTAAGATAGTATTCCCGTTGACTTGTTCTGCATGTAGGTCTTGATTGCTATGGAGAAACAGAAAGTTGCTGAGAAGGAAGCTGAGACACAGAAGAAGGTAGCTATAAGTGAAGCCGAAAAGTATGCTCATGTTAGCAAGATCCAGATGGAGCAGAAGTTGATGGAAAAAGAAAGCACAAGGAAGCAAGAGGAGATTGCAAATGCAATATACATGGCTCGTGAAAAGAGTTTGGCTGATGCTGACTATTATCGGTGAATTTTCTTTGCTTTTTAGATTAATCAAATTCCTAAAACAGGACCTTTTATAACACCAGGAGAATTTACTATCTTCATATGTGTTATATTTCAGAACATTGAAAGAAGCAGAAGTAAACAAATTGAAGCTTACCCCACAGTATTTGGAGCTCAAGTTCATTGAAGCAATTGCTAATAACTCAAAGATATTTTTTGGGAACAAGGTTGGACTAATTCCTGTTCTTCATCTATCCTCATCAGTTCTAGCCATTCAGAAACTGATCAAACTTTCTCTACAGGTGCCAAATATGGTCCTTGATCAAAGAATACTGGGAAACTTTCTGAAGGAAGTGGCTGGAAGGGGGAACCTGGAACCTTAAATCCTTACAGATTATGCTGTGACTCTGCTGAGCCATGGAAATATGCAACTATAATATGATTCAATAGGACAATGAGTTGCATGTTATGTTGGTCGACAATTTTTGATTGGTTCATCTTTCACGGTTGCACATACACAAGTTTGCTTTGTTGCCAGTCACCAGAAGAAAACAATATGTAAAGAGGAATTTTACTGTTCAGGTTTATTTTGTCAGCTTGAGAAATATCTTGTGCCATTTTGTGTTGTTGCCTACTGATTGGAAATCTGAGCTGCATAGAATCAAAAGGTGCTTAGGCTTATCTGTGTGATTTCAATATTCGGCATTGTTAACGTAACTAAGTATCCTCAGAGGGGATGGCGCTCGTTGTTAAAGATTCTATTCCTGATCTAGTCTTTGAAAATTAGCACGTTGCACCCCTCGGTGTTGTATGATAAATCAATTTTTCCTACAGAAA
Organism: Mitragyna speciosa; assembly: GCA_024721245.1. Classification (NCBI taxonomy): domain Eukaryota; kingdom Viridiplantae; phylum Streptophyta; class Magnoliopsida; order Gentianales; family Rubiaceae; genus Mitragyna; species Mitragyna speciosa. Next base: position 22,142,163 of record CM045564.1, on the reverse strand, counting down.
ATACAAGTCTCATGTATTTCTCTGTTTGTTTCGTCATGTTAATGGATGTCAAAAACATGTGATACAAAAATGTACCAAGTAATATAGTAGTCGTTTACAGTCAAACAATTCTCTAATTTCTCTACATCCTCTCTTTTCCTTCCTTTATTTATTCACTAACGTGATTATTCAGTTTTGGGGCAACACAACGACGAGGCCTCTTAAAACATATTTATAGATATGGGTTTTTAACTTCTAATTTTGGCCCAACTGTTGAGTTTTAGGGAAAATTTTTTATAAGGGCAATGGAAGGTTGGTAATAAATAAAGAGGCCAAAAAGTTTACATAATTCTTATAAAGGGCGTAATTACTTAAAAACATACAACTTTCTGTACAAAAATATAATATTATTTTTAAATAATATAATTGGGTTATTTACCTAAATATTAGCATTTTTAATAAAAAATTGGTATTATAATTTATTATCTCAAATTAATAAAATCAATTTTTTCTAAATTTTTTATTCAAAGTGTTTAAGTACAAAATTATGAAGGGGACGATTTTTGAAGTGGACATTTTTTGATTGTCAATTCTTACTAAAATCAAAATAAAATCAATTTTGGGAAAATTTATAAATATTAGAGTTTTTAATTAAAAAACTGTATATTGGCATTTTTATTCATCATCTCAAAATAATAAAATTAATTTCTTCTAAATTTTGATCTAAAGCATCCAGGCAAAAATTATGAATGAGATGATTTTTTAGTAATGGACTTTCTTTTTACTAGCCAATTGCAACCAAAATCAAAATGAAATCTATTTTTTTAAATTTTTTATAAATTATAGTTTTTAATTTTTACTCATCTTTTCAAAGTTATAAAATCAATTTCTTCTTAATTTTAGTTTAAAAGTTTGGGCACAAAATTATAAAGATGGTGATTTTATGAAGATGAAACTTTTTACTAATAATTAATTCCAGTCGAAATCAAAATGAAATCGATTTTCTCAAAATTGATTGAAATAGAATTTCAAAAAATATATATTTCTCTACTTTGAAAAGATCAATAAACTGCCATTCTATTTTAATATTAATAGAAAAATATTTATATTCAGGTATATGTTAGTAATGCTCTTCATAGGAATTATGCAGAAGTTTTGTCTTTTTTATTTATTACAAAACTTCCACCGCCCTTATAAGAAATTTTTCCTAAGTTTTTCAAGTTTGCATTGGCAATAGCGGGAGAGACAACAAAACTTTGGAGGATTGAAGAAACTAAATATTTTTTTTGTTATTTTCTTGTGCTTGGCATGATAATGATAAATAGAAAAAAACTCATCTTCTGATAAAGTTCATATAAACACTTGGCTGAACATTTTCATAACCAGCAGTTACACTGCAGTGATCATTGACAAGTAAAGGCGACAAAAGAAATGCATATACGTGAAGACCATTTGGGACACAAAAAAATAACCAAAAAGAAATAAGTCAATCACGAATGGAAGAGCACAGAGAAGTTTTTACTTGTTCTTGGAATTAATCTCAATGCTTTCATTTAGTGTACAACTGCATCAACGGGGATCCGTAACTTACATCAAGATGCCAGGGTCATACTTGGGCAGCTATCCACGGTGCAGGCCAAGATGTCTTTGTAATCTCGAGAAATCCTGAAGGAGTCGTACACTTTACCATCACTGCTCTTTTTATACTCAAATAAAAGGTTTGAATGATCAAATGCTGTTAGTTTTACGAATCCATAATCATAATCTCTGAAAATGCTCCATCTTGGTTGGAAGGAAGAAAATTCTGTAAGGCCTGCTCCTCCTCCCCCAGCAACCACATGAATTGTCCCATTCAATATGCCCTTGTAGAAGTGCTTCTCGTTGTTGGTGCATATATTCTGCAGCAACGAAGAGAAGAATATACATTGCAATCAAGAGAAGAATATAATCTAAGCATATATTCAGATGACATAATCTGCGACAGCTAAATATCCATTCTTTGATTTAACTATAAAAATACCTGGTAGATAGGACAAACCCTCTCATAATTATGTGCGTGTCCATAGATAGCAATATCAACTTTATACTTTTGCCAGAGTTTCTGAAGGCTCTCCCTCCCCATTGGTTCTGCAAATGATCCTTCATCAGCATAAAAGGCAGTAGAAGAATAACCTAGTACCCTGTGGGCAAGAAAGATGAGCCAAGGTTGCTTCTGTCGGTCTACAGACGCAAGGCAATTCTCAATGAAGTTATATTGCTCTGATCCCTCTCTCCAATCATGTTCGGTATTGGCTATGCAGAATTGGAACATGCCATAGTCTGTAGAGTACCTGAAAAGTTAGGACAACAGTATTCAGGACGATCCTCTTCTAAAACACAAACTATTACTTTATCAGAGTGGGATGATTAAGTTTTTCTCCTCCATGCATGAATGCATCCCTGAAGTTATAGTTTCCTCTGGGATCATACATCCACTAGAAAGAATATATTTTATTGTGGTAATTCAATTTTTTAACAAGAGCTGGAAAACTATCTAGATAAAGAAACAAGATATTATAGTTGACCACATCAGTTGCAAATAATGATTATGATGAGAAAGTTTTCATTCAGATATTATAAATCAACACAAGTATTTCTTGCAGTTACAGTGAACCTCTGATATACATGAACCCACATTCCTGTAACCAGAAACAGTTTGTCAGCACATTTTCTTGTCCTATCCATCAGATCACAGTTGCCTTGTTTTGTTTACCTCAAAATCTTGATAAAATGTTTTTGTTGAAAGATAATCATTGATAGCAACAGAAAAGCTCTCACTGCACAGAGGTAGCAAGTTCAGCATGCAGCCATCCAACTTTTTGAGTACATGTTCATGAAAAATGAATATGAATTCAAGATTCCTAATGATACCAGAATTTAGCTCGGTTTTCAGCAGGAACGTAAAATATATTTTGTGCCGGCACACCACATTCTCCTCCTGAGTCCATGCTGCCATAGAATGAGCCTGTTCCAGGCCAATCACGCTCATGGTTGCCGCTGTAATGATGAATGCTCAATAAAGACAGAAAGCAATAAATAGTTAAACTCAGCAAGCTACATCATAGATCCCACAATACCTTGCAATCATATAAGGTACACGTGAAGCAATTGGCTCAATTTGAGAAGTAAATTGATCCCACTGAGAAAGATACCCATTGGCATAAGTAATATCACCAATGTGGAAGACTATATCAATATTCTTCAAGTCCTTGATAAGCTGACTAGTGGTATTAAGGGCACCATGTTGAAAATTGTTATATTCATTGGAGCCATCAGCTTCATCCTGTAATGTGAAAATATAACCTTGTAACTATACTGTGCGCCAGTTTCTGGGGCTATAGAATCTCTAAATTTTTCCACACTAAACATTTTCTAATAACTTGGAAATGGGGAACCTGAGCTGCATAGCTCAATAATTTGTAGCTTCAGAATCTGTTTGTCAACTGAGAAAGTTGAACCCTTTAACAACTTGTGATTTGTGTGAGTAGTCTCAAAAGGTTGCATAGCTCAAGTTACTACTCAAGTGAGTTATGACAATAGATAGCTGATTGAAGTAATATTAAACAAGGCTTTTTTTGTAGAGGGAACCTAAAGAGAATTACATATTAGGTACCATTATCATTATGTGACAATAGAAAAGAAATTCAAGTTTTATTAAGCATATTAACACACTTTTTTAATGACAAAAAGACCATAAAATATATTTTCTTGATAATAAATCATGATTGTCAAAGTGAAAAAAAAAGGTAGCCTTGACATTTAACCTTTCCCATGTCACCAAAAATAACTACACGCTGTAGGGAGTTTTGACCAGGATAAGGAGATGATCTGAATTGGTAAGTCTGGCTCCAGATGTAGGATCCATTGTATAATCGATGTCCCAGCTTGTAGGTGTAACTGCAACACCAATATGCAACACAATTATTGTTATTTTAAAGTCCAAAGTTAATCTGACCTACAAAATCCAGCAACCTACACAGGACATTCAGATTTGGGGTCTAAATTTCAAAGAAGATAAAGAAAACAATCAAGAAAGTTTTGCATTCAAGACTTGCTCTACATTCTACAGTGGGCATACCATAACTGTTCCACACAGTTATACCTCATTTAGCATGGTAAATTTCTTTTTATTGGCATAAAAAATGTCAACCTCGAAGGCAAGCCCATTGACATCAAGAAAATCTTAAGATGGAATAGCACAAGCCTGAATTAACAGGTGAAGTTTCTTTCTACTGAACTTTATACTCAGTTTTGTATAATCTTCTATTAATTTCACATGCATGATATCTGGTGGAGATTAGGGCTAGAAAGCACCACAAAGCTGCACCATCTGGCCAAAAACTGGATTTTTGTACAGAATATATACAAATATTACAGTGCATTTCCAGGACATATAACGTACAGTACATTGGGCCACAATTCCCTCAAGTAACTGGTGTGAATAAATCCAGGATCACGCCAACCAACAGTGGTCGCTGGAGCACCTGCAAATTTGAATGTAATACATCAATGTCTGCACAAGAATAAGGGAGGGTAAGGAATTTTTAGTCTAAATGAACATGTATCCCATACTTTTGGCCCAGGTAGGTGATGGTGAAGTTCTCAAAATAGAAGTAATTGTTTAAAAGTAATTTATCAAAAAAAAAAAAAATCAGCTACATGAATATACAAAAAATTAGTAGTAATTGTTAACGATTTCCATCTACTGCCTAGTATATCAAGAAATTGTCAACGCTCGGATACAAGCGCATCAGACACAGTTTTTGAATCTGCTCTCTAAACTATAAATCCATTAATGAGAGGATCTGTTAGCATCTACTCATGCATATGAGGCCTAACTTTGGACATCAAAAACAAAGATAAACAGGAAAATTTTCACCTACCACACAAACTGTTGCGATCAAAAGTAAGTGTCCCTGCAGGGGAACGTCTCTGTTCATATCCTTTCTGAACCCATTCAACAAAAGGCTCTGCATCATTGATTCCATATCCACTAGTCCATGTCACAGTTATCTGATGATCAGAGTAGTTAATCATCAAATCATTTAGAAGTAACTTGCCAGTTTGGAAGTCATTTAGAAGGACAAAAAACTTTTCTGACGATAAGGAAATCATAGACTGTCCAGCCTATGCATAAATGGCAACACAGTCTCCTTGTAATTAGTACAATATGCATTCAGAGAAAGGGGAAGCACTATATTCGTGCAATTGGTCTGCTTTGGTATAATTTTCTCCTTATTTACATGATGCATGGTCTACAAATGCAAAGAAAACAGAAGAGACATATTTACTCACTTCATTCCACGTCTTTCCTTGCGCTAAACGAGGGTACACTGGTCCATTTGGATTTACAAAGGCAACTTTTTTGGATAATGCGACCAGCTTTGGCTGTTCATACAAGGATGAAGAGTTATATTGAAACTGAAAAGAGTCACCATGAAATGCAACAGAATACCTCCACAAACAATCTTATGGAAAAGTAAAGCAACCAAGAAGAACAATCAAAAGGCAAAAGAATAAAAAACTGAAATGACATGGATCATTAAATACAGGTGGAAGTTTAAAAAGAATTGAAAATTCATAATGAATCAATGACACTCTTAGAAGACGTGTCAACATGGCAGTATAGTCCCTTGCCCTTGGGTTCTATCATTTATTTGACTGCAGGAAGTAAAAGCCCTAGAAGTGTCAATAGAAATCACATAAATTTGGAACAACATTTTTTCCAAAAATGTCATTAGGATTTGCTGCAAGAAACTTTTGGTAACTGTTTCAAACCAATAAGCTGCAGCTAGAAATATTGCTTTTATTTACAATGAAGCATGTTCAGGTTCCAACGCACTGCAAGTTTGATAACATCTGATATAAACAACTACACAAATGTTTTCTTTTCAGTAATGCAGCACTACAACATGCTAACTCATGACCTGAAAAAACTTGTTTAGCTAACCTCAGAATTATGCAGAGAATTAATATGTAATAGGATGAATAAAAACAGAAATTCGCATACATTTAATACTCCACCAGAAAATAGAGCAAAAGAGAAGTCCGATCTCTGATTGATCAACTGAAGCCTCAGTGACCCTTTCCCAGTGTCCTTGTATTTAGGATTGGTGTAATTTGCATACTGATACTGCAGAAATAAGCAATTAGTTTAAATGATACCTTCTTGTTCAGTCTATAGATATGCATAGAACTTGGAACATTTCCATGCTTGTCTTTTCAGTCAATCGCAAACCTTTATGGGTGCATTACACAGTAGAGGTGGAGCCACCATGCGATTTTCAGCGGAGCAACTGGATGCACTGAAAATTGTGGATAGAAATGCTTACGTTAGCATTATAGCTCATGCCATCAGCCATGTTATAATTCCAAGTAGAGATTTACCTCCGCTAGGGTTGGGGTACAATAGCAGACATGAAATTCACCAATAATATTGAAAAGAAAATATGCTTCACCTGAAATTAGCAGGAGAAAATACTCCAATCCAATCATCAATTGCTGGATTTGAAATGCTGTACTCTACAGTCACCCATTCTTCATTTAGCCCCTAGAACAGAAGAAGGAAATTTGAAAGATAAGAATACGTAGAGTCAGCGTTGCTACCCGGATATAGGTTTAAAAGTTGACTTGTACAATCATCCAGCTCATGCCATGTAAACAAAGCTATTATTCAAGTAAAGCTGATACTTGCATTTGATCCAAGAATCGAAGGAGAGACTTTTATAAAAGCATTATCATCAATTGCAGCTACAGTATTCCGAATGGCAATTCTCGCCAGTGGATGATCGCCATGCGATATCACTCTCAGAGAGCTCAATAGAACCCATAATATCGCAGGCAAAATCAAGAAAACCCGCATTGCACCTTAATTATAACCTGAAACAATCAAAACCAAACAACTAAATTAATCTTCACAATACAGAAATAGCTTATATACGCATCCTAGATTTCAGTCCAAACACAATAAAGATCACACTTTTGCATGAAAATTTTGAATTAGAGAAAAGAAACTAGCATTTAACACTGAAGAAAACCACCAGCATCAAGCAAAACAAATTAGGAAGCCCAGCAGGCATAAATTTAAACAAGCATCCAATAAAATTTGGCTCAATTTTTTTTTTCTTTTTTCAAAATTTTACCTCAAAAAAGGAACGCGAGCTGCAATCCAGTAAACAAAATAAAAAAGCAAAGCAAATCAAGGGAACAATTTTCTCACGCATATAAACCAAAATCAGCAACTGGGATTCAGAAATATACTGCATCAGCTCAAACGGGTGACAATAGACTGACTTTACTTGAAGTCTAACGTAGCCAATCAAGAAACCCCAGAAGCCAAATGAATTTAAATCTCAAAAGGCTAGCAGGGATTCTCTAATTTAAGAGAAAAAGACAACAAATTTAATGCGAGACATGCACAGTAAAAGAAATTTAAGGTATGCGAACAGGTAATATAGGGAGAAAGAGACCAAGAGAAAGTGACTAGAGATTATCAACCGCGAATTCAATTAAAAAGCTCCAGTACTACCAAGTACAAAGTACTATACATGCAAGTCCTAGAATTTTTAAGGAAATTTTAATGGAAGGTTTTGAAGGAAGGTAATTAAACTCGATCAAGGTCATCCGGCAATGATGAGTTTGTTGGTGGCCGTTCAATAATTTTGTACCTTGATTGCGTGAAACGTTACAACTTGTCAGCAGCCCGCCCAAATAGGTCAGCCGCCAGATAAGAGGAACGTGTATAAAAATTTTTTAAAAAAATGAAAGAAAACAGATAGAAAGTTAAGGATAAAATTAGTATGGATTAATTTGATGGTCCCGCATTTTCTTCAAAAGGAAAGTCTATAGTCCCGCATTTTCTTCAAAAGGAATGTGTATAGGCCCCACATCTTTTCTCGCATGCTTAGTGGCAAATTGATGACCTACCATAGAATTCATTTCTTGAATTGAAAGCTTCATTTTCTTTAAAAAAATCCCAAATATCTCACTTCATGTTTAAATTACTTCAGAAATCTAGCAAATTTTTTCACTAACTCTTTTTTTTTTTTTTTTTTGGAATGAGTGTGACGACTTACTAAAAATATCTTTTATGATGATACAAAAGAAAATACAGAGTTTGAGTAAATTCAATTTTAGTTGTTTTTATGCTGTTGGAACTCAAACTCAACTACAACTCGAGTGATTCATACAGCCTCTGGATGGTCTTCTAGCTCTTTTTTACCATTCCTATAATGCTTATGGACTGAAGATGTTTAAATTGAGAAAGCATTGCCGATTGGGTAATCATATATTATTCCACTTGCTAATTAGACGCAAGCTAATGCAATGCGAAAGTGTTACAACATCAACCCAAATGTTCTGGCAAAGTACAACAGAATCAACCGACCAAGTTGACACAAACTTAAAACTGTTTTCCCTATTAGCTTTGGATGTTTTGCGGATGGTAGTTCTTCATCAAGTAGTCAAGTTGCAAGGGTTGTGCTTGGGCAGCTATCCACAGCGCAGGCCAAGATGTCCCTGTAGTCACGAGAGATCCTGAACGAATCATAAACATCGCCATCTCTGCTTTTTTTGTACTCGAACAAAAGATTTGAATGATCAAATGCAGTCAGTTTTACAAATCCATGATCAAAATCCCTGAAAATACTCCACGCAGTCTGGATGCTAGAAAATTCAGAAAGGCTAGCTCCTGCTCCTCCCGCAACCACGTGTATTGTCCCGTTTAGTGCTCCATGATAGAAATGCTTCTCATTGCTTGTACAGACGTTCTGCAGGTAGAAAGATATAAATATTAGTGTCTTTATGCTACGACATACTAACTGAAAATCATAAACTGCTTCAGTCATGTAAAACAAAGACGAATGAAATCTACTCTGCTGGATTATTCACATCATAAACAATTCATGAATTTTTCTTCTTCTGGTTTTTCGTTAGCAAAATTTGAAAAAGGGACACGTGCCTACCAACCCCTTGGAAGGGGAGAGAGAGGGAGAATGACTTCATTATTCAATTCATGAATTGGAGAACCTCATTCTGTCTCTAAATAAGTTCCAGCTGACTAACACAAAATGCAGCTAAATGACACAAGTATAGATATACCCTATAGGAAAAACTTATGATACCTCGTAAACTGGACACGTCCTTTCATAATTATGAACATGCCCGAAAATGGAAATATCAACTTTATACTTCTGCCAGAGTTTCTGAAGACCGTCCCTTCCCATTGGTTCTGCAAATGATCCTTCATATGCATACCAAGCAGATGAAGAATAGCCCAGAACTCGATGCGCTAGGAAAATTAGCCAAGGCTGCTTCTGCCTATCTACAGATGCGAGGCAGTGCTCAATGAATTTATATTGTTCAGTTCCCTCTCTCCAATCATGTTCTGTGTCAGCAATGCAGAACCTGAACATGCCATAGTCTGTGGAATACCTGATAAAATAAGATAGCACGCATTTTGACGTCATTTCTACCACACCTTTCCCAGTAAAAATGGTTTAGACTGCATCTGAGGACGATCATGAGCTTTTTCTACCAATCTTCATCTTTCTCGTTTCTTTGAGGATTTATTTAGAGAACTAAAAATTTATACGGAAGACAAAATCATATCATAGTTTGTGTATAAAATCAACAACAATGCAGCAGTTCATCTCAAAAGATAGAAGAGAAGTAGATGGAGATGGTATTTTAAATAGAAAACTAGAATGATAAGTAAGTTTTAAAGTGAATTACAATATCACACAGCAAATTGTGCAACACAAACAAATGAACCAACAGAAGTAATGCTAAGAAGTTCGTGGATGTTTCAAGAAAATCCAACACCTAATATTACCTTACCAGAACTTAGCTCTATTTTCAGTAGGAACATAAAACATATTCTGAGCCAAGACACCACATTCTCCTCCTGAATGCATGGTATCATAGAATGAACCTGTTCCAGGCCAGTCACGCTCATGGTTGCCACTATTAAGATAAATCAACAAATCATCAATAAAGCACCTAATACATTAATAAAAGCACACAACAAGCAGATGCTCAACTAATTCCTGGACCACCCACAACAAACCTTGCAATCATGTAAGGAACCCTTGAAGCAACAGGCTCAATCTGAGAAGTAAACTGATCCCACTGGGAAAGATACCCATTAGCATAACAGATATCTCCAATGTGGAACACTATATCAATGTCCTTCAAGTCTCTAATGAGCTGCTTGGTTGTGTTAAGAGACCCAGGCTGAAAATTGTTGTATTCGTTAGAGCCATCAGCTTCATCCTGCAGCACAATAAGTGAAGATAACCTGTTCAGCACATCATGGACTCTGATTGAATACTTAAGACTGTTCATCACAATAATTTTTTGAATCTTGGCCATATATTTGTGCAAGAACTCAAATCTGAAAAATAGCAGTATGAAAGCCTGAGATAAACAAGTACTGAAGCAACTCAAAGATATAGGAGCCATATTGTGAGCATTAAATTGTATCATATCTTTTGAAGAGAAACGAAAATGGTTGAGAAAAAAATAGATTCTTGATGATACAATTAGAAAAAAGTATAAAGATTCTATGCTGCTGCAACTGTGAAATAAAGATTCCTCGATGGATTGTACATATATTGATCACCATCCACTAGTTTTCAAACCTTTCCCATGTCGCCAAAAATGACCACACGTTGTAGAGAATTTTGACCAGGATAGGGTGATGCTCTAAATTGGTACATTTGACTCCAGACATACGTGCCATTGAACAATCTATGGCCCAACTTGTAGGTGTAGCTGCATAATCAAGTGGAGGATAAAATGAATTTTAAGTATAAGTTTATGTGAAACATAGATCCGATGCATCCACAAAGACAATGAAATGCTCTGTCTAATTTATTTTCCAAAGACTCTTGACATACACTGAGTTGGGCCACAACTCCTTTAAGAAACTTGTATGAATAAATCCAGGGTCACGCCATCCAACAGTTCTTGCCGGAGCACCTGCAGGGTTTGTCATAGCAGATGAATGTATATCATAGCCCGTCATAAATTACCACTTTGAAAAGCATAGTTATTTCAGACAAGGATGAATGCTAGAGTGCTCAGAAGTTCAATTCTATAATCTAACTGGAATGATAAGATAGATTTTTAATCTTAATTAATGCCGATTACTAGCTACATACATACTGTAGTGATGCTTTTTTCATACATAAATGCATCAAACTGAATATGGATTTTGACCATGTATACTGGCATAAGCGACATTATAATGCTTTGATCACGCATAAGTCCAGAAATGAGCTGTAAAGTTTGATTGCATATGCATGTAAGTTAGCTGTTTTGTTGAAGTTGCAAGCTGGCGTAGAGACATATACCACAAATATTTGTTTAGTTGAAATAAATTTCCCATATATGCATAAGCTGAAATAAAGTTTAACTTCTTGAGAGAATGTAATGTACCACACATGGTGTTACGGTCAAAAGTCAAAGTCACTGCTAGGGAGCGTCTCTGTTCTCCTCCTTGCAGACCCCATTCAAGGAAAGGCTCTGCTTCATTGAGTCCATAACCACTTGTCCATGTTATAGTCATCTGAGGATCATCTCCAGTAACAAACATATGATACAGTTCTTACTATACGTATTGAAGATTACTGCATCTTATGCATATTAGGAGATCTTTTACTCAGTTATTATTTTTGACAGGCATTGTCAGTGGACAAATTTATTATGTGTACAAGTAATTAGAAAATGGAAGTTAATTTTTCAAAATAGACAAGCATTTATTAGCGATGCCTGCCTTCCCTTTCATGCTTAATTATTCCCAGTTATATGAAGTTTTTGTTTTGATTGGCAAAGACCAATAGACAACCTGAAGGTCCATCTACAAGTGCAGAAATGTAAACTTACTTCATTCCACTGCTTTCCTTGTGCTAAGCGTGGATAAACTGGTGCATTTGGGTTTGCAAAGGTAATTGTATTTGACAAGGCTACCAGCTTTGGCTGTAACAAAATTATTAGTAAGAGAGAAAAATCCAAAGAGAAAAGCCTAATGAATATCAGATCCATTTGGAAATTCTATTTCGAGATTTGGCATAAAGGATCAAGGCAAAAGATAAAATTGACATACATTGTCCTACTTGTTAAACCCAAATTTTAGTAAGAGATTATTTATCAAGAAGTAAGACATGTAGATTTTCTAAAATAACCAGGAAAAGTAAATCCTTCAATATAAGTTTTAGAGACAAATATACCATAGCAAAGGTTGGGACTAGTATGCTTCCCTAGACAATAGATTGCTTTTGGAACTAAATCTATTCAATGCAAGGGTAAGAAAATGCAGGCATACGGATAATAATCCACCAGAAAATAAAGCAAAAGAGAAATCCGATCTCTGGTTGATTAACTGAAGCTTCAATGTCCCTTTTCCTGTATTTTCGTACTTGGGGTTGGTGTAGTTAGCATACTGGAACTGCATTTCAACCGACTATATTAGTTTTAAAGCAGAGATACCACTGCTAAAAGCATGCGTTCATGACAAGAAAAATTTCCAAGCCAGAACAGCAGAAGAACAAACCTTTATTGGTGCTGTACATAATAGAGGTGGAAAAGTTCTAGGATTTTCTGGTAGGCAGGTAGACGCACTGAAATTATATGAAAAGTAGCTGAATCAGGTCATCGCCTTCACATGACGTCAAAGGAACATATCATGATCTACTTGAAATATTTGGATGAACTTTACTCAAAAAAAAAAAAAAAAAAAAGTGCAATCTTTTATGAGGATAAAAATGAGGGATGCTATGGTAGACCACTCTTGAAATGAAATCCAAATTTAAACAAATTTCTTATACCTGAAATTGGCAGGAGAAAAGACTCCAATCCAATCATCAATAGATGGATTTTGAACGCCATACTCTACAGTAACCCATTCTTTGTTTTGCCCCTGGAATAGAGAGGGAATTTTTTGCAAGTCAAGAGTAGGCAGTTTGAACATTTGCAACAAAATTGAGATATAAGAATATTTATAGATGATTAAAATGGCTTCAGAAGAGCTCACAAACAAACAACAATGCCAATGAATTTCTGGCACAAATCAGTATCTTTTATAAGTGTGCTCTGTCAAATATAAGCATAGAAGAATAGATGTCACGCAATCAAGTCTTACATTCACTCCAAGAATTAAAGGGCTGGCTCTAATATAAGATTGATCATCAATATCAATTACAGCATTGTGGATGGCAATCTTCGAGAGTGGTTGAACCCCATGAGATTCCACTTCTTGAAGGTTGAGAAGAGCAGCGAAAAATGGCAGCAAAATCACAAAATCCCGCATGATACCCTGAAACAAGAACTGAAATTGATTAGAAAGGGAACAAAGGCCAAATACAAAACTCATAAAGAAGCTTTGGATTCTGTCAAATCTTTGATAAGTTACAAAACTAACAGCTAATACTGTTGTGTAAATACTCCAAATTAAAGATGCTTAAATTTCGGCTTCTCTCAGCTTTCCACACAAAAGAAATTGCAAAAGCATAAGTTACCAAAAGGGCTTATTAACTACAAAACAAATTTGATAAAATACCTACAAAATTAAGGCTAATTCATCAAGTAAACAGGAAATCATAAGCGTCCCACGAGCTCAAAAATCCATATTTCCGTGTTGGAATTTTATTTAAACAAAAGTCCATGTTCTGGTTAACTTTGGAAGTAACAAGATGCATCAAGAGACAATTCAAGAATTACAATATTAAGTGCACCATATTCTGAAACTACCAAGTTAATTTTGCAAGTCAATGGATATTCAGATACAGGGATTCACAAGAAAAACTGAATAAAACAATCAATGAAAGAACTTGCTCTAAAAGAAATACACACATAAATGATAGAGAAGAGAACTGACCTCAATTGTAATGACTTTGAAGTGTCTTTAAAGGGGTAAAATTTCAATCCTTAGGAGTTTTTTGATGCTTTAAGTTGGATAAGCGTAGTCAGGTGATAAGGGTTTCAGTTCAGTGCATAGTGTAATTCGTACTAGCATTTTGAAGAAACATGGGAATCTTCGATGGAAGATTCCAACTAAATTTGTCCCAACTCCGAAAGCGATATTTAGATGCAATCATGGCAGCCATGCAGTGATTACAAATTAATAGACATAGTTAAAAGAAATACTAAATGATTTTGGCATAGCAAATTCCCTTGCGTTGTGGGAACTGTTCCATTTTTCATTTAATTATAAGCTTTGATGTTCATTCTTGACCTCTGTACTCATAAACAAAATATGTAAATATCTCTAAGATCACAGTCGCGTTTGTGTAGGTTCTTCCGGGCAGTTTGATGATTGCTAGCAAAATCTCTTTTGAAGACCACGATTTTTGTTCGATATAGCGTGATTACCATTCGATGTTCGTAAGCTTCCCGAGTTGTCAAATTAGAAGGGGGGAAAAAAAAAGAACGCCCGCAAGCAAACTGGATAAAAATAATATAGCTAAAACTCAGGCAGTGTCAATCCAAAATAAAGACATTAGAATAATATTGTGGTAACCCTTAATTTTACATCTACCAAAAGAAAAGAAAGGAAAAAGGAAAAAAAAAGGAAAAAACAAAAACAAAAGAAAACATTAGAACTACTAGCAGATATCTCCAAGTGACAATCTCTTAGGCATTTCTGAAACTCTTCCAAACCGCAGCTAGAAAACCAAAATAAAGAATTGCTTCTTTAAATGAAAAGTGTCACCCACAAGAGCAAGAATCCTGAAATGAAAAAAATGAAAGGATTATCACCAGAAAACCCAAGATAATACAATTTTTGTAGGAGTCAGGAAAGGAAGTTCAATTTGTCAGTTGATTTCGGTCTGCTAATAGTTTAGGATGAAGTTTTCACTCTCTGTCAGAGATTTAAATGCATTTTTTTTGCAAGATGCCACGAGTAAATTTGAATGATGAGATGCTGAAATTCCACTTCCTAGTTTCATAGCAGGGAGAAGCAGTGAACATTCTTTCAACTAATCCTCGGATCCAAATTGTTCTTCCAAATTTTTGCACCTTTTTTTTTCTGTAGATGAAGTAAAAAACACAAGTTTTCCAAAGAAGTAAAACTATTCTATTAAGGAGTGTCCTTTAGTTATTTAAACCCCACTCATTGCTCCTTTTTAAAACTTTTCTTCGATTGGGGCAAAAAGTAGTGTGGAAATGTTGCAACATCTCCCACTATTTTCAGTCAAAGAAGACTTTTGGTCTGAAAAATGACAAGCATAAAGTAAGAAAAGATGGAAAAGCTTAGCCTTTTACCTCCGAGATTCAATATGGTTTGAATTCTGTGTCTCCATGCCCCACTCCAAGCATATCCTGATCAAATCAAAAAGAGACGATATTAGAGACAGTGCATAGTGTACTGAGGACTGGCAAAACTATACAGCTATTGAACCAACCTCGTCCATAGCAATTGACGGTGGTATTCACTCCATTCTTGCAAATACAAGCAAATGACTGGTTGATACCAGAAAAGCCACAGATCCCCCCACTATCTTCACAATTTTTGCATGGTTCTGTATAATATGAGCCATTGAATTGCAGGGGAATCCCATACTGCCATTTCATTGGATTCCCTTCATCCCCTCCAAAACCATACACTGATGAATAGGATGAACATTGGAGCTTAGGTAGATCCAAACCATAGCCTGAACCGAGAGGAATTGGAGGATCATAAACACAACAGGTTGATATTGGTGCACCTGGTTCCAACCCAATCCCAGTAACTGCATTGCAAGAATACAAGCCTCTACATATATTTGAACCCGAACCCGTATCACATAAATCTTGTTTTCTATCAAACACTGGAGATGTTGTGGAGCAGCCAAGCAGAACAAATATAATGTCTGTTGTTATACTGAACGGGCTCGCACGATCCAATGTAAAGCTTCCTGAGTTCTGCATTGAAGAACATGTTGACATGAGAGGATCTGTGACAAGAATGGTGTTGCTTGAGTAGTCTATTGAGGAAATAGTGTAAATGCCTGTGCCAGTAGTGTACTGAAGAACCCCAGAACTGCATTTGATGTGCCTAGCAAAGTCAGGATGTCCACAACCAAATCCAG
This sequence comes from Mitragyna speciosa, assembly GCA_024721245.1. Taxonomy (NCBI): domain Eukaryota; kingdom Viridiplantae; phylum Streptophyta; class Magnoliopsida; order Gentianales; family Rubiaceae; genus Mitragyna; species Mitragyna speciosa. Next base: position 22,126,075 of record CM045564.1, on the reverse strand, counting down.
AACCAAATGGAAACTTTATAGGAAGATTTCCGCAGGTATCATGACATGTACCATTGATTGGAATGATACTGGGAATGCCCCGATTGGCCTGCAATGAGCGAACCAAGAGTAGCAAGAATAGAACTTGCCAAAAATTGGTAAATGACATTGAAGAGGGTGGTAGGAAATATAGTTTAACTGAAGAAATGGAGCAATATGCTATAGGAGTATAAAAGAGGAAAACTGACAAAAAGGAACAGGGAATTTTGCATTTTTCGGTGGAGGTATATACATTGTCAAAGTTCCTAAAAAGAAGAGCCTGCCTTTATCATGGGTTCTAGCTGAAAAGCACTATGGCTTTTGTCTTCAAAAAACTTTGAAAATTAGCAAGCCCCAGATGTGTCTAACCGCTGCTAGCCTGGTGTGGTTAAGCATTTCCAGCATGATTATGTGACAACACACCACCAATTTCTGAACCAAATGAACAGACTTAACCGTATGCTATTCAAAATCTTAACTCTGTCAATAGCTATAAAGCACTCCGCATGTAAAACACAACATCGGTCATAACTAACAAACAAATAAAAGTAACAGAAACTCAAAAGAAGGATCAGACAAATCCTTAAATCCTCACTAGAGAAGTTTGATAGTGGTGTTAAAATTATTTGAAGAAAACGTTTCTACATTTGGTTGTGATTTGTCAATGAGAGGGTCCTTCCATGTCAGCACTATTTCTAAATATTGGACTAATTTCTCTGGACTGCACATGTCTATATATCTGCTGTAAAGATATACACAGAAAATTGGATGAGGAAGCTTTGCAACTCGAAAATCATCTCGGTCAAGAAAATTTAGATAACTTCTGCCTAAAGAGTGTTTCAGATCTTAAGCATTGTGCGACATCAAAGCGACCGGAGGCTTTAAAGTACACCCTCAACTTCAAGCGTTACAAGAACCAGATGCTGTTCAGCTTTGCTCCATAAACATCAATACCTGGTTTTGAAGTCATCCTTTCAGGCCAAGGGCATTGGGCATTTCTGCAGCAAATAAATAAAAGGTTCATCAGGCATTTAGACCAGCCCAGTTCTTGAAGGCTATCAACGCTTCCATTTTCCTAAAGTTCCTCCTCCTTAACTTTGACACTTTGAGCTTCTTATGCGTCTCCATGAATGCTTGTTTGTACCTCCACTTATCAACAAATATCTTCATTGCTTGAGATTTCTCTACAACTTGCATCACAGCATCAAAGAAACCCCCCTTAACCAAAGCATATAGAAAAGCATCAACCAAGTTATTATCCAATTTGAATTTCTTCTCCCCTTCAATTGAAACCTTTCTCTTCACCTCATTCCACAGCATCAAAACACTAAAGTACTTCCCTGCTACCACATACCCATTAATAAGGGAAAGATAAGTCTGTTCATTCGGCTCAAATTGAAGGAAAATCATCCTCCTCAAAGTCCTCCCAGCATCTTCCAATCTCCCAGCCTTACAGAAAGCATGAATAATTGAGTTCCAATCATGAGTACCAATTTCAATTCGAGGGTCCCCAACAACCTCATCCAAGAATGACGCCATCAGTTCAGGTCGATGGCTTTCAGTTAAACCTGTCATTATAGTCAGATAACTCCCTTTCAGGTCAGGTGTTCTTGCTTCTCTCATGTCCCTAAAAAGAGAAAAAGCAGATTGAAAGTCTTGACACGACATGGATACCTCTATAAGAGAATCATAGCTACCAGCATCCAACTGGAAACCTGAATTATTTATCTCTGCAACCAATTGAGCAGCTTCAGCTGTTCGTTGCTCTTTGCAATAAGCTTTTAAGATTGACACATAAACCCCAAGCCCAACATACGCTCCTTGGGCATTCATTTCATCAATGATGCTGTGTGCCTTATCTAACATGCCATTGCTAACGCAAGCACTGATAATGCCATAACCAGTAGTTCTCTCAACTATAGTAGATGAGGATTCCAACTTCTGAGCTTCAACAATGAGGTTTGCCAAAACTTTTGTGCTCCCTTTTTGGAGAAATCCTTTTACAACTTCACCATAAGTTTCTTCACTAAAGTATATACCTTGTTCATCCCCTTCTTTGCAACTACGGAGAATAGTTGCCGAAACAAAGTCCAAATTACCTGACTTCAAATATCCGCTGACCAATTTACAAAAAAAAACATTTCTTCTAGAAAGGCCAAATTTACCAATCAAAGCTTCTAACTCAGAAATTTTACCCTCAAGCCCCTTCAAAGCATACAAATAACCAAGGAAACCGAAACTAAATTCATCAGGCCTAATACCCAATATAGACATCATCTCTACAACTCTCTCAGCCTCAATTACAGATTCAAGCTCATAACAACATCCCTCCAATGCAGTATTACAAGCTATCAAATCAGGCTTCAAGAAATCCAACTTCTCATCAATAGCAATCCTACAAGTCTCATTAAAAATGCTCAAAAATGCGACAAAGCTACTGCTTTTCCTGCTAATATCAACCAGAACACCGCCCCACAAGCTAAAAGGAATGAAAAATCTATTCTTGAGCATACACTTAACCAATGCAATAACAGGGGCAGCAGTGCTTCCATTCTTCATAGAATTCAAAAGAATTTTTACAGTTTCATATTCTAGCAATTCTGGCTTCTTTTCTATTAAATAAACAACTGATGCAAATGCTCTTTTGAGATTATGGGTATCATTTAACAAAGACAAGTGGTTAATTAGTGAGTTTGTGATGGACTTACTGGGAAAAGAAGAGCAATTGGTGAGAGTTTTAAAAGACTTCCATGCGTCATCTGTGTTTTGGTTGACAAGGGATGATTGAAGAGCGGATTGAAGGGTGGTTTTGTGATCTTGAGATAGTGTCTTTGAGGTGGGGTCTTGGGGTTTTGGTGAGGGGTTTAAGGGTTCTTGGTTTGATCTCTTTAGTGCAAAAACTGAAGGCTGAAGAAACGAATAAAGTGTTGGAATTTCTGATTCTGATGAAAAGGATCTTCTTGACATCAAACACAGAGCTCTTCTCCACATTCTCCCTATTCTTTCTTCTCTCCTCACAAGGCGCACGGTCGAAGAAGAAAGAGGCTTAAACGGGAGTAGATGAACGACGGGCTAAAATTTTTCAAGATTAAATCTTCAGCCATCTGCATACCATATGCTGGAATAGCTCAGTTGGTTAGAGCGTGTGGCTGTTAACCACAAGGTCGGAGGTTCAAGCCCTCCTTCTAGCGTTGAAAAAAATACTTTTGTAAACCCTTTTCTTTTTTTTCTTTTTTTTTGAGGGAAACTTTTTTGGTTCTTTTGATTATTTAGTAATTAATTAGTTGTACAATGTCTCCCTAAATTGCAATTTGCCTCTGTGCGAACCTTGCCAGATTCATAAGCAGTACTAATATGAGCCTTTGAGGAGGTATTTTTAATTTATTTTCCCTTTCTGAATAGTACTAGAGAGTATATTTTCAACTGGGATTCTGTAAATTCTTTCTTTATGCATTGGCAGTGCTGATCTTTTTTTTTTTTTTTTTTTTTCAGAAACCACAGTTGAGTTGACTGAGAGTTGTAAAGTGTGCCATGGATTCAAAAGCAAAAGTAGAGATGATGTTTGAAGAATGGAACGGCACTGCCTCAACAAAGCTCACAAAAACTGCCATCATCACTTTTGCAGAAAATAGAGCTTCCTCCTCCTCCTCCTCCTCATCTCCTTCATCTTCTGCTTCCATTCAGAAATCCAGCAGCCCATTTGGCCATATTACTAGAAGGGTTCTTGAAGCATTTGTTCCTGAGGCAGGATACAATCTTTTCACTTCTCGAGGCATTAATACATGATGATGGCTGTATTTCAGTGATTTTATGTAAAAGCTTGATTAACTTTTTGGATTTTATGAGAATTTATTTGTCGATTTTAATTGGATTATCTGTACAAGTATAATTCATACTGATAATCGTAGTTTTAAATGATAATAGAGGAAAAAAATTGGATTTTTTTTTCTGTTATTTTTCTGTGTTAAGAGTAAAATTCTACAGATTGATGATTAATGCAATTTGCGTTGCTGTTATTTATGTAAGGTTGATCGGGTCCCCAGTAGAGAAAATGGGAAAAAATAGTGTATTTTAACTTATATCTCTATATGCAGTTGTAAGGCCTCTGCTTGGACTGGTGAAAGAGGAGAATTTCTGATAATAACTGTGTTCGATGAAAACAGAGGAAAAAAATGGAAAAAAAAAAAGATTAAATTTGGGGATAATTGAGAATGATATAATCGTCTAGAGCTATAGCTCCAACTTTTGCTGATTTACATTATCTGTTTGTAAATGTAGTAAATATATGATTATTCTCAATGATTTGTTTATTTCCTGGCTTCTTGTCTGTGTTTTCATTGCTTAGATGCTCGACTAGTCAGATATTAGAAAATCGAAGTTGATGGCTTTGTTTCTGAGAGACCATAATGGAAAAAAATCAATTTTTTGAGCAATTCTGAGATTCCTAGGTGCCTGAGGTTTTCAAATTTATTCACTAAAACTGCCTGTCTTACTTGGACATTGATGATGCATGTATCCATATGCAGGGTTTTCCTGACAGTGTTACTTCGGATTATGTCCCTTTTCAAATATGGGATTCATTGCAGGTTTGAATGCAATCATCAATTCTGTAAATGTTCAATATTTAATGATTTTCCATTTAATAGTTTCCCCCTTTATTCTATGATTTAGATCTTATTGCATGTATGTATGTTCAGGGCGTTTCTACATACGTGCGAACAATGTTGTCAACCCAGGTAAAGTTTCTGAGGATATTTGTCATCTTTAACACTGGCTATAATACTAAATGTATGTTTACATAGAATTGGATGTTTCAATTGTTTCCAGGCTCTATTAAGTGCTATCGGGGTTGGTGAGAAATCAGCTACTGTTATTGGGGCCACATTTCAGGTAAAGCATGTGGTTTTTGTGAATTTTTATGTTTTTTCTTTTTAAGGTTTCTTCCTGCCAATGATGATGTTTTTTCTCGATCTCAAAAAATGTACAGTGGTTTCTGAGGGATTTAACCGGAATGCTTGGTGGTATCTTGTTCACATTTTACCAGGTCTGGAATTCTTTTCTTCCTAATTGTTTATACGATTTTTATTTAAATGCCTATGTTTTATGCTAAAAGGCAGAGACATCCACTATTCTTCCTGCTGTCATAATCATATTATGCATACCTTTTCTGATTTCGGTTCATTCTCCAATACTCCAAAATTTCTGTGACACTTCATCTTCGTTATTGTATTATGGGCTTTTCATAGCTTACGCAAGGCATTGATTGTTTAGCTTATCAGTAATTGATATTTAATTCTATTTTCTGTCAACAATAATTTGTGAATTGTGCAGAAAAGACTGCATCATAAATATAATTATTCACTACTTCAATTTCCAGGGTTCGAACTTGGACAGCAATGCAAAAATGTGGCGTTTGGTTGCGGATCTCATGAATGATCTTGGTACCGTTATGAGTTATCATGGCCTGATATATCTTTGACATTTGATTACTCATGGTGGCATGTCTTTCTCTCTCTTACATGCATGCACGCTCTGTGTGTGTGTGTGAGAGAGAGAGAGAGAGAGTTGAACATTTTCTTTATATCCTTTTGCACTTTTGAAATAAGAAGAACAATCAAATATTAACAGTTTTGCACATGCAAACACACACAAGGAAGTCACTGTTTCAAATTATAATCTCTGCTTTGGGAATGAATCATCACCATCTTTCTTATTTTGGAAAAGGAATTGTTCAAAGTTTTCCCAAATTTTCCTGATAACCTCTTCAGCAATGATTGGACTTCTTGAAAATTCCTTACAATGGAAAAAGAAAAATGAAGTCTGCATGCACCTTTCTAAGCTAGAGAGATCGGTCTAATAAATTGAATATTTGCCGTCTCTCTTTAATTTATGGGTAACCATATTTGCTAATACTATTTCTGGTTATTTTCTTACAGTTCCTTTATTCAGTATATGCAAAATTGTTATTTTTTCTATTCTTCAATGTAGAATATTACAATGGAATTAGTATGGCATTTGTTGCAGGAATGTTGATGGATCTTCTTTCTCCTTTATTCCCCTCAGCATTTAGTTTCATTCTTTGCTTGGGAAGCTTATCGAGGTCATTCAGTAAGTCGTAAAATGGTTAATGGACATTCAAATATTTACTGCATTCCAACAATAGAAGGATGGATTTTTTATTTGGAAATACTGAAACAAATCATTATAATCAGAGAAAAAATAAATTAAAGGGTCCAGATGGCTGGGAGAACATATATCCTTCGTCTGTTGTTTGATGTCGCATTGATTTTTCTTCTGATTACAACTTGTTCATAATCATTTTCATACCATGGCCAAGTCTCATTATAAAATCATATACATTTTGCTAGCTGGTGTTGCCAGTGGAGCCACTAGAGCTGCTTTGACACAGCATTTTGCTCTTCAGAATAATGCAGCAGACATATCTGCAAAGGTACATATCGTACGGTTTAGAATGGATTTGGACATATTGAATTCTGGAGTTAATGTTATTACCTATATTTCCTTGACAGGAAGGAAGCCAAGAGACAGTTGCAACGATGATTGGGATGGCTTTTGGAATGCTTCTTGCACACATCACTATGGGACATTCCCTATCGATATGGATATGTTTTTTGTCCCTCACAATGTTTCATATGTATGGTTAGTTTTGTTTCTTTTTCTATCTGAATATTTTGTCTTCTAATTATACTGTTGTGGTCATGTGGATTTTAAATACCGTGTTATTTATGTATTTTGTTGTTTGCTTGCAGCAAATTACAGGGCTGTTTGCTGCCTTTCTCTTACTACACTAAACTGCCAAAGAAGTGGAATTATTTTGTTGCACTTTTTGGAGACTGGCCAAGGTTAGTTATATAATTGTCTAAGCTTTAGGCATGCTCAAATAGTAATCGAAGATATTATCACATGAATCCTGAAAGTACCAATGTCTTGGGTATTATTTGGCTGAACGGTCTCAAGCTTCCTGATACTGCCATACAGTTGGATTTCAGCCTAATATCTAATTACACCGATGGTGTACTATTGGACAAAATGTTTTGTGCTGCATATTGTATACATTTTTAGTCTGCTTAGGAATCACAGTGCTATAACGCAGTCTCTGGACTTCTATTGACCTTTTTATGTGCTTGATAGCTGGTGAACTCTGATTACTTTTAGCTGCAACGTTCTATATTTTTATGAGGTTTTTCTGTAAAGTCTTTCTTTTAGTATTTTAGAATAAACTTCAATAGAAGATAAAGTATTTATTTGTTCTTTGGACTACTCGTCAGTCCTTTCCCCGAAACAGGTTTCAACCATGGAGCATGTTTTACCATTATGGATCGGTTCTTGTTGCTCAAGGCGTGTCAAGTTCTTACATACGCGTGTCTGCATGGATGTCAGGATCTCTTCACTCAACTGCCACGACTTGTCAGTTTCTCTCAACTATATGAAATTTCTTCATTTAAAAAAACTGTATAAAAAAAAGAAACTAGCCTTAATATAGAAAAATTAAAAAGAAAATGAAACTAATTTGAAACTTCAATCAATTCAATGGGTCACTGATGCTGATAGCATATAAACTCATTCCTAGAATGGTATTACGCTAGTAGTTGATCTAATTTGTCCTTTTACTTGATTCAATCTGCAGAACTGACCCCTCAATGGGATTCCTGAAATTAATATGCTTGATAAAAAGGATCGCATGTTAATTTGTTGCTTACATGACATCTTTGTTTTTGCCAAGCAGGGGGGAGCTCTCACATTTGGCTGGATCTTATTACAAGAAAGGTCAAAATGAATTTGAAAGACGTTCATCCAAAAATAACCGACTTATAACTGCCGCTTATCTCCTTTGTTTTGATGCTTGTAGTAAAATACTTGCTGCTTGATAAGAAAGGAGTGGTCAATGTTATTATGCACAAAGATTCAACTGCAACGGATGTCTTGCAGGCGTTCATTCATGCACTTGTCATGGCTAAACATACTGATGAAGGCAGAGCTGCTTATTCAGAGAGTCAATCATGGATTGATAAACACTATGAAGTATTTATTCTGAAGGTACTTTTATTTGGTTGGTTGGGTTAATTATACTGTGATGCTCTTAGACTCCGGACAATATTTCGTCTTTAGTTAAACTCTTTGTACTTTTCTTTATACTGAATATCCTTTCTTTTATCTTTTGCCTCTGTGGCAGCTTCAGTCCTCAGGATGGAGAACTGAACGGCTTTTGTCACCATCTGTCACCTGGAGGGCTAACTGGGTATTGCGTTCTACAAATGGAAAACTTGACTAATAGCCTCCTGATTTCCTAGTTTTTGGAAGATATGAAGCAAAACAGATAGTTTTTTAAACTTGAACAGAAAGCCAAACTTCATGGTTCTGAGCATCTGGTGACTTCATGTTCTGTTATGTGCATTTTCTCATAGACACATTTATCAATTAACATTCAACCACTTATCACAGTGAGAACTTACCTGAATATAACTACTACTATTGTAAAACAAACAAGAGAACTGATTTTTGCAAAATTTAAGGACATGAGTGAAAACTGGAGCCTTTTTTACTTTCAATTGTATTACATTAGATTTGTAAAAATATAATTTGGATTGCTCATAAGATGCCATCAATACTAACTCAGCCACTCGACAGGTTTATATTTAGTATCTTTTTGAAAAGTACATGGATTACAAATAAAAATGCATACTGCAGTTGAAAGAAAAAAATGAACCTTAGTACTACTTTGTTGATGCTTGTTATATACGATGTCTGTTGTCCGTATATCATTAAGATTTTGAAACTATTACCCTTTACATATTATCAATACAATTTTAAGAGTTATAGATCTTCAAACAAATAAAGAAAAGATCATGGAAACATAAATAAAAATGCTAGACTTTGTTAAATGAAAAACTTTCTGTTTACAACTGGTAAATTATACAAATAAGAGGCTAAAATTCATGATGAAAGATGTGAAGGGAAGTGCAGTAGGAGTATTTTCCTTCATCCTCTCAATTTCTCGTCCTTTGTCTGGTCAAATCTTCTGTAAATTTTGGACAAAGAAGAAAGCGTACAATATTTCTCCTGTGGAAATGCTTAATCAGATTTTAATACCTACAGAGTTCCTAATAGCCACTAAACCCCAACACAATATATATCTTTACCAGAAGTTGGGATAAGAATTTGGTGCAGCATCTTCAAGAAAGAATTGCTTGAAGTTACTGTGTTACATCTAATTAAAACAGCATATCTTCATTCAACCATCTTCACAACTATTTCCGATGCCCTGAAGAGGCCATGAGGACTGCAACGGCTGCTATGAACATAAATAACATACCACCAAGACACAAGTATGTTCTTCTCGATGATCTTCTGTATTCTCCGAAGATAAGTATACCCCAAAATGTACTCACAAGTGGAAGTGCCTGAAAAGTGTGTACAAGCATGCCAGTTTCAGATTCATCATCAGTAGTTATTAAAAAAGCAGTGACTTGATGTCTAAACTCCTCGTGCTAATAATTCACTGACCTGAACAGCATCTGCAGCAGCATACCCAGCTGCCTGTCCTCCCATGAATTGGAGGCCATTTCCAAATCCGCACAAAAGTCCTGCCAAAAAGGCCCAACCTCTGCCGTTCCAGTCCGAAAAGTAAGCTTTAAATGATGACTTTGGTGTGTTGAGTACAGGGTGAAACAGGAAACTGATGTTCAGAATAAGTGCAACGACAAAGCAGGAGACTGAGAAGTAAAAGAATGCAGTATAGACACTTAAGTGGGGAACCCCGTGTTTTAATGTATGCCACTGATCATTGGTTGCCAGGTTGAATGCTGGTGAGAAAAGAGAAAAGCAAACTCCAGCAAAGAAAGTTATGCCCAAACCCAGAAAAGTGCTCTTTCCAAACACCTGCAATTAATTAGGAAGGCATCAAGCTCTATATTCTTTCAGCATATGTCCATGTAACAGAAGCAAAGCACTTAATTGGCAAAACGCCAATTTCTGAAAGTTCTAGCACAACTGCTATTAATATTGTTGTAAACTTCTTATTGACTAATTCAGATAAGTTCAATTGCATATTGTTGAAAGAAAGAAATATACTGATGAACGTTCAATGAATGCACACTCATTGAAACATTGGCTTTTTTAATAGAAAAAAAAAATTGGTTTTTGTTGCTAATCCTCAAGAAGATCCCTTTCTAACTACATTCAGCTAGTTGGCAGGAAACTTAAAAAACTAATAAACAGTAGGGAGTCACCAACCTTAATCGACCTTTTGTTTTCAAGCTCTATAAGAAAATATGCTGTTCCAAACTTTGCCTTCTCTGTAGAGCTGATTCCATTCTCCAAGTCACCTTTTCCAACTGTCCAGTATCAGAAAATAAGCAAATAGACAACAGTGAATGAAATCAAGTAACAATATGTGAAATGAAATACAGAAAAACTCGTACCCATCGCATCTGAAGATGCTTCTTTGGATGTGGAAATACTCTTAGTCCTGAAAAGGTTCAGTTTGAGTTACTTACATGGAGACGCAAGAGAAAGAGAACGCACAATTTATTAGGGAGTTTCAGGACTTCCTTCCCCAACTTGATCCTTTATTGTTATACCAATTTTTTTTCAGAAAATGCAGAAGAAAGCAGATTTAAGCTAAATGGTTAACACTGATTTTCACCGTTTCAAAAGCAAAAGTGGCACAAATAAGGACTCAAAGGTAGATGATCACTCCCACTGTGACACGAACTTTTACCGCAAAGGTGTCAATATCTAGTGTCTCAACAAATTTCTAGACAGTTTTCGCAAATCCAAAGTAAAAGTACAATAAACATACAATAATGAATTAGAAGATCAGATAACCTAAAGAAGGATTGAAAAGAGTGCAGTTTCTCTGTTCCAAAATTATTAGCTGACTAATATACGCTCATCTCAGCATTTTCCATTACTCTGTAGACTTGCATACTGCAAAGTACATTTTAACGCATAGAAACTGGTATACAAAATAAGTTTAGCTGTCATTTGATGTCATGAAACCATTATCTGCAGCAAGATGGATAATAAATATGTTCAGGATAACACAAAAAAAAAAAAAAAAAAAAAGCAATGGCGTGAATAGTGAGTCTAATTCTTTAGTGTGTCTTCTGAGTGGGATCCTAAGATAAAGGAAGATAAATACCCTTCCCCATTTTTGTAACCATTTGAATAACTGCTTAGCTTTGCTCTGTTGTCAGCTGCATTGGACGCATGTACAGCAGAGCCCAAACAAACAGCAATCAAGAAACAACCAACACCAGGAAAAAGAATTTCTGCCTTGTTTATTTTGTCATCCAAAAAGTAATTCAGGGTTGTGCCTGTGACAGCCAGCAATTTACAACAGGTAAATCTTTCATCTTGTCAAAGTTAATGTCCAGAAAAAAAAAAATTTAATTGATCATTGATAAATGTTACCTATAACAACAGTCGTGCTTGACGTAATCACCTCAGTCACTGATAAACCAACAAATGCCCAGGCATATTGAGTTGCCAGGTTCCCAAGGCTGAGGACTATCCCACCAGCCATGGCAAACAGAATACTGGGCCAATTATCCTGTACAATCAGAGTCAAGATCAAATAGGCAAAGGGAAAAAAATAAATAAATAAGAATTTAGTGACTGGAATGTGATTCAAAGATTAACCAAACAAGGACACAATCTTTTTAAAACTATAATCAGCTCAAAGTAAGAAATCAGACTTTTTGCTTAGAAAAACTACTACAACTTTCTCAAACATGAGTAATAGGTCAATGTGCTGGTGGTGGATCGTGTAAATGCAACAAGGATCACCCATACTGAAAATGTAATTGTTAAAAAAAAACCTCAGCCTTATATAGTAAATGTTGTTACTCTCATTCTAGTAGTTGAGTTACAGTTTCAAATTTTGAGAAATTGTCTTGTGAAATATATGGAGTCCATGTAATGGGATTGTCAATGCATTTAGTAATCATTTTCCTCATTAAGTTACTTGAAAGAACCTCAAGCCTAACCAATTTGGAAGTTAAACTGCACTTGATGCCGTGCAATTTGTGACCTTTTTAGCTAAAAAAGGTAAAGTTTAAGAGAAGTCGAACTGAAGAACATTGTGCCAAAATTAATATGAGAGGTATCAAATAGAATAAAAGGATTTCTGCACCAGAAGCAATAAGCTCGGATATTTTTGCACATTCTGCATTTTCATTCATTCCAATCAGTATCCTAAACTAAGATATAGATCAAAAAAATGTCAAAAAAAGTTTATCCTAAATTATTGAAATGATTTACTTCATCATTTTATCTAATGGAATTGTTTGACATTTCCCCCATAAAGGAAATTGTAACTATGAAATGCAGTCACCTGAGATAGTTGCTCTATAAAATTTGGCTTTTCATGTGTGCTTTTTCCAATCTCTCCAAAAGTAAAAGCAATGATTACAGCAGCCAAGAGATTTGTAATTGTGTAGTCAAGATAGGTGTGCTGAGGAAGACGACCGCGCCTTTCTAAAAGAGTCAAAATAGCAGGCCATGTACCCAAGAAAAATAGAGCAAGCAGCATACATGCTATGGCCCCTCCTTTGCTCTCCACTACATACATCTTCAAACTACGAACGGATAGGAACGTGTCTGATGGAGAAGTTATCAACCAAAGGATACGCAGAAAATCCTAGCAACAGAGAATAAGATAACTCTGTGAGTCATGATTGATTACAATGACAAAAACTTCCAAGAAAAATATCAAAAATTAAGCATGAAACTGTGTTTCTTCTTCTTCTTCTTCTTTTTTTTTTTTTTACCCCCTAATAAAATCTCATTGACAAGACATGGTTCATCACTTTATCAGAACTGGAATTAGAAATATATTGCATACAGTTTGAGCGAAGCATCTATTAACTAAAACTTCCAATTACAATCCAATCACAATAACCAAACACAACCTCAGAAAACAAGATAAAAAGATGGGAGAATCAGAATTGTAATTTGTAACTGAAGGGACTTAATCTTAAGCAAGCAATCATCCTACAAATGTATGGATTAAATGCTCACTGAAATTCAGCTCCAAGAGTGAAAAAGTTTAGAAATTGGAAAAAGCTGCAAGCAAAATTGCGTTAAAAAGCACAAATCTACAAGAAAAAAATTAAACTGAGACACATAAATTCTTCAATCAGCCAAAAATACAAATTTATGGTGAGTCAACTTGTGCCAAATCCCCATTAAAAATAGCAACCATCCCACATCCTAACTTTGCACAAAACAGAAGAACCAAGAATGTCTTCAATCTGAACCCACTCACCATTTCTGAAGACAGAAAATTTAGGCAAACAATGGACCAAAAAAATGCTTTAAAATTGTGCAGACTTTTTACTAATCAAAAACATAGGAGTACTAATAAAGAAAAAGAAAGAGACGGATTTTACTTTACCAAGTACATACACAACTGACGTAACTAAACCACTATTCTGGGATACATTTAATCACTTACCCTGATTGCCAACCAAAGATTTCTCCAGAAAGTTAGCAGGATTCTCTGGAATATCTGGCCAGGACCTTCACCAGCAGTTGTGACTTGTCTAAATACTCATTTGGGATAAATGTATTGAGGAGGTGAAGAAAAAGACAACGGAAAAAGTTGGAAGAAAATTTGGAGCTTGGATGTGATGTGAAGGGAAAAAAATTGGAGGTATGGTTTAAAGGTAGGACACTGGTTTCTTTAACTGTATTTTAAAAGTCTTCTGCAGTGCTGTTTTTCAAAGAATGTGTCGAACCATGGAATCTTTATTGTAGGATTCTGTGAATCTAGCGGCTGATGGAGTATTCATGTAATGTTGCTTCCATGACCAATAACCAATGGACCACATTGCAGAATGCAACGGTGACGTTGAGTTTGATGAAAATACGTAAATTTTACCAAGGAACTGATAAGATTATTTAATAATATAATACTTCTTCAAAAATGAAAAAATTGCAGTTTTGGTGTAAATGTTTAGAGCATCAATACTTCTAGTTCCTAAAGTTTGAATCTAAGCAAATTTAGTACCAAATATATTAATTTTTAGCGCATTTAGTTCTATTGATTAATTTTGCCAAAATCATACTGGAATCCAATTACGTGATACGTACGTGCCGGTGATCAAATTTTAAAAAAAAAAAAAAAGAAGAAAAGAAAAATGTTTAATTGCCATAATTTGTAATTAAGGGCACTAATTTAAATTCGTACACGATAAATAAGTATTAAAAAAATCTACCTAAACAATGCATTCATGTGTGCCTTCAATTACAAATTAAGACAATTTTATTTTTTTCAAAATTTGTCATCGATATGTAAGTATCACAATACCAGAATCTAGTAAAATTTTAGCAAAACTAATTAATAGGACTAAATGTGTTGAAAATTTGAAACATTTGATATTAAATTTACTTTCGTTCAAACTTTAAAGACTGAAACGGCCAATACTTTAAACATTTGATACTAAAACTATAATTTTTTCTCAAAAATATATATATTTTTAGAATCACCGTGACACATTACTTATCATAACACCAATTCACCACCACACAAATTAGATCCTCTCCACACTCTAGTTGTCTATTCTGAATTAGGGAATTTATGTAAAGTCTGAAATGGTCAGTGTTTCCCCATCTTTAGCTCATTTCATATCTGAAAATAGGAGTTTGTGTTTGTCACTGGCTTGTTGCTATTTCATGTTAAAATAAAGAGGATGAATTTTCTACTTATTGTAATTCCAAAAGTAGGTTGAATTATTTTAGAATTTTAAATCCTCACGTCATGTTAGTGCCGTGATTAGTTTCTTTTAATCCAAAATATAATGACTAAACTCTTTTACTCTTCCCTTTTTCTCATCCTATTTGCAAAAATCAAGCACCAATATTTATCTGCTATACACCTTCTCTCCCCTCAACTCTTATCTGCTACATATATATATAAAGAAACTCTTATTTACTGTAGTTTAACAATTTTGATTTGTTAATTTTTAAAATTTGTTAATAATTTTTTGTTGCACAATAAAATAGTCAATTGTATTAGGTATAATTAAAATCTTAGGTAGATAAAAGAAAAAAATATATAATGTTTATTAATTGGTATTTTCATCTAAGCTTATATTTCATATTTTCAAATTAATTTTACTTCTCTGCCAACCAAACGACCTAGCCACATGGACTTCTATGTTTTTTTTTTCCCCCTTCTTTGTTGGCTAAGATGATGATTCACTAATCATCAATTTGGGGAAATAATAATGTAATTTCAAAAAAAAAATGTGTACATGTAATTGTGATATCGTGTACAATTAAATGACACTTTATGTTTTAGTCATTTTAACATTATTAGTGAAAATTTTTCGTGGCATCATACGATAACAATACCATAAAATTCCGTATAATTTATCCTTAGTACGTTCTTGGGTTACAACTTGCAAATTTCCAATAAACACGGGACCTGCCAATAAATTATGAGTTAGAAAAAAAATGAGAGCTATGATAATTTGAAGATTTGTTATAGGAATATTCAGTATTTATCTATTACTTGACGTGAAGGACACAATTTTGTAATATATAACTACCAATTCTACTCTGACTCAATTCTTTTTTCCTTCATTGGTTTCTATTGATTGGCTCAGAATCTCAAACGTCAATGGGGCGGATTTCATTATCATATCATATGATATCGTCCTGAAATATCTCCACAATGATTTGGAAATTGTTGACTTGCAAGTTGCTTTGTTCACGTGCATTTCTCGCCACTCAAATTATTAAACAACAAAAAAAAATTTGAAAACATTTGGGGTTTCCAGTCAAATTTTATTTTGAAACGCCACTTCACATATATATATATATATATATATATATATTTCTTTTCCAAAAAATAGTAAATAGAAAAAAATGAAGAAAAATAACATTATTAATGAACATTTAAAGACAGCAGTTGTTTTAAAATATTATCAACAAGGTAAAACAACAAAAAAAGACAGACTTAAATACCACCATAACCATTTTATACAATAAATTAAGAAAACCAAGTGAGTGCGGTGCTGTATAAAATTAAATTAAATTTCAAATCATTATAAATTTAATCTGATTTATTTTCTTTGGCTGACGAGATTTAGTCAACCCTTTGACCATATAAAATCATGCGATTGTGACCGCATTTAAAAAACCAAAAAACAGTTGTACAGATGACAATATCATATACAAATTCGATTGTGTTATTGAATAATTTCAACCACCTACATACAAATTTCTTTGATTTGGGATTGGCAGCAAAAGTAAGCAAGTCTATCGCTTTCAAGCAACATTAATGTGAAAGAGTGAAGGAATTAGCCAATTTGAAGTCTTGGAGATGAAACTAAGACCTTAATCATTCTCTCCATTGACATTGAGTTACGTTACCAAATTGAGCTTCTTTCTTGAATCGAAAAAAATTCGAGTGCGAAATAAAAACATATATATTAATATATGTATATTTTTTTTCTTTTATATATATATTTTTTTCTTTTGTATAATATATATTTTCTTTTATATATATATTTTCTTTTATATAATATATATTTTCTTTTAATATATATATATTTTCTTTTATTCACAGGGGTCGCGTAAAGGCAGGCTTCGTGAGTGAGTATTGCGTGCACCACGCGCGCCACGTGGCGTGCCACGTGGTGCACTAGAACCAATCACACATCGTCAAATAATACAAGATATGACCCACCATTACCACATGGCGATAAATTATTGATAGTACACCACGTGACAATGAACGTGATGTATTGTATACTTTTCCGGCTTCCGCCACCACAAATTATGACTTAGGCTCTGCCACTCAGGCATACTTTAAGCGGGCACCCATGTGGGTCACCACCCTAGGCCATGGGCCTTGTTGATCACTCATTGACTCCGTCTAAGTAAGTATGTGTGTGTCTATCTACATGTACGTACATATATATATATATATATATATATATATATATAAAAGGATAAATTCAGAATTAGTAATTATGCCTAAACGATACTAACTCAAGTTTTGTGTTACAGAAACAAAACTATTGATGAGTGGATTACAAATAATCACACCCTATTCTAAAGAAGAAAATGATTTTATAATTAGCAAAGATTTCGAGATGGCTCAATTGGTCGAAATCTGTTTGTTTGCCTTCACGCCATTTGGAAAGAGCGAAACGCAGATAGTATGAAAGCGTTATCGCAATATGGATTCGGATTCCAGTTTCAGTGGTGGAAGAACAAAGGCGTGATATCAGAACAACGTCAAACTCGCGTTTGTCATAGTTTTGGCACCGTATGAAGGTGGGCTAAGGTATAAGAGAAAGGAAAAATATTTTATAAGGGCGATAGAAGTTTTGTAATAAATAAATAGGGCAGAATTTTTTGCATAATTCCTATAGAGGGCGTTACTAACACAAACTTAAATATATTCATTTTTTAATTAAAATTAAAATAGAATGGCAAATTATTCATCTTTCCAAGTAGATAAATAAATTGTTTACAAATTATACTTCAATTACTTTTAGAAAATCAATTTCATTTTGATTCCCACTGGAATTAATTATTAGAAAAAAAAGAGTCCATTTTCATAAAATCAACACCTTCATAATTTTGTGCCCAAACTTTTGAACTAAAATTTAAAAAAAGTTAATTTTATAATTTCAAGAAGATGAATAAAAATGTCAACATATTTTTATTTTTGATTAAAAACTCTAATATTTAGAAATTTTTCAAAAAATTGATTCCATTTTGGTTTTGGTTTCACTTGGCCAATTAAAAAACGCTCATTTTTAAAAAATCATCTCATTCATTGTTTTTGCTGAACACTTTAGATCAAAATTTAGAAGAAATTAATTTTACTACATAGATGATGAATAAAGATGCCAAGACACATTTTTTCTTTTTGATTAAAAACTCTAATATATATAAATTTTCACAAAATTAATTTTATTTTGATTTTAGCTAGAATTGATAGTAAAAAAATGTCTACTTTCAAAGAATTATCCCCTTCATAATTTTGTGTTTGAACACTTTGAATAAAAAATTTAGAATAAATTGATTTTACTAGTTTGAGATGATAAATTATAATGCCTAATTCTTATTAAAAACACTAATATTTAAGTAAATAGCCCAATTATATCATTTAAAAATAATATTATATTTTTGTAAATGAAGTTATATGTCTTTAATAATAACACCCTTTATACAAATTATTTAAAAGTTTTGTTCTCTTTATTAATTATTAAACTTCTACCGCCCTGATAAGAAATTAAGAGTATCTGCATATCAGCCCATTGAGTTTGGGCCGGGGAACCATGCAAGCGGTGGGCTAAGTTATATGGATAAAAGATCCGCATATCAGCCCATGGGATCGGGCTGAGGAACTTTGGAAGCCTGGTTAAGTACGGTTTAATAGGCAAAGAAAGGACCTGGCCTTTAGAAAGCAAAAGTTCGGGCTACTAAATAACACATGAGACCTTCTTTATCACTTTTTCAAATGCTAATTGAGTAGTACTTTCAAAACAAACTTTTATTTGTAAATCCTAGATCAAAATCCTACTCTACTTGTAGGACATTAACCAAGTAATTATACTGGTTAACCCGGGAGGGAGAGAGAGAGAGAGAGAGAGAGAGAGAGAGAGAGAGAGAGAGAGAGAGAGAGAGAGAGAGAGAGAGAGAGAGAGAGAGAGAGAGAGAGGAATCTTGTACTGTAGCAAGACTTCTCTTAAATTTGGTCCAATGGTATCTTCTTCAGCCCTATAAGCCATTGTAGATGATTAAGTTAATGAAAGTATCATCCCTCTTTTTGTTGGTAATCCAGTAGTTGTTTTGAGCAACAAAACCGATAAATTCCAAAGCAAATGTCAAATGAGAACGTCCTCGAAGTTCTTCCCAAATTGGAAGGAGAGAATTGGAAAAGATTCAGCCACCATTTATATCAAGAAGAGGCATTATTCAAGTGGTGACTAGCCAGAAAAAAATGAATTTGAGTTATTTGAAGCCACAAGCAAGGAGACAAAACTAAAATCCCTGTTCCATTTAAGGCCACAATTCGCATGCAACATCAGATGGATAAATTCTTATAACGACATATCTGGCTCTGAATAGGCAGCTTTAGACACCCCCAGTTGCCAAAGCAAAGACGACCTTTTCAATATGATATCATTTGCCAGTTACCTACCCTGCCAGAAAGAGCTTAGCCAAAGAAAATGGAAAAAAAAAATGAGAAGAAAAAAAACTAAAATGAAACCGAATAGCTGAAAGACCATCTTGATTACTTGCCCATGCTAACATTTAACAGTATCTGGCGCATAGTTTTTCAAATTGTAGGACTATTTTGAGCTTATTAGTTCTCTTGATTCATGGAGTTTTCTATCTTCAAGTTCCTCACTACTCTGTTGTGTTTCAAGTTACTTACCTACCGCGTTTTCGTGGTCCAATTTGAGGAAAAATAGGAGAAATTTTGAAGGAAGTTTTGCAGTGGTTTTGTTTGTTAAGGACGAGTTAAAGAAATATGGACTTGTGGGTTGTGGCAGCAGCTGCTGGTGCTGGATATTTGAGCAAACACTTGCAAAATTTATCATTGAGCGAAAAGGAAAGATTGGTGGAATCCTATTCCAAAATTTCCAACCTCAGGCAATCAGGAAAACAAAATTTCATCCAGCATATCTGGGATGAGACTTGTCATTTACGCAGATTGGCACGAAAAGGGGTACTTAAAGAACCTTCTTCAGAACAAAATGATGTTTTCGACAGGCCTTTGGAAAATGATCAATTTGGTGGTGATTCATGATTCAGCATTTGGAACTGGAAGGGCTTCAACAAGTGAAAATTTAAGACTGTTGGAAGATGCTTATGTTCTAAGATTATCAAGTCTGGCTCCAGGATTTAGTGGACGGAAAAGTTGTCCACATGATATGGAGTTCGGGGATGCTAGTAGCTGGAAATCTTGTAGAAGTTTGCGAGTACAAATTATTAAAAGGTAGGACTTCTGGGCATGCTTCTTGGATGTTTCAGTTCTATAGAAAGTAATCTTGAAAAGGTGGATGAATATGTGTACAATTCACTTCCAACACCTCCTATTCCAATTCCAACAATGAGGCCTCTGTTGGTTACTGATGCAAATCGAAATATAGGACGATCCAATCGTAATTCATTTGATTCATCATCTAACGAGGAGGAATTTACTTTAAGTGGTGCCTGCTGTAATGAAAATCATGCCATTTCGAGTGCTCCATCCTTAAAATCAGTAGAGTTGCAACAGCAGGCAAAACCAAAAACTGCCCAGGAAAGGGTGCTTGGTGGAGCATTTCAGTCATCAGGTTCTTGTACACGTTTTTGCAGTCTTCATGAACTTATTTTGGTGTGTTTTTTTTTATTTTTAAACTGTCAAGCTTTTCATTACTCACAAATATTATACATGAGTCAGTGATACAGCCATTTTGGCGTGTAGTTCACCGTTAGCTCCATTACTTCTGCAGGCATTGTAAAGTGAGTCCTTTTCCTAATACCCAAGTTTGAATGTCAAGAAATGTAAATGCATACATATATAAATAGAAAGAGAAAATTAATCAGAAGAGAAAAAGCTATAATCTCACGATATATGCAGCATGCGTAGTCAATCTGTTGAAGCCAAATTCAATTACATGATTGCCTTCCTAATTTCAAATACAATACACCTTTAATTTTGTTGCTCATAATGTCATCAGGGCCACCCAGTGGGATGCTTCTGTTTTTAATTGGGCTGACAATTGGCATTATGCCTGAAGTTTTTAATCGTACAAGGGAAATTAAGAAGCTGAATGAGAAACTAAAGAGGCTGAGAATTTAGTTCAAGATTTGCAGGAGGAGCTTGATATGAAATATAAGCTGACTGTGAAGGAGGTTGCGGGGGAGCATTCTCAACCTCTGAGCACAAAAATTTCCTGTTCTTTCAATGATGAGCCTACTATGTCATTTTCTGATCCAGATGCTAACGGCATAACTAGTTATCATCACGGCAAAATGACCAAAAACGAGGAGGAGATTCGTCAGTCAATGAGTAAAATTGAGGCAGAGCTTGAAGCAGAATTGGAGAGGCTGGGGCTAAACATGAATCTGGAAAGAACGTCTGACTTTGTTGAGGTAAGCATGCATACTAGATATCGAACTCTACTTGCATGCATTACGGTGAATAGATTATGGTCCTCCTTCAGCATATTTTTCTTCACGATCACAATATAGGTTCCTCCCTGGATCATTTTAGAGGCAGAGGACCTGAAATCAGTAGTCCCCCGGGAATATAAAATGCTTTGATCTATCATCTTTAATTGTTTTACAGAATGTTAGGATTTCTTGAGTTCTGATGATAATGCAACATCTTCTTAAAAATTTTCCTCATATTTTTTATCTTGTTTAAGTTAATCCCCACGGGTGATTTGAGTGACCCTTCTACCATGAGGAACTTGTACTTATTTTTTCTGTTCATCGTCCGCTAAGCACGGATGATCTCTTCTTGTTGCAGTGTTCCCAGTCAATATATGGTATCATTAACAGGCACGAAACTAGGAAACTTTTGTGGTCGATTTTACAATTTGTAATTTTTTGGGTTAATTACAGTTTACCCCCCTGAAAGTGGGGGAAACCTACACTTTGCCCCCTTCAATGTAAAAAACTATGCACTTTGCACCAATATTTTTGGGTTAAAATTTTTTTTATTAACTTAATTTTGCATAAATTGTTAAAAGTCTAAATTGCCCTCACAACAAATATACCTATAGCTATTAAAACTTACTTATTTTTCCTATTTTATCCATTGCATGTTTATCATACCTGTGTAATATGCATTTATACAAATAATTTTAAAAAATTAATATTTAAAAATGCTTGTACATACTTTTAACTAACCATATAAAATATACAAAAATTTTTGTTGTATTATACTTCATGAATAATATTTCAAGTTGTCGCAAATTTTAAAATTTGTGTAATAGTAATGATACATCTTTCGCGTTTATACAAAACAATAAAGATTTATATCCAAATTTTTATACATGCATATATTAAGCCAATAAGATCATAGAATTTTAATTAATGTGATATCTCGTACACCAATAAAAGAGTTAAAATTGATATTAATGTAACATAATGTATTAAACATAATGTAATATCTTATATACAAAAAAAGAGTTAAAATTGATATTAGTAAGCATATTATATTAAATGTAATATAATATTCCATGCACAAAGCAAAAAGCTAAATTGATATTGATGTAGCATAATATATTAAAAATATTAAATTAATAAAAATTTTATCATTTTATTGGTTATATATATATATATATATATATATATATATATATATAGACACATACATACATGTGCAAAAATTTAGATATAAGTCATTATTGTTTTGTATAGAGTGCAAAAAATATATCTTCATTATTATTATACAATTTTTAAAATCTTATGACAAATTGAAATATTATTCGTGAAGTATAATATGACAAAAATTTTTATGCATTTTATATGATTACTTAAAAAGTATGTAAAATTATTTTTTAATATTATATATATGAGCATGATAGACATGTATGGAAGGAAAAAAGAAAAGTAAGTTTTAGTGCCTATAGGTACATTTATCAATACACATGCAATTATAAGGGCAATTTAGACTTTTAACAATTTATGCAAAATTAAGTTAATAAAAAAAACTTTTAACCCAAAAATATTGGTGCAAAGTGTATGTTTTTTACATTGAAGGGGCAAAGTGTAGGTTTCCCCCACTTTTCAGGGGGGCAAACTGTAATTAACCCTAATTTTTTTTGTCAAGTCATACTAATATCTAATAGTTTGAAGTGTTCATGCAGCTTGATCGACAATATGAAATAGACACAATTCGAGGAGACATAAAGCTAGATGCAGCACTCAGAAGACAGCATGAAAATGCCTCTGAATCAGAATCAGACGAAGAAAGTAGTACCACCAGTGGGCAAACTCCACCTGCAAATTATGCGGTTTCTCCACGTGAGTTGAGTATTCGTTTGCATAAGGTAATAGAATCAAGACTTGAAGCACGTATTAAGGAGCTGGAAACTGCCCTCCAGAACAACCGAAACAAGTTCCCTCCATTGGAATCACAATACGTTACCTCCCTCAGCTCAGCATACAGTGATGAAGAATCCTTATCAACTATAGAAAGTCCTCATCAGCTCTCCGGGAATGCCATAGATACAATGGATGAGGTGAAAGGAGGGACAGATAAAATGACAGGAAATGATCCAGAGACTCACCGCGCAGCATATAATCGTTAAACCATTTACCCAGATATTCCTTCATTTGAGACAAAACTGGATACATACCAAACTGCAGAATGGGTTCATCACTTCTCTTGATATCACTGAAGATAAAAGATCTAGTAGCATTCTTTCAGACGCACTGGGACCTTGGAAAGAGCAATTTTCAAGAAGCATTGGATCAAACGAAGGTGGTGAATTTGAAGAACGATAAAGATGGTTGAGTGGCTCCTAGACATCACATATCAGGGTCTTCTGTATTTTCAAAGCCGAAGAGGTTTAACTACAGGCTTACCAGAAAACGGAAAGAAGATCGTAACATACAGTTTTGACAGGAAATGTAAATATGGTAGAAGGCAAAAAGAAAATTCCAGAAAGAGTGATCTACATTCAAAACAAAGAATGCAAGACCAGTTGTTCAACTCCATTGATTCATCAAAGTTGGGTAATCTTGACACGATATGTAGCGAACCTCCCATTGCATCCACCCACATTCCCCGGCTAAACCTACACTATAGCTTTCCTTAGATTCAGTATTGACTTGTTGCACGTTCTCCGAAATTCAAAATGCTAGCGAAAGCTTTCCCAACAAACAGACATGACAATGATGTGTAGCTTTTCATTCCCAGAAAAAGGAAAAGAATAAAAGACAACAATATATTCACAAATTCTCAATTAATCAATGAAAATCCCCCCATCCCAACCTTCAACATCTTGCCAAAATGACGAACAGAACAAGGGAAGAAAACCGGCAGTTTTTTGTTGAATTAAAAAATGTATAATAGACCCTTAATTCTGAGTAAAGTTCACAACTTTTTACCCTTTTCTGAAGAATCTTCATTCTTTTTTTTTTTTTTCGGGTACATAAATCATAGGGATAGAATTTTCTTCTGCCTAACATAAATTAAAAAGCATGAATATAACACAACACATAACACTCCAGTTATAGAAAGGACCCAATTAAATGCGGATGGAACATCAAATATTGTTGCTTCGAAATTCATTCCAAAAACAGCAGTCACCACAGCAAATATTGTTGCAACAAATGTAGCCCCCGTCAGAAGTAACTCAAATTGTATCAGTCGGTTCTGAACATTTCCCTGCAATGCCCATAAAACAGGAAATGACTTTTCATAATAGGGAATGCATACAAGGTTAACAACAATGGTAAATAAACCAATCAGAATCTCTGGCATATGATCTTTTACCAGTTTTATATTGATGAAGTCCTCAGTATCATCAATATATTCTTTAAGCTGCATTACCAAGGAAAATAGAAAATTGTTAGTGTTCATGACATGCAGAGTGTTAGTGTAAGTATGCTAACAAACTAATTCCTAAAATGCATACTTGCTTAGGAAATTCATTATGACGTGTCTATGTGCATAATAGTCTGTGGGTTATGATAATGATCGTGCAATGAGTGAAAACTTAAAACGTACAAAAATAAGAGGAAACCATCCAGAGCTGGCTGGATGAGCCAATTACATATACGAAAGGCCTTGGAAGAGGTATGACCAATAATAAAAAGTGGAAGAAGTATGCAAAGACATGAAAAGAAAGTGAGCACAAGCCTCTCTCACCGACAACAACTTGTTCAGAGTATTATCAATGACAACAAAGTATGCCTCTAGCAACATTTCAAGTTGATCAATATTTTCTTCACCACTAAATGAACTTCCTAAGGTTCCGTGTTTACTGGAACTGATGCTGCTGAAAGCCCTCTGTAATTTTGGCACTCCACTACATGAGCCCACAGGTGAGACAGGAGTGGATTTTGACCCAACTCTGGTACCAGTGGAATAAGGAATTTGGTCATACTGCTCATTAGGGTACGCTTCCTTTCTCTGTTTCTTCTCTGTTAAGTACATCTCGGCCATATCACCATCATCATCCATTAAATGTTCTATTTCATCACAGACCTGAAATGTTGATTTAAAAGGTAAAATTTGCAGCATAACTATTAGTTAAGAATCAGTATATGGTAGCAACTCAAATAGTAACTATACCTTCTGTACTCGCTGAGTCAAAGCAAGGAGGTGGCCTTTCAATCTACGGACATGTTCTAGATTAAGAGTGCTTATGGAGAAGGCCAATTCTTCAAGCACTGGATATATCTCCATCTCCAATTCATTTACCTACTAAATTTGAAATCTTCATAAAATTGACGCTTTTTAACAAAAGTATAATTTATGTTCATACTAGTATTCCTAAAGCTATGGAATGCTGAGACATGTACAACAGAAAGAATTTTGCTTTATATCAACATGAATACAAATCCATTTTCATTTGATGATCCAATGGAGGTTCTTAATCTGACATGCACAGAAATCAAACATCTTTAATGTGTCTAAAACAAAAACAACATGCACTATAGGCAAAACAAAAAAGTATTAAAAAAAGTAGTCCTACCACAAGTCATCTTATGCAGAATACCACATACCTGAGCATCAAGAGACATGCATGTTAGTTCCACAGCCAGCTCCAAAGCCTTGAATTCAAAAGGGAGATCATCTGAAACAAATCACTACATAGGGTCAACAAATTGCTTGGAGATATTAAAAGCTAATTAGAAAATATATAAACAGAAGATTTGTCAGAAGAAGAGAACCATTGTGTCACAAACTAAAGCATTCTAAAGCTTAACTACATCTCCCACAACAGATAGGGCGAGATATTCATGAAAATAGAAGGCTAACTGTCCGACTAGATTTTATTCTTTTCTTTCACAGCAAAACCAAATGCTTCCACAATATATTTGGGGAAGGGTTTTACCAGCAGAGTGAAAACACCCAAATACTTCTCCTGTCAGTTTGTGTCATTCAAGTACCACTAAGCTCCATTGCTTATGGTAACATCAGGTGTATTCATTGGTGAACACTTAGATCCTTTATTATTGAAGATCTAAAATAACATATTATAACAAAAACATCATTGAAGATCTAAACTAACATATTATAACAAAAACATCACCCAGCTGCGCTCATGACTGAACAAAAAAAAAAAGCAGTTATATGCTGCATAAGAAGTACTAAAAAACAACACATATATAAACAAACCAGACTGATCTTTATTTGCTTGAAGACGTTTGCACAATTCTGATTCATACTGGACTACCGATGCATCCAATGATTTCATCAATATAACCTCATCGGCTGTGATTATACACCTAATCTGCTCGAGACTAACCACAATAGCCTTTTCCTCGGCCTAGAATGCTGGAAGGATAGATAAACATCGGATCCAAAAGACGAAGATCTCTTGCTGGCAAAGAGCAATGTCTCATCACGGTAGTTTTATCCAGTTCCAAAATCTTTGAATTCCCATTCTGGTCAATCTTTATCCAGGGCCGACTTCCAAGACCATGCCCTCTCTTCTTAAACCCGGGAATACCCAATCCGCGTGTATATACCACCAAGACGTCCATACGAAGGAAACCTTGAATCACCGTTACTTGAGACAGATTCAGGAGCATTGGAAGGAATATATTGAGCTTGTGGTCCTGCCATTTGCTTGACTCAGCTACAGGAGGGTTTAAACTGATCAGCATCGACCACAATCAGATGACGTGTGGAACTCAACCATACATATTTGAGTTGAGAGCTAATTCAACAAAACTCACAGCTCTTTATATTCATACTAAACCCTCTTCGTTCTACATTGTAAGAGGAATCTGAATAAAATATGAAAAGAATACTTTTCTCAGTGAGGCTATAAATAAAGCGACATCTTTATCATATATGAGATAAATATCTACAGAGAAAGTGCTCAAACACATTAAATGATTCCCTCATTGATAAGTTTGAAAAAACAGGTCAATATTTCACCTGGAAATCAGTTAAATTTACATTGCTGAGATATTTTTTTTATATGAATCTCCCTGAAGTATTTAATTTTACCTTTACTTCTGAGTAGGAATTCAAGAGTCCACGGGGGTCAGAATTTCCAAAAATATGCACATACACTTCAAAGCCAATAAACTTGGTAGTTCAGTAATTTGACAACAGAAAATACACTGATCCAGCTGCTTCACAATGAAAATGCCCACTAGCAGCTGTTTCAAAACAAAAATGCACTCATTCAGTTGCTTTTAATTGAAACGTAACAATAAAACGGACATCCTTAAAATCCATACTCGGTATCAAAGGTAGACCGAAAACTCAAGGCCCTATGCACAGA
Source organism: Mitragyna speciosa (assembly GCA_024721245.1). Classification (NCBI taxonomy): domain Eukaryota; kingdom Viridiplantae; phylum Streptophyta; class Magnoliopsida; order Gentianales; family Rubiaceae; genus Mitragyna; species Mitragyna speciosa. The sequence goes on along the minus strand of CM045564.1, from coordinate 22,098,593 downwards.
ACCCCCAACCTGCAAGAGCAAGCCGAAGGAAAAGAATGAAAATAATAGCTAATTCCATCTCATTTCTCTCCCTGATAATAAACGAATTTCCTGCTTTTTTTTCGGTTTCAAAATTCCAATATCCAAAATAAAGGGCTGTAAAAGAAGACTCAAACTACATCGATTTTCAGAGTCAATTAAATTTGCAAGAAGTCCCATTTGGTCAAAAAGCAGCACTAAACCAAATTCATGATTTTTCCACGAGCACAAAAAGGGAAAAAGGTCAAAACTTTAAAGCATTTCCAAAGAATCAAGAGCTTAACCCCCCTCAATTTCTATAAAGAATACTGTATAAATCAAAAGATAAACTCAGCCCTCCAAAACTTCAGTTTTCTAGAGCTAAATTTTGGGCCCACAAAACTAAGAATACCAAAATTTAGTTTAATTTAATCATATCCTATAAAAATTGCCAAAAATTGGGGAAAATAAAAGCCAGCAGTCACATATCCCATCTCTAGAATTACATCAAACCAAGAAAAATAACTGATTAATCAAAATACAATGCACCCCATATGGATATTAATGGGTGAATCCGAACTGTAACGCATGCATAAATGTGTGCGCGCGTGTGTTTTGGATAATATAGGAGTTAAAAATATTACCTTTTCCAATAAAAATCAAAACTTTCAGAACGGCGTCGTTCTCTATTGTTTCCAGTCCCAGACGATTCAAGGTGTTTACATGTCACTATACTTTCAGGTGAAGAGCAGTTCTGTGTGTGTCTCTGTGTGTGTCTGCGTGTGTTGGGGATACTATTTATAATACAACCGTTTTACTAAAAAGCGTTAAGTTTGATATGGAAGACGAAAACGCTTTTTGGTGTCTCAGACTTTTTCTTTTCTTGTACCCTTGGGTATGGAATAAAAGTGAGTTTAATCCATGAATATTATTTGATTCCAACTCAAATTATTTTTTGAACTTTCTTCTTGTAATGAAAAGCATGATAAAAAAGTATTTAATTAGCTTCCATTAATTTTTGTAATAAGAAAATATTGTTAATATTCAGTAAGTAAAAAATAAATTTGATATATTAACTTATCAAAGTAATATATCAAAATCAATTAGCATCTTATATTAAATATGAATGATGATTACATATTATATTCTAAAACTTATTCTCTAAAATTATCTTTTTCTGCTTGTATTAAATAAAAACAATAATTAAAAAAAAAGTAGTAGAATAGAAAAACCAGCCAAATAAGTCATGTGCAGAGCACGTGAAGCGAAAGTAGTTAAAGAGCTGGCGCCAAAAACAACTGCAAAGTTAGTTATTATGTTGAGAATCTGAACTCTCATATCAACAACCGAAACCTGCGTTTTGCCTTTCATAATGAATAAACAAATATATATATATATATATATATATTAAAAACCCTAGTCCTTATGCTATAATTTTGTTTTGTTTTTTTTTTTTGGTTAGAGGGTCAATATTCAAACCCTGAAAAATCGAAGGAAAGATTATATATATCTTAATTGTATCAGAAAAAGTATAACAAGAAGTGAAAGGAAATTGCCAAAAGAAACCAAGAAAAAACTAAGTCCCGTAAATGAAATTCATCATTTCGGGTTGAAGCTATTGCAAATTTTCCCTTAGATTATACTTTTTCTTCTGTCCTTTATTCATCTGCTTTTGGGGTTAATTTCTTTTGCTTTTTTATGTGCTTGGAAATTTTGTGATATTCTTTTTATTTTTGTACCACAAAATATATTATAACATATGTAAAGGGGTTTATATTGATTTTGATTGTCTTCTGATTCTTCATTGGAGAGACAGTTTTTGGTCTTGAAGGGATTTTCATGGAAGATGCATGCCAATGCCATGTACAAAATTAAGGTGAGAACAAGATTTTTACAGTGAAATTCTTAGCAGTTTGTTCATGAGGCATTTTGCCTAAATAGATTATTGATTTTTTTTTCATTTATTGTTACAACTTAAAATTTAAACCCCTTATCCACCCCAAAAATAGAAAATAGGAAATATAATGGAATGGAAGATGATGGAAAAGGGCATTTTATTGAGAAAGGCAATTGAAGAGCACCTCTTACATTTTTTTAGTTGCTAGTGTGATCATCTGAGAAAGTTATTGGGATTAGACTGATCGTTTTAAGGAAATGACAAGGAAAGTTAAGAAATTTGTATGGTATTGAACTTTATTGGATTATTATGACAAGAAAGTACTCAAATTGCATGAACTTCAAGACAAAAAACTGCTAGAGGTGCTTTTTGGTAACTGTATGTTTAAGATGGCTCATGGAGATAGAAAAATATCTTTCCCGTTACCAATTAGATGTTATTACGAATTTCAGAACCTCATTTTGTTCCTTTTTTTTTTATGTCATGAACTACATTGTAGTTGCAGATAATTATGAACTCATCTGAATCTGGGGATAAACACCACTTTATAGTTGCTACAAGTTGATTTTTCTGTCTAGTGCACACGGATTTCGTTTGGATTCTAAGCCTATAGCTCTAAATTAGTTCATTCAAGATACCTGTTGCTATGTTCCCAAAAGATGTCCCCCCCCCCCCCCCCCCCCCCCCTTCCCTCTCTCTCTCTTCCCCTTCCCTGGATTGAACATTTGAGCCCTCAAATTTATGTAAGCTTAACTCTCTCAGTTATGGACTCTGAACATGGAAGGGAGAGTAGCAAGCATCCAAGAGTTACAAAAGAAGCTACTGTAAACTTAAAAGACTCATTTGAGCCATCAATTGCTGTGGATTTTGAGCAAACAGGAGAAATCAGAACAAACTTGGATTATAGAACAAGTGAAGCAGTTGTCACATGCACGACACAAAATTCTAAATCATCCAATTCGGTGCCCTCATCCTCTTCAGAAAAGTCTTCTGACGATTTCTTCCAAGTGGATCTAATTCCCGCCTCCAACACATCTGATCCTGATGTCCCAACAAAATCTAACAGAAACGCCCAATCACCCATTGGAGATGGAAAGAATGATGTTTACAGTGGACCTCTATATCAATTGGAAGAAATTTTTGGATCTTCAAGCTCAAACTCACCAGTGTCAGATGTCACTCATGAATCTTGTATTCCAACTTCGACAATAAAACAATCTCCTCCTATTCAAGTAATGGAACGACCAAAAGGTTTTGATCCTGATCGCATTCCAGCATCAATATTTTCAAAGCCTTCCTCACCGGTGGATTGGAGTGCTGCATCTGATGAATCTTTGTTCAGCATTAAAATAGGACATCCCAGTTTCTCCAGAGATCATGCTTTTAAGCTAGCTGGAGGCACAAACAAGCCCACCGACGTTGGCAAATCTGGAGAATTATGCATTTCCAAAGAGTTGTACAAACCAGGAGAACTAGATAAGTTGAGTGAACTGTACTTGTCTGGAGAACTCCAACATTCAAGTGAGCTTGTCAGTTCCAGGCAACCCTCTCCTGGGACTAAAGGAGAACGTAAATCACAAAACTTTGATGTAGGGAAGACTGGAGCTTTTGAAAAACCAAAGGAGAACCTTCCTAACAAAACCATCAGAGATGAAAGTGAGATAAATGTTGAAGCCAATCGTCATCTGGATGAAAATAGGACCAGTAACCAATCTTTTATTTTTCCAGTGTAAGTACTTTCTCTTGTTTAACACACTTGGTTATGGAAATTATTTCTGCTCTCTTGTTGTTGCATAGTTAATCACTTGATGCCTTGATATTGCTACATTCTCACATGCAGATTAATCACATCTTTTTATGTCTACATGCACTTCTTAATTATAATGTGTCAACCTTTGCATTTAAATTTCTGTGTTTGTGAATTGAAGACAGCTATTTCTGCAAACTTTGTTCAGACCAGATGAAAAACGTGTGGTTGTTTTGTTTTGCAGAAAGAAGACGTCTTCAAAGTCATTTTGCATTTGTAAAAATTGTAGTTGCAAATTATGCTCGTGTAAGTGGCCTTGTTGCTCAAGCTGCTCTTGTAAATGTCCAAGCTTATCTTGTAAGTGTCCCAGCTGCTCAAGCTGCTGCTGCAGGTGGCCAAGCTTCTCAAATTGCAGTTGTAAGTGGCCACGCTGCTCAAGCTCAAATTGCAGTTGCAAGTGGCCACGCTACTCAAGCTGCTGCTGTAAGTGGCCACGCTGCTCAAGCTGCTGCTGTAAGTGGCCAAGCTGCTCAAGCTGCTGCTGTAAGTGGCCAAGCTGCTCAAGCTACTGCTGCAAAAGTCCATGTTGCTCTTGCAAGAGCTTAAGTTGGCCAAGTTGCTCCTGCAAGTGGTTATGTTCTCCGAGCTGCTGTTGTAAATGGCCGAGCTGCTCAGGTTTCTGTTGCAAATTTAAAAGTGGCTGCTGTAAGTCTTTAAGCTGGCCAAGCTGCCATTGCAGGTGTCCAACCTGGCCAACTTGCCATTGCAAGTGTCGGTGTCCAAGCTGGTCTAGCTGCTTCTGTAAGTGTTCAAGCTGGTTAAATTGCTGCTCTAAGAGCCATTGTTCAAATTGTTGCTGCACATTCTGCAACGGCTGGAACTGTGCACCAAAGAAATTCTGTTGTTGAAAGTATGCTTCTGTCTCTCCCTCCCTCCCTCCCTCCCTCTCTCTATCATTCTAAAATCTAGATTATTGGATAATTGTGTTTTACTTATTCAAGTGATTCTTTCTATTTGATGCAGACAGATGGAGGAACTATATCAAGAAAGAATTAGCTGAAGAACAGTGTGCTGCGACCAAGCTCCATAAAGGCTCCAAAAGGCAGAATAAGAAAGTTCTAATCTTGTTTTCTCGCTGTTCTTGCTGATTATAACTCTTGAAAGATTAAGGGAATTAAAAATTGGCTTCTTTCTCTGGTACATTGGCATTTTCCAGTTGCTAACATGACCAATCTACAAAATATCTAGGAATAAAGGTGGAGGAGCCAGAGAGGAATTTATATTCTGGTTCTTGGTATTGTAGAACAAAGTTGAATTGTGTGTGAAGACTTCTCTCAGCTGATTGATCAGTTGACTTTATCTTAGATTTTCTAGTCGATCAGGATAGAATACATTTTCTTATCTTTTGTGGCCTGTTCCTCAGTGCAATAAGTGCTTGATTCTTTCTAATTTTAGACCAGAGAGAATTCCAAGGCAGGCCATGGTTGAAGAACTTCAATATCCTAACTTGGTATTGGAGGGGTAGAGACTGTAGATTATTTTTAAGATACCGTTTATTTTCTTTTAATTACAGCTTGGAAATCCTTGATTCCTTCAACACCCCTTTTCTAATCAATTGTAGCTGTACAAGATTTTCGCTCTTTCAATTGATGTATTGCATGTTATCTGGTTACCGTCTGATGTATTTTACCAGTGATTTTAATCATGAAACACAATATTGTCCTAATAAATCCGTGATTAAAATTAGATCAGCTCTAATTGATTTAGCTCATATTATTAAAAACTCATCCATTTGACATCTGCCTTTCTTTTAACTAATCATTTGCGTTTCTGGTAATCAATTATGACCTCGGTACGGGTTGAAGAATTCTAGTACTAAGTAAGGTGGTTATACTGATCACAAACATCTGACACGACAATAGGTAAATCTTAAGATTTTAAATCAGATAGTAGAAAAATGAGGTTAAATCCCTATGATATAATTAATTACAGACCAAGCCCTTAAACCGAAAAGCTTGGAGGCATATGAAGATTTTATTCACAATATCGATAAATTGTTTAGAAAAATCTTACAAGTCCACATTTCTCATAAAAAATGTTAATTCACCAACACAAACTTCCTTTTCTTTATTTCCATTTTCTCTTATGTGTAAGTCTCTCTCTCTCTCTCTCAATTAATAACTTCTTAATAACTAATGATTAGCTGTCTAACCAAATCCTTGAGGTTTGTTAAAAATTATAAAAGTGAAGAGGAAGAAGCTTTGAGAATGAAGTGATATGGATTATGGTATGATTTGTGTAGTACTTGCACACAAAGAGCAAAGGAAGTGGAAGATTTTGGAATGGATGGAGAGTACCATTGCACAATAATATGACATATTAGAAATGATAATTAAGGACAATTAAACTTTCTATAACTGCAAATTAAAGGCTAAACTTGCTCAAGTTTCTGTTCATGGAAAATACTAAGAGAAGTAGCTATTTCAATGCTCTAAAACACATTTAAAATAGGAGCGTCTACATATTTGTTTGCTGTCCTATCCTATCTGTTTAATTTGTATAAGATGCAAATGCTTAGTCGTATGTGTGGGCTCCATGTTTCAATGAATAATGATTTAAATAAAATAAATGTATCGAACTTGAACAGTAAGGGTCCTTAGCTCAGTGGTAGAGCATTTGACTGCAGATCAAGAGGTCACCGGTTCGAACCCGGTAGGGCCCTTCGTGACTCCATGGCCCAATGGATAAGGCGCTGGTCTACGGAACCAGAGATTCTGGGTTCGATCCCCAGTGGAGTCGCCCGATGTTTTTCTTTCTCTCTCCTTTTTTTTTTTTTTTTTTTATAAATTATGATTCTCTTTGATAAGTCTAATTTACAACCTAACCGCTACCAGCTACAATGCTAAAAACTTTGTCCTAAGAATACAGTATTTTACATATGTCGATATAACCATGGCAAGGTTGAGAAATAATGAGCATTTCCTCTGCAATTTCTAAAGTAGTCCGAAACGGTACGTGCAAAATTTTCTTTTTGTACCATATTTGTCCGTCCAAGCGTAAGTGTCCATTTATACACGCATAGAAGGTTCCCGCTTGGGGGAAGGTAAGAAAGGAATAAGAGATGATAAGATAAAAAGTTGAGCTAACATTCATTATGATGTCAATTTCCAGACCTGTTGGCGGCCTTGATTTCCTCACACGAAAGGAGATGCATGAGGGTTCACAACTATGTGTTTAAGCGGATGAGTAACATCAGTCCCTCCAGCATGCTTCACGAACTCCGCTGGTGACAGGAAATTACCATGACATACACACATTATCCGTACTTCTTCTCCCTTTCCATACTTGTATAGTATTCCATCCACTCTTCTCCCATTTGGACCATCTCCTTTAGTAAAGACACATGGCATGTCTTCCAAGGCGTTCGTCCCAATTGCTTTCCCTCGTTTTTTCAGAATGTCAGATTGTTTGGAATGTTTTTCCATCCCCGCACCAGGAGTTCTGTCTGCACTGTCTCTTGACTTTATCTCTTGACTTCCTTCTTGTAATGACTTGAGGCTAACAAGACTAAGGTCACCACAACTGCTGGATCCTGTTGAAGAAATGAATACGAAGATAAAATACAGGAGCTCTACACCCAAAAAATAAAAAATAAAAAGAACCCTAAAAGTAGAGCGTCCTAATATTGAAGAATCCATTTCCCTTTAAAACGTAGTGTATTGTGTGTGCTTTGGGTCCTCCTCGTTGCTTTGGAAAACAGATATGATCATCAAACTGAAGAATTTCTCAATAGCACATAACCAAATGCTTTGCAGGTCAAGAAGTGCATGCACTATATTATGATACTTTCATTGTTCAAGGACATAATCATTATCAGAAGAAAATGAAATACAAAGGTTTCATCACGGCATAGTAATCATCTCCAATGCATGTTCATGCGATGACGAGAAGAACGTAACACAAGATAGATGACATAATAAGCATTTCATATGAAGACCTATGATTAGAGTGATTGTATATACAACTTCAATCAACCTGTTAAATTGAAGCTAAATTCATACTTCATAAGATTGGAGGTTCTTTATGTGTCTGGGGTGTATATTAGGCCCTGAGATGCAACTGTAACGCTAAACTTGCATCACTGGTTACAATTATGTTTCTCAAAATTGTAAACTGTCTTTTAATCTTTGGAAAATAATAGTTATGAAGTATATGTGGTTCAAATATGACCAATGCGTGTAACTTAGCCACCTCCCTCAGTCCAAAACTCCCTCCAACAGGAACACCAAACCACCCCACACATCCCCCCCCCCCCCCCCCCGAACAAAAAAAAAAAAAACCAATAACAACAAAAAAAAAACAAATAAAGGCATGAAAAAGGAGGGGGGGAGAGGCACTAGTCAGAACAACATTGACACTTTGAGAACGACCTAGGACTATTTTCATATACCAAATTGTTTATTACCAATAATTTGAAGTGCCAAATAACCCACAAGGTAAATCATCAGTGTGCATACCATAATTATGCATCAAATGTCACATTGATTACGTCCGTCACTAGAGTTCCATATATAAACAATCTAACACTCCGGTGCATTATGAGTAAGAAACACTGAATCAAGTTTGTTGCAGATTTTGCTAAGGCTCTTCTATTGATATGATGATTTGTCTGTTAAAGATTAATCGCTAGTCCACACTTCAATTTTATTACAATCAAATTTAGCAGATAAGAAGTGCTTAGACAAGCTGCAATTAACCATACAATAAGCTCGCCATCAGTTTATACTTACATAGGCAAGTAGCGCCAAAACAATAACAGGTGAAAATTGCGGTTTCTTAACAAGATACAAATTTGCACCCATGAGAAATGTTGGACTGTGGGCACCACAATGGCTAAAGTTGTTAGCATGATTGAAAGGTGAAATCAATGTGTATTCAACTCATAACAGTTGTTTGCCCTCTTTGAATTTAGCTATCAGTGCAATTTAACATAAGGTGTTTTATCCAAATTGAGAAATCTCTAAAGGAATTCTGAAGTCACAACTGGAGCTCAAAGCAAAGAAAGAAAGTGTGGAAAACACAAGCCTTTAAACCACAGTTAAATAGGAGAAACAGGGTGATTTTTCCTTTCGTTACTAGTGGACATTTTCTTCTCATCCCATTTGAGCACTCAGTGGCAGGATATCCTATCCTAACCTGTTCTCTGTCCTGAAACCCCAGGAGAAACACCGAATTAGGGAAAACCAGAGGCATCTTTAACCCCCCCCCCCCCCCCCCCCGCTTTTTTTTTTTCTTTTGAGTTTTTGGGAGAGGAGTTTGACGGTAGGGTTGTGGTGTCTGGACAGCTCTGCTGCCTCAAATGGAAAGAAACTGCGATTAGCAAAAGGACCTCTAACCAACTGAAGTACCTATTCCTTTATATAAGAGCTATTGACATTACCAGAAATATGGACCGCCAAGAAATGAAAATGAATTCATAAATCAAACTAAAAGTTGATACCTACCAGTCTCTGTGTGACAATTTAAATTAGTTTTAGAAAGAAAAAGGGACAGCCCACATGCCCATTAGTTACCCCTGTCCTGAAAATTCATGTTCTATACTAAACATTTTTTATTAACTGAAAAAATCAGGACTCCCTAAAAATTAAGAAGTTGGCCATTGACCTGGATCACAGCTGCTGTTTCTCCACCTGACTCGATACTTCTTCAACTACTTAGTAGTCTTTCTCATGCTTTGCACCTCTATGCTAGGAGAAAAATAAGAAAATTAAAAATATAAGAAAAACTTCTAATTCACAGAACCTTCAGTAGTAACTAGATTTAACTGCTGTTTTATAGATGAAACTGTATAAAGCAAACTAGATAGCAAGAACACGAACAAGAAGCACCGCGCATCAATATCTCACTAAGACAACTATTATTTTCCCTTTTTGATGCAAGCAAAGAAATAAATATAAAAAACTAGTAAACTTTTAGGGACTAAATACGCGTAGGAAAATGGACAATTGATGCCAACAACAATATATTAAAATTAACAATAATGATCATCATATCATGACCCTGAATTCTACAGGACAAAGTAAAGCCTTCCCCTTCTCCCAAAATATAAAGTATTAAAGAAGGTAATGTAGTACCTTGAAGGGGTCCCCTTTCCAATTCCGAAGAAGAACTTCCTCCCTGAGATTCCGAAGATCCTTGCGCCAGTGGCTGCCCAAGGCCTTGTAGATAATTTCCTTTCCCTTTTACTGTTGCCACATCAATTCCACCACCAGTAATAGACTGTGCAGCATTGGCAGCAGCACCAGAGGCCATCGTAGTCATCCCTAAAGGCGGTGGTGCCACTGATGAACAAAACCTTTTAGCAGATACCACTAACTGATTTTTCCCCAATCTTCCTCTCAAATTCACCTCAATTTCCCTTTTTTCCTCTCCCAATCCACCATTACCTTCTCTATCAGCCTTCAAAATCCTCTGCTTTTGTGACCTTCTCCTCTTAGCCTCCATTCTCCTCAAGGTCTGCAATTCCTTCCTCTTCCTCCACTCCTCTTCAGTCTCAACAGGCAGAGATGAAGTCCTCACTAAACTAGGATATGAAACAGGCGGCGGGGAAGCAGCTACAGCATCATTATCATCTCTCATGACAGGTAAACATGCAGCTATGGAAGATGACCTCGTTAACTTGTTTGAACTCTTATCCACCCCAAATCTTCCTCCCAATGACAACCCAAGACTCAACTCAATATCCTCATCATCATCTTCCTCTTCTTCCTTAACCTCAAATTTACCTTCCCTTGAACCGCTACTCCCCATAAATCTGTTCAAGAATTCCCTGGAATATCTACCTGCATCCAATGAAAAATCCTCCATTTCACTTCTGCTAATCATTCTTAACTCTTCTCACTCTCTCCCGTACCACCTCAAACACCCCTTAAACAAAATGCTGTCAAGAATCAAAATCTGTTCTCACGTGAAACTACACAAACACGTAGTACATGCTTGTTTAAGGCCTCCATGATCTGATTCACACCAACCCACAAGGAAAAATTGGATCTTTAACGGCATATTAAGTTCAAAAGCTCCATAGTTTTTTTTTCTAGACAACTCAACCTCAATTCTTCCTCAAGTCAAGATTTTTACCCATAACAATCAACCAAGAAGCATCCAAAAATATTAATCTTTACCCAAAAAATAATTTAAGGAGCTCCAAATATTAATCAAAAGTATGAATGAAGAAAAGGGTCCGGTGGAGAAAGTGGCCGGAAAATCAAGAAAATGATTTTCTAGGAGGATACAGTGAGAGGGAAAAAGCATTGAAGCAAAATTTAGTGAAGACTCAAGAACAAGGAAATCTAAATCAATGGGTACTGAAAAGACGGAAATGGCCTTGGACTCAGGAGTTCATGGGGACAAAGAAAGAAGTAGTACACGGAAGAGACAAGTGGCGGAATTGGAAAAGGAAGAAGGACGACACGTGGGTCTGACCGATAGCCCTTCTGGCGGGTGTCTGTAGGGATGGTGTTTCCAGAGAAAGGTGCTGAATTTTTTGTGGGAGGACTTGCAGTGTTGTCCAGGGATTTTGTAGTTACTCTGCGTAGCCGGAGCCATCTTGATGACAGGATCGATCAAGTTCCCACGTGAGATGAACGCTGCACCTCTCTTCCCAAGCCAATCAAAACTTGTTGAACTCTTTTTTTTTTTCTCTTTTTTTTTTTTTTTTTACTTGGATAGGGGAAACAATTGGATACATTTTGACACGTTTTCACAACTCAATCTATGATAAATTGAATGCCATAACTTATTATTCATTAATATATGTTACTGTAACATTTCCAATTTGATGATCTATCATACCATTAGCTCGATAGTATTCCTTTTAATAATAACAGACGTGGTGGTGGAATCAGCAATTTGCCTTGAAGCGAGTTTAGAGTAACAAGTAGTTAGAAAATGTTATGTGCAAATTTAGCTTATGAAAATAATAACTTAGGAGCATAGCTTTTTTTTTTTATTTATTTATGAGGGGACAAAGTATAGTAATACAAAAAATTTTATTCACAAATTTTTTTTTTTTTAGAACTTGGAGGGCAGTCTGCCCCTCTTGGAAAATTCTTAAATGAACTTAATCCACAACTCTATTTGTGAAACTTATGGTTTGAAATAACACCATATAAGCATCCTTATCTCATTTTACATTATTTTTATAAATCGGCATACATCAATTTACTTACTTGGTACTCTTTTAAATAACAAGATCAACAAGTGAGGCGTAGACCCAAGTCCACATAAGAATCTCTCCTTTTTTCTCCACCCCCGGAAGATATCATAAGTTTTTTAATATTCAGCTAAATGAAATGGCAAAAATGTAACCGCAAACTAAATTCAAACTTTAGCTCTCGTTAGCGTACTTTTGAAGTCCCTCGGTCTTTAAAAAAACAAAAAATAAAAATGCAACAAATATTGAAAGTATAAATGTTGATTAGACAATAAAAAGACTAAAACACGTATACACGTTTGGTATTACGACGTTAAAGTACAAAAAAAATATTAAAAAGAGATAAGTCACTGTGTATCGTGAAAGAGGTCAAAGTTAGTCTTTTCAGAATATGAATAATACTAAACCAAGTAAAAAGACACAATAAAAATTAATTTTAGAATTCTAAGTTTCCATGAAGTTATTGAGAACTTAAGAATACAAGTCTAACAAGTAAATGGCTATCAAATAGTACTTATTTGATGTTGCTTGCATAGTATTGAACTTTTTGAAGTTCTTCCACATTAAATTTTAAATTCTAAATGTCTAACCTTAAATATGTACTCGTAATAATCACATAAAATGTTCATTGATATGACAACAAAACAAAGTGAAATACGAACAAGCTTTTATATTATTTTGACAATTTATAAGCCCTATAACCAAATATTATTAATTAAACATACGGGCTTCTTATAAATAATCTTTATTTTCCACAGCTAAGATTCAATTTCATGACACTTGGATCATTTAATACGATGTGAATGTATTCAGGAAGCGTACAATTATGAGTCATAATTTGTAATGAAAAAATTTCTTTATTGGTTAAGTTGACAAAATATCCTCTCTGGTACAAGTGAAGAAGAGTTTGCTTCATTAGGTAAGTAATAAATAAATTTAAAAAAAAGAATTTTTTTTTGTTTTGAGATTCTTTTAAAACGCTAATTAGTAGTTTTAAAATTCTTTTTGGCAAATGATTATATGCGATAAAAATATTAGTTAAAAAACGAATTTAAAATTTTTAAAAAAATAATTTCTAAGAAACAACCGTCAAACAAAGGCAGCTGATCCTATAAAACTACCCGTTAATAAAAGAAAGTAGAAGCAACCTGTCTAGAAAAGTGTGATACATGGACGAGCGATACGTGGATAGAATATTCAGCCTCAGAAAGTCGCATCGTTGTCTTATTTTTTCTGTTTTTAAACATGAATTAATTTATGAGTCGCGCTCACACCTATATATATATATATATATATATATATATATATATATATATTTGACAATTAGGAAAATCTATTCAACCTTAATTGAAAGGAGGAATGTGAAGCAAATCTAAATTTAACCTCACAAATCACTCCAAAAGTCATATATACAATTCTGACAACTAAATCGTCCGATGTGAAACTTTTTTCTTTTTTGACAATTAGAGAAAGGAAATAGAAAAATAACTTACTCAATCTTAATTGAAAGGAGGAATGAAAAGTAAATCTAAACTTAATCCTATAAACTATTTCAAAAATCATGATAACTTTTAAATGGTCGAAGTAATTTAAATTTACAACCCTAACAACCAGATTACACTCACACCAATATTTAACCTAGCCGTTGTCGACGTAGGCGTCGTAGAAAGAATGGAAATTTAATACCAATTTTGGTCTTAAATTTGACACATGGGTGATCAGATTGTCTAAGTGGACACTGTATAGTGGTCTGCGGAGAATTTTACTACTTTTAGTACATTGTGTTTGGTCAATCTTGGTATAATTTAATTGGTTAAAATTCATACAGCAACTGTCCTTACCTGTGCTACATATTCTTACATGAGTCGGATTCAGGATTATATTTGTTAATCTTATAATTTAAAAGAAAGTTATATTCGTATTTACATTTATTTATATAAAAAAAATTATACAAGAATACAAATTTTAACAGTACACTGAACTATATAAGAGGCTTCCTCACCTACCCATGTCTATAGTGCTCATTGTTTTGATTTGATTGTGTGAAAAAGCAGCAAATTAGGGGATAATTGACAAAGTTCTTTATAATTTTGAGTTCTAGATCTAGTTTTATTTTTTATTGGTCAAACTTCATATGTTGATCAAATTGTTGAATAATAAAGGAATAGCTGCCTATTGGATTTATGATGTAGAGAATTATTTTTCCTATCTAAAAATTGAGATGATCGGGTCAAAACTTACACTAAAAATTAATTAACAAATCTTTTACCTAAGTATTACATAGTTTTTATTCAAGAAAATAATGTTGTGACAATAAATCTATTAACTTATCATAACTACTAATAGAAGTTATAAAATTTTTGTAAAAAATAAACAGCCAAATTGTTTGACCCGATTAAATCGGCTGGTCGTTTTTTCTGGGGGGAATTTTTTTTTTTTGCTGGGTCGGGGACCCAGCCCGGGGGGCGGGGGCTTTGACGAGTTGGCGGCGATCATGGACTTTGGTCAGCGACATTAATTATAGTCAACGAGGAATTAGCCGGCGAAGAATCATCCAAGGACACGGCGTGGAGCACGTGGTCCATGAATTGCCACGACCCACAGAAATGGAAGAATAACGATGGCCGATGGGGGGTGATTTCAAAGAGGATGGGACCCAAAGGGACCAAGTTGCAAATTCATTAACGTCAAAAGAAAAAGAAAAATTGCAAACTAGTGTTGGTTTCTGACACGTATCTCAATTGCTGACATCCATACTGCTCTCCCAGATCTGTCTTTATTTACAATCCTTTAATAATTAATTAGAAGCTTCATTTAGTCAAAGTATCAACGAATATGGTCAAAATATCAAAACAAGTATATTGATTGTATATCCATAATTATTAGTAGAGCCAAGTACAATACTTTACAGATGAACTATTTCAATAGCCACCTTAACCTTGACAAAATTTGAAAAAATTTTGTAACCTCGTTTAGAAATCATATAAAGTTTGAGCAGTAAACTTGATTATTTTATAACTCACACTAATATCAGTCAAATTAAGATATTCCACCTGCATTTAAGTAGTAGTAAGATTTCAGCTTGTGTGGATTAGTAAACTGAAGAAATTAGTAAATAATAAAGTGAAAAGGACATGAAATGAGAAAGAAATCTTCATGGGATAATATAATAGTATAGGACAGGTCGCTGATTTTAGGAGAAGAGTTCAGAGATTCTGCTACACTAACTCTGAGCCACGTATTGTTAAGTTAAAAGGTGAAAAGGACACAGGTAAAACTGATATTTTTGAATGGTCCTTGGGACCATGATTGGTAGGTACAGACTTAGGTGGCAAGAACTCCAGCCAGGATTTGCCCAGCAATTCCTACTCCAACACAGTCTACTGTTTTGCTAAAGAAAAAGAAGCCAGATTATTTTTGCATGTCCTATGTGATCTGCTACCTAGACTCAACCACCACAAAACAGGCAGGGGTAATTTGGATAGTTCTTCCAAGTTTCGGAAATACCAAGCAAGGGCATGGGGCCATAATTGAATCAATAACATGCACAATAAAAGATAGAGCAATAGATGGACGACAACGACAGACATTAAACATTTGTAGAAATGTAGCAAAAATCTCATTTCCTCAATATGGGAAAAATAACCCCTATGCCAATCTTGTATGGTTCAGAACTTTAATGTAATGCTATACGATATTTTACAAGTTTTTGCCCCCAAAAAATTTCCTACCTTGTTCAGTCCACGTACCTATTTAGATCCACCTTCACTAGCTGCTCTTTCATGCCTTCTGTAGGTGCTCTGATATGCATCTTCACTCTTTCCTCTTTCGTTCCTCCACTGACCATATCTCTGGTGAGCTTCTCCATTGGACCATCTTTCGCCATTTCTCCAATTGTTTCTGGCATATGCTTCTCTGCTACGTGCTCTTCCATCTCTGCTTCGGCTGTTCCTACGACTGAATTTTCCATTTTGACCATTAAAGCCACGAGCCCGGCCCACAAAATCAGTTTGGCTGTCATCTCGATACCCCCAACCAGCACGAAATTCTCCATTCTCCTGGCCCTTAAAGTTTCCAGTTTGAAATCCGCCACTAGCTCTGGTACCATTGCCAGCTGCAAAATTGAATGATGCTCAAGATCAGTCTCAAAGAAGCTGACAAAATGAGGATCAGATGCCCTCACCCCTATCTCCAAGCCAAAAAATCATTTCATTACAAGATTAAAAAAAAAATCAAAGAATTTTCATTTGGATTTTATATTAGATCAACTGCTTGCAGAGAAAACTCGTACTTTTTACAGAAAATTCAAGACCTGAATCCAAAATAAACCTGAAGTAACAAGCAATTGGCATCCAATCAAACTAACACATTTCCACCATTCTTCACCCAACCAAAAGATAAAAAAGAGAAGAAATAAGATCAAGAATAAGAGTAAGAGTAATTCTAAAACATGAAGTGACTATTGTTTTCTAAGCCAAAAATTCACATGCATCTCCAGAATTTGCATCGTCAAACAGACGATCTAGCCTCCGGTCAAATGTAAGACAAGTTTATATTATGCTAATGTGGAGAATTTTGCAAAAGAACAAATCTAAATTCTTAAAAGAATATATACAAAATGGAAGGAATTCAAACTAACCTCTCGTGCCAGATTTCTTGTAGGATATGCGTGCGTCATAACCTCTCACAATAATATTATAAGCCTGAAATAATGAATTTCATGAAGGTAGAAGTAAATTAATCTATTGTAATTTGCATGAGCTGAGAAGCTGAAAATGATTTCTACATGTAAATACAGTAATTTCTATAACAAATAAAAGTGCTTTCATGCATAATTTTCTTTGAAAGGACTAACATCAGAAGGTATAGCGTCTCTCAAAAATGTTAAAAGCAAGAATCAAGATCCCCAAAAATCAAGCATTATTACCAGTAATGAGCCAGTTGCAAACAAGACAGCTAAACGATTGAAAATAGCAAGTCAAATAGATACAAATATTAAGTACCTCAACTGCACTTTTTGCGGAGCTTGGAGATTCAAATTCCACAAAACCAAAACAGAACCCATCCTAGACACAAATTTTCAACACTGAAATGTTAATAGAAGATTGAGATATACATCTGTTACAGAAAAATTGGATCTGACTTTAAAGCAGACCTCGAATGTTCTGAGTTGGATGCCACCTTGCCTAACTCGACCAAATTTCTTAACAGCGTCGGCCAGTTCATTTTTTGTTACATCAGTGGGCAGATTTTGTATATAGACAGTCTTAGACATGACAGCTGCAAACCAAGTGCAAAAGCAATCAATTTAACAGGAAAATTTCATGTTTCATTTATACTCTAGAGCATGCATGTTTATGTACCTTCTACATGGACAGTATCATTACCACTCTTATTACCGCTGCTGTTTTTTTCTGTTAAACCGTTAACAGAAGAAGTTTGTTCTTTTGTCAAACTATTACTAGCCGGTGGGGAAGATACAGAAGACTGTTGGTTAGCAGTTGCAGCCACTCTTATAATTCTGTGACCAGAATTATCTGTAGTAATTGCAATTTTTCTCTCTCTTGCCACCTATAGAAAAAAAATATATAGTTTTTAGAAAACTTTAAAAACTCAATACGATATAATATATCTTTGTGAAAGGACAAACCACTGATGCATATGAAATTTTCAAACTGTCATGTTTCACATTCTGGCTTGGGGAAGTTGATGACTTGGGAACCTCAACTGCTGTATCTGAGACTTTGGACACAGTTTTGGGACTGTCTATTGCCTCTTTCACATTCTGGGTTGGGGTAATTGATGACTCAAAAACTTCAGCTGCTGCATCTGCGACTTTTGACACAGTTTTGGGATTGTCTATTGCCTCAGCATGACTAGAGATCTTTACTGGCTTAGGTTGAGCAGGAACATCAGCAAATTCTGAGAAGGAAACAGGTTTAACGATCCTCAGAAAATCCAAATTGAAAGTTAAAAAATAAGATAACAATGACTGACTACCCAAATTAGTGATTAAATGGTAGATGCCACATGAAAAACTTTCCAAAAGAAAACACTGTTCTGAAACCACTAACCATCAATTTAACGAAATGCAAATAGAAGAATCTAGAGAGTGAGACCTACCTGGATCACAGGACAGAGGAGCAAGTGTAGCATTTTCATTACTGTCACCAGCAACTGAAGAGTTTAAGGATTCTTGTGCATCCACAAACTGGAAAATATCATTGGAGACAAAATAGCCTTTCTCCTGCTTGGCAAGAAAGAATGTTTGACAAAAGATCTTTCTCACTTTGTCCTTCCGAATAAAACAACCAGTCACTGAAACAATAACCCCTTCCATTAAAGAATCTTGGGCACAAGCATTTATGATCTCCACCAAGCAGCCCTTATAATCTGAAGACATGATCTTGTCATTTATGCCCTGCACCATTTAAGGTAATTGAAACTCATTCTGACACAGATATCAATACCAAGATAAAAATGCACAAAAATGTTAAAGCTCAAAACATAATCTTTAATTAGAAGCTAACTTCAAACAATCAGATTAAACAACGCTCAGATATTTAATTATCAAGATTTACAATTAATCAATTAAGAAAATAATATAGCCATTTACCAGTAGTAAAATAAGTGTTTAATCTGACAAATCAATAAATGTGTAAAAACTTGTAAAATGGTACACATCACTTTCCTGCAAAAGAAAACACAATCTCATAAGAGATTATAACCGTTAAAATCACATTTGTGAAAGTGCTAAAATCCTATGCATACATCAAGAGCTTTTCAGTTTCCAACCAGCATATAATTACATTGTAGCATGACTACAGAACCACAAAATGACCATGCACAAATTACTAGAAAGACGCTGACAAAACAGATACTGCAGTAGTGTAAACGGAGCACTGCAAGAAGGGATGATCAGACGTGCAATTAAATATCTAAACAACCAAACTTTAGTGACTTGCATAAATAATATAGACATGAATGATCATCTGCCTCAGAGATAAAACAAGAATAATGGATGTTATCTAAGCTACTCTACTACAACCTAGCTCCAAGGACACTCACTACTCTACTACCACCTAACTCAAAATAGACTTACTCGCATGGTTGTCGCTGAAGTCATTGACCCATCAAGCTCTGGCCAGTCCAACACACTTTGATCTTTATAAAACTTATGCAAGAGTTCAGGGGACTTGTGGAGAATCATATAATACTGGGTGACAAAAGCATTTGCTATAGATTGAGCGTCTAGCTCCTCTCCTGGTGAGGTTTCTTCTGATACTTGGATTGTCATCTCTGTAGAAATTAAAGAGCAAATTAGTGCTATTAGTGCTAGTAATAACTCAACAAATTTTCATAAAAAAAAAAAAAACAGATTAAACCAATGTTACAGAAAAGATGTAAACAACAAGGATATCTTATTTAAACTACGAGGTACAAGTTAAAAAAGCAATGATTTGAAAGCAACCATTTTGGACTAAAATATATATTTCGCCTTTTGGACAGTTATCAAAAAGTTCACAGAAATTGTACATTTAAATTAGCACTCTCTTTGAAAATTCCCGGAAAGAAAACACAATTCAGACCAATAACAGGATTATTCTACATACACTATATAAGAGCCTAATATCTGGAAAATAATATTTGTAAGCCATAAATCCACATTAACATAACTAATTAGCCGACATAGGTAAATGCAAACTCAGGTCTGCGCTCATAAGAATTCCATAAAACTGCTAAAACAAATCAACAACAAAGGCTAACATCCTCAATCTGAATAGACAAACAATTTTTATCAACCAAACAACTAAACTCTTTTCACACAAAATCTGTAAGTACTTTAAAGAAATTGGAAAACCAATCAAAGATCAAAAAATGCTACAAACTCAAACTACATTTTTTTATTTGGGAAGCAACCCAAGTTCCATTATACACCTAACAGCCGAAGCTACCAAGAAATCACTCTAACACTATAATTCCATTCTTTAACTAACAAGTTAGCCAGCAAAAGAACGTAGAATCCAACTTTTATTTCTATTCACGTAAATCCTTAAACCCCCAATCAACCCCTGAAAAAAAAAATCCCATCTTTAATCATGCAATCAGCCAGAAAAATAATATACTTGAAAACACAATTTTTGTTTCTTTTAATGCATCCAAATGAACACTTTGATGAACCCATCAGGGAAAATCTCCTCCTTCAATTTACCAACAGAAAAATCCCACGTAAATTATAAAAATAACAAGAAACCCTACTCTTTTTTTTCCTTTTTTTTTTCCTCCCTCCTCTATGCATGCACGAGAGAAAAAACCCATCAATGAAAATCTAAAAAATCTACTAAAACATCAAGATTAAGTACTCTACCTCAAAAGGAAGAAAGATCACAGAGAGAGATGACAAAAGATTCTGTCTTTTTGTCCTTTGTTTTTCGGGTTTTTGACAGAGAGGAGAAAAGACCAAGAAAATTTTCAGAAAATATTAGGAAAGAAAGGAAGAAAGAAAGAAAGAAAAGAGTGTAGTTTTATAGGGGTAAGTAGAGCATGAATAAGGGGAGTCTTTATAGTTTCTAACGTGAAGACAGGGCAAGAAATTATTCAGAAAAAAGAGTGGAAGTATTCTCTGAATCTCTCTGAAGAAAACATATATGATTCTATTTAGTACAATGTGTTTTTTTAAGGCTTGTTTGGAGGGAATTTTTGTAATTGTGGGACCCGATTTTCGTTAAAGGGGCCCACAGTGGTTGCGATTTAGAAGATCTGTTCAGATCAAGGGCTGAGATTTATGGACAAATAGCAGTTACCAATTTAATAGCAGAATCTTGATGGGCAATTAGCAGTTACCAATTTAATACTCCTGTTACCTATTTTGGTTGACAGCATGATGTTTATTTGGAATCACTATTACTTATTAGTGTCAGAAAGAAACAAAATTGATGAATATATAAATAGTTTTTTCTCCTTTTTAGAAATTATAATCATAAGGTAAAAATATACTAAACAAGGAAATTTTCTAGTGAATTTGCTAGATGAACGGCTATGATTTGTTGAAGATTAGGGGCCATCAAAAAATGGCAGGCTTAAAAGAAGACTCTTTATCACCAAAGGTGTTTGAGTGCGTTGTCATGACAAGTAAGGATAATGAATTCACATCCAAATATGCAGATTTCTATTAGGTGAAAATTTAGCTTTCAGTTTGTCATCATTAATTTCGGTATGACTCAACATTTTGTGGATAAGTTTTATCATTTCTTTATTGCCATTGCAAGTCTAAGATAACATCTCTTTGCATTATGATTTTACATAATATTTTAGGCCTAGATTTTTGCAAATTATTTAATGTGCATCAAAGAATATTTTCTACAAGAGGAACATATATTCACGACTTTGTTGAACTAGTGTCATTGATATGCGCGGATGGACGTGGAATTGCTTGAAATACCAAGTATAAATTTCGAACATTTTCCCTTTGATGAATTAGACTTTAGAATCAACACCAAAGTCTTGAACACGCAAAATGAATAACTCGAAAATTCAAGAAAGCTTTGAACCTCTTTATAGAATGAATAATAACTCAAGGAATCAGCACATAGAACGCTTGATCAAACCAATAAGGCAACTTTAAGCTAGGGTTTTGAACTTTGAATCACTCTACAAGTTCAGGAGTTATTCTTAATCAGCAAAGAACAAAAGAAGCACTCAATTTGAGAACTCACAAAATTAATTAATCATCAAAACTTATAAAATATGTATGAATAGTACCCTCTATTTATAGGGTTACATGGATGATTTTAGAATTTAGAAATTAAAGCAACTATTTAAACCTAAACATTAACTAATTGAAACACTTAACTTAAAACACTTGTAACTAAAATATAAATCTAAACAATAAGTAAACTAAGTTCTAACAATACTCAAACACGTCCCAAATAAGCCTTAAGCTGGACGTCCAAGTCACTAAAGCCCAATGGGCCAAAATGCTAAATCCATAATGATGTTGGGCTTCAATCTTCAATCCAATACTATATGGGCTAAACGACTGAACTTTAATGCTCCATACGGACTCTTGAGCAGCCCAAAAACAAGTGGTAAGCCTTGGTAATAAGTTGGACTTGGCCCAAATTGATTATCTTCCAAGCACTTCTTTGTAGTTGAACTTGATCCATAATTAAAACTTCAACTCTTGACCCAATGAATACACTTGAGAAGCTTGATTAACAAGTCCATTGAATGGCCCAAAGCCACAGTTTTTTCCCTAGGCAACAACAAGGCTTGTGCGCCTCCTTCATGACCAACCATGATTTGATCTCATCAAGGTCCAAACGAGTTGCTCCATAAAAATATCCAAGCATCGAGATTATAAGCAATCATAGGATCACATCAGTCATGTCACAATAATATAATTTAAAACGCACAAATTAAAAGATATTTGAAGTAATTAGCCTAAACTCTCAATCTTCCAGCTTCCACGTCAACGCCAGGAGGATAAACCTGAGTAACAAGAAAGGTTACATGCAAGGGAATTTAATCCCCAAAAATACTCCGATGATTAAGTCAGTAGTGAGATCTCAATAAAGAGAAGGGAGAGAATAGAGTGTTTTAAATAGTAGCGTGTAAAGAGAAGGTGTCTTATAATAGAGAGAGGATGGGTATTTAAAGGGACAAACCATTGTTCTCAAATAGTGATTGATTGTCAGTGCATTAATTAAGATGTAATAGCGCCCAAAAGTATATTTGGCTTTCCAAGATTCTCAGCCGAAGTGCTAGGCAGGACAAATTACTGAAGAGCTTTATCCAAGTTGGAAGTCAATCAGTCAAACGGCGTGACGTAGCCGAAGCCAGCACGGTGCTCGGTCAATTACGATCCTACAATTAGTAATCCAACTTACATAATCTTTCATCCTCAAATTTGCATTTCTTGTGTCTAAGGTGAGCAAATTCGGTAAATACTGAATTATTGACCAAATTCAAATTGAATTCAGTAAATCGAATTCGGTAATTTGGTCGGTAATTCGAAAAATCTGTAAAAAATGAAATCGAATTCGGTCGGTATTCGAAAATAAAATTCTAATTCGGTAATACCGAATTTACCGAATTCAATTCAGTAATTCGAATTTGGTAATTCGGTATATATATATATATATATATATATATATATATATCAAATTATCAAATTTAGCATTAATTGGGCTAGTAAATTGACAATGGGTTAGGTTATTTGATCATTGAGTTGGGCCATTATTTCGTTAAGCCCATTATTTCCTCCTTAAGCCCATTATTTTTCAAATTTTTAATTTTAAATTTCTTAATTTTTTAGTTTTTATTTTTTAAAAATTTTAATTTTTTTTTTGTTTTTTGAATTTGGTTACCGAATTGATATACCGATTTACCAAATTGAATTTAAAATCGAATTCGGTTCGTTATTAAGTGAATTCAAAATCGAATTCGATTCGGTCGATAAATTTGAAAAAAAAATACCGAATTGACTGATTTTGAATTACCAAATTACCGAATTACCAACCGATTCTCACCCCTACTTGTGTCTCCTTCACAAAATCTGTCTTATGGACCATTAATTTTTTATTTATTTAATTTTCCGCTTAATTGTTAAACTGAATATTTAAGTGAAGCAAATCAAGAAATACATTATATTCTTGGGCAATCAAGGAAATGTATTTCCATGTTGATGCCTAAAACATAGTATTTTCTCTAGATTTTATACAAATCACAACTTTGCTATTTGGATTTTTTATGGACATATTAATCATTCCATTAAGAGGGGAATTAAAGGATACTGACAAGGGGAGAGAGCTTACTAAATTAACTAGAAGTCTCCGATAAGCTCTTTGCTTTATTTTTTTTAAAATTTTAATTACTTTCTAATTTTGATAAACTAGGAGGAGATGAAAAATAATATTTAGTCCAAACAATATCATAGTAAAATGTATCACGGTCTAACATTAGTGTTCCTATTAAAAAAAAAAAAAGACCAGCTTAAACCATATATAGAGCGGATCAAATTAACTAATGTACTTAGTAAAGTTGTTGCTTCAAGTTTTTTTTTTGAAGCTGTTTGTTGCTTCAAGTTTAAGATTACTTATACAAGTAGCAAAACAATTAACTAATTAAGTTCCAAGAAAGCTGATCAATTGATTGTAAAACTTGACTGTTTAAAGTTGTAAGATGATCTGTACAAGTCTTAAATCTTAAATTTAAGATGATATGTACAAGTCCCAAAACAATTAAGCAATTAAGTTCCAAGAAGTTTAAGATGATATGCACAAATCCCACAATAATTAATCAATTAAGTTCCAAATAAAAAAAAATTGTAGGCAGGAAAAGTAAATGTGAATGCAAACCACGAAGGTGGAAAACAGCGGAAGCCCAAGCCAGCCCCCAGCGAGGATCGAACTCGCGACCTTTCGCTTACGAAGCGAACGCACTACCACTATGCTATGGAGGCAACTTACTTTGTTCTCGATATTACTAATATGACATCTGATCATACAAAATTAGTACATTAGAAATTTTGTTTCAATATATTTTTTTTATCAAACCTATACTATTATAATTGAAAAGAGATGAATGATAATTGGCGAGATTCGAATCCCCTCACTTTTGAGGTGAAGTCGTAGAACTCTAAGTGTTCAGCACCCTATTCGTTTACGTTTCAATCATAATTTGTTGAGAAAAATTTAATAAAAATATATTATAACAATGTTTAATATGTGATATATCATAATTAAAAGGGTTAATTGGAAGGACCAGAAAAGAGGATTGGGAAGGGTGTTTAGAAAATGTATCAAAACTCAAAAAGAACTCGCAACGCAAACGACCCTAAAGTCGCACGTCCTACATGAAAACTCTGCCGTTTCCCCTCCGACTTCAGTCTTTTACCAAAAACCTTGAAAATTGCAGAGCTGAGCTCAGCAGTCACGGCTTCTCCAAAAGGGGTTTAGGGTTTAATTAACAAGAAGATCAAGAACCAAGCAAAGAAGGAAAAGGGTGCGTGTGAGAAAAGATGTGTGGAATAGCTCTCATTATATCTGGGATCCGCATAGATTTATCTAATTTAATTCCTGAATACATCTCTCCACCCCCTCAACCTCCACAACGGGTATGTAGTTCTATAACCATATAAACTTTTTCCTCAAGGATTTTTTTTTAATTCATGGACTCTAATTTGGTTGGTTTAACAGTAAAGATCATATTTTTAAGTGCACAAGCTTGATTTAGTTTCGAAATTTGGCAATATGGTTACAAGATTATAATGTGTAGTTTAACGTGAGTACGTGGATATGTGATTCAGATTGTGAAAACTAAAAATGGGCTCTCATAACTTTTGATAGAAGTCCTCTGTTTTCTCATAAAATTGTGATCTTTATTAGTGTTAATTTATCCCAGAACTGGCATATTTATTGATAAGCAAATAACTTGGATTAATGTATGACTCATTGAGCGCAAATGTGGAAAATGCTTGGTTAATAGCTTTAATCTGTGTCAACATGGATAAAAGAAGGGAAGAAAGTGCTGTTGGGAAGCATGTTTTAAACTGAGTTTGAGTGTCTGATTGTTTTGAGTCTTTTGAGGAGTCTAATGTCAAATTTTGGTGTTCAGGTGTTGTTTTCTATTGATGATATAAAAGCAGCTCTGCGGAGAAGAGGTCCTGATAGCATTGGAAGCAAGAATGTTTTCATTAGTTTGAATAAGTCACCATTCACTGGAGTGGAGCAGGATGTATCTTCAGCTGATGATGAAGATTCACATCATTGTAGTACGTCTTGTGATTATATAACTTTAGTAAGTCAAGAATCTTGGGGGGTGGCCAACGGGTTTAACCATGAATCTCATGGAGAATTGCAGTTCATTGGTGCCACATTACAATTAAGAGGGATAAAGCCAATTGTTCAGCCATTGGTTTTATCCAAGAATATTCTTGTCTATAATGGTACGATGGACGACAACCAATTTTTAGTTATGCTGAAAGTGAATTTTATGCTGTTGACAACACTATATGTTAATGATAAGAAACTGTGAGTTATAGAATGTGCCAATATAAAATCTGGTTAAAGGCATTCTCAATTTGATTTTGGAACTTTTTATTTTTTATTTTTTATAGAGCCAAGATTTTGGAAGTTAGATGGTCAGTTTTTGGGAAAACCAAAGTTAGCTCCCATGCTTAATTTTTTAGAGAAAACCTCATCTTTGTTAACTTTTGCTCTAGATACAATTGATGGATTTGTACTGATGTTTTGGAGGTTTTGATGGATATGATTTAATTTAAACCTCATCTCTGTTAACTTTTGCTCTAGATACAGTTGATGGATTTGTACTGATGCTTTGGAGGTTTTGATGGATATGATTTAATTTTTTATCCAATTAATTTTAGTCTCAGCATGATTAATCTCATTTAACTAATATAGGTGAAATATTTGGAGGGATCTATATTAGCAGTGACAGCAATGATTCAGAAATTTTGATGCAAAAACTGGGACAGTGCTGCTCTTGTATCTCCTATGACCATGACACAAAACATTGTTCTTGTGAAGAAGGGGACATTTCTGTTCCTCAACTTCTCTCCAAAATCAAGGGGCCATGGGCTTTAATTTACTGGCAGGTAACTCAGTGGTAAGTTTCTTCTCATGATAAACATCAAATGAAGCAGAAAGTTAAAGCTTGTAAGACCATAACATCTGAACTTTCACTTTTTTTCCATTTGTAGAATACTACCAAAACCTTGTGGTTTGGGCGAGATGCATTTGGAAGGCGAAGCCTCCTTGTTCACTGGCCAACAAAACATGATTCACGTCTTCTACTAGCTTCCGTATCACCCCTTTCTTTGGAATGTGAAAGTTCTGGTATGTTGTCCTGAGTAAATCTTTCACCATGCTTCCTTAACATTATTTATAAAAAAAATATTTATAAGCTGTAATGTGAGGATGGGTATGTGTTGGAAATGAGTATATTTCATAAGGAATCTCTTTGCATGCTTGTACATGATGGGGCTTAGGAATTCATAATTTAAAGCTTGTTTTCTCTGGAAAAAAGTGCTAAAATTGGTTGGCTTCCTTGCAATCATAAAAAGGATTTTGCTATGGTCAGATTTCATATTGTAGATGTAAGTAACACCTGAAGTTCTTGTGCTGACTGAGGGAACTTCTGCTATGTTGTTTGGGTAGTTCAATAGTTCTATTTTCATAGGTTGGGTCCTGAAGTTTATTATGGATGGTTGTATTTGGGTGCCTTCCACTGATTCTGTCATGATAGTTGGCTATCTTCACCCATAGATATTTTCTAAGCTATATTAGGACATAGAGAGTAGACCGACAATGATGTAGGGTTGAATCTTATTAATATTTTGAATATGATTTTTATCTACATAATAATTCCAGTGCTTGATTTCTTAATGCTAAGGCTTCTTACATAGGTTAAAGCTTTTGTCATCTTTAATCAGCCTCTTTTTATTTTGTCAAAATGTGGTTGTAGAATTTGAGGAGTCAAAAGGAATGGGCAAACTGAACTTTTGGGAAGAACTTCCATGTGGCATTTATAGTATGTCCATGGGTGGTTCAAGAATGGATGGATGCCTTGTTGGTGAGTTGAAAAAGCACAAGTGGACTGACCCCAGTCTTGAAGAACTTGTTCAGTGGGAAAGAGCTTCTGTCCAACTGGAGGCAGGGGAATTATCTATTTCCCGTGAAAATGGTATGAACAATGAATCGCACTTCCATTCAATTTCAGTTAGTATGTGATCTCTGCTATGTCAAAATCACATGATCAAATATGAAGTACTATTTTGTTGGGCTGATGAATCTATTTCATTTGACTAGTGAAGAAGCAAATACCTGTAATTCCTAATAATAGAAAACCCTAGTTTAACCGACTTTTGATCTTAATTGTTGCTGGTTCTATGGATGCAGCACCTTTAAGGCCATCACATAAGGTCCTTGCTGCTTTGAGGGAGGCTGTGATGCGGCGAACTGTTTTAAACAGAATCTATCAGGTGTGAGATTGATCGATTTGAGATTTCTGCATCTGATTTCCGCTGGAGTAAAATGTAAAACTTTAAAAGGAGGCTGAAAAAGTAATGTGTGTATATCCAGAGCATTCTTTATGAAATTTACTTTTGAAATTCAGATTTTTATGGACTGGATGATTCTATGATTTTGTCTCTGTAATACAAGGTGCCTATTATCCTGTCTAAACTGTACCATGTGTTTTTTCTAGATGAGGCATTTGGAGCCTTTTCAATATTGGCTTTGTATGATAATAGGAGCAACATAACATCTAAACCCTTTGATAAAATAACTGCTGAGAATCACAGTGCCACTTCCATGGATGTTGTTATCTTTTCCTCTGCAGTTTTTATATTTCTTATCTGACTTTTTTATCCAAATCTTGTTGATATTATTCTTGGTGTGTATGGTGTAGACAATTCCCCTTGGTCATGTGAGCAAAGGATATGCTCCAGTGGCGGTGCTATTTTCTGGTGGATTGGATAGTATGATTCTTTCAGCACTACTGGATCAATGCCTTGATCCCAAACGTAAGCGTGGCTTTAGATTCTTTGCTTCATTCATTCAACGATGCTAATAGTTCTGCCTAAAAGATGAATAATGAATAAAATCTAAAACGGATAAGGGGAAAAGAACAGGAAAGAGAAATAGACAAGAAAAGGCAGATTTAGATGCTTTCCAATGCGTATTGTCTGACCAGAGTTGGCTCCCCCCCCCCCCCCCCCCCCCAAAAAAAAAAAAAAAAAAAACACACCATTTTCTTCTCCTTTTTCACTTGCAAATTTTGTAAACTTACTATCTTCCCAAAACTGTGAAATGCAGATGAAATTGATTTGCTCAATGTTAGCTTTGATGGCCTGTCTGCTCCTGATAGAATCTCTGCTCAGGCAGGCGTGAAGGAACTTGAAAAAATTGCACCATCTAGAAGGTGCAGACAAGCTGCTTTTTCTTGACATCTGAAAAGAAGTGAATTTTATTTAGCTTATGAT
Organism: Mitragyna speciosa; assembly: GCA_024721245.1. Classification (NCBI taxonomy): domain Eukaryota; kingdom Viridiplantae; phylum Streptophyta; class Magnoliopsida; order Gentianales; family Rubiaceae; genus Mitragyna; species Mitragyna speciosa. The sequence continues at coordinate 22,069,735 of CM045564.1, read as the reverse complement.
GCATGTCAACATGGATTTTATATCGTTGAAGAGTTGATAAAGGTTTAAGAAATGCACACATTGGCAGTAAAGGTCTAAAGTTTCAAATTAAATCTATGATCAGAGAAAAACTTGGAGCTTTTGCATTATTTGCTTGATATTTGGGAAAACATCTGACCTGCATTTCTGATATAAGTGGTTCTTAAGCGCCAGTTCATCCTGATATAAATACCGTTTTCAGAGAAATTCACTTGGTTTGCATTCATGATTGAATTTTTCCTTATAATTATTTTGGTTTTGGTTTACGTTATTGCTTTGTCCTGCTTTCTGCGTGGTCTGCACTTATTTACGTATTTGTGTGCAGATGGAAGCTTGTAGAGATTGATGCTGATTTATTGAAGTTGACTTCGGAGATGAAGCATGTCATGTCACTAATATCTCCTGCAAAGACCTATATGGTAATTTTTTAATGGGAGCTCTTTTTTTCTTTTTTTCCGATTTATGCTTTCAGTACTTTGTCATTTTTTTTTATACTTTCACACATTTAAATTTTGGGGCGGATTGATTGGAATCAACCCCCAAATCCTGTATAGATTTTTTTAGGTTTGAATGCTTGTTTGCTTGGGTGAGGCTGTTTGTCTGCTGGAGAAAAGAGAAACAACCCAAAAAAAAAAAAAAAAAAAAAGGGGGGGAAACATTTTTTGTAGCTGTATTCCTTCAAATATATGGAACTCATTTTTCTGATTGTTTCAGGACCTCAATATTGGTATGGCATTATGGTTGGCAGCTGGTGGTGATGGATGGATTTATGAGGGGAGTCCTTCTGGCCAACGTATCAAGTATAAATCTGAGGCCAGGATTCTTCTGGTTGGTGCTGGTGCAGATGAACAATGTGCAGGATATGGTCGATACAAAACAAAATATAGAAATGGAAGGTGTGCTTCTCTTATCTTTAACATGATTTGCAGGTGTTAAACTCATAAGGGAAAATTTATACATGCTGGGACATTTATGTGTTTGTTACATTGCTTGGCATCATTTTGTTGATACACGTTATAAACAATCATATCATTTGTAAAAGTAACTAGCATAAAAAATGCAACATATGGTCACACACTGTCTTCTCATCTGAAAGAAAAAAAAAATGGTGATTGGCGGATGGAAACCAAGAATATTTCTTATTTCTTTCATTCTGTCATTCCCCTCTTTCTAAACTTTTTATGGTGTATTGTTGTTTAAATTAGTTCTCTCTTTTGTCACTGGGTGCTTCATGTGTTACCAGTTGGCTTGCTCTGCATGAGGAAATGAAGTTAGACATGCAGAGAATTTGGAAGAGAAATCTTGGGAGAGATGACAGGTGCATCGCTGACAATGGCAAAGAGGTATCACGATTTTCCAAACAAATTTGCTTTTTTGACATTGTCATCAAGCTGATAAATTTGGTTGTGCTTAGGCTAGATTTCCTTTCTTGGATGAGGATGTCATACGGACTCTGCTTGATATTCCTCTCTGGGAGATTGCTGACCTCAACCAACCGAATGGTATAGGTGATAAGAAGATCTTGAGAGAGGTATGCTCGTTTTTTATTTTGATTTGTGAATGTAGTCGTTTGGATATTCAATTAGAGTATGGGAACAAACATGTTTGACTGAGAATTGATGTTTAATCAGTGCATGCTATGACCAGTGCCAAATTATTTTCATGATACTGTGAACTCAAAAACTATGAGTTGCAAGTTTTCCTGTTGTTTTCCACTTATGGTTCATGTTCTCTATTTTGGAGGTTGCGCAATTGCTTGGTTTATCTGGAGCAGCTGTTCTGCCTAAAAGAGCGATTCAGGTATTCCTTTGCTTGTTAACTTCTAGTATATGCGTTGTGTTCAAAAAGCTCAATACCAAAATAATGATTCCAATAGTTTTTAAGCATTTGCTGTAACATATCTCCTGATGCAACAAATTGCAAAAGAATCAAAGAAAAGGAATCCCAAAAGGGAGAAGAGAAGCAATCTTGGAAAAATCGAAAAAATCCTTATATTTTAGTCAGATTTTTCTTTCTGATTTATCATCTGACGTTTCCTTGTCTATTCTCAGTTTGGCACTAGAATTGCAAGAGAATCAAATCGGAAAAACTTTGGAAGTAATCGTGCCGCCAATCAAGCATCTGCTGGCAGTGTGGAGATCGATATATAGCTCTTCAAATTTCATGTGACCTTATGGCACTAGATATTCTAGTATATTTCATAGAAAGGAGCATGTTATTTATTTCCAGCTAATCATACAAGTATTTTTATTAAATGATGCAATTGTAGCACTTCGAGGTAGTGGGTTAATTTTCCAAAATGAATATTCCTTATTTTTAGTCAAATCGAAAATATTGAGTACTAGAATAATCTAATACTTTCGAAACCATCAACATGGCTGGACAAAGTTTTATTTAAAAAATTATTGTGGAATATTTGTAAAACGTATTTTGTCAATCAACTTCTTTACATTCTTAATTACTTTTTTTCTTTCAGAATACATCACATGAAAAAAATATTAAATATTATTTTCCAAATAATATAAAAAAAAATTAACCTTAATGGATTCATCCTTATTTGACTAACATCAAAATCCATGAAAATTACGCTGGTGACTTCCAAATAGTAGTTTCGTGAATATTTAATTTTATCAACTTTTCCAAAAAATTCCAAATATTTGCTTTTGCAAATGATTAATTTTATCAAATTTGTCTAAAAAAAAAAAAATAGAAGATTGTACATCAGAAAGTCAGAAGACATTTTAAGATAAAATTTCCAACAATTATTAAAGTCCTGTTTCCTTTTTTTAGCAAAAAGGGTATTAATTTTGCAATAATGCTACCTAAACGTCGTCGTTTAATAATTAGCCAGCATTCAGCAGCACTTGGCCAGGGCAGTTTTTTTCGAGTGAAGCGAGAAACTGTTGAATTAAAACAGAAGCCCAAGGAGAGAGACTGAGATGGAAAGCAGTTGCGGCAGCGCCATCACCAACGGCGGCGGCGACGAGTGGAGAGCGGAGGAAGCAGTGGCGGGTAATTACGAAGCTCTACGAGCTCTGAGAGAATTGATAATTTACCCTCTTCTCTACGCTCGCGAGTCTCAGAAACTCGGCCTTAAAGTAATTTTAGTTACCCTTTTATTTATTATATATTGACAGATAAATTAATTCAGTAGCTTTATTTATTTATTTACAGACAAATGAATGAATGAATATTGATTTGCTATTAAATTAATTCATTTTTTTTTTGGGGTTTAGTGGCCCAGGGGTTTGCTGCTCTACGGCCCTCCTGGCACCGGAAAGGTATCTAATTTTCAACCATTTTATACTTAAACCTATTTATTTATTTATTTATACGGCGTTCAAGTTTGATTGTTTGTTTTTAACCAGCTTAAAATTGTGTTCGAGCTTGATTGGCTTGTTCAATTTATTACTCAATTTGAGCTCGAACGATCATTTATTCAAGCTGCGTTTGATTCGAGTATCGAATATCTTGGTTTGCTTGTAGCCCTGTATATGTGTGTTTTCTTGTTGATATGTATAATAGTTTGTTGCTTTTACTAAAATGGTGTACACCGTAGGAATTTGATTCTATTGCGACTCAGTTTCTTTGAAATAAAGGAAAAGTTTGTTTTTTGTTCAACAATTTGTTTTTTCCCCTCTGTTTGCTTTTGTTTTGTTTGTTGTATTGCTTGAATAGTCGTTCAACTGCCACTGATTCTTTTGGAATTGCAGACGAGCTTGGTTCGAGCAGTAGTTCGCGAATGTGGTGCCCATCTTATAGTTATTAGGTACTTTAGTCACCTGTTTGTAATGTTGATTAAATTTAGATATTCTTTTTTTTTTCATGGACATGGTTTCCGTACCCAAATGCCACTTGTAGTCATGTTATTATATGTCATGAAATTAAATGTTATTGTTTTTGGTATAACTTTTATTATGGTGTTTGTACTTTGAAATAAATATCTTTGAGGACTGAAAACTGATATTGAAGCAGACTTTATGTTTTCATGGCAATTGAAAAAAAAATTTGGAGCTGCTTAGTCACCTTTAAAGGCTTAATTAGTTGACTTCGGTGTTAATTGTATTATTTTCAGTTGCTTGTAGTCATATTAGTTACCATTGCAGCCCATACTCTGTTCATAGAGCACATGCTGGGGAAAGTGAGAGAATTTTGAGGGAGGCTTTTGCTGAAGCATCATCTCATGCAAAATTAGGAAAACCATCGGTTGTTTTTATAGATGAAATTGATGCTCTCTGTCCTCGTAGAGACTCCAGGTAAATGTTAATTGTAAATGCTATAAGAAAGTACAGTTATCTACTCGTGTTCAAAGATTTTGAGTCTTTGTAAGATGCTAATAGAATGGTTCGCTACCATTGCAGAAGGGAACAAGACATCCGTGTAGCCTCTCAGCTCTTTATGTTGATGGACTCTAATAAATCTTCCTCAATGTCCACATCTCATGTGGTTGTGGTTGCGTCAACTAATAGGTAATGGTGGCATCAACTAATATGTAATTGTGAACCATGTCTAAAGCGATTTGCTTCTGCTTCTCTTCGTATTTGTGTGGACATTTTATTTTATGGGCGTCTACTCTTCAGGACTTGAGTCTTTAACCTGATAGATCTGCAGAAACAATAAAAGACCATTTGGCAGCAGACCAGATTTTCACTGGTTGCTGATTCTAACGGATATTCAGATAATTTTTATTTGCCAATTAAATGTCCTATCATTATATATATATATATATATATATATATATATATATATATTTAAACATTCTTGTAGACTGCGTAAAGGCAGAAAAGCAGCAATAACTTTTTCTTAGCGAGAAAGGATTATATAAAAGTAGCACATCTGGAATTTTTTTGGTGTCCGCCATCTATATTAGACCTGCCTACATTCCTTTTTTGTGTCTTAAGTACAAATTTGTTCCTTCAATACATTTGACAGTGCTCTTTGTTCAGAGTGGATGCAATTGATCCTGCACTTAGAAGGTCTGGGCGTTTTGACACAGAGATTGAAGTCACAACACCTAGTGAAGAAGAACGGCTTCAAATTCTCAAGGTCAGTTTGAGATTTTCTGTTTGCTATTATTCAAAAAAAAATTTTTTTGTTTGCTAGGATACTCACCTGCGAGAGCTTTGGTCTATGGCCTAATTGCTCAGCATTGACCCTGTTGTTTCTAAAGAATCTCTCTCTCTCTCTCTCTCTCTCTCTCTCTCTCTCTCTCTCTCTCTCTCTGTGACAGCTCTACACAAAGAAGATTCCGTTGGATCCCACTGTCGACTTGCAAGCATTAGCTGCGTCTTGCAATGGTTATGTTGGTGCAGATTTAGAAGCTCTGTGCCGTGAGGCTGCACTTTCTGCAGTTAGAAAATCTTCTGATGGAAATGTTGGAGGCAACATGTGTGCCATAACAACGAATGATTGGAAACATGCTAGGTCAATTGTAGGGCCGAGTATAACAAGAGGTGTTACCGTTGAAATCCCTAAGGTTTCTTGGGAAGACATTGGGGGCCTATATGAGTTAAAGGTCTGTTGCTGATACACTACTTTCAAGTTTACAAACATAAATAAAGTATGTTAACAGTTCACTGCATGAAACAGAAAAAGCTCCAGCAGGCTGTTGAGTGGCCCTTGAAACACTCTGCAGCTTTTTCACGGCTTGGGGTGTCCCCTGTACGAGGAATCCTCCTTCACGGTCCTCCAGGTTGCTCTAAAACAACACTTGCTAAAGCTGCTGCTCATGCAGCCGAAGCATCTTTCTTTTCATTGAGGTTAGTTCATTTTTCTGTACCAAATTAGTCATTATACTGAATTTGTTTAATAAAGACACAGACTAAATTACAGTTGAGAAAAAAATGCTTATTCTTAAATGTGCTTAGCCTTTTTCCACCTTTTTTACCTCCTCTGAAGAGGAAGGATGGATGAACTCCTGCCACGAAAGAGTTACCATTCAGAACACTGAAGGACATGTTGCTTTTGATGATTTCTATGTAAAAAGAAATCGTGCATTAGTACATCCATAACTTCTTGCATTGATGGGATGAGTAAGCTGGAAAAAACCATCTACTTGGTTGGCAACCACGAAAGGCAATTTTCACATGGTGTATGCCTTAGAACTGACTTCTATCTACATTCAGTCTCTCACTACTCGTGCAAGACTATATGAAGTGTCTTTGTTCACTTCATTTCATATTTATGATTTAGCAATTACTAACCAAAAGCGAGTAATTTAACAATGGTGGTGTTCCAGTAACTGTTTGATATGCTGAAAATGGGTCTGGTTTGTCCTTATTGGATAAAGAGAATAACAATATCTCTTGATTCTCAATCTAATAGGTTTCATCCCTTAAGTAGGCTCATTGTGCAAAGTTTAACAACTAACACAGAATAATAATTAGCCTATGATTGTTCCTTCTTAGTTGAATGTCAGCAACACAAAAGCAACAGCACTGGTGTGGAAATTTACTGTAGTTCTTCAGTGGTGCAGAACTCTATTCAATGTACGTTGGTGAAGGTGAGGCATTGTTGCGTAATACATTTCGAAGGGCTCGTCTTGCAGCTCCAAGCATAATATTTTTCGACGAGGCTGATGTTGTTGCTGCAAGACGGTAAATATTGGTTTTTTTTCCTCTTCTTCTTTTGCAAGAAAGTCCGCATCAGGGACATAGATTGCATATTCTAGCTTGAACTTTTAACTTTTTACCATACTCCAAACATTTATTAACTGTCATCGTATGTTGTGGCTTCTTGGGTTTTGACAACTGTCTGTTGTAGTTGCACTCATGTACAGTATATGGAATGTTGCATGTATAGTAACTGATGCTTCTAATGATTGTACATTTGGATCAATGATCTCAAAATTTTAGATTTCTAGAATGCCTTTTGCACCTGCATGGTTGTCCTAGGATACTCGTTAATCTCTATAATGTCTTTTTGTTCGCCAATTTAGTCAATTATTTGGTTTTAAACCGAGGAGGCCAGTAGGACGTCAATGCAGTTAATTGAAACTTGGAGATACTGAACGGTGAATAAACAGAATCATCTCCTATCATGGCTTAAAAGCATCATTATGAAGATCTGCTAGTTCTTGGTGTGTGTGCATCAAAATCCAAAATGATATGGTGGACCAGTCCACTACTCAGAAACGTCTTCCACTTTGTATCATGTAATATTCATAGGTGTTTGCTTGGGTGCTTTTGGATTTAGTCTGCTTAAGTTTCCCTTTGGATCCTTTTTGGCTTGGCATTCTACCTGATACTGTTGAGCATGTATAATGGCTCAAAATTTGTTAGCATATGTCTAATGGCTTAATGTCACTTTCCATGCAGTTATATTGTGGATTGTATATTAGTAAATTGTATCGTAGTCATTTGGATGAAAATTTCTGGTCACGCAGTACTATTTATGTAGTCTCACGAACATATTTCTGGTTTGAAAGTAGAAAAGATTTCCTGAATATTCTTGCTGATTGTAGCTGGCTCTTCGTTTCCAAGACTACACTTCATTTTCTTGTAATGTGAGACACCATTAAAGTAGGAATGGGACACCATTAAGATTGGAGATCTCTAAAAACAAAACTAATACACAATCATTCATACCATTGCGGTTTCCAGTCCTTTTTCTGAATTCTGGTACCACTTCTCTTTAATTACAGAGGAGGGAGTTCAAGTGGCAGCACTACAGTGGGTGAGAGACTTTTATCTACTCTCCTTACAGAAATGGATGGTTTGGAGCAGGCAAAAGTAAGCTCTAGAATCCTTGCTCTAGGACATGAGTAACACATAATATTTTTCCATCATGAGTGCTTATATCTTTTCTTAGGGAATCCTTGTTTTGGCTGCTACAAACCGTCCTCATGCAATTGATGCTGCACTCATGCGACCTGGACGCTTTGATCTGGTAAGATTTATCTATGGAATTGAGCTATTACTGTATACTTAACTATCAAAAGATGGGGAAAAAATGTATATGCTTCTTTCTGCTTATGCTTGCCCGCTTTTTTTTTATTAGTGGCTCTCCTTACCCTTCAGATAAAAGTAAAATATTTTTACTTTTGTTTCTTGCTGCTAGTGAGACTTGTTATCTTTCCATGAGTGAGGTGTAGAACAAGTTTTGTACCATGCATCTTCTTCCAGATATAGAATGGGAGGAACCGGCCTTTGTTTGAAAGGGGAAAGTTACTGTTCATGTAGCACACATTTGTCTCGATTTGTAAATTCAACCGTTTTTGCCAATGTGTTTGAGCTAAAAAAGAAACTTGTCTTCTGCCTTTATATAGAAATAAAGGGATCTTGAAAGTCACCATAAAGTGACCTACAATTTGGATTTATTGTGTTGACACGAGCTATGGTCAAGAATTTTTATTTTGGATAATTGTTGTAGGTGCTTTACGTGCCACCACCCGATTTGGAAGCTCGGTGTGAAATTCTTCGTGTTCATACGCGTAATATGAAAGTGGAACCTGATGTTGATCTGAGACAGATAGCAGCAGATACGGAGCTCTTCACGGGAGCTGAACTGGAGGGGCTGTGCAAAGAGGCTGGAATTGTAGCTCTGAGGGAAGATATATCAGCCACAGTTGTTTGTAATCGCCATTTCCAAACAGTGAGGAATTCCCTAAAACCAGCACTTACAAGGGAAGAAATCAATTCGTATTCGTCGTTCATGAAAAGTCCATTATTGAGGTCTTCCGCTCCATCTATACCCAAGTCCAACTTTAAAGGCAAGGAGACCAAGAAAATTTTGGTTTTATCAACAACTGTTACTGTTGGTGTTATTGGTTTAATATTGTACACTGGTGTGAAATATTTCTTGAGGTCTCCCGTTGGAGAGCCAAAAATTTTAGCTAGCACATGATGGTTGAGACATTTTTTTGCCATAACTGTATTGCCTGTGATTTTGTTTACCGGTCTTTTATGCTGAGCAGTACAAATGAAAGATTTTTGTTGAGACAAAAGGCTTCATCTTATGCCAAGATGCTCTTTTGTGTCGTTTCTCAAGCAATTATCATAGTAAGAATTCGGGGATCCCGAGTTAATATACTCAGATTGTTGAATAATTGCAGGACCTTCGTATTATCAGGCGCAAAGCTGGAAATTTGGCACACCTCATCTCATCTTTTGTCCTGAGTATCCTGACAGCTTGTCGTGTGCAAAATACAAAATTGCGTTTCCAATTTTATTTTAGTATATTTGAGGTGTAGGACGACTCTAGGAAAATTACTTTTGCAAAATATGGAATCAAAAATTGTACAAATGAAAGCTTGGTGGTTTTGATACCACTCGTATAATTACAAAATGGTCTCTTAGAATAATGCATATCTGGGAATGCGCCACACTTCTAAGCTTGTTAGTTTTGGGTTCAAATTAATACCAAGTCCCAGGGAAATTTCGCCGTCTTGGGTTGATGTATGGTGCAAAATGTTGGGTGGTCATATGGGATTTCCTTGATTTCTTCTCGAATGGAGATATCTTCGTCCAACTAAGAAAGATTTATTGAATTATCAAAAATTTAGAGCGTAAAGTGCAACTAGATCTATTTGAGGGGATTAATATTATTTCGAATAATTTATGATTAATTTGGTTGGATCGAAAAACTTAAAAAAAGAAAAATGCATTCAGGCTCAGTTTAGAAAAACTCTCAATTCAATTGGTAATGTGTTTGATTACTAGTTATATCATAAATGATTCCAGTGTAGCTTCTTTGTTAATGTTAATAAATCTATGAGAGAAGGTGTGAAGAATTTTTTTGTTTATAAATAGAAAGTCTAACAAAAAGAAATGGAAACTCTCGAATCAAACATTGAAATTCTTTGATAGTCGGGATAAATCTGACTTTTTCCCCTCTCATTTTTTAACCTCTTTTCCCCCTCATTTTTTAACCTCTTTTCAGTTAAAATAAAAAGGCCTTAATCATATGTAATCTTAATTATGATCCATGCAATCTATAATTGTGGATATGAAATAAATTTCCTAAATGAATTTCTAAAAATCCTTTTCTATTTCTAGGAACAACCTCGTTTTTTGGTATTCAAATAGAATACATGTTAAAAAAACAGAGGATTCATTTTCTTTTATTTTTCAAAAATTTATTTTAGATATTATTTAACGCTTACTCTCAAACACGCTTCGTAAATATTTATATTTCTCTCTTCATCTTTGTATTTCCATTAGTGATTCTAGACATAATCTAGGATGTGAAGGATAAGAGGGGGTTTTCTCTTTTATATTTTGTTAGTATTTTATGTTTAATTGATAAGAGGATTTTTTGTAGGATCTTCAATCAAGGATTACTAGTAAGTATGAAAGTGACTGTTCCTAGGTCCATGCTGGAGAGTTAACGGACGGACTGTCAATTCGTCGACAATAATATATTTAAGTTCAATCAAAACCAACTTGGCCCAAGAATTTGTCCAATCTGTCCATGTGTACGAGAGGGTACAACCCAAAACCCAAAATCCCATAAACCCAGAAATTTTTACACCTGCCGTGTACATCTCCACGAGCCCCTAGCTTGCCTCTCTCCATTATTGCCACTGAAAATTTCAGCGGTGTTCTTCGGGGAAGACATGCCTTCAATGGCTGCAAATTATCTTCCAACACCCAAGAATAATAACAATGACGATGATGAAACTGCCAAAGGGGACTTTTTACGCAGGTTAGCTAGACCAGAGCACACACCAACACAGATTTATGTTCTCTTATTAATACATATATTTATGCTGATTTTTTTTTTTGGGTTTTTGGAAATTGGATGGATATTTGCAGGAGGCAGAAAATTCAGCAACAGAGAAAATCTCTCCCAATAGCTTCAGGTAATTACTATTTTCGTTGAAGTCTCGATTTTTCCGGATTATTTTTTTAGTAATTAATTTGTAACCCTCAAAGTTATGATTTTTGGGTTAATTTTTTGAGGGTTGTTTTTATTTTTATTTGTTATTATTATTTTTGTAAAGTTTACTTTTTTTTTTTAAATTATGATAACGCTTTTTTTTTGGTCTGGGTGAGGGGAATTGTCATTGGTGTCTTCTTTTATTTAATTCATTATGGGTCAAGAAAGTGAGTTATCATTGCCCGAATACATGGAGGAAGTGCTGTTTTGTGATCGAAAGTTTCCAAGTTAATTGTGCTTGTGGAGTTCCAGTATGCATACATGTTTTGTTACGTGTAACCTTTGAGTGGGAGGCCTCAGAATCTTAGTAGCATGCTTTCAGATTATAATGCGACTAGAGAAGTGATTCATTATCTCACTGACAGTGCCTTTATGGACTTTGCTATGGCAATCTCCCCCCCCCCCAAAACAACAAATTTGGAGTGAAATTATTATGACGGAAGTTTCTTTGTAACTTCAAAATATTTGTTTCCATATGGTTCTTGAGAACTAGTTGTTGCTTACATACTTTTGCTTTCTTATTGTTTTTTAAGTTGAAACGCGACTTGTGGAGGAGGTTCGGAATAATGACACACTAATAATTGTTGGTGAAACTGGGAGTGGCAAGACAACACGTAAGTATTAGATAGTTTTCTATTTTCTCGAAGCCATGTACTTTTTGTAACATATTACTGCTTTTGGCAAGCAGTGTATTGGATTTACTATATGCTTATCCAGATTTGTGATCTTATCTTGTTTGATGGTGAATCCTTAGCAATTCATTGCCATGAGTTGTTACATATGGCTTGGGCTTTTGCAACAGTTCAAGCAGTTCTGTTACATGGGATTCTGTATCTCTGTCTTAGAAGCTCTGTGTTGTATGCATGTGAATAGACAAACAAACACAGACTGACACATTCTTATACATGCTTCTTTATTTTATATTGGAAGGCAGATAATTCTTGACACTTCATGTGCGACTTTTCTGTGCCAAGCTTGACAATTGCATGTTTTGATTTTTTGACGGCACATTCTTTCCATCAGTGGATGGGATTTACTCTTCATTTTTTCATTTGCTAAAGCAGAGTTGGAATTGCCTGCTTGTTTAAGTACATGGGATTGATTAAGCATTTGAAATGGCACTGTTCATTTTCTCTAATCAGTACATTTGAAATGGAGGAAACTATGAACTGCTTAATTTCAATTCTTTGTTGTCTATCATTCATGTTCAAACATTCTGGAGATAATGTTTTATTTGTAGAGACTTTCTAGTCTTCTAACTGTGCTATAACTTTTAAATCTTTCAAGTATTGCAAGTCATTTTCTTTTGTCGCCCTTCTCTTCTCCCACCATTCACCTCTTTTTTTTTCTTCTTTTAATGGAATACAAAAAGTTTGCTGTGTATTTTAAATGTTATGGTATATTTTGCAATCAGAGTTGCCTCAGTATCTTTTTCATGGGGGATTTTGCCGTGATGGTGGTGTCATTGGGATAACTCAACCTAGGCGTGTTGCGGCTGTATCAGTCGCAAAACGTGTTGCTGAGGAATGTAGTGTTGCTCTTGGTCAAAAGGTTGGATATGCTATTAGATTTGATGATATGACCTCAGCCTCAACAAGAATCAAGTACATGACTGACGGATTGCTATTAAGGTACACAGAACAGATGGTACTTTTGTCATATTTCTATATGTTTGTGTTTTGGGCAACTTAAGATACTTTCACAGTTTATGTAATCCTTTTCGGATTAAGGCTATTGGTCAAATTCTCAAAATTTTCCAGTGTATTGATCAAAGAGACACTTTTACTAATAAATAAAAATCATTCTTATTGCTGAAATTTTCTAGTATCTTGATCGAAAAGACACTGTTACTAATAAATAAAAAATCATGCTTACTGCCGATAGCTAGGAAATGTTGACAAGGATTGCTACTTTCAAACTGTGAACTGATAAAATACCAATGTGGTAACAGGGAAGCATTATTGGACCCATGTCTCTCAAAGTATTCAGTTATTATCGTTGACGAAGCTCATGAGAGGACAGTTCACACTGATGTTTTGCTTGGTCTATTGAAGAGTGTGCAGAAAACAAGGTCCAGATTTGTCAATAAAGTAATGAATGGTATTGCCCCAAATGGGTTGCTGTTGGGGGCAGAAAATGATACTCTGCATACTACTTTCTTGAAGCCATGCCATGGCAAAAAGTTATCTCCATTGAAGTTAATTATCATGTCTGCTAGTTTGGATGCACGGGTTTTCTCCGAGTACTTTGGTGGTGCAAGAGCTGTTCATGTCCAGGGCCGTCAATATCCAGTTGATATACTATATACACATCCAGCCTGAGTCAGATTATGTAGATGCAGCCTTGATAACCATATTTCAGGTGGCTCACTGGTCTTTCTTTGGTTTATTAGTTAGTGAGAGAGAGAGAGACTGTGTGTGTGTGTATTAGTGTTTTGTGTGTGTGCGCGCATATATACATTGGTGGTTTATTAGTGTGAGTGTGTGTGTGTGGTCAGCTGCCGTGGACCGTTTTCTGATACTTAATGGTTATTTTCTTATATCCATATTATCAAAATGTTCAGAGGTAGCAAGCCACAGCAGTTCTTTTGTGCATTTCCTTTTCTTCTATTATATTTTTAGTATTTTCTTATTTAGCTGCATATATCTGTTGTACCATACCAGAGTGATAAATAATGCGTTCTCAATCTTTTCTGCTAAAGAAACACACCAATAATTACAAAAGCTGGGATCCTGATTTACATTTATATTTACTTTTTTAGTTATTTGGCCTTCCCTAGATTTGCTGCTGAAGGTTCCATTATTTCTTCTTTTCTTCCCTCCTCCTTCTAGATACATTTGGAGCAGAGTCCTGGTGATATACTTGTCTTCCTGACTGGGCAAGAAGAGATTGAATCTGTTGAGAGGCTAGTCTGTGAACGCCTGCGACAGCTACCTGAAGGCAATCAGAAACTTTTAACTATTCCAATATTTTCATCTCTTCCCTCAGAGAAACAAATGAAAGTTTTTATGCCTGCACCTGCTGGATTTCGGAAGGTAAATCTTGATTGTATGGTTTTAGTTGATCGTGTTGGTTCATAGGATATTTGTTGATATAGATAAGTACAGATGTGTGTTGATTGCTGCTGTTGAATATTACTAATTTGGTTTCTTACTTTCATCTTGGAGAGGGTGAAAAAGTAGTGTATCTAATTATTTATGCATATTCCTGATAGGATATATCTCACTAAACTGTTATTTGCAAATCCTTTCTAGCTATTAGCTTTGCTGGATACATGTTTGAAACAGGTGTATTCTAAAAATATTATTTATATCATTTTTTTATTTTAAAGTTCAAGAGTTGTTCAATTGGGTTTCTTGTTTTCTATTTTCCTCGATTTATGATCTCTAGCAAATGACTCCTTCATATTTGGTTATCAACCATGCTTAGGTGGTACAGTTGTAAATTTCTTTCCTGTCTTTCAAATGATATTCTTGACTTTTCTTTACCCAGAATTGGATTTAATTCCTCTGTATTACAAGTCTTTTCACCATATCTAGTTTGTTTATTTCTGGCTTAAATTTTTTCATTGATGTTTAGGTAATACTGGCCACTAATATTGCTGAGACATCGGTGACAATACCTGGAATTAAATATGTTATTGATCCTGGTGTAGTCAAGGCACGTATCTATGATGCTGAGACAGGAATAGAATCTTTGGATATAGTGAAAACCTCAAAAGCACAGGCTCTTCAAAGGAGGTAGGCTGCTGAACAATATATTCAAGTCTATGTAATATACATTTATGCTTCTCATTGTGACTTTTACTTTGTTACCAGATAGTGTTCAATCTCTTTCCTGTATCAATATTTATAGCTTTATGATTTTACTTATGAATAAGGGTTATGACTTCTAAGAAGTTATATTGCAGTGGACGTGCAGGCCGTGAAGGACCTGGGAAATGCTTCCGTCTCTATCCAGAGTCCGAATTTGACAAATTTGAAGATTCTACAACACCGGAAATTAAAAGATGTGACCTTTCACATGTTATTTTGCAGCTCAAGGCTCTGGGAATTGATGATATCACAGGGTTTGACTTCATTGAAAAACCAAACAGGTGATTATGAGATTAAAAGATGAACAAATGGCAGTTTGCTCTAGTACATGCATCGTCTTGCAATGAGGCTAATGAGCTATACTCCTGTAGCATATTAAAAGTTTCCCTGTCAAATACCTTCTTTACTGCATTTGGAGATACATTAAACAAACTTAGCTATAATTTTTCCTGCGTCATATTTAAGTCCTGGTTGTGCTGTATTCTAGTATTCTATTCCTTTGCATCTCTCAGTTTGATCAGTTATTCATCATCATTGGAAGATATCTTTATTGCAGTTCTTGGATGATTAGATCCACCTCCTTGACTTTTAGAATCATACTGCTTATTACCAGCACGATGTTAAACAGCTCTCTACTGGTCAAGGCGGAGTTAACTTACTTAATGTTCAATAATTATATTAAAAATGTCTCTGGCATTTCTTTTAGTTATGCTCTTTTGGTAGCTTATAGGTGCTCTTGCTCATGATTTCTCAGATTCACTTTGTTTCATGTTCTGTCTAAAATATCTTTTTTAAGTTCTAAGATTTATTTTTGAGTAATAATTATACTCTAGAATGAGTGTGGTCATGTTTTTATCCTATCACTGGAAGAGAAAAAGAAAAATCTATTATCTTTAAGGACAATTCATCAGATTTCCATATCTTTTGCTTCTTTTACAGGACTGCTATAATTAGATCTCTGGAGTCATTATTCTTGTTAGGTGCTTTAACAGAAGAAAGTAAACTCACCGATCTAGTTGGACACCAAATGGCCAGGCTGCCCCTAGAACCTATGTATTCTAAGGCTCTAATTGTTGCAAGTCAGTTCAATTGCTTGGAAGAAATGTTGATAGTTGTTGCAATGCTTTCAGTGGAGTCTATCTTTTATGCTCCTCGTGAAAAGTTGGAAGAGGTATGCTTTATTCCTTTACATCGTGGTAATCTTACTGTTCAATAAGCGTACTTGTTACAGAAATAATTTTCCAGCAACCATTTGCTTGAAAATGGACAACTGACAACATAAACCAGGGTATAATAAGTACTTTTGTCTGGCTCATTGGCAACAGCACACAAAACAGATACTAATCAGATATACAGCACAGCAAAACAATTCCTAATATATCAAAATTGCTATGCACCTTTGAGCGTATAAGAGATTTGTTAAGTGCCAGAAAGTGGAGATGATATATCAAAATGTATTGCCTTCTTTCAGGTATTAGAAAAAATATAGACCTTTTTCAAGTGAGATGCATAGGAAAAGAAGGATTTTGGATTCTTTTGGTTGTAATTAATTGTTAAACTGGCTGTACTCTTAATAATGAATTATTATTTGAGTGTATTTAAAATGAAAACCCATCTTAGACCTATTGTAAGATATTTTATCCATCTATATAACCTTTTGTTGATTGGCTTAAGGTATTGTTGCCACTTGCCATCTGTGTAATTATTTGTTGATTGGCCATAATATTTTACTCATGATCTGTATGTGCTTTGTCTGAGATAGCCCACATAGTGATGCTTCTTTGTTGCACAGTTTATATGTGTGTGGCTGCTTTTAGCTTCATGTAGTTTTGATCTACACTACCAGTGATAGTTAAAGTTTGAGGACTTTGCTAATTTACTCAAGTTTGCATTCTGTTAGAGTTGATGACGTTTTGTTTTTAATTTGTCTCCTGTAAATGTTGCGATCATCTGGAAAGACGTGAAATTGACTAAACTATGACAAAACATCTACCTGCTTTATATGGCCTCTGTTTAAATTGTCTATGTTTGAAAAGGAAAAAGAAGCTACACCGGTGAATAGATGGAGGTGTTACTGTCAACAGATTAAGCGGTGCACAATTATCCTGCACACAAATTAAGGGCTTGGAATTGGCAGTACTTATTTTAACAAGCAAATTTGCTTTTAGGTCCTCCAGACTATTGCTTCTTCTTCATATTGCATTGTTCTTTGTTTGCCTTCATCTGCAAATATAATAGCCTGAATAGATTTTTCTTTCTCTTGTCTAGTCACGAGCTGCATTAAGGTGCTTTTCAAGTCCAGAGGGAGATCATTTAACTTTGCTAAATGTGTTTCGTGCTTCTAATGAATTCTTGGAAAAGAACAAGTTGACCAACAGTAAAGAAAAAGCTGAAAAGAATCTAAGGAAATGGTGCAAGGATAATTTCATCAATAGCCGGTCCTTAAGGCATGCTCGTGATGTTCACAGGTAGTATATCTCTCTTTTTAATGCTAAAAGGAAAACTAGGCACATTATGTATGTTTTGTAGTAAAGGAGTTGTTTTGGGAGACAGACTGAGGTAATACAGCAACCTTCCCCCCCCCCCCCCCTCTCCCGTTGTGCAGAATAAGCTTTTCATTTCTTGTTTTCTACGCATTTGGAATGTTCTCTCTTCCTTTTGTATGCTATTACGTGATTTGTTTTCCGCTTTCCACTTTACTCATAAATTTTCCTGCATGCCTTTAATGATTTTTGTTTATAGTCAAATACAGAGAAATGTCGAACAAATGGGTCTTCGCATTACTTCATGTGGAGATGACACGTTTATGTTCCGCAGATGTCTAGCTGCTTCTTTTTTTCTTAATGCAGCTTTGAAGCAGCCAGATGGTATATACAGGTAATGGATTTAATTTGGCCGAGGGATCAAGTGAGGGATCAAACTTGCTTCTAGTGATAAAGTTTTAGTGTTCTTTTTAATTTTTTGAAGAATACATAGTAACCCACCTTCCTTTTTATGGCTCTCTTATCTATATGAACTTGCAGGATTCTGTCAAGTGGTCTGATGGTCCAAATTCACCCTTCTTCTGTCTTATTTCGAAGTAAACCAGAGTGCATCATTTTTGATAAATTAGTCCAAACGAATAATAGTTACATCCGGAACATATGTAGAATAGATTACTTGTGGTTACCTGAGTTGGCTCCACAATGCTATGGCTTGCAGGAATAGAGCTTGTGGTTCCCCTAAGGTAAAATGGTAGCTTGATGTTGTACTTGTTGCTCATTCTACAAATACTGCTTCAGGATTATTTCACTTTTATGCTTGATGTTGTAGTTGTTGCTCATTCTACAAATACTGCTTCAGGATTATTTCACTTTTATCTATGGAATTGTGAATCCATCTATTTTAGGTTCGATATTAAAACAATGAACTTGTTTTTCCCTAATAAGTAAGCTTTTATGAGCGGAAAATTTGGTTTCATGGTTATTTGCGGCTTTTTTTCCCTTTTATGGAGGTTTGGGTTTCTGAAAAGTTACTGTCATGTTATTCAAGCTCAGAGGAATATAATGTTGTGTCCTGAAACTTGATTAATATTGGCAGTAAAGAAAGAGGCATGTTGCTTTCTCAATTGTTAATAAAGGGGGTGGTAGATGTATGTAGTTTTGTGAGTAGAGGTCCATTCAGCATGAATGAGATGGAGACACACTTGAGAGAGAGAGAGAGAGAGATGGAGAGGTTTTGGTTTAGAATTCGTTTTGGTTCCGTTTATATCACATACATTTAGTTTCTTATGTTAGCTCGCATGCGCATGTTTGTACATGTGCTTACAGCTATATTTTGTCCTTTGTCGTATGCATAATACAGTCCTTATATGTTATCTTATGGCCTCTGCTTTGTATAGGGGTGTATTTATAGACCTCTTCACATCCATATACTTCTATATCAATTATTCCTTCATGTATGCATATAATCCTTGTACGTCGTCTAGTGCATGTCCTGTTTACGTGAATTTCATACCAAATTGATTTCTTGGTGCTCCTGATGTGTCCTTCTCAAACGGAAGGAAAATTAATGGTGGTGTCTCTTTTAATATGCAACTGATGACTTTCATGATCCTTTCATTCCAGGATGTTGCATGCGCCTCATCTTTGAGTGAATGCAAATTCTACCCTTTTGTAACCGATGGCATTGAAGCTCTCCATCCTCTAAGGCAAACTTTATGCTCATCTATAGATCTCAAATATAACAAAAACAGGAAGGTGGTTCTATATAATCACTATGTCAGAGTCTTCCAGCAAATGGAGGTCTCCTGGTGTGAAGGTTCCATAAATTTGCTAGTTTCTGATGGCCTGAAGCCGTACACAAGAATTTATCGACACAGGATTTTACCATGGTAAGTCTCTTATTCTTGTGGGAGCTTGAGTTAGCATGATTAAAAATGCTCCTAAGCTGCATGTAGAAAATGGTCTTTCAAGCTTGTGCATTCTGCCACCATGAAATTATTTGCTTGTATGCGATTTTTGACTCCGGCTATATCAATTTATCCTTTTTCCACTTTTAAAGGAAAGGAAATATATTTGTTATAACATTAATAAGTTTCTCATTCATGCATTGTCTGCTAACTTCGATGATTCTACAGTATTTTCTTATTGGTGATTTGTTTGGTTATAAACATTTTGTCTCGTAGGTTCTGGATGGAAGGTGTACAAGAAACTGGGGGCTTCTCCTTCTTGCAAGACCTCAACTGCAGTAATCTTATGTGTTGGGCGAAAACCAGATTATTGTAGTTTCTTTAGTTGACTTGAAAATCACTCTCTTCTTCAGCTAGTCCAATCACAGTAATATTTATTCCCAATTTTAAGTTAATGAAATTAACGTGATCATATGCTCAAATGATTGTTAACGTGAAGAAATGTTTTTTCCCCCCTGAGAACCCGAATAACTTAATGCTCTGAATCTCAAATTTCAGCATTTGCCTTGTGTTTTGGGAGAATCTAGCAACAGCCAATTGCAATGCTCTGTGAATTAAAGAATACTATTCTTAGGAACTATACGACACTAGATGGATCTTTATATTTATATTGATCATTGCTATGTTGGACACTTTCCAGTTCCAATAAGGTGAAACAGGCAATTTATAACTCCTCTCAGTGTTCTTAATTTATTAATAAGCAAGATGACACGGTTCAAGGTTCATTATTAACAATTCGCATGTGGTTTCCAGACAATTACATCACCAACCACATGAAGCAGGATATCTTGTACGTATTGCTTGATGAGGCAAGATATGCTATGTAAATACATGAAAAGAAAATTTCCTCAGTTTTTAAACAAATTGTACAAATGCTTAAAACAGCACAAAACTATTAATGTAAATGTGACAACACATGTGAGCTGGCTGCAGGTGAGAACACATTACTTCAAGCTTTCTACTCTGCATGACCCTGACTGCATAACTAAATCCATATATTCGAGTGCATACGCATTGACAAGCAGAATAACTGAGGTGAAGTTGTTTAACTAAAAAATGATTAAAAAATTTACGATTTTTTAACAGTAAAGTTTGAAATTGAGGGCAGGTTATCTTGTACCTTTATGTCAATGCTTTGGATCTGGAAACAGTCTCCAATTGAATTTATATTATCTCGAAACTTAGGCTGATTAGAGAGTTTTAGGAAGGAAACTACACTATGAACCCAGGAAAAGTATTAAATGCATTACTGACATTGTCTCGTAACTTTAAAATTAATAATTTATTATTACGTATTGATGTTTTGTAATATTTAATGATATATAATTGGTGCGCACTTAATATTCACTTACTTCATTATCAATGGTTGATAACAAAAGTGTCTGAAAATAAAAAAGAAAAGATTATCAATAGTTTATAACAAAAATGTCTGAGAATAAATAAAAAAAAAAAGTTATTAGCGAGGTTAAATTAACTAGACTATTTTGACACACGTACGTTACTACCAAATGATGTGCTAATTAGTAATCAAACCAAACTTAGATTTATCAAAATCCGCCTCACAAGTCTCATTTAACATCCCAATTGAGTAACTTCACCTGATAAAAAGTTTGGAGCTTTTGGACAAGTAAAAACCAATAAACATCAAATTCCTTCCCTTCAGACTTTCCTCGTGCAAATTTGCCAATCTTTTAACAAATGTGACCCCATCTAGCTTTCCATGCTTATTCTGCCTCCTCCTCTGTTTCTCCTTGCTAAATATAGCTCCTTTTCATGAAAAATTTGGAGCTTGCCCTCCTTCAAATGCAAGTCCTTTTTACCATAATTTCTCAGGAATTAGGACTTGGACCACAACCAAAATTTGTCCGCCAAAGTTTTTAACTTTTTATTTACACCCTACTCAACATTTTACTACCTACTAAAGGTTCAAAATTTTCAGATGCTCTAGCAACCTGAACAGAAGTCTTTTTTCCTTCTCATTTTCATGCACTTTTGGTATAGTCCTATGTGTTTGTTGATATGCCTGAAAGAAGATATTCAATATGAAAGTCATGCATTCATATAATCTGTGGCTTAAGCACTAAAAGAGCACGAATTACTTCTGGGTTTTTTCTGGATTTGTTGAGAAGATTCTTGGGATTGAAGACATAGAGTCAAAAAAATCCCATGACAAGTTGCATAGACCAAAAAGGTCAAGTCTTTATGAAATGTTGAGAGGAAAGGGTCCAATAGACCAAGATTTGTAGTTTATTTCTAGGTGGGCTACTTAGTTGAATACTATGTGATGGGGCTATTGGGGTTAGTCTTTGATTTGCTTTGGATATGTGGGGTAGTGATTTGGTCGTTTCATCTCTTCAATGAAGTCAAGAAATCCCAGAAAGAGTTGGGAAATTCTTTCCAGTGCCAATACCTTTCTATTTCCACGGAAACTTGGTTGGTTCTTGTTGTGATAACTAATGCTAGTGGTTGGATCATTTTCTGGAGTCGTTTCTTGGATTTCCCATATTCATGGTTTATAGCTGTAGTTACAATCAACATTTTTCGGCTTTTGTTGAGGATCAAGTCAACAATGCCAATCATTTTGGACTTGGGGGTGTCCCTGTTTGTTCAATGGATCCTTTCTTGGGGCAATGCTGGTTGGAAGTGGGCATTTCTACTAGTTTTTACACTGATTGCAACGGTCTTTTTTGAGGGGTACTTTCGACCTCGTTTAGAAGAATACATACGCCTAAAGAAGGAGAATCCAGAAGCTAGACCAACCCAAGAACTTGTATATCCTCTATCACACTTACTTCTTGGAGTCTCTTTGTTTTACATCTATATTGTTAATGGATGTTTGCTGTTGATTGCATGGTTTTATCCATGGAATGATAGTTTCTACCGGCTTTATCGAGATAGTATTGGCTTCATTTTGGTGAAAGAAAGTATTATTTTCTTGTCATGTTACACGGATATGTGTTCTAAAAGGGAGGAGGAATTTACAATTCCAAAAGGTGAAACTGGGGAGCCACCTAAATCTTTGTCCAAGAAATCATGACAGAATGCCCTATGTTGACAGTTTTTGAGGTACTGATTTCACTTTCAGTAGGAAGATGACAGAGGCGATGACTAATGATACAAACTGATGAATTTAGGAGTCTATTTCCGGGTGCATATAATAGGATTAATGTAGAGTCGTAGATGTTCTTCTCAGTTTTAAGTATGTTACTTCAATCTTGTAACGCTTTAGTAGAGCTTTGGTTTCTCTGCTTTTGTCAGATTCTGCCTAACCCAGGATATAGTTCAAGGTAAATGAAATGTGGCTATGCTTACTAGTATTTGTTTGCCCATGCATTACTATCATTTGCCAGGAAGAATGTAGAGCTCTTTTAAGCCTAGATTGTGAGTTTAAAAGAGAAAAGATAAATTATTATTACAGGAATGGAAAGAGAAGAAAAGATGTAAATTTCATTCCATGTTGTTTGAGAGTTTAGGGGAGAAAAAAAAAAGGTTATGAACTCTCTTTTGTTTGGAAGTTGACAAGAAATGGGAAAAAAATATTTTTTCTCAAAATTATTTTACGTGTGATGGTAGGTGTATACTATTTTCCCTTTTTCACCAATATTATCTTGCTTTTGTTCTGCAGTGGGACCCAACTAGCATAATCTTTGCTAAAACAGCTTCTCAAAAGTTAGAATTATACTATTTAAGAAAAAATTGACTGAATAATTTTTGTTATAAATGTACATGACTAACATTTACTGATTTAACCACTATTTTAATATGAATCAGCCAGCAAAGAAAATTGACAAACAAAAGAAAAATGACCAAACAAGTTGAAGTTTGTTAAGTTGAGATACAACCAAATTTATTCAGCAATTAGGGTCAATAAAAATTGATTTGTCAATTAATCAATTCAAAGCTCAAAGTTACTCAATATTGATTGGATAAATAAGAAAATTTAAAAATTAAACTGATAATATTAAACTAAGCAATTTAACCTTAACCGTTTATTAAATTGATAAAACCTTTTTTAGCTCCGAGTTTGTAAATTAATTCACTATTGAACAAAATATTTTCCTCATTAAAACCCAACAGCATATTTGAATATTATATATTATACTTATGTTGACTCGTTTAGATTCATTTACTCACTAAAATAGCACCAAATACATTAATTTGATTGACTCGAAAACTCAAAATATGAATGAAGAGTAGGGGTAGTGTGTTAAGATTTTGAGCTCAGCAATGGCCCCTTCTTAGCAACACTTGCTTGATACTATCCGTCCCCACACCATCATTGAAACAAAAGAAAAGAAAATTAAAAAAAAAAAAAAAGTGAAAAGAAAATGCAGAATTCCCCAACGCCTCGTCGACCCAGAAAGCCATCCGACCTCTACTCCACTGTAGTAATCCACAACGACAGAAACGACGCCGTCGAAGTAGAACGACACGGGCCATCATCTTCTTCCGATATTTACGCCACTATGGTCCGGAAAGACGACGACGACGAAAACGACGACGATTCACTCCCTCCTTTACTCAAACGCTTGCCTAAAGATTTTGGAGGAGAACCCACTTTAAGTTGGGATGATGATCAATACGACGACGCAGCATCTGTCTCCGGTACTATGATTGTCAAAACATCGAAAAGTTGGAGGGCGAGTCGTCCGCCAATTCAATTTTGGGATTGGACTGGCAGGAGGGATGATAATGACAATGCGGCGTCGTATAGGAGGAGATTTGAGGAGGATGACGACGAGGAGGAGGAAGAAGGGGGGAATTTTTCGACATTTGTGGTGAGGAAAGGGGAGGAGGAGGAGGAGGAGGAGGAGGAGGAAGAGGAAGATGAGGAGGAGATGGGATCAGGGACGGTGGTGAGGAGGACGACCAGGAGGAAGAAGAGCTGTGGCGAAGGGAGTGGAGGTGCAGGTGGGACGATGAGTAGGGCGGTGGCGAGTATGCAGGCTGTGGGGGAGATTGGTGGTGGATTTGGAAGGCAGAAGAAAAGTGGTGGTGGTGGAATGTTGGAGGAGGGTGGCGGCAGTGATTGGATAAGAGGGCAAGGAAGTGGGAAAGTGTCGATTAGTTCAATCCCGGAAAGTGTAACAAAGGAAGACCCTTCAACTAAGTATGAATTGCTACATGAGCTTGGTAAATTTTTCAATGTCTCAACTTTTCTCTTTATCCAAATTCTGTTTTTCTTTTTCGTTTTTAATTTTGAAGTTTCATTCTTGTGGCTGCATTAGTTTTGTGTATGGATTGTCTTATTTCTTGTGTTATGGTGGTTTTACTGTTGGTGCTTTTGAAATTTGGCGTCTTTTTGGTGCATTTCCGTCTAGCTTGACTTTAAAGCTTTTTAAAGGAAAGATAGTATTTCCCCAAAAAAAAAAAAAGATGGTAGTTTAGTTGTTGAATACGTTTTTGAGCATTTTGACAAAAAAATTTTTTTTGGGGCCCGCCTGCATGGGTGTGGGGGTGGTGGTGTTGAGGAAGTGGAGATGGGGGAACTTTTGTACGTTTTGAAATGTTTTCATTGCTTTAAATGATAAAGAAATGAACTTGGCAGTGATTGATGTTCAATTGGTTGAAAATTTGATTGTTAACTTGTAATACTCATTTTTATTAGGTAACGGTTGTTGAGTTTTGTAGACTAGATGGCATAAATGGTTGAAAGTTGTTTGGTTTATTGAAACGCAGGGAAGGGATCATATGGTTCTGTATACAAGGCTCGAGATAAAAGAACTTCAGAGTTGGTTGCTATCAAAGTAATATCCTTGAGTGAAGGGGTATGTTTCTTTATGATTTTGAAGTGGTCATGTATGATGTTAAGTGCATTGAATTAGACCAGAAATTAAGATTTACAATTCTATGCATATTCAGGAGGAGGGATATGAAGAAATCCGTGGCGAAATTGAGATGTTGCAGCAATGTAATCATCCTAATGTTGTTCGCTACCTTGGTAGCTATCAAGGAGAAGAGTATCTATGGGTATGAACGAGGTCATCCTTCATTACTGATCTTCTAGTATAAGTTACCATAATTTATATATGCACAGTACTTCCATATTTGAATGTACATATGTGGGTTTGTGCATCTATGTATTTTAATTTTTGTTGATTTTGTCTTGTAATAGCAGTAGTACATTGTACATTCATTCCTTTCTGCCTTTTCTTTTTCATTTTTTTCCCTATTGAATGGAATCAAGATAAATTATTTTGCTTGAAAGTCTTATGGGGAATTTATTTATTCACAGATAGTAATGGAGTATTGTGGGGGTGGTAGTGTTGCTGACTTGATGAATGTTACAGACCAAACTTTGGAGGAGAATCAAATAGCATTTATTTGCAGGGAAGCATTGAAGGTAACTTTACGGTTGATTTTCCATGCATGGAAATAAGAACCTATGTCAAACTGTCATTGATGTCTGTTGAATATAAAGTTAACCATGTAATGATGGAAGTGAAAGTTTACTTCTCTTCCTCCATTTCTGGTTCTTGTCAGCTGAATTTGTATTCTGTATCTTGTCGTAGACTATGATAATCATATGCATATGCATGGCTTGTTATGCGGTCTTCTAGATCATATAAGCTTTGGAGTTTGTTTTTAGTCACTTAGGGTTGAAAGCCTCTGTCTGTGCCTATTCCAATCCCCAACACCTGTTCCCCCCGATGGCACTTCTCTTCTTTTTCTTCTTCTCATTTTGGGTTTTTGGCTTGATGTTTGTCTGTTTGTTGTTCTTATATCTGTAATGTTGTTGCCTCTCATGTAGGGTCTATCCTATTTGCACTCAATCTTCAAGGTACATAGAGATATTAAAGGTGGTAATATTTTGTTGACTGAACAAGGAGAGGTCAAGTTAGGTGAGTAATCGTCTTTGCAGGTCATTGGTGTCTTCCAATTCCTTTTCTTAGATAGAGCAAATTAGAGCAAAAAAATAAAGTTGACATCTCCGTGATGTATTGGATACGGTAATGATCACTTTATCATTTCTCTAACTTTTCACAGGTGATTTTGGAGTTGCTGCACAATTAACAAGGACTATGTCCAAACGCAACACGGTATGGCTGTCAATTTCTTAGATTTTTGGATAGAACATTTTAAGCTTTCACCCCCAGGAAAAAAGAAGGAAACAAAACAAGAAAACTTCAGTTGATTCATCCGGCTAGATTATTTGTTGGTTTTCATAATTTAATTTGTTGCTCGGAAGTTCTTTCTGCTGACATTTTATCCATTCTCAGTTTATTGGTACACCCCATTGGATGGCTCCTGAAGTTATTCAAGAAAGCCGTTATGATGGGAAGGTAGTGTGTGTTGTCATGCCTGTATTTCTTTATGGGTTTTTGTGATTATTATCTTTGTTTTCTATAACACAGAAAATAATAGACTGACTGACAATGGAGAAGCCATCTATCTCATGGTTATTCTTAAAACACTCCTTTGCCAGGTTGATGTGTGGGCTCTGGGAGTGTCTGCAATAGAAATGGCAGAGGTATATCCCTTTGTTTTATCTAGATCCGTATTTGTCTTTCCACTCATTCAAGTTTGCCCTGTTTTTTTGGTGCTTGTTCTGCAGCGGGCCTTCTGTTGGATTTCATTAGACTGGTATCAAATGATAGCTGACAGGTTGTAATTTTCTCTTATTATTCTCTCAGGGCTATCCACCAAGAGCCACAGTTCATCCGATGAGGGTTAGTCCATTTATTTAAACATTTTGTTTTTTATAGCTATTGATTTTTAGAGATCCTTAATTACTATTAACTGAATATGTATCAGGTATTGTTAGCTTACTATAGCAAAGTGATCACAGGGGAAGGAAAAGGGGTGGGGTATCAAAAGCAGCAAACTAGTTCACATGGATATTTTGTTTATATACACTATTTTCCAAATTATTTATCATTTGTAGATGATGAAAAATTTGCATGTGCTTTCCACACAGGATGAAACTTGTTGTGCATAAAACTTTGCATAACTATCAAATGAGATCTTTCCTGATTAGGTTTGATATGAAACTGAATAGATTGATATGGACAAACATGTTGGACATAAATTATACGTAAACAAGTGAGATTTAATCTGAGCATGAAAATGACAACTTAAATAGGTGGATTGCTCATTCTTTTGTTAAATGACTCTGGAGAACTTAATGTGATGATTTTTTTTTCCCAATTTTGCATTTAGCAATTGCATGTCTTGGTTTAAATCACCTGAAGTACTTTCAGCGGCAGTCTGTAAGTGTGTTTCTCTCTCGGCATTCATTCTTTGTTGTTTCTCCTCATTTCTTTGGAAATTTTCATGAATGGCAACGGTTGAGAGATTGATTGATTTACAGAGGTAGTGGATTTATTTCTAACCGTACTTGTCATATCTTCCTTTACCTCTAGATTTATTAGTCTGCTTGAATTAGCATGTGAAGTGTACATTCTGCTGGAAAAGGAATTGTTTATCTCTTTGTATGAGTATTGAAAAGAGTACTTGTATTAACTTGTTAATTTGGGGCTAAGAATGGTTAGGTCTAGATCTCTCTTTCTTTGTGGACTATATAAGCTCAGGAGCTCTTTTACGACTTTTTCCTGGTTTAATGTGTTCTGTTCTTACGACAGGTATTGTTTATGATATCCAGAGAACCAGCTCCAATGCTTGAGGATAAAGAAAAATGGTTTGCTTCTATCTTTACGATACTTAAAATTTTTATCTGAAGGTTCACTGTGTATTAGCTTATTAATCTTGATATAACTTGGTATAAATTTGATGTTCTTTGTGATAAAATGCCTTGAGTTTCTTGTTCTATTAACGGCATTGATTGAGATCCATTCTTAGACTTTGAGCCTGTATAACAGTGTGAATAAAAAAAAGATATTTTTGTACATATACTGTTCTTCATGTATAGTATACTGTTTTGCAGTTTGCATATTGAAACGAAACAATATATTTCATAAGATTTTCCCCTTTTGTTTTTACATACCTGTCCTTCCATCCAAAACCTTTCCCAGAGCTTGGAAAACTTACTGCAAGTCCTTGTTGCATTTGTGAAGGACGTGCACGGGCTATTAGCTTGGATGCTACTGGTTGCGGTTTACATCGATAATTTTCTCAAGCCATATGATTATTTACACACAAATATTTTATTGATGCAGGTCTCTTGTTTTCCATGACTTTGTAGCAAAGTGCCTTACTAAGGATCCTCGGCTTCGTCCAACTGCAGCTGAGATGCTAAAGGTACTCCATTGAAGTATCCGTTTTTGTTTTCCTCCTCCTTACCATGCTGTTTTCATCTTTTGGGGTTGATATGCTATAAAGCATTAAGAACTTGAATGGCAAGATGTTGAAATGCCACTTAAATTAAACAAATATTTGACTATACATCTTTTCTGAGAGCTCTAGCCGAGTTGGGAAAATGTTTCTAAGCCCTCGCTTTCTGTAACAAAACAAAAAGGTCACTAACTGGTGTGACAGCTGAATTTGGTACAAGATACTGCCTGTTGCTGTTGCCCAAGGCTTTCCTTATTCTGTAACTTTGAAATTCATTTTGGGACTTTAAAATTCCCTAGTATTTTACTTGAGACTTGTTGACTGATGTGGATTATATTAACTTGGTCTCACCTGTTTTTTATTTTAACAGCACAAATTTATTGAAAGATGCAAAAGTGGAGCTTCTACCATGCTGCCCAAGATTGAGAAGGCAAGGCAGATCAGGGCATCCATGGCTTTGCAAGCCCAAAGCGTTACATCAGAAACATCTTTACTGGGCGAAAGTGTATGGCTTTTTTTCTGAAATTCTTTATTTTATTATTGATTTGTTGTCTTATTACATTCTTCGTTTTGTTTCAGAAACAAACTAATAGGTTTTTACTTGTATCCTCGTCTCTGTTCCTCTCAAGCTTTTGAAAGTTTCATCATTAATTTGTATCTTTCAGCATATGGGAGGTCCAAAATTGAATGAAGACTATGGAGCTACTGTCCCATCAAAGCCTCAGAACATTGCACTTGATCTTGCTAATGGAATACCCTCAGGACCTATATCTGATAGACTGGAACCGATTGTGGAAGGTAATCATGTCCAATCGTACAGTTTGTTGTCTTTTTTGTTGCCTTCATATTAATGTGTGCCTCCTCACGAGCTCAATAGCTGCTAGCTGATTTGCTACAGATAAACAACCACTCTTGTGTGGATATGGAAATATTTACATTGAAAAATGTACTTGCATATTCAATGAGTTGTTAACTCAGAGGCCCTACAATAATTTGCATGTGTATTGCCTTTCTTCAGGATGGGTAGCGCCAGCTCATTGTTTTTGTATTGATTTCTTTTGTAACCAATATATGAGGGTGCTTCTATTGTGGGTTGACAAGATTTATGTGATATCTCTATGGCCAGGTGATTTTGGCACTGTCATAGTTCGGGATCGAGTTGCAAAAGATGCGCCGGTCCTACGTAGTACATCAGTGACTAATACAGAAGAACCCTCGCCTGTTGGAAGTCCATATATTAGTGGTGGTGGAGACAAAGCTATTGAATCCAAGTAATTCTTGAAACCTTCATTTGCACGTGTGGCTTATTGCGGGAAAAATGAAAGGAAAGAGAGAAAAGGAAAGGGAAGAGGGGGGTGGGTGGGGTGGGGTGGGAAGGTGGGGATATATATACACATGTAGGCAAGCAAACAACGAAGAAGTCCTTAGATGTCTGAAACTGGATCTTTTTCATGATATTTTCTTTCACTTTTACTTTTAAATGAAAAGAAAAAGAAAAAAGGGCAAGCCTCTGTCCTCTGCTTTTACCCCAGTTCTCCATTAAATAGCACAATAATGAAGTCATTGTTCTCTAGTCTCTTGCAGTTTTGTTCTTTTAGTAAGCAAAATGTCTATTAGCTGTGAGATCTCATAAACCTGGCAATCCAATCCCCAATATTTTGTTTGTTTACCCTATGCATGTACTTGTTGGCCAGGATGGGTGACACATCCAAAATTGGTTTCCCAGTTGGGGGATCCATAGCTGTTGCACAGTCCTTACAAGCACCTCCTGCTTCAATGTTTGGCTCTTCTGAGCAGAAGCTTGATGCAAATAGCAATGCCCAAGCAACTGTAGTTGCTGCTGGCATGAGCAGTTCGTTAACAAGTGAAACTGTGAGTAGGAAGGCATTGGATAAGGTAATTTTTATTCTTATTATGGCAACTGTTTAATCATTGTTGCAACGAAGTTTTATTTTTCTTCATTTCTAAGCCTATAATTTCTATCAATCCCATTTGAAGTGTTGTTCATGTCGATCTTTACAAGATGTCGTGAAAACTTAAACTGGCTTTTAGAACAAGGCTTGACTGACTTTGAACTTAGTTATACATTTGCTTCTGTCCTGCTTTCTTTTTTGGTATGCTACATGTATACACAAGCACAGGCACACACGTGTAAAATTTTTGTATCCCAGTTCTGGATGATAAAATTTTTCTTGTTCATCTGGAATTTATTATTGTGGTAGCTGTGGTCAATATATTCAGCCGGAAACACTGTGCCAATTCCATTTCTTAGGGCGACAGATATATCCCCTATTGCTCTTCTATCTGACAATGTACTTGGAGGCCCCGAACTGGATGATAATGGAAATGTAGCTGTCGAAGTTATTCAGGAGCTTTTCACGAGTGATGCTCAGTCCAAAAAGGGCCGAAATAGACAAATCGAGGTGCTCCTCCCCGCCCCCCCCCCCCCCCCCCCCCTCTCTCTCTCTCTCCACCTTCTGCTTCTATATGGTTTTTAACTGCTTTTGCAGGTACCATTACCTCCTAGTGTATGCCAGAGACTGACTTCAAGTCCTACTCTAATGAACCTGGCTCAGGCCCTAGCTTACCACAAAATGTACGACTTTCTTTTTCCATTTCTCTGGGTGTGGAAGCGGGGTAGTTTTCTTGCTGATATTTCTCCCTCACACTGAACCTTAACTGGAATGATTGGGAAAAAAAATGATTATAACTATTGCTTACTTCCCCCATTTTATTTTATAATGGGAATTTTTGGGCTTGATGCCTTTCATATTGTGCTTCAGGTGCTATGAGGATATGCCACTTCAGGAAATGCAAGCAGCACAAGAGCAACAAACAATCCAGAATCTTTCAGATACACTTAAAACTATTTTAAGATTATAGTTAAAAGCACGGTGAAAATAGGAAAAAGCTTCCCAGTCTTATAAATTTTGATGTGACATGTTTTTTCTTTCATCTTCTCTTGATTATGTTAATCAGAGCCCGTGATGTAGCTTTGCTTCTGCAGCCAGCCAATGTACATTTAATTATTTAATTTCAGGAATTATTATGTGAAAAATTTTAGCATTTCTAATATCCAATATCCGTAGTCTTCCCAATATGTAACGTCGAACAGTCCTTTTTTCCGGTTTAAATGATTCTACACAAGAAATAAAGAAGGAAAGAAAATAAGCCTTCAGAAAATAATCGAAACAAAAAACGGTGAAATTTTATCTGTATATTCTATTTAAAAAAAACTTAGTTAATCAAGAAAGCAAGAAGCTGTAATACTTGCATGCCATTCTAAATTATTAGGAAAATGAATTGATTATAAATGTAGAGAGTGAAATAATGTTTCGGGAAGAAGGGAGTCAAAAAAATAAAAAAAGAAGTGAGAAATACTGAAAATAAAAAAGTAATTCATAACAAGGGAATTGCATAAACTACACCAATTTCCATCGTCCCTTGGTTAAAAAAAAGCAAATAATGAGACAAAAGATCATTAACAGCGAAATTTCATCTTTTTTGTTACTGTAGAAAATCTCAGAGATCGCTTTCTCAATTCATCAAAATTATCATGATCTTGGAAGACCAGCACCAAAATTTTTACTACTAGCTACTATTACTACAGTCATATGTTGCTTTGATTGGGTCTATGGCCTGGTGATTAACACAATCTGATGACTTTGTCAATGTTTCTGAAAAGTATGTTGTCTGCAACCTGATTGGAACTTTATCATTTACATCTACACCACCAATAGTATTCCACTTCTAATTATCTTTTCTTTCGAAGACCAATGCCGGAATACTGTTTCAACTTTCCATTGATCTCACAATTGGATGATGGCTGAGCATTATTGACATGTTAATTAAACTATTTAATACAAAAACTTTGTGAATTCTGATGCATGAAACCAACAACACAACAGCACTTGTCTGATGAACGGTGAACTTGCTTGGAACATCCCAAGAATATCCAATAATAATATTTGGGATCCATTTCATTTCATCCTATACTTCCTTTATGTTGTTTTCACGAGAAAGAACTTTAATCAAAGCAAACAAGATAAAGATAGGAATTTGATGCATGGCTCATTCCAATTTAAAAATCTCCAATATCAACTCCAAGACAGATTCTAAAAAATCTTGTCGGTGATCTAACTCACATTGTTACTCGTAAATAATATGCGGTTGAGTTAAGATATGTGGAAAAACTATGTTGCATCTGCATACTAGGTTGGAATCATTGATGAATGATAAACAACTAAATATCATAATAGTTGTTGCTCCTCTTCTTATCTGTATCTGCATCGTTCCCGCATTACTTGGACCACAGGATATTATTGTTAACCATCATTTATTCTGTGATCAATCTGACATCTGTCAAACTTAATTTCGTCAAATAAGACTATCAAACTGGAGAGTACATTGTAACTGGACTCTTTTAAGTATGAACTAATCAAATTAGCAGGTGTGAATATTCTTTTGAGCAAGGTCTTTTGGGATGTATATCTTTAACTAGTTAGAGTTATTTTGTTTTCTTGGTAGCTTGATTGGCTAAAAATACAAAAAAAAAAAAAAAAAAGGAGCAAAAGTCAAAGAGATATTTTCGTAAGGGTGTGAAACATGCTTAATCTTGTTGCAACATGTTTTTTTCAAGAATTTAAAGGAAAAAATGGAACCCATCCTCACAAAGTTTGGTATACTCTTAATAAATTCGAGGAAAGTTACTCATCATGGAAAACGGGAGATTTTTAAGTGGACTACGCTTACAGTCTCACTTGTGGAACTTGTAATTTAAAAAATACCAAGTAAATAAAGTGATGCATGTTAATATAAAAAAATAATATAAAATAATATAAGGATATTTTTGTAGTTTTTTTTTTAAACCACAAAGTTCATAAGTAAAACCGTAGATTGGTTCATTTAAGAATTTTTCATGGAAAACTACCTACCCTTCGACTGCCACATAAGGATTTAATCAGCATAGAAGAACAAAAGACCATCGTCAAAGAAGAGGGAAGTTGAACAGATTTTGGCAGGCTCACAAAGCTATGGAGGAAAGAAGCATACGCCCTATGGATTATTGCAGCAGGAGATTAAATCCATCTTTCTTGTGATGCAGACTTCTCTTTTCATCATTAATTGACAAAAGCTTGTTAGCTGCACAACCCGTTGTGTGACAAGTGTATTTCAATAGTCCCTTAGCTTTGGGGCATCATTAGTCTCCATCAAGATTAAGGGTCTGTCTACATTTCCCATTTGAATTTGAACAAATAAAGTCTGCTGGATTCTAATGGAAAATAACAATGGAATTTTAGACGTATTGAACTAAAATGATAAATTCTGTTGGACCACCAAATTCAGCTATATCTCAAGAAAATATCTTACCCATTTTCACAAAAAAAAAAAAAAGGTTTCTTATTTCATCCAATTTGTTCTCAAAATCAGCTCTGTTAGCTTCTGCAAGACGCAAGACATATACGTCAATAAATTGTTATCATTTTCTGAGGTTAAATAGTTGGAGATGATAACATTATTATTAATGTTTAATAATTATTTGATTACTACAATACGTAAAGGGCACCTGGTAGTGGTGCCAGATGAAGACAGTTTCAACAGGTGGGATTATGTGTAAGAGTTGGTGCACTTGCATAACACTTATTAATGAGTAAAGGATAAAAATTAGAAGAATACAAGATATAGTTGTCCTGGCTAATCTCTAGCTGATGTTAAACAGACATAGGATTGAGTTCAAAAAGTTAAAGAATGCTTTGTTAAAATCAATTGGGTTTTTGCGCTTCAAATCATCTATCCTCAAAATTCCTCTAGTCCTTTTGTCCCGCTTCTGTACAGCTATTGTTTATATTAATTCTTGGTGTTTTTAAAAAAAATTATAGACTTTGGCAACTGAATAAGATCGGAGGAGAGGGGATAGATAAGTTTTTGGGACAGAGAATTTGAAGCTAGGTTTCATCTCATTGAAAGAGCAAAGGCACTTTAACTGTGACCCATTTTGTTAATGAAGAGCAAAAAATAAGCATTAAAAATGCCAATTAGAATACCAATTGTCTTCAAACCCTAACAAAATTGCTGGATAGTTGTTATGCTGAAATAATTTTTTGGTGCATGGTATTTATGTAGCATTAAATCTCCTAAAACACCTTGAATTTATATGAGTTTCATAGGGGGGTTTTGGCTAAACAAGGTGACTTGGTAAATCTTCAGTGTTCCTATGACAATCAGCCCCTTTCTTGAAGAACACAAATAGACAAACGATGAAAAATACTAGTGGATAAGCTAGAAAAACTTTTCAATTTCATCCCATTCTCGTGTGCCAAACGTGGAGTAGTGGATCACATGGGAATAAAGTTTTGCAGAGGAGTCTTAATCCCATTTACATATTTATTGATCAAAGAAGGCCTCCTTTGCAAATTGACAAAAAAAAAGAGAGAGTGTGATGTGGCTATTGAGGAATGAACATTTAATTGGCTTGGATCCACATCACACATATGAACAAAACCTTATCTGAACTGAATGAGGATTGTCTTTTAGTTGAAGGATCCTTAATTAATACTAGCAATTTCGAATTTAAAAATTTAGATGCCACCTTTCCTTTTCTTTCTTTTTTCTATTTTTTTTTCAATAATCATTTTCAACCAAGAGGAATTTTCCATGGCCATTTTGAAATACGCAAGATGTGAAAGTATCTTTCAATTGAACATGAGATTTGACTAGCACCGAGTTATGATTACAAATGCATATAGAATTATGAGCAAAAATTCTTTTTATGTTAATTAATGCAATTTCTACTATATATTGATGGTCTAAAATTTACTTCAATGATTGCTAACCCTAACAGGAATATTAAAGACCTGTTTCAACAAGAATTTGAAGAATATTTTGGAATTTAAACTTTTTTCTTTTAACCAGCTTGGCACGAAAAATAAGAATAGCAACGAGTACCTCAAAGACTCAATTCGCCAGGAAAAAAAAAATAAAGAAAAGTTGGTCGCCTTAAATTTTATCAAATGTGACTCTTTGAAATTTTCACTTTTAAAGACTCACAGACTGACTTATTTTGTGAGCAAAGACAAATAGAGCCAGTGAACAAAAAGCAGAAATTAACATTCCATTTGGATGTAGTGTTTTTTTTTTTTTCAAATAGTAATTTTAAAAGTTTTTAT
Organism: Mitragyna speciosa; assembly: GCA_024721245.1. Classification (NCBI taxonomy): domain Eukaryota; kingdom Viridiplantae; phylum Streptophyta; class Magnoliopsida; order Gentianales; family Rubiaceae; genus Mitragyna; species Mitragyna speciosa. Next base: position 22,034,177 of record CM045564.1, on the reverse strand, counting down.
CCATATTTTTCAATTATTTTTTACTTCACGTACATATCCTTCTTCTATAATAGTTTTAAAAAGTATCATAGTAATTTTAAAAAAAAAAAACGTTTTAAGAACATTTATGAAGCTTAAATTTACTCACAAAATAAAGGCTGTTTGAAACTTTCTTGTTGAGGACCAGTTGTACATGAAACAAAATTTGGAACTTGAACACAGCAACGGAAGTGACAACACTTTTTTTCCCCTCCCCTTTTGTTTTGTCAAAGTAGTTGGACAAGATATCACCGTAGACAAGACTCATGGTTCATGGTTACCCTTAACTGGAGTGACCAATATATGCAAGTAAAGGAAATGGCCCAGCAGCTTATGTCAGATATGATATTCATAATTCTAGATTCCTGAAGCTGGGGTCTGCAATTCTTGATTGTCATGATGTGGGGTTCTGATTAGTTGGGAACTTTATATTTGTCTTTTACTTTGAACCTCTCTATTAGGATGTAATTGAATCGAGATGCACACGAGTTTACTTTGAACCTCACTATTAAGGATGTAATTGAACCGAGCTGCTCATGAGAGCTCGTGACTAGCTCGGTCAATTACTCAGCTCGAACTCAAGTTGATCGAATTCGAGTAGCTCAATTAGGCTCATGAGTCAAGTTCAATTATTGATTTTTCAAACTCGAAGGCTTATCAAGTCTAATCGAGTATCTATTATTTAATAATTATATATATCTATTATATATTTACTATTTTAAGTATGAAAATTATAAAATTTACCATAATGTTCTCGAGTACTTGAGCTCGAGCAACAAGGTGGAAAAAAAAGTGCAAATAAGTTTCGAGTTTGAATGCTACTTCGAACTCGAGCTCAAGTTTTACAATTTTTAACTCGATCAAACTCGAGTCGAGCACTAATAGGCCATTGAGTCGAGCTCAAGCATGGTGCTACTCGAGTTCGACTCGGCTTAATAGCACTCTTTGTAATATTTCACGTTTGAACTGGCCCAATAACTTTTGAGTTTTAAATCACGAGCTCAAAATGTTTAAGCCAAGTTATTTAATAACCCAAACGCAGGACATTATATACTAATCACTTTTTCTTTCTCCCACCGATATGGGACTTGGGGCCTCACATTCATCCCCCTTTTTAGGCCTTTGCGTTATCGCAAAACCCAATTCATATCCGAACTGTCCATTTGGTTGTGTCGAATTCTAGAGGTGTCTCCCGCCCTTAAGTCGACATAGCACTTAACCCCGTACAGCACTTAGTTCCTTCACTTCCTTGCGTAGTCGCGGCCCAAATATCATAGGGCTAGTCTCACCTCGTGCAGAGATCACACGAGATTCGCTCTGATACTATTTGTAACATCTCGCGTCTGAACTAACCCAATAACTTTTGAGTTTTAAACCACAGACTCAAAATACTTAAGTTAAGTTATTTAATAAATCAAATGCAAGATATTATATACTAATAACTTTTTCTTTCTTTAACCGATGTGGGACTTGGGGCCTCACACCCCTACTCTCTATATTGCCTCCATAGGTTGATTTTGATTGCTTGAGATTCCATCCAAGCCTCTGTTCTTGATGTGTTCATCATTGTTTTCTTCTGTTTTTCTTTTTGCTACTTTCTTTTTAAAAATTTTTTTGGGTGGTGGAGGTCAGATAAACCGGAGAAATTGATGGTTGAGATGATAGCTTCACTACAAACACCAAGACAGGTGACATAAAGTTGGTTTTGTATTAACATGGGAATAGGTATGGACTGAAATGGCATAATTGGAGTGCAAAAAAATAGCAGAACATTGGAAGGCAGCAAACTAAGGGAACAATGATGAGAAGGGAATTCCATACCTAATCTTTCACAAAGTCTAAGCAAAAGGGCATTATAAGAAACTGTCACGCTCAGTTTAGCAATTGCATTTATTGTGACCAAATCCATCTGTCCTAATGTTAACATCAATTGCAATTGCAATTGCATTAATGCACTAGTAAAATTAATTGTTCGATTAGGCCAATTTATGGAATAACAACTAGTAAATGTCCCTATCAATTGGTTTAGATTGATCTAACGTTTTCCACGTACCAAATGCCTGTTCCTCTCTCTGTTTTTTGAGGACTGGTAGTAAAATGGACCTTTAACTTTCAATTCTTTTTATAAGTGAATTTTTGGGATTTGTTTTTGAAGGGAATTTTTGGGATTTGTTATGTGCTTTGGTAGTTGAGTCTAGTCTATAACATCAAAAATCATGAAAGACATAAAAATGAAAAACAATTTGGCCTGAAGGCAATTTAAAGACATTCTCTTCTCCACCCAAGGGAAGAAGGAAAAAGAAGGAGAAATTAGTCAGTTTGATTTTGTTTTTTAGAAACATATCTTTTAAAAGTTTCATACATGTTTTTTAATTAATTTTTTATTTTAAAAACACATTTATTAAAAAAAATCTTTAAAACTGTTATAGTAATATTTTCTAAAAAATACTTCAAAAAACAATCGTCCAGACAAAACTATGTAGTATATTTTCGTGAGTTGATCAAGATCCCAAGAGGTCATATTCTTTTTTTTTTTTTTTTTGAATAGGGAGAGGTCAGATTCTTGAACAGTCAAATAAAATCTCACAAACAACAGATGGAGACACATATAAAAATGGTCCATCAGTTGGTTTTAGGGGAACATGCCCAAGAAAATTTACCAAAAGCTAAAGCAACAAAGATAGAGACCATATAATGTTTAAAAAACAAAAAGAAAAGGGTTCATAAAGTAGTAAAAGAATTTAAAAATAGAGCTAATGTAAGAAGAAACGTAAAATAAAGCAAAAAATATCACCACATTAGAAAAAAATAAATCTATTTGAAGTGTGCAAGTTACTACAACTTTAGAATAAAATACTCTATTTGTCTTTTTACCAAAAACACATAAAAATACTCTAATTTTCTGAATAAAAAATTTGTACGCAAAAAAAAAAAAAAAATTGGTGCAAAGAAAATATGGGGAGAGAATCTAAGAAAAATGAGAGAGTTTATTCTTTTCAGTCTATTTATTCATTTTCCCTCTTATCTGACAAAAGGGGCAAAGAAAATTTTCAAAATTTTTCTTTTTGGGGGTTCTCTGTTTCTCTCTGGTAATTTTTCCGTTTACTTTCTGCACATACACATTATAGCAATAGTGTGTGTTTCTGTGTGTGCAGGCAAGTATTCTGAGTGTGTGTTTTGTCACCATCATTGGCTGCACGTGGAAGCCCAGAAGGTGAAAATTCTTCTGTGCAGATTGGAAAATTGATTATGTTATTTGTAACCAGTAAAATAAAACAATAATACTGTACACATATCAGATTATATTTGTACTGTTTTTATGCTTTATAAATTCATAAAAATGTAAACTTTATTGGTATATTTTATAGGCACATATAAATAGTGTTGATGCCTCTCTTCTTGTTCCACCTTCGTCGGTTTCTTCCTTCTCCACCGTCCGTCTCTCCCCTACTTTGTACGCCTCTCCTTTTTCTCTCTTTCTCCCTTAATTTAATTATTTTAGTTTAGTTTTGGCAGGAAAAAAAGGAAGTAAAATTCTAGTACTTATTTAGCAAAATATAGTATTTCAAGAATCTTTTTTTTTTGTTTTTTAATTTTATGATCTTTTGGGGTGGAGATTGTTAATGTGATGTAATGTGAATTGAGATGTTTTTTTGATCTGGGTTTTGGCTAAAATTGTTTGTTTTTGCATTTTTCTTAATTTGCATGTATGGGATTTTCTTGTTGGGGGGTTGATCCATTCTTGATCAACATTGTAGCTTTCACCAAGGTTTGGCAATTTAAACTCAACATGCAGTGCAATTTAGATGTTATTGCATTCTTTCTTGTGTTTGCCATTCAAGATTTATGAATTTGGACTATTGTTGTAATTATTAGTGATAATGAAAAAAAAAAAAAAAGTGGTGGTGTTTTGACTTTACTGTGCATGAGTGCAAGATTGTTTACTGAATTCATTTTTAGTTGTGATCAGGTAAAAGAAGCATGATTTTGTCTCGTTTTCTGAATATTGAGTGGGCAATTGTTATTGCATTTTTAGTTAAGACTGTTCTTGGCTCCTTCGTGGTTTTGTTTATGTATAGGAACTGCCTTGATGTTGCGTGTTTCATCAGGACTGATCTTGTTTCCTGTTGTTTTTGTTTATGCAGAGGAGCTGTGTTTCATAGTATTGTAGTCAGAAGCATGGCTCTTTCTGGGGCTAAAAAGGATGGAAGAGAACTAAAAATATATGAAAATATAGATGAACTAAGCACTGATTTGGCAGACTATATTGCAGAATTATCGGAGGCTTCTGTGAAAGAGCGTGGAGTGTTTGCCATTGCTTTATCTGGTGGCTCTCTCATTAGTCTGATGGGGTATAAAAATATAGTATCTTCCTGTTCAGATAATTTGTTATTCTTCTTTTCCTTTACATGGTTTAACTATTTTTGCAGTAAACTCTGTGAGGCTCCTTATAGTAAGACTGTTGATTGGGCCAAGTGGTATATATTTTGGGCTGATGAACGTGTGGTGGCGAAGAATCATGCTGATAGTAATTATAAGCTGGCAAAGGATGGATTTTTGTCGAAGGTAAGCTTCAAGGACTGTATGGAAATCTTAAATGGTTGTCCATTAAAGTAGGAAATTTTCAAGGCTTGTACAAGAATGTTATTCTCTGCTTCTGGTTGGTGCACACAAAGTCATGATCTCTTTTACACCACAAATTTGTGAGTTTGCTTATAGTTGGGAATAAATAAAGTGGATAAGATCACATAATGTCTTGTCTGCTTTAGTTGAAATTTTTATTATGGTGGTTAACCTTTGATGACAAGAATAGTCTTCTAACTTTTTAAGGAAAATTCAGTTTTGCTGACTGCTTATGTAGGCAACAGAGTGCTCCCTTGTCAGCCGCAGAATTTGCCTTTTATTACATTTTGCTGTGAAGGCTGCAAGTGGCTAAAATGAATGTTGTAAAATTGTCGATATCTCTCGTGTTTATCTTGATTATGTAAAGCCAGACAACAATCTGCAACACGTTTTTAAATGGTTATGGAAAGTTTTGACTCTGTGACGAGAGAAGAATTTGGTTACCTCCTTGTATTATATGAAGTATATGTATGAAAATTGGTATCTGACAGCTGTAAGTGGGAACATGTACATACTAAGCTTATCTAAATACCTTGGATATCAACCATCTTACTTCATACTTGATTTAGCAGTTATGCTCATAATCTCTATCCGTCCCAAATATTAATTTTTAGTTGTATCCATGCATATACGTGTGCCTATGTGCATTGGTGTAGTTCACTACAACAAGCAAAATTCTTTTTCTTTGATTCAATTTGAAAAGTGATCTTCATTGCTTTTCCTTTTTATATATTTTTACCCCAAACATGCCTTTTATAGTCATTGGAAGGTAAAAGGGAAACTTGATTAATTCTGTTACTTGCATCCAGGCCAATTTGTTATTAGACAATTTAATACTTGACTAGTTTTGGCGATGCTAATTTGACGCAGATAGAAGAGTGAAGAGAGAAGAACTGGGAAATGAAAGGACTCACTTATTTTATTTTAGAATTTATAGTTGACTAACACAGTGATGCGCATAATTGGAAGCTACAAAAGAACATCCACAAGCGAGAAGTGTCTGGTCCTTTAACTTCTCAGGTTAGGAGACCGGTAGTTTGTATTGATAAGTCCTCTTCCTAAACTCATGGCATGGGTTATGGAGTTTAAGAAGCTTTATGATTTTAGCAATTAAATTTCAAATGGTGTTCTATATTACTTGTCACTTGTAAAGATTGGTTTTCGCTGCTCTAGTTTGTGAACTTATACAATCATGAGATGTCTAGGCAGTCTTTAAAGAACAAGAAGACTGTTTATCAGAAGTAAAAAAGTATCAAGCCTGATTTTTTAAGTTGTCAAGTGCATTAAGCTTCAGCTTTTCGTGGTAAATATGGTCTGCAATTTTTATCCCCCTGCTTTCCTGAAAAGAAAAGATGGGTATATATGCCAGTGGAGATGAAAATGTAATTCTTTTTATCACTGCACATCCTTGCATAGAATGTGACATTAACTGTTTGGACATTTGTAATGTATCGTATATTGTACAGGTGGTATTTTTGTTATAGGATAACTCAAAGAGCTTTGAAAGTTTTATCTTGGTAAAGGTGAATATTCTTAAAGATTTCTCAATTATTACATTGCTAAAAGAGTTGTGATGACAAATATATCTCAAACCATGGCATGCGTATGAAAAGTTATAACAGTTACTGGGGCAAGGGTCTTTTCTGTGACCCCCATTGTTTGGATTGAAAATTCATATTGTTTTCTTCCAATGAAAATGATTTATTATTGTGAGGGAAACAATTTTTTTTAAATATTGATTGGCTTTTAGATGTTACTTTGGCCTCAGAAATTTCACATTTGTTCTTATATAAAAATGGAACAAAATAAGTAAACCTTTAAATATCCGACCGTTTCTTATAAATTGGCATGTTACAGGACATGCATGGAGAAAAACTGGAACATAACATGCATGGAGAAAAACTGGAACATTTTGGTTGCATGTTTCTATCATCTGCATCTACACATTTTAGCTTTATGCTGTACGTTCTCTGTGGTCTTTTGTTGCTATCTCAGAACTTGCTAAGTTGGATGTAAATTTATTAACAATTATCTACTTTCTCAATCTGAAATATGAAAGTGTATTGTTCTTCTCCTATTCATTTGTTCTTCAGTCCTGCATCATTTAACTATATATCTCGTTATTCAGGTTCCTGTGGTTCCAAGCCATGTCCATTCTATAAATGATACAGTATCAGCAGAAAAAGCTGCTGAAGACTATGAATTTGTCATCAGGCAGCTTGTGAGGACTCGAGTAATAAGTGTTTCTGATGTCAGTGACTGCCCAAAGTTTGACCTGATCCTTTTGGGAATGGGTCCTGATGGGCATGTTGCGTCGCTCTTTCCTGGTCACTCAGTGCTTGATGAAAAAGAAGACTGGGTGACTTTTATCACTGACTCCCCCAAGCCCCCACCTGAGAGGATCACCTTTACTTTGCCTGTGATCAACTCCGCCTCCAATGTGGCTGTGGTTGTCACTGGTGACGGCAAAGCAGATGCAGTACACCTGGTAATTGATGATGTCGGGCCTGACTGCCCGTCATTGCCTGCAAAGCTGGTCCAGCCAAACAAGGGGAATTTGGTGTGGTTTCTGGACAAGGCAGCAGCGGCAAAACATGACGGCACAAAATTTTCCGAGTAGGGCTTGGCAACTTCTTGCCCAAGCGTACGTCTGTATGTAGTGAAGGATATGGAACTTTGTTTCTTAGAGTTAAAAAGGAGCTCTTAGTCTATTAATCTCTTCCACATTTTCTGGTCTATATATAAGTTGGAAGGGGTTGTGAGTGTGATCATCCTTTTTGTTAGAAAAAGCAATAAAAAGTTGCGCCATGACACAAAAATGTTACCTTGTTTAGTAACGTTAACAGTAATTAAAGTAGAAAAGTTCAGCCAGGAGTGATTTGGTGTATCTGTATCCTTGAATGTTTGTATTAGTCTCTTCCTCCCAAGTCCAAACCTCGTGGCGAATCTTTTCCATGAAACTGAAAAGCATTGTGTTTTTTGGTTCAATAATGCTGCGGAGACCGCCTGAAATGAAAGATTTTTGTTGTACTTTGCTTGAGCCAATTCACGGTCTATAGTATTGGCGCCATTTCGTTCCCTTGCACCTCCCCCCACCTCCTCCCCCCGTGTCTTCTTCCCCCCTCCCTCCCTCCCTCTCTCTCTTGGGTGCCTTTTAGAAAAGAAAAAGAAAATGCAAAAGTGAAAGGTGAGATGCAGTTCCTTTTCTTGATATAATTTCCCTTTTCTTTAACTAACATATGTTTTGCCCAAAAAAAATAAAAAAATGAAGCATAAAAAAAAAAAAAAAATCTGTCTGCTGTGATCTTCACGTACTTTATTGAACATCTTTCAATGTTTCACGTCACCATAGATACCGGCAGCAATTGATTTTGGATGTGCTAGTCAACTCATTTTAATTACTCCTAAAGTTTAAAACTTGATCAAACAAGCAAGCTATTAATATCTGTGTAATTGGTTGAGTTGGTCAAGTAATTGCTGACCAATCCCTTCTTTAATTGGGTTGTTCAAGCAATTGTTCACAAACCCCTCATCAGCTCTACCATGTGAAAGTAACCTTGACTTCTCTTATACTGCCATTGCTATTAAACAACATGGTTTATAATAAAGCTAAAACCACAGATAATTGACATGAAGAGGAAAAGATGTAAAACTCAAGAAACTATTATTCACCCCATCCTTGAAATGGAATTAAAAAAAAAAAAAGAAAACTACTTAAAACAAAAGAACACCAGATAATCTAAGATCTTATGTACATTTGACAAATAAAGACATGACAGCTTGTTTACCAACCAAATATTTATTCTCTGAAAGTGAAAAAACAGGAAGATTCAGCTAATACATTTGAGACAGGGAACTACAGCTAGAGAATCTTGACCAAGTAAACTCGATCTTTCGATGCTGTGGGTTGTATGGCTCTCAAATGCTAGTACAAGCTACATGCACAGCTGTAGCAGTGACCAAAAGAATGATTTGAAACAGAAGGTAATGTTTACTTTACATGAATGGCAAAATTCAGCTTGTCAGAGATATGTGGAAGAAATAATCCTCAAAATTGGAGTATCAGTAGCATCAACTCGCACGCACCATTGTTCGATATTCCTTTTCTGTTATGGACCTTATCCCACTGGAATCAGGAATAACATCTTCTTCCATACCTTCTTTAGCGGGGAAACCACGTTGTCGCGCCTGTAGCCATTGGTCTATCACTCCACAGGTCATAGCATACTTGATAGTGCGTTCTAAATAACCTTTATCAGTTAAAAGATGTGGCTGTTCTGTCAACATTCTAATAATACCTGAACCAATATGCAGGAAGCAATTAGTTGTGAGCTTCGGTTCTTAGGAATAATCAATAATTGAAATTTCTTTTGGTTGTGAAAGGTAGCATACCAAGTATCTAGAGAGAATATCACATGCGAGTATAGTGGACAAGCAAGAGGGAGACAAATATATAGACCCAAAATTTTACATAGATTCGAAGATTACTTAAGAGTTAAAATACCATTTTCATTGAAAACAATAGAGTGGTAAACAAAAGAAATGCATAGTTTTATCACTTCTCATTTAATTATGTGCGTCATCACATTTAGGAGTTTAATAAATTTAAATCCAGATGACCATCAGCATGTAATGAAATCAAATGTTGGTGGCTCTAAATTGCATCAGTATAGTCCTATAGCCGCCACATGGTAGATCACATCATTCTAACAGGGTAACTACATGGCACATTACATTCTAAAATGGCATGTGGAAGATAACTGCATGGATTTACCTGCAACAATTCCATCTCCGGATGCAGACATGTCAGATGTATAAGGAGTAACGGGTGCATCCTCCATTCCAAGAACAGAACCGTTGTGCTCCTTAGTGTAGTAATGAATCTTTGAAGTCCCATTTGTCACGAACAAAACCTTAAGATTTTCATGCCAAAGAGGAGCAACCACTTCTGGTGCATAATGAGTAAACTTAGATCTGTCATTATTTTTGGTGTCAAATTCCCCAGAAGCCTTGATGCCACAAAGAAATTCAAGTTCTTGCTTGGTGATCTCAATAACATCTGCAAGCGCCCATGCTTGCTGTATGAATGTCTTGGTTTCTTCACCAGATTGCCATAGTGGTAATGGTAAGTTGACATCAAAAAAGACAACTCCTCCCAACTTCTTTGAGATTTTAACGGCTTGCAATGTAGTTGATCGCATGCCCCGGTCAAGCAGAGAAAAGGTGTTAAAGTAAAACATTTTTGCCTGCAGGGAAAGTAACTAAGACAATCATAAAAGAGATGAAGCAAAAGCACAAAGTGCACTAAAATTGTTTATGAACCCCCAAAAAAAAAAAAAACCTGCAAGATTGAATAACAATTCCAGCAGAAAATGTGAATTATAATTGAATCATGAACCTCTGAAGAATGATAATATCACCATTTACATCTCAGACACAGTGAAAATTTAGAGCTCATAGAATTCTTAGCCAATCATGCGGACATGCCAAAAAATAACTTGCCAAAAACCTTTCTAAATTGTGGCCCAGTATGAGAAGTTATATTCTCAGGTTTTTAATACATAACTTAAAATTATAATTTCTAAATCTAAACAAACCATATTCCTGAAACGAGCATCATAGAAGTCCATAAAAGGCTCAAAAGAGAGAAAAAGAATAGAGATGCTTCAATTTTATTTTGCTAGACTTCGTGTAACTTTCTGTATCCTCAGAGTTCAGCTACATTTTTTTCCTCCTTAGGCAAAAGTAACGAAGATTTGCAATCAGTTGATCATTTGTTACAAGTAAGAATTTCACTAGGAAGTAAACAAAAACCTGTACCTTTTCTATCTCCAAAGCAGAACTGGAATATCCTTCTTAAGTAGGAAAATTTGAACAAGAAAAAAATCAAAACTAGAATTGCTTACCTCTTTCAAGACGTCAAGATTAATATCAGACTTCAATAAGGCATCCTCCGCACATGATTTGACACTAGACATCCTCAAACCACCCCTCTTACCTATTTTCATCTGTGATACAGCCGTAACTCTTTTGCTATCAATCCGAATTGATCTGGTCTGAACTTTGTTGATGTTCAGAAAATATAGCAAAGACTGACCATAGTGATCATCTCCAAGTTTTCCCATGAAGGCAACTCTACCTCCCAAGCATGCGAGTGCTACAGCAACATTACTTGAACACCCACCTGGAGACCTAACAAATTTCTCAGGCACACATATTGCGTCCTTTTTGCTTTCATGCATTTCATGGTCTATAAGTCTATTAGCTCGCCTTCCTGCAGGAATAAATGCATGTTGTGCTGCACCGAAGCAACAAACTAGAGGTGGCCAGTCATAAGTGAAGCTGATGTCCTCTCCCTCATCTATTTCAATCTCCATTTCCTGCTCACCATCTGTATCTGCAAAAAATGTGTCCCCTTCCGGATCACTAAATTCTGAGGCACTATCTTGATCCACAGTATTATCAGCCTGCTTCTTGGTCCTCCTCCGTCTTGTCACCTTCTTATTTGCTGCTTTTTCCTCCACGCTATCAGAAACCAATGTATCTGCAGAGCACAAAATCACAAATTTGCATATTAATTCTCAAAAGATTAAATTGCTTGTTGCCAAAAAGTTGCAAATAACAAAATAAGATTGATAGATTCACTGTAAATATTTGCACCTTTCTTCCTAGTTCGACTGCGGGTTTTCCTGGTATTCTCATTTGATTCTGAAGCAGTCATATTTTCCTCATCTGTAAGATTTCCATCCGCTACAGATACAGAACCATTTTCTGGATTTTCTGTTGTCTCCTTCTTTCTAGTCCTAGCAGTAACCCGTTTAGGTTTTGCTCTAGTCTTTTTCTCCTCAACACCCCCCTCTCCTGATGCCTCCTGGGCTAATGCCTCTTTAACCTTTCTCTTCGAGACAGCAGCAAGATATGGTGAACTTCCAATATGGTGAACTTCCAAAAACTTCGCACTAGTATTTGAGAAAAATGTCCAGCTTGACTGCCACCTGCATATTATGCAGAAAAGGTGGCACCAGATATGCTCAATTTCAAGATTATGAAAGCTAACTTAAATACAGAAACAACATTTACAGAAAGCAGAATTATGGGTTCCTTTATAGACTTAATTTCTGTAAATCACCTCCAGAAGATAAATCTCCATTTCACTCATTCATAAGGACCCAAAAAAAAAAAAAAAGACAAAAAACATTGCAAACAAGAGAATTGGGATTGTGGATTTTTATTAATGACCAATTTTCATGTTCCCCATGTAGCACCAAACAGAAGATTAAAGCCAAGAAACAACAAAAAAAAAGAGTACCTAGGAAGTGAAGAGAACTGTGTGAAAGATAAATGAGCCATAAGGAGAAGAGCTTTAAGACACTTTTTCTTCTGCAAAACAACCAGCCGAGGTTTAAGGTCACACTGAACTCTGAGAAAACAGGATGAGGGCTTTGCCCATTTGGGCTTTTGAGAATAGCTTTGTCACTCTTGTATTTTAAAACAATTCTTTTTTGACAAATGAGGGAAAGGAGATAGGAACTCACCACTCAATTCCAATTATTAGGAAGAATTTAATCTTACAAACTCACTTTAAAAGTTATGGTAATTTTTAGAAGGGCTTAGGAGCTTATACCTATAGTCCTAACAACTAGATCTCTCAATGTGAAATTTATTCTTTTTTTACAATTAAAGAAAAGAGAAAAGATAACTCACTTACTCAACTCCAATTGCAAGGTAGAACTTAATAAATATATAAAAAAAAGGTTCATACTCATACCATATAAAACCCAACACATTTAACCAAATTAACATTAGAGGTCAAATATACTTAGCTTACCTATTTACACAAAAATAAAAACCAAATATATTTAAATTAACTATTATACTTGCTGATTTAAAAAAAAAAAAACTATTATACTTGCTTATTTTATTATATTTATCAAATTGAATACTTAAATAAAAATAAAATAAAAGTCAACTATATTTAATACTGTTCCAACTTGCCAATTTTAGTGTACCGTTCTATAAGCATTTATCTCTAAGTACTGAATCTGTATCCTGTCAATGACAAAAAAATTTCTTCAAGCTCTCTCAAGATTGTCAAAAAGAGTGAGTTAGGTTTCTGCTTTTTTTTTTGTCCAAAATAAACAGCCCCCCTACTCCTTTCTTCCCCTCTATATGCTGTTTGATATATTGCTGAGAGTTGGTATGCACAAGTTCATTGTTGCTTGGCAGGCCACAACTCATTGTTAGTCTAAAGTTTCAATCTTTTTAATTGTTTTGTTTCTTCTGTTATTTCATCTTATTGAAATTATTTTCATAGGTTCTAATCTGATTAATTCTGGCATATTCAAACAGTTTTGGACTGGGTTTTCAATCAAGTATTAAGCTTTAGCGGAACGGGTAACTGAAAAAGCCTCTGTTGAGATGAATTTATTGAAGAGCTTAGCGCCCATCAAATTTGGCTACAGAGGTCATGCTACCTGCAGAGGTAATTCTTTTTCTTTTCTTCTCTCTTTTTTTTTTTTTTTTGCAGTTATATCAATGACAAAGCACTTGAGTGGTTGAAGTTCATATTTGATTGTCCTTGTGTGGACATATTTCCATTAGATTGGTTCCGGGATTTAACGATTTGTTTTTCTGGGATTTATCAAATGCAATTTGCCCCTTGTTTTGTCCTAAGTTTGTGAAAATATTAAAAGTGGACTATGTAATTTAAAGGGGCACAAGCTTTTGAATTGACATTTTTTTTTTTTTTTTTGGTTGGGGGTTTCCTTTAATTAGAAATGAGGTTATGGATGATGTACTAACATTAAGAATCCTTATTATAGCAGCATGCGTTTCTTTTGTACATTCATCTGCTGATGCATCAGTGGAAGTTAATTCCCAAGAACAGGAAGTTGTGATTGCTTTGGGAAGCAATGTGGGTGATAGGCTACAAAATTTCGATGAAGCTTTACAGGCAATGAAGAAATCAGGAATACGGATAACAAGGCATGGTTGTTTGTATGAGACTGATCCTGCTTATGTGACTGAACAACCTCGATTTCTTAACTCTGCTGTGAGAGGCATAACGAAACTTGGGCCTCATGAGTTGCTGGGAGTGCTTAAGAAAATTGAGAAGGATATGGGTCGTACAGGTGGGATTAGGTATGGTCCTAGGCCAATTGATTTGGATATATTGTTCTATGGAAGGTTCAAGATAAATTCTGAGATTCTTACAGTTCCACATGAAAGAATTTGGGAACGGCCATTTGTTATGGCACCTTTGATGGATTTATTGGGCACAGATATCGATAGTGATACGGTTACATACTGGCATTCTTTTGCAAAGCATCCTGCTGGGCTTTTTGAGTCATGGAAGAATCTTGGTGGTGAATTTGTTGTTGGGAAAGATGGGATGAAAAGGGTTTTGCCAATTGGAAATCGGTTGTGGGACTGGTCAGAGAGGACTGCTGTTATGGGTATTCTTAATTTGACTCCAGATAGTTTTAGTGATGGAGGAAAGTATCCATCTCTTGAGGCTGCAGTTTCTCAGGTCCGTTTGATGCTCTCAGAGGGAGCAGATATAATTGATTTTGGTGCACAATCTACTCGTCCAATGGCTTCTAGGATTTCGCCTGAGGAAGAATTGGATAGGTTGCTCCCTGTGCTAGAAGCTGTTACACAAATGCCGGAGGTGGAAGGAAAGCTATTGTCTGTGGATACGTTTTATTCCCAGGTTGCTTTAGAAGCAGTGGAAAAGGGGGCGCACTTGGTGAATGATGTATCTGGTGGACAGTTGGACCCTGGCATGCATAATGTTGTTGCTGCACTGAAAGTTCCCTATGTTGCAATGCACATGAGAGGTGATCCATCTACAATGCAGAATAGTGAAAATTTGCAATACAGTGACGTCTGTAAAGAAGTTGCATCTGAGCTATACACTCGAGTTAGGGATGCTGAGTTAGCAGGTATTCCTGCTTGGAGAATTATTATTGACCCTGGAATCGGTTTCTCGAAGAGGACTGAACATAATCTGGACATTCTCATGGGTTTGCACACCATTCGAGCTGAGATTGCGAGGATGAGCCTGGCTGTATCACATGTTCCTATGCTAATTGGACCATCCAGAAAGAGATTCTTGGGCGACATATGTGCTCGCTCTACTGCAATGGAGAGAGATCCAGCAACTGTTGCCTCTGTGACAACTGGAATTTTAGGTGGTGCTAATGTTGTGAGAGTTCACAATGTAAAAGATAATTTAGATGCAGCGAAGCTCTGTGATGCAATTCTGCAGAGGAAAAGGTAGTTTTCTTAGTTTGAGAAATTCAGAATCCAACGACTCTTTCGTCGCTTGCCCTCAAGGAAGTCTTCTTAATTCTTCCTCTTGCCACCAAAAGTTTAGTTGTAAAGAGCTTCCATGGGTAAACTTTATTTTGGTCAGATTCAGGCAGACTTATTATTTCATCAATCAGTTGGGTGCAGATGAAAATTTTGTGAGGGTGTCACCATATTTTCTTCTTTGTTTAAGTTGATCATAGGTATCAAATTTTGTGTCCTTAAACAACATGAAGTGATACATTTATTTATCCATCTTTTACCTCTGTACAGTAACTATTTTCTTTTTCTTTATCCTTCATCTAATTAGTTTTCTGGATAATTTTTGAGCAAGATCAAGTTTTTATGCAAAGAATTTTTGTAATGAAGATGGCCTAGTCATCATAAAATAGAACTGTACTTGGGTTCACCGTTGGTGCGACTTGGTATGGCAAAATTCCTAACAAAGGCAGACATTCACCATAAACTCTGAGTATGAATGGTATGGACTTAGCGAATTGTTTATTGTGCTCAACACGTCAGTATAAGATGAAAGGGATACCACCTTGCGTCAATCTAGCGTATAATGAACATAGGGTCAGTTTTCAATAGTTTTTTTTTTTTAAAATTGATTTTAACTTTTGATTGTTGAAAAATCTATTTTGTGATGTTTTTAAAAATTTTAAGCTAAAATCAGAAACAATTAATTTTTAACTTTTTTCAAAATCAATTTTTATAAAAAATTAGAAATTATTGAATTAATTGACAGTAAGTTGAACTACAAAGATCTATGTTAGATGAGGATGCATCATGCAGGACGAAAGTAAAATGGCCCTCTGAGAACCTCACAAATATGTGCTGAAATCAGTATTCATTCTCAAGTTTCCCAAACAAATAAACAGCAACTAAAAAACATCAAGTTGTGAGATGCAACAATCCTCATCAAACCCTGGCTTTAACACTCTTCTCAAGAAATAAACGGCTTAAGCTGCAGCAGTATTTATGTTCTTCCTAAAAACCAACTGTTCTGCATCAAAGCCTCTTCTTCAGCCTTTCGCATGGGATCAGTCACGGCATCTGTTTCTTCTTCCTTTTCACCTTCTCGCTCATCAACCATCTTTTTTCCTGTGTAATTCTTCTGCAGCCTGCATTGCAGCTCGATGCTCTGCTTGAAGCCTCTGCATTTCCTCTTCCTGCTGTTGCCTCTCGAACCATGTGTCAGCATCCGCCCAAACTGAAGATAAGAAGGGTAAAATAGATGTAAGGTCCCAGACACCAATATTAATCTCCTTCGATACACTATTCTCGCAAAAATATGATAAGTTGAAAAATCCAAACACGCACCAACTTGCACAAACTACTGACTACATAATCAAACACAAATCGCACTTACAGATCTACTCTTAACACAATTCCAAAAGAGTTTCTTTAAGATAACATGAATTTTTAGACAGCCAAAAACAGCTGAATTTATCAAAACTAAATCAGATTACTCCATTATATTATGATCTATGAAGCTTATACCTTCAACTAAAACTAAACATAGTAAAACCAGGAAAGAAGCCCTCCTCGATAGTTAACATGAAACTCTTGCTCATTTTTACCTCCTTAAATATTTGCCAAACATGGCTATTTATTATCACCAAGAAACACAACCGAAACACCCATTTCCTAACTAAGACACAAAATTCTAAACATCAATCTTAAACCCTTACTTTTTTTTTTTTTTAAGCATTTCTTCACAAAGGAAGGGATGGCGAACAGACCCTTGTCCTAAGACAAAAAAATAAAGAACCTTAACCGCTCGACGCCATTCAATTCTCAACTCCACATCTTAAACTCCAGCATAAAAAATAAACAAACAGGGATTTAAAATTGACTACATTTTTCGCCTTAACAAAAGATTATACTAATGGATCTACTCGTTGCACTTATGTAACTGTGGCTTAAACTGTACATGAAATTTTTCATGACTCGAGTGGATTAACCAAGCTATTCCCTTATTTTGCCATTTATTTATCAAAAAAAAAAACACTTGAATTTGCTCAACTAAATTAGTCATTCAAGTATTGGTAAAAGATTTTAGATTAGGAAGATGTCAATCGCACTACAACGTGCTAATGTTAATTTGTTAACAGTGAACTTGTACATCATGACATCTTCTTGGTTAATAGATGAAGTAGTAGATGTCATTAAGCCATCTAAGCATTTCGAAAGAAGTTACAGACAGCCCTTTGATTCCTCATATAATGTTAATACTATTTCTTGATATTCGTCCTACCAAGTGACGAAAATTTTTACTGAAGGAGAATTAATTGAATACCAAATTGTCATTAATGGCTTTACGAGCTCTACATTTCATCCAGAGGCACAAAAACAAGATGAAAGTAACACCTCAACTGAATCAAATTGCAAGCTCGTTTAAATCAAAGATCCTTCACGAATCTTAATGCCTCATGACAAAACAATTACTGTTGTCATCAGTTTAGTTTAGACGCTTAACAGAACTTATAACGAAAAAATTTGGAATAAAATTGTTTGATCTTGCACCTCTTCTCACTCGCCACCCATCCAAAAGGAGAAAAATATTTGCATCACTTCTTTCTCAGGTATAGAAAGCCAACAACCACAGATATGCCAACAACACCCACCGGAACAGCCCAGTATTGCTTAGTCAACTCCACAATCTTAATTGAAATGTCAGCAGCTTTCTTTTTTGAAACAATTTCAAGTTTGGGGATTGCTTGAGAAGATTCGTCAAGTTCCCCAATGTAGAATTTCTCCATGAGGTCCCTCGCACTTTTGCTATGCCCAGCATCCTCAAACTCGTCAGTGGCATCTTTTCCTTCAAAAAAAAACAAAATCTCATCGTGTCATAGTTAGTTAGACAAATGCGATACTGCACACATCCAATTTATTGTTTGTAAACACATCCATTTTAAAAGCACTACTGAATGAAGCGAAAAATTGCAGAATTTTTGGTGCTCATACCAGTTACCGAAAGTAAAACATCATCTCCGCCAGGATGCTCATCTAAGTAGGATGACACATCATATATCTGGTAATGCAAAACATAAAGTGTTAAAGGATATCAAATCATAAATATAGATGAAAATCCTCAAAAGAAAATATGTAAAGTATAATACTAGCAGACAACAAGGGAGTAAAAACACAACTATAAAGCAAAAAGGATAATCCCAAAGGTCCAGCCCAACGCTGCCTGGAATTGCCACAAAGAAGAAAAAGGATGAGCTACTTCATTTTATCACCATATAGGAAAGTTGTAGATAACACAACTGGTAAGACCAACAGGAAGCAACTGAATCGACTAACTGTAGACCCACATAAGATCTACTCCTGACACTAGCGTTACAGTTAGCTTCACTAGCCTTTTGTCTCTTTTACGTGATCCTAACTTCGGATAGCATACAGACAGAAAAGACCACTTAAAGTTTTCTATCCTTTGTTTTAAGATGTATTACCACTGACTGAGAACGCCTGCAAGCCTTGCTTTTACCTATTAAATGCACAGGGCCTCCATGTACCAATACAAACGGGACATGAAAATTTCAAACCGTAATGAATGTTTACTAAAAAAACAATCTCGATTTAGTCACCAATTAGAATCAAATGTACTGTGCTCCCAAACAGAGGCCTCACAGTGCCAGCAACACATTTTGACTAATCCTTCAAGCTGAAGGATAGGTAAAATTCTTTTAAGAGCCCCAAAAACTCCAAGTGAAACTGCCACTAGTTATTTTCTGTTACAAAGTTTAGCAGGATGGAAAGCCAAACTGAAGAATTCCTACAAAGAGATAGAAACTCAGAAACGTGCCTCAAGAAAGCAACTCTCTCAAATTCATCCAAAAATTTGACCTACTAAAGAATCAAGCAACTGACCTTCTGAATGCTTATGCAGAGTGATCAAGGACGTACAGAAGTACGCAAATGAAAAGAAATCTACTTCAACAAATCATTAACATTCAGAGGTCCCCAGCCATTTAAGCATTGCAGCATCCAAGTCACATCCTTAGATATGGATGTAATAGCATATGTATAGAGACACAGACTTCAAGACATAACCTCATTGATTTGTGAAGTCTAACTCATTTTCATTGGCCCATTAAGTACCTTATACAACTGTGGCACATTCATGTTCCAAAAGGATTTACGCTAATATCTAACTCTTGTTCTCAGATTCGTCTGCAGTGAGAAAAAGGTTAAGTTAAGGGTACAACTTCAACACGTTAAGCCAAAATAAGCGTTATACATTTAAGATGCCTTCACTAATTATATGTGGGAAGACGGAAAAGCTACCATATATCTGACAGCAATCATCTATGCTTATATATACTTGTTCAATCAAAAAGATAATTATGTGGGGTGAAAGAATCTTTCAAGTCCATCTCCGTACAAAAATTACCTCCTTTGGTTCTTACTACTTGTCTTAACAAACTCTTCTTAACAAACTCTTCGTAACCATTTTGATGCCCTAGCCACTTGACGTATCATGTATCTCATTATGACCATGTTCTATTCTGCTTTATGTTGGCAGCCTTCTTTCAAAGATCCTTGAAAACAACAATAAGAACTATAAACTTCTACCAAAACCAACATTCAATCACAAATTTTCCTGATGGATCACTTCAAATCCACTCATATATTAACTTAGTAATAGAACTTTAGCCATCAGCATCACATGATATTCCTTCAATTGCCATACACGAAACGCCTATAATAGAAACCCCATACAATTCACAAATTAACAATGATGCCAAAACAATGAATTAGCCATCCAACCACGAATTCGGCATTAAGCTCAACCAGTTAGCACAAAGTTTCAAACTTTATAGCATAGTATACTGCTGATACCTAAATTAGTACATGAAAGACTGCACACAAGCTAAACACACCATAAATTATCTCAAAATTTATAAGTAAAATCAACTAGCAAATCCCACAAAATAAACTCCTTAAATTTCAACAGATTAGAGTAACACTGCAAAATCAAAATCCTATAACTAAAAACAATAACCCACACATCAAAAAAACCCTGAAGCAACCCATTAAATTTCTACTGAAATTCAAAAAAAAAAAAATCATTAAGATAGAAAGGAAGACAAAACTACGAAAAAGGGTCTTGAGTTTTTGACCTTTCCATCAATCACAACCCAGCAGTCCCCGCTGGTGTTATGCTGAGCAGCTTCTTGCATCGTATATAGCTTTGATAATTTTGCCATCTTTTCTTGCTGTCAATATTCTTACCTTCCTCCAAAAATCAAAGCTTTTTTACGATTATTTATAAATTTTAGTCACTATCTTCAATCTTCCTTGAGTTCTCTCAAGAGGGATGGCCTGAACTATTGTGGCTGCTGACTGAATTTTGGGACAACAAAACTCCCTCTTTCGTGGGGAAGGGGTCGTCAAAGCGCTTCCCTTTTATCGTCGATTTCAACGCAAATTGTGACTAGAGCTGTTAAAAAAACCCGAAAAATCGAAAAATCGGAAAAATCAATCCGTCTCTAACCGTAGAAAAGGGTAACTGAACCAGTTTTTGGTGGCGGGGCGGTTTGCGGGGCGGGTTATATTTTAATCGGGGCGGTTCGTGGTTCTTATTTTTGCGAACCGGCGGGTAACTGAACCGAACCGAAATGGGAGTAGTTATGTAATTTCACATGTCAGTTATGTAATTTCATATATTAGTTTGGGTGTTCATTTGGCTATTTGTTGAATATTTATGTTTTTACATTGATTGAAATGAGAAGATGAAGTTTGAAAGACTAAGTGAATATTTTCTTGTTTATATAGTTTTTGGTTATTTGTTGAATATTTATGTTTTTATGTTGATTAAAATGAAAAGATGAAATTTGAAAGACTAAGTGATTGTTTTCTTATTTATTTAATTTTTGTTTTTTTGAAGATTAAGGTTTTGGATGTAATTTAACTTTAAGATATTAATGTTTGTATTATTAGTGATTTATAATATTTTGTAATTTTTCTTGTTTAATTTTTTAAAAATATAGGTAAATTATTATGGACCGGGTCGGGTACCCGCCCTATCCGAATCGGTTTTGCGGGTAACCGGAAGGCCGGGTACCCGCTACATGTGGATCGGTTTGCGATTCGAATTTTTGCCGAATCGCAAAGACCGGTTCGGTTCACATTTTTTGTCCATGGACCGGATACCCGGTCCATGAACACCCCTAATTGTGACTAGTTAAAAGCGCTGCGCTGCGAGCGCTTCTTTTAAAATGCTAAAAGAAGTTTTCACTGAAATATATTAGGGACTACTATTCTCTCTATGAAAAATATAAACTTTAGCCACATCCAAGCTTGATTCATGTGCACTCATATGATACAATTATATTCAAAGGTGTTTAGAGTTCGGAATTTGTATTAGGACTCAATTTTTTGTGATGTTTTTAGGACTTTTATATATGTTTATATATGTCTAGTCTAAAAAATGTTGGATATAATTATATGTTACACAAGTATTAAAAATGCTGGACTAAAATATAGAGAATGGATATATTCTTAAAATTTAATTTTTGAAAATCACTATTTGAAAATAATCATTTCCCAACCTTTTTTAAGTTTGGCTTTTGATTATAAACGAGATTAACTAGGCAATAATGGAACCAAATCCTCGCGTAGTTGATTTGATACTAGTTGTGGTTAATGAAAGAGAAGCAATTTCTTGATTCAATTCTTTTCAAAAAAAATGTTTGAATGATTCTTCCAACATTTTTAATTTGTCAACTGCTAATGTTGGAAGCATTGGCAGCAATTTTACTCATTTCTTTGTGATGTACGAAAAACCACATATGTTGTTTCTTTAGACTCTTCTTCAAGCTAACCTTATTTTCCTAAACAATTTACACTTGAAATTAATTTTATCCAGTGCTTCTTGGACAATCCATTTTTTATTTTATCAAGAACATTGCTCTAACGTAATTAGTCGTTTTGAAAGTGGGTGAGTGTGACTCTCTCCCTAAAAAAGAAAGTTTTTAATCCAGATATTCAGTTACCAAAATATGGTTGATGTTTATTTACAGGAAAAAGGGGGGAAACTTTATGAACAGCAATATTAGCCTTGAATTAATCCGGTTAAGATTTCTTTCCATATATTAGCTACATTTATACTCCAAATATAAAAGGCCAAAAAAGACAATTTTGAAATAATTGCCTAGTTTGGTTCAGTGATAACTTATGCATAAATTTTTTGCCTTTTCTGCCAAGCGGTGCATGGATTTTGCCCATATGGCTTCTCTATCATACGACATGTAACACTAGTCCTGAACCTGTGTATGAATAGCTGGCTATGCTCCCTTTCAATTGTGTGCATCAGAAATTTTCTGCCATTGAAGGAATATCAGTGGAGAGCTTGATGCTTCTTTCTTGGCTGGCTTTAGGGGTTCTTTGCATCTTCTTCTTTTTGTTGAATTGGAATGTCATAAGATATTGGAGAAAAGGGTTGCCTCCTGGCACCTTGGGGTGGCCGGTTTTTGGTGAAACTCTTAAATTCTTAGAGCAAGGACCGGAGTTCATGAAGAGACAAAGAGCAAGGTCAGATCTCGAGCCTCGTTTTGCTATTTCATTCATAAATTTTTTTAGTTTCATTATTTATAAACCATCATTATCTCCACTAGCAGACTTGCATTAATTCTGATTAAGTTCAGGGAATGAAGATGTAACCTGAAAGTGATGGTTTTGTAGTTTCACTTCTTTTGTGTCTCCTGTCTCTTGGTTAATTGGACGGAAGACTAGGGTTATAATTCACCATTGCATGGTGCACTGTTAGCAAGCAGGCAGCCAGAAACTTGCCCAAGTTCTTAATAGCCATAAAAAATAATCATTCCTATCAAATTTCTAAAATTGCATTTGTATCATATAGGAAATTTGTGTGGCTTTCCGAGAAATTAAGAACCTTTCTGTGCTTAATTATTTCTGATGCATCTCGTCTAATCTCCTAGTTAGGAAAATGATCGAATGAGTACTATAGAGTATGGTTTGGTACAGTTTATATGTTAGTACAATATCTTACAAAATGTGACAAAATGATGCATCATCAGGGTGATGTATATAAGTCTATAAAGTTTTACAGATTCAATATTTTGTCACCGTAGGTATGGGAATGTTTTCAAATCACATATATTAGGATGCCCTACCATTATCTGCATGGATCCAGAGCTCAACAGGTATATTCTTTTGAATGAAGCAAAAGGGCTTGTGCCAGGGTATCCACAATCCATATTGGATATATTAGGGAGGCACAATATTGCTGCTGTGAGTGGATGCACCCACAAGCAAATTAGAGGGTCAGCCATGCTTCTTATAGGCCCTTCAACAGTGAAAGAACAGCTACTACCTAAGATTGACAAATACATGAGACTATTCCTCCAAAACTGGGATGGCAAAATCATTGATATTCAAGAAAAATCCCAAGCGGTATGTATTTTAAGCACGTTTACCACCAATAAGAATCATTTGCTACTTGAAAATCCAGATTGGTCTTGTTGTGTTGAAACTTTCCCTTAGTCATCGCCTATTGCATTCTCATACCTTTTTGGCAGATGGCATTCTTCATGTCGTTTAAACAGATTCTCGAGGATGAATCAAGTTTGGTATACAAATCTTTCAAGGCAGAATTTGATAAGTTGGTTTCAGGAACAATTTCTCTGCCTATCTACCTTCCAGGCACAAATTACTATAATGGATATAAGGTATAGCCCTGACGATATCTTGTTTCTGTTAATATGATTGATGTTTTAAAAGAACATTGTGGTCAATGTAAAATTGATGTGCTTTACAGGCAAGGAAAAATATTATTAAACTTTTAGCAGAAGTACTGAAGAATAGAAGAGCTTCCTCCACAATTCATTGCGATGACATGTTAAATTGTCTATTAGCAAAGGACTCGAGTTACAGGCTCAATGATGATGAGATATACGATCAAATAATTATGATTCTAAATTCTGGATATGAAACTGTCTCAACCACATCGATGATGGCTGTCAAATATCTTCATGATCATCCTAAGGCGTTGGAGGAAATCAGGGTGAATAACCATTTTCTTTCTTTTTTGGGAATGAATCGATTATTAGTCACAAGCGCAACATGATATTGATTTATTCTAGGAAGAGCATTTGATGATTCGTCAGAACAAGTCACATGAACAGCCAATTGACTGGAATGACTATAAAACGATGAGGTTTACTGGTGCGGTAAGTTAATCCCTCCGAAAGATACACGATCAAGTATTTTTTGCCTCAAAGGTTTATTAAAATTGTTCTATTTGTGGTCTTGTAGGTCATCTTTGAGACCATGAGATTGGCAACCATTGTCAATGGTCTTTTGAGGAAGGCAACCAAAGACATGGAGTTGAATGGTAAGGCATAGATTAAAAAAAAAAAAAAGAATAAGAGCATCGCACAATAACATTAGTTTGAATGCATATTCAAAGCCATGGTAGCAGAAATTACAAATGATATGATGCTAGTTTCTCCTCCTTTTCTTATTTTATTTACGTAGGTTTTTTCATCCCGAAAGAATGGAAAATTTATGCCTATACAAGAGAAATCAACTATGATCCCTACCTTTATCCCGAGCCATTCAAATTTAATCCATGGAGATGGCTGCAGGTTAGGCACTCAAATTTGTTATTTACTATGTATGCGAAGCTACGTTATGCCATTATGAATTTATGACAATATATATATATATATATATATATATATATATATATATGTTGGCCCGATTCAGGACAAGAGCTTGGAATCCCACAGTTATTTCTTCTTATTCGGGGGTGGAAGTAGACTTTGCCCCGGAAAAGAACTGGGAATAGTCACAATCTCAATGTTCCTTCACTACTTTGTTACAAGATATAGGTGAGATCATCCATGCTTGTTTAGTATTTTAGTGTCCAGTTTCTTAATGACTTTTTTTATACAACAATTGTTGCCTTTTAATTGGGTTAACATTTTCTTGATTTTTTTAATATATAATTTGACAGGTGGGAAGAAATTGAAGAAGAAAGAATTCGACAATTCCCGAGAGTCGCAGCACTACGTGGGCTGCATATAAGGGTTATGGAGTACAAATAGTACCTCCTTGTTTACATTTATATAGAAATCAAGACCTAAATAGAATGTTCGTAGCTCGTGGCTTTATTTTCTCTTTCCGTTTTGGATAATAAATCCACAACTTTATATGAATCTCCAACTGAAAGTAAACAGCATAGGATGAAATAGAACAGATTTGAATTTAGGCAAAAGAGAATCCCCTCAATGTAGCTTTCTCTTTCCTTTTTTTTTTTTTTTTTTTTTTTTTGAACGTTGTTGATACGTTCAACAGTTAAATGATCATTATATAATATTTTTCTCATCCAAAAAACTAAAAGAGAAACCATCAAGATAATCAATACATTGCATAATTAGAAGTAATTAACTCATCTAACTAATTCCAAAGATATCATACTACCAAGATATACATAGAAAATTTGCCAGCAAATCAAACGCATAGCCAATTAAGAAGGTAACTGCTGATGGATCTCCCTCCCGACCCTCCTCCGCCACCGGACCTTTCTGTGAATAATCCTTCTTTACTTTTCTCTAAGCCTAATCCGATTCCAGACGAAAATTCTTCTTCCTACAAAGAAAAACTTATGAACTCAACGCGGCATATATATTATCCTGACTGGTTTGACCGGCATCAGACCATAGTGGCAGATGAAGTTGAAGGTTCCAGTTTCTCATGGATCATTATTTAGCAGTGCAGAGATGGAAACCAAATTCCCGGCCATTACAGGCAAAGTTACAAACAATGATTTTGTGACCCAGTTCCCTGAACTTCCGGTAAAATACTATGATGCACTCACCCTGTGAAAGATGAGCAGTCAAATTGGGCATCCTATAAAGCTTGACGTACACACAGGGAAGTTATCTAAGGTAAAATATGCACGAGTTTGTGTTGAAGTCAATTTGGAGAAACCACTGGCCACAACGATAACTTTGGGGGATTTAAGCTAACCGGTATTATATGAGCTGAAAACGACTTTTTGCCAAACTTGTGGATGCATTGGTCATACGAAGGCTTTGTGCTCAAACCAAGTGTCTCTAGGTATGAAAGCACAGCTGGAAGTAGAGGCACAATCAGATTTCCAGCCAGAAGCATAGCAAATAGGTTAGAGAACTCATCGGCGATGACGGCGGCAGACATCTACAACACGGACAACGTCTGACTTTACTGGGTACGCTCAGACCTTGAAGTCAACACCAACAGAATGGGCCAGAGACAAGATTTAGATACTCCACCATCAGTGAAGAATGGACAAACAAAACAATACAAATCTAATTAGTGCACTATGGTGTGGAGGCCGAAGAATGTTACGATATTGGACTCAGGGCCATGAATCTTCTAGTAAGAGTGTAGTGCTCAAGACACATCACCACCAAGGGATTAAGCCAAGTGGAATGGATATTGTGTTGGCACATGCCACGACTACAGAAACAGGTCTAATCCATGCATGCACCTCTGATGAGCATTCCAAGGCCATACACAAGAGAAATCGTAACCCACCGGAGGACGGCAATGTCGGCAATGTTCAATCTATTGAAGGAAGTCCGGGACACTAAACAAGCATCCATCCAACATTAGCAACGATACCAATAGTAAGGATACAGAAGAAACCCACCCAGCAATATCAAAACACTTTACACAATCAGCAGACCTTGTTGCATTACCAAACTCCCTATTTAAACTGTCATCTCAACATGAAACCCACCATAACAAAAATAAAATCCCAGAACAAAACTATGACTCGCTCACTGATACACTACCAATGGAGACGCCGAACCCAGAGGACCCAGAATTCCCCCAGGATGTACACCCCCATTCCTTTTCACACGTCAATCTGCCCAAGGATCCAAAATCAACGAAACCATGCAGGACTAAGCTTCAATTAACAAGAGTAGCTGGTAGAGCTAGGGCCGAGCTCTTCCTGTGTCAACCTCATCACCTTGTCCTCCACATCTTCTTAACCGAGCCATTTCTAAAAAGTTCAAGCATCTATGTAGAAGCACATCCAATCAGGCCTCCCCTTCATCCACTGGTGACTTATCGCCTAAGTTTCCAAGGCCCTGTAAACGTCCAGCAAACCACGCAATCCACCTAGAAGCTGGAAAAAGGCATCACTGCGAGGATAATGCAGCACATGGGAATACATTCTGTATGTCCCCTTTTTCAACCCCTAACTAATATTATGAATATAATATCATGGAATTGCAGGGGTATGCTTAGAGCAAACTTTGTAGTTTTTGTTAAAGAAGTGATAAATACACATAAACCGCATTTATTGATTCTCCTAGAAACACACCTTGTGGGATCACAGTTAGACAATCATATTGCAAAATTGCCATATAAAAGAAGATCACTGTTCCAGCCGAGGGCCATTCTGGAGGTATTTGTGTGCTATGGCAGCCAAGTCAACTTGTACTGAATATTGTTAAGGTGGAGGCAAGAGCAGTACACCTTGTGTAAAGTCTCAAAGCACGCAACCTTACCTACTTTCTGCAGTTTACAACTACCCACAAGTATAGAAGTAGCAACAGGTATAGAACTCACTATTTTGTTTTTCTCAATCGGTCCAATTACCATGGGTTCTCATTGGTGATTTTAATGCCAGTCTTGGGCTACATGAACAAATGGGTGGTCTGTTTTATCTAACAAAAGAATTTAACGGGTTTCGAAAGTTCATACAAGAAGTGGGTCTGTTGGACTTAAGCCATATAGGTTTTCCTTTTACATGGAACAATCACAAAATTGGGCCAGGCCATATATGGAAAATGCTAGATAGGGCATTAGCTAATCCTTTTTTGTTAAAATATTTCCCCTCTGCGATTGTCAAACACTGTTTCACAAGCTCTTCGGATTACCTGGCAATCTTCCTAAATATAGGATTACCGACACCCCCAAAGCCCTATAAATTCCGTTTTCATCAAACCTGGGCCATAGACCTAGATTATGAAAAATTAATCTTGTCTTAAGTAGATAGATCATATGCATATAATTTTATAAAAAATTGTGAAGTTTTAGCCTCCAAGTAAAAAAAAAATGGCCCAGAGGCTGAAGTCAAGCAATGCAACAAGAGCTTGACAACATTTCGTGGAACATTGATAATATTTGGTCCAATCCAAGTCATCTAGTCACTCTAACTATCCAAGCACAGGAATCCTATCTTATGAATAGATATGCATCAACTCTTAGATAAAACTCTTTATACTGGGCCCAAAGAATCAAAAATCAATGGCTACTTGAGGGTGATTCTAATTCAGCCTTGTTTCATAATTTCGTGAATCAAACAAAACAATCCAATTTCATTTCAAGACTCAAAAATGAGATTGGCCTTTGGGATCATTCTATTGCAGGCATTAGTAATATTCTTCACTCCCACTTTAACCATTTGTTCAAATCTTCCGGCCTACCCCTTATCCTCCATTGCTAGACCATCATCATCCTACTTGGTCGATAGAAGAGAAAACTGGTCTCTTGAAACCAGTGACATATGAAGAAATTACCTAGGTGGTTTTTGGTATGAAACCAAAAAAGGCACCAGGGCCAGATAGCTTATCTACTCTTTTTAATCAACAATATTGGCCAATAATTAATCAATCAGTAGTGAAGCTTGTTCAATCTTTTTTGACTCACAAAAAGCTTCTTAGACAGCTAAACAACACAAATCTGGTTCTCATACCAAAGAAAGAAAACCCAGCAGTAGCCAGACCATTTTTGGACCAATTAGTCCTCTGTAATGTGCTATATAAAATCATTGTTTCATTTTGGTAGAAAGGTTAAAGCCTATAATACATCGTATCATCACTCCATATCAGAATGGCTTTGTTCCAGGTCTAAATATCTCTGACAACATTATACTAACTCATGAAGCTCCTTCATGCAATGAAAGAGATGTAAATCTCAACTAGGTAGTGTTGCCTTTAAAGCTAGATTTTGCCAAAGCTTATAACCGACTTCGAATGGTCATTTCTTAAAGATACTTTGGCCTAAATATGACTTTCCTCAGGAATGGATAGAACTCATAATGTAATGTGTTAGTATAGTGTCATACCGAGTTCTATATAATGGATACAATACAGAGATAATTCATCCTACCTCGTGGTATCTAACAGGTGATTCTCTTTCACCATACTTATATATCATTTGCCTTGATGTACTGATTCGTAGTCTAAACCAAGCTGCAATTGAAAAGGAAATAACTCCTTTTAAGACTTCCAAAAATAGATCACCTATTCCCATACTTAGTTTTGCGAATGATTGCTTACTTTTTATTAGAGCTGATTAAAAGTCTTGCTATAACACAAATCATATTCTAAACGTCTATAGTAGGGCATTAGGAGCAATGGTCAACCGAAATAAGTCTTCCTATTCTTTGCTCCTTGCACTCCGATATCAATCAAACACCGAGTCAAAAATCAAAAGTAGGAAGAGTAATATTAAGTCTAGCTGTTCTTGGATTTACCCTTGAATACCATAGGGAAAAAAAGGAGAGGCTTTCTAATACTTAGTTGATAAATCGTTACAGAAATTGAATGGATGGTATCGAAGTTCATATCAAAAGTAGGAAGAGTAGTATTAAGTCTAGCTGTTCTTGCTAATCTTGGTTCTGATGCCATGCAGTTATTTATACTACCATCTTCTACTAAGAACCAAATTCAAAAGCATATAAAAGGCCTCATTTGGAACTCCAATTCATCTACAAAATCCCTACACATGGTTAAATGGAAAACCATTACACAACCAAAACAATTGAGGGGGGAGGGGGGAGGGACTATTAGAGATGTGCACATATTTAACATTTCCCTATAGATGAAACAAGGATGAAAATTAATCACGTAACCTAATTTGCTTCTAGCTCAAGTTATTAAGGCAAAAATATCATCCCATATCTCAATTTTTGCATGCTACATCTAAACCTGCGAATTCTTGGACGTATAAGAGTATTTGCTTAGATGCCAAGCATTTAAAACCACACCTATCATGGGTTATTGGAGATGATAGTAGTGTCTCACTCTAGCATGATGCTTGGGTTCATCATTCACCTTTAATATCACATATCACTCAACCTCTACCTTCCTCATTAGATCAGCTTAGAGTGAATGATATCATAGACCCAGTATATAGAAGATGGAACCTTGATGTTATTCAATCTTATTTACCTCCTGACATCACCTTCCTTATACACAGTATACCTATCCCTGATGTTAATCAAGCTAATGGTTTGGTTTGGCATTATACGCCATTTGGTCAATTTACAACCAAATCAGCATATAAAGTTCTTTTGCAACAATTTAGGAATCTTACATTTCTCACTCTACCATGGCACGGTGTTTGGAAACTAACTTTGCCACATAAAATTCAACTTTTTTAGTGGCAACTAGCACATGCTAGTTTACCAACTATGAAAGTGCTATTTTAGCGTCAGATAATCTCCTCCCCCCAATGTATTCAATGTGATTCCAGTGTTGAAAACATAAAGCATATTTTCTTTCATTGTCAAGCTGTTAAACATATCCTTCATAATCTCACTTCTTTAGGTCTAGAAAATCATCTAACCCTTAATTGTTTATAGCTCTGTCAATATAACCAAAATGAAAAAAGCATGCCTAGAATTTGGCCTTTTTTGTTATGGTCTATTTCGATTCAAAGGAATCTAACGTTGTTCAAGCATAATATCAGGGAAACATATATCATTCATAGAGCTCGTTATACTTATATGCACTACTTGAGTTGCTAGAAAAGCACCCTCCAGAGAAAAGATAAGTGTCCACTACTGATTGTATAGCATCCATTCCCTGCGGGATGGATTAAATTAAACACTGATAGAGTAGCACATAAGGTAATTAGCATAGCTGGTTTGTTAAGAAATGATAAAGGAGTGTTTTAGGCCTCTTTCAGTATGAACTTTGCCAAAGGCTCAAACAACTCTGCAGAGTTATTGGCCATACGAGAAGGGCTCAAATTAGCAAAATTCAAAGGCATAAAACAACTCATCATTGAAACTAATTCTTATCTTGTGTTTAATGAGTTGCGCAGAGGGTCGGAGAATCTTCACAAGATAGCACTCATTCAAGACTGCCAATATTACTTCCGTTTTGTCCATAATGTTCACCTGCACTTCATCTACCGTGAAGGCAACAAGGTTGCAGATATTTTGTAAAAACTAGCTTGCCAACTTGAACCGTTCTGCATGCTTCAGTTTGATGTACATCTAGATTGTCTATATGAGGTTCTATGTGCCAAGACCAAACACAGGTGTATGAACAAAAACCAGGCCAACTAGAATTCTTATGATGCAAGTAGTACTAAAGCAAAGTAGCAGAGTTCTGTTCAAGGATTTTGCTGCGTTTTGTTTGTGTAGTAAGTAAGGCTAGTCAGTATGTTGAATTAGTATGTTTAGTATCTATGTCATGTCAATAAGCTTGGGTTATGTATCTATGTTTCTAACGTTTGGTCTTTTAATATAAGTCTCGATCTATTCCACTTTAAAAAAAAAGATATACATAGTCTTTTGTGTCACGTCTTGGATCCTAGGGCATCATTTTCCTATTATGTTCTTCGTGTCATTTCCCGAGTGTTAGCCTGTTAGGATATATTTTCTTGTCATGTCACGAACACAACTAATTCAAACGAAATCAGTCGCACATATTTTCATACATGAGCAACCTATCACCAAATAAGCTTCTAAATATCAATAGCAGTCAAATAAGCCACATGTTGAAAATTCCAAAACTATCAATTATCAATCAACTTCACTTTCACATTCACACATTTTCATACATGTCTGGTAGCGTTTCTACTGCATAATTTGAGTAAATTGTCGTCAAATACAACATGACATTCCAAAACATCAAAAATAAGTTCTAAAACCTATTTAGGTATAAGATAAACATCAAGGGATTACATGCTACTCCAACTACTTAATATACAAGCTAAAGTATATTAGTATTCATCAGCAAATATATATTTCCTCAGATCTAGGAGCTAATACTTCCATAAGTTAAGAGAATCCTCTTTCCAAAAACTATTACAAACATGCAAAATCATTAAAATAGAGGTGAGCATAATAAGTTCATAGCAAGTTAATTTACTAGACTATCAATAATCAGCCAGATCAAGTTAATTTACATTTTCATAATCCCCAAACAAAATCTAGAATTGAATCAATCACGACCAGTCCCAGACCCGTAGGCCTAGCTTTTAGCAGTCAAGTTCAACTATGTGGGCTTCAATCTTGCAAGTTCAAAATGGATATCCTAAGTTAGACTTGAATGTTTAAACTCAATTTATACATTGATCTAAGTTATTCAACTTTTTAAATGTGGAACGAGGTATTACAACAATTACAATGGTATGGTAACTAAAGATATGCAAGTTATCGTCATATAAATAAATTGGATCCAATCTTGTTGCCTAACCCCTGTCAAGCAAATCAAACAACAAAGTTTCTAACTATAGTCCATAGGAGTAGACATAATAGTATTAGCTTTAAAATTAGTCATTTAATACATACAAGCATATCAAGAGTATTATCAAGTAATCAATAATCCAATCATTAATCAATGATATAAGAGCATATAGCATTTATAACTAAGTTGATCATGTAAAAACTCAAGCCATAATTGTGCTTTCCAAGGTACTGATTACAAAAGTAAAACTCAATTACTTTACTTTCGTGATCGTAACTGGCACAAAATCATCTCACCTTAAATACACCGGAAGAGCCATGCCTCTTTACTTAATAGTCCTAGTCGTACCAACCACAAGTATCGCCTATAAATGCAGTTAGTATCTTGCCATATTCTCAATACCAAGTTCAATGCCACTCATTAGGAGTTGTCACCTTGCCTTTATAGTTCAGTGATTATCTGATTTATTCTAAGTATGATAAATATGAATGTGAGGTAACAGCTCCTAATGAATGTTCCTAATGAATGGTGCTAGACTTGGTGCTGGGGAGGCAAGATGGCACATTAAGGATCTGAATTGCTACAAGTGATGCCGAGAAGCACAAAAACTAAAATTAACTTAGAATTCATTAAGTACATCAAATGAACCATAACTTACTACAAAACACTCTAATCTACCTGATTATATCTAATACAACTCAAAGTAAGTATGAAATAAATATACAAACATCAAGAATATCCTGGGAAAATTTCTAGGCTTCATCCAAATGAACCTAATTTGTTTGGATGAATCAGGTGAACAATAGACAGTTGCTCACTGACCTTGTTCGAACGAATGAACTGGACATTTGTTCGTCCAAATGGCCCGTCCATGCAGCAGCAAGATTTGACGGATACAGGGTTCCAGACAATACCTAAACCAAGCCACAATCTTCTCCTTGCCATTTTTCAGCCAAAACATGCACAAAATGAATTAGAAATAAAACACAAAAACCTTTTATCCATTAGTAAATATTATGTTGAGTTTTTCAATCACATCAATAATTCGTGAACATAAAACAAATTTCAGTCCGTTTCTCTCAATCTCAAGCTTTCATCAACAGACTTACCTTTCAAAGTAAGCCAAGATTGAGTTAACGTAGCCATAGCAAAAACAAAATTCTTCAATTTTCAAGAAGAATTCGGTCATGCATGCATCTAAAATCTCATTGTATTGCTTCATAATTCAATATATCCAGTCAAAGTCTCTCTCTCCATCTCTCTCTCACACACACACACAGCCCTTGAGATTTTCTATTTGAACAATACCTCCAACTCCTTGAATCGTGTTTTGTTTGATCCAAAGAATAGACTAGTTTTCCAATTTAACAAAAATCAAACTCAAATCCAAGTAAATTGTGGGCGTTTGTGTCTGACCAAAAGAGGGCAAGAGAAAATGTGCTGAATTTGAGGGTTTAAAATGAGAACTGAAGAAATTAACAAGCTTGGATTTATGAGATGATGTTTTAGTTTTAATCAATTTGCAAATAAGTCTCTAGATTTCACATTAGCTTGAAAATGAACCCACAAAGTTTCTAAAGACAACCAAATTTCAAGTTTTGGTCAATCAAGTGAGGTATAAAATGAGTTTTTCGATTTGAATGTGTTTTGCATTTTGAATCCTCACATAATGTTGATACTATCTCTTAACATTCATCCTACTCCATGGTGAAATTTTTTACTGATTACACTAACACGCTATTACTGCCAAGGATTTTGAGAAAGGGTAAAAAAAATTAAAAATTCACTGGCTTACTAAAAGCTTAGCCAATTGGAGGTTACCTTATTTGATGATAGTATTTTCTAAGCTTCACGACTTAGCCTTGTTCCAATTAACTTTATTTGATTAGTCCTCGGAAGCAACAGAACGCACGATGTCTCTTGTTCAACACCTAAACCAATCCATTTCTTTCAAACTTGGTCCTGCCCTTAGACTCCTTACGTTGTTCGTGCGAACTTGTTAGCTTCGTCTTGTATTCGGCCAACGTCGGATCAAGAACCTATTCTCGTAGATTCCCTTCACCAAATTCATATTCTTTTTGGAGCTGTATTTGTTAAAATTGCATTCAATTCCCATTCTCGTGCATATTGCTTCATGGACGTGGTAAATATTAATAAGAGTCATGTAATTGCATACATTAGCATACGTGGTACATTTTCAAAGCAAAATTTAGAAGCTAAAGTGACATATTTTGCGAGAAATATAGCAGTTGTCAGTTACACATGTGCCATTTTTCTTGATTCACGTTGTATTTATGTGTTGCCTTGTGTGATTATAGCCTTTTAACATTTGCCTTCGTCCTGGGTTCTTTGTGATTGTCAACTTCTTTTTGGCCATACTTGCGAAAGCTATCTTGGTCCTGGCTCAGATTTACATCTTATTAAAGATCCAATATGCAGCTATACTTGATTTCATTCTCTTTCTTTGTCCTTTTTATATTGTTGTTTTGTCTAATATGACATTTTTATGTAAACTTTGACCGACGTTTGATATACAGGAATGATTTAGAATGAAAACTTTTCTACCCAAAATAGGTTGGAAAAAAATTTTCTATTCTACTGTTTGGTAATCCAAGTTAAAATGAAATGTCTATTTTTTTTTCTAATATTTGATATAATCATATTAGGATTGGCCAAGATTTTTCCATCTCCACTGCAGCTACTCAAGAAATTAGTGAATTGAGCAGTCGTTGCAACCATGAAGGTTTTCATCTCTGCATAGCTGGTTTCTATAATGTGCTTAATCTCCAAATTGTGAGCCTCCACTTTTTTCCCCGGGAAACCTCCTTTTCTCGGAACCAAAATCAAGAATTTCTTGATCTTCAATCCTTTTAAACATCATGCCTTTTGCCATTAATTCTGGTTTGATATTTGGTAGATGGTCCAAGAATCACTAGCTTTGATACCATTTGTTATGAACTCACTTCAATTACTAATTATTTGATAAGGGAATGGATGAAATGAGAACTTGAGAAGGAAAGAATTAAGTAGAGCAGGAGAAAATTAGAAAGAAAAGGAAGGGAATAGAAAGGACAGAAAGAATAAGAAACACTAAGAGTAAGAGAGAAGGAATGAAATTTACAGAGGAAATAATGAAGAGATAGAGCATAGATTACATCAAGTTTCCAGGTGTCTTTCTCTCTAAATCTCTCTATCTTTATACAATGTAAGAATTGGAAACTAACTATAAAACTAATTACAACTATTAGAACTTTTTAAGCTATAACTAATTCTCTACCTTCCTTCAACTACTTGCTTATTCAATTGGATTCATCCAGTTGTAACTTCATCTAGGTTATAACAAAAAAATAGTGACCATGCTACAATATTGCCCTTGTTTAATTGGCACATGGTGGTTATCGTGTGTCAATTTAGGGGCCATGAGGCTTCACAAGTGCCATTTGGTACAAATTAACAACTAAGATCACAAGGGTTAACAATGGGCGAATGAGAATTGAATCAGCAAGGCAAAAAATGGGTCTAAAACATGAAAAATGATTATACCACGATGCTGGACTGTTACATCCAAATGCTAGACATTTACATCATGTTCAACTTATGAAAAATGGAAAAAAAAAATTGTGAGGATCCCCAATTTAGGTTAAAAAAGTCATCCGGATTGAGATTTGAAATCAATTGGTTTAGAATCCAAGGCTATATTTGTTTGGTTCTATTTTGCAAAAACATGTTTTTTAAAAATTTCAAATATATTTTTAATCACTTTTTTTATCACACAAATACATCTATCGATAAGAAATTTTAAAACTGTTACAACAATATTTTTAAAAAAATATATACATGAAAAACAAGTATCCAAATAGAACCATAATATTTAATGAGTTGAGGACAAAAAAAAAAAAAAAACATAAGGTGAAACGTGAAAGGCGTTTTGTCCTTTGTAAAGCTTGTACGTGCATGCGGCTTTAGCACTCACTGGTCATAAGGGAAGGGGAAAAGAAAAGAAAAAGTAATAGAACTGTTGCAATTCTTTGGTGTTCTCTGCTCCAGGTTTACTCCCCTCTGCCTCCCCTTATCCTTCCTGCTCCCTTTTCGCCTCCTTTTCTCTGTGGACTAAAATGCTAATGTTCTTTGTTGTAATATCTCCTTTCTCTTCCTTCTACAAATTTGTCTCTTTTTTTTAATTTTTCTTTTTGTGGTTTCATTTTATAGTAGAAATATAAATCTCTCTCATGCTTGTTCTGTAAATTAAACCTAGATATTTTTTTTTCTTAAATCTGGGGTTTATGAATTTTTTTAGTTAAATTTGGGGTAGGAATGAAAACCTCTCCATGCTTGTTCTGTTAATTAAATTTAAAAAATTTGGCTATTGCGTTTTTTGTTTGTTTGTTTGTTACTTTTAGGTTAGAAATGAAGATTGATATAAGTTTGTAGTCGGAATTCCTTATTGTTTGTAATAATTGATTTTTTTCCCCTTTTACTTCGTTTTTCCTTTTGGTATTTGTATTTCTCAGAGTGTTTCCGTTGCTTCTTCTATCAACAGTGCTATATAGTTGGCAGTAAGCTTGCTTGTTTACTTTTAACAATTTCGACATGCAACTCTTTTCTTGGTCACTTAAACCCACATAGGTATTATGATAACAAATTTTAAATAACGACTGATCCATGAATTTTAGTAGTTACAAACTGTTAACTAACAGTATAGAGAGAGGGAGAGGAGAACCTTCCTTTTTATAAGAGCTCAAGTTTGCATTCCACTCCTTTTATATTAACGAATCCTTTTGGAACTCTTTCTCAGCTCCTAATTGTTTGAAATCGTTTGTCCTTCTTAATTGTTCTATGTTTTTGTCAGCTTGACATTTCATTCTTTTCTCTTTAATCTAAGGTAGATTTTTATTAACTTGATGGTTAGTCTTGTCATATCTAGACAGAGGTCAGACAATGAGTAGGTTTGGTATAAATCTCTTTCAATTTATCATTTGGAAGGAGGTAAAGAAAGCTATTCTGAAAACAGGGAAGCGAGTAATGTTTATCACAGGAGTTGTCTCAGCTTCCATTTACATAGCAGAGGCTAAAGCAAGCAAATAACTAGAGGATGAGTTTTTGAAAGGACCCATGTCTCACTTGAAGCAGCTGAACAATGAGTTGTCCGAAGAGACAAAAGCATACAATGTTCAACTCAAGGCAATTGCGAAGAGGAAGCCAACTAGTGTAATCATTGTGGATAAGATGAATGCGGTGAAATCAGTGGAACCAACCTTTGTCATTTGTCCAGGTAGGTTTTAAAATTTAGATATGGGGATTGCATTTCTATCGTTGTTTTTCCTAAAGATGTCTAAGAATATGTCTTCTTGTTATTTGTAGGTCTCTGGTCGGCCAAGAAACAATCGTGAACCTATTATAGCTCACTCAGGGTAGGATAGTATGGTTTAAAGGACTAATCTTTTGGATTACTTTTGTACTTTGGTTGTTGTCTTCTCGTGCACTATTTTCAGGAAAAGTATCATAACATATTTTGTGGTTTGGTTTGGATTCGTTGAGTTCTGGGTACAGCTCACTAGAAATGGGTGGTTGAATAGTAACAGGCTTATTGGTCTTATGCGTTATGAGCTTTTTGTTGAGCCACATTGAATTTTATGCACTGGCTTTTTAACATTGATTCTTGTCGCATTTGCAATGCAAATTGTTTTAGGCCGATGAATGCGTATGTGCTTCACATAGCAGACTTGGGATGGACTCTGTGACACTTTACATGCCCAATTTGATTGCTTGGATCATTTGCTTAGCGCTTTGGCATAAAATTGGATTGTCTTTTTAAGTTGTTTGCATATGAACTTGCCTGCTAAACAATAAAGCTAACTGAAAACCAAAAATAATTTTAAGAGATTTGGGCTTTCAGATGTTAGGGAAGAAGGTCGTCATTGTTAGCTTGGTTTCCTTAAAATAGAAATTTATCACTTGTTCCTAACTTGTTTGTTAGAATTGATCTACCTTGAATTGGTGTCATAAAGGTCCAAATTGCAGCTGTGTATGTGGCTTACAAATTTCCACATACTCATCGTGTATTACTACTTTTTATACTTTGGCTTTTGTCTACTACTGCATGGTGTCGCGAACTTACTTTTTTGCTATGCCCGTGTAGCACTTAGCCAATTGCTCTTCGTGGCTAAGTCAGCCTTTAGACCCTCTTGAACGTGTTTGGCATAAGCTAAGTATGGAGAACGGTTGCTAAAATGCTTAAACTAAGTGGGCAAGAAGAGAACACAAGAAAAAGCCTTTAAAAATGGAACTTTATATTGCTTGGAGAATGCTTGAGTACAAATGACTTGGTTGGTTTGGCAAATTGCCAAGACCCTTATTTATAACCTTCCACCTTCTCAACGGACAGTGGAGATTGATTACATCCAACGGCTAATATTTACACTTTAGAGAATTCTACACAAGTTTAGGTTATTTACAACCTACAAGGCTTCTCTAGAATATTTTACACTAATCTACAATCTTATGGAGGTTAAGTGTTTCTAGAGAGTTCCATGTCTTAAAAGATATAGGAGTTCTCTGCACCGTTCTGGAATCTTCTACTTAACCTTTAAGCCGAACAGACTGGAAAAGGGGACGGAGTCGGGACGAAATTCTCGGGTCGTGACAATGGTCATTAAGACAATAATATTCTTGAAATTGCGATTCACATAAATTTCTATGTACATTGTATTGGAAGATGGGTGATTTGTCAATTTAGTATCTGCTATCTGATTGAATTGTTAGTCTTATGTCGCTTGTGCTCAAGCAGTTTTGATTCATATGCACTAGTTTGTTAACGTTTGCTTCTTCATGTGTTTGAAAAGCCTAAATTGGTTGATGCGGCGATATAAGATTTGATGGTGTATATGCTTGATTTGCTGCTAATTATGTCCTCTTCACTCTAGTAGGCGAAGATGCAGTGCCATTTTTTGTTTCTATGTGCCAATTGCTCATTTCAAACTTCTTTTCCTTGCACTTAAGAAACTTTGGAGTTGTCTACCGGTGTCTCCTTAAAAATGGTTGTTGTGTTATCGTGACTAATGGCTTAGTAAGGCTGCTAGCGATTTGGATCTTTATGCTTGGCGTAGCTGATTTCAGATGCACTTGTTGTTTGTACTAATTTGAACAATCGAATTATTTTAGGTTTGTGTTTTGTTGTTGTTGATGCTCTCCGGACTTGAGTGTGTGTGTCACACCCGACGCTCGGACGTAACACGTCACGTATTAGACGCATCCAATACGCAAGGCTATTAAAATACTCAAAGCAAATCTAAATCACAATTAACATAAATTTCAAAAGACTTCAAATCATTTCAAACAATCCTCAAAATAATAACATTTAACATCTATTGTAGTCACCAATTTCTCTTAGGTAAAAAAAAAAAAAACATAAACTAAAATTACTATCATTGACTTACTAACTAAATAATTTGCACTAAATAAAGTCCTTTATTGATAAGCCAACTTCCCTATTTGTCTACTCCGAACTATAGATACCTGCAAACAAAAAACGGTATAATTGGGATGAGCAACTAACTTGCTCAGTAAGCAATTTCGTTCTTTTCGCACCAGTTTGAGCAGTACTTATATACATATGCATATAGTACATGCATTCATTCAACCCCATATTATTCATAATCACACATAACAATAATATATAATTACATAACAAGATTGTGGCATGTCAAAGAGACATAATCAATACATACATGATCATACATAAGTAGGCTCAAATTCATCAATGTAGGAACCAGTGGTACTAGATATCTAACCTAACTTTTTCCTAGTTAGGAGAGTCATAAACATACACAAATATCTTGACTACTCACCGTCAGGGAAGTAGACGAGAACTAACTCTCTCTGGTGTACAAAGATTAATCAGAGCCAAAACATACATGCCGTACATTCACACATCACACACAAGCATGCATATACATATATATAGTCAATGTGCCACAAATATACGAAGAATTATCACACATATAACATGCCCAATCTGAGTTTCATACTATAAAATATTTTACACAAGAATTAATATTCATATGTGAAGAAATTTTTAAAATGTGAGAAAGGTTAGGAACCACTTACTGTAAGGTCCAATACCAATCAACTAGCTCAGATAATCTTAATTCGAGAAATAATCACCACCTATTGACCAATAAAAGATAATATAATTCATTTAATAACTAAATTACTAAAACACTAAAAAGTCTTAAAACTATGATACAAAGAATTCCTAAGCTCCCAATTTAATAGTAGAACTTGCTGTGACCCCAAAATGGTAGATTCTAAAACACCCAAAATAAATAATCTGCAAATTCTAAAACAAGACAACACCTTGCAATTCCATGGCCCACAATTAATTTATAGTTTTACTACCCAAACAATAATCCCGCAATTTTCAGAACTAAACAAAATGATACCTCCTGCAATAGTCCAGGATGGATTGCCAATTTCTCACCAACCTAATGTAACAACAAAACATTCATGTTCCCTGGTTTTACTTAGCACCATTATTGTTATTATTTTTCTTTCCTTTGGCCCACTTTGGTTCCACAAACTCTACAAAACTTAGGAAGTCAAAGACTTCCAATTACATGCAAAACCGTGGCCATCTTTGATAATCCAAGCTTAGACATATATTTTTTTTTTACTTTATAGCAAACAAAAGGCCAAACTACTATAAGAATCCATGTGCAGCAAATCAATATTTTAATTATGCCGTTGGCCTTATCAAATTGGTTTACCTTCCAAAGATGACGACCATCTACAAAATTTGTTCTACTCCAATTTCTTTCAAGTTAATGACGTGCGAATCAAAAAGCTTCGGCAAGTTTTTTTTTTTTTTTTTGTAAGGCAATAATTAGACTTATAAAATTTCAGCAACTCAAAATCCCAATATTTCGCAATCTACCCATATAAGCATAATAAAACTATAAAATCAAAACCAATCTAACCTTGCTCGTAGTAGGAATCAGAGGAACGACCTTCAATTCTTGGATCTGCAAAATCTTCAGTCATCTCTTACCCTTGATCTTGGAGACAAAAAGAGAATCAAATTGGTTGAAAATAAAAAGACGTCGTTACCTTTTGAAAAGAAAAGAAGCAGTTCTCTTTTTTTTTTTTTTTTAATATCATCTTTATTTCTATTACTATACCTGCCGTTACTACTTCCACTAATATTATTATTACTAAAATTATTCTTAAAACCCTTTTAGCTCTCTAAAAACTTTAAAATAGCCCAAGATAATATTTCCGTAATTAGCAATTAAGCCCAAACTTGGGCATGGGTATTTCAGTGTGATTTTGTACATCGTGCTTTTGGTTGTCTGTTTGCCAATTGCTTTTTTTAGACTATCTTCTCCTCCCTGACCTTAAGTAGTGACGTGGGAGTGGTCTATTGGACTGTCCCTTAGGTTTTTAGATTTGGATTTTATGCTTCACAACAGATTTGGGATGCACTTGGTCGAAGTTTACATGCCTAATTGGAGTGCTTGGACCATTCCCTTAGTACTCTTGTATAAACTTGGATTGTCTTTCTAAGTTATCTGCATGTGAACTTCCCTGCTATACAACAATGCTGACAGAAAAAAGCTACATTGTAAGAGTTTTGGTGCTTAGTCACTGGGAGGAAGATCCTCATTGTTAGCTTGTGATTAATGCGCCTTTTCTTAAACTTCTTACTTGTGGTGTTTGTTCCTATTCCTGTTTGTCAAAGGTGATCCTCCTCCCAAACGTGAATTTAAAAGATCCAAATTCCGGCTGTGTTTATTTCGGATTTAATGATGTAAGACGACCTTTATTAGAACTAGTACTATAAATGCTTGTGTGTGTCTTGCCAAATGCGACATAGTTATTGTGGATTACTACTTTTTAATACCTTGGCTTTTTGTCCACTAGCGTAAGGTTTTTGGATAAAATAACGTTGTTGAAACTGCGACATATGGAAAATCAAGTCCTTTATTGGTTTGTGTGGCCCTGCTGAATTCTGAGTACATTGTATTCTCGTGCTATGCATTTGGCTTTTTGGTCTTATGCTGCATGGGATATATAGAAAATGAAGTGCTTTAGTAGTTTGGGTGGCCTTGTCGAATTCTGAGTACATTATTGTATACGTTTGCTATTTGTTTGGTTTATTGGTCCTATGCTGCATGGGCTTTTGTTAAGCCACAATGAACGGTATGCACTAGTTTGTTAACATTTGCTTCTTGTGTTGAGAAGTCTAAATTGGTTGATGCAGTTGATTTAGGCTCTGTTAGTATATATGCTTGTGTTGAGAAGTCTAAATATGTGGAGATGCGTTGTGTTTGTTTATTTGCCAATTGCTAATTTCACTACTCTCTCCTTCTCACCCTTGGGAAACACTGGAGTTGTCTACTAGAGTGGCCTTCAAAATGGTTTTACCAGTTATCAGGAGTAATGATTATGGCCGCCAGCAATTTGGATCTTTAGACCTTTTCTTTTTCTTCTTTTTTTTTTTTTTTTGACGAAGATCTTTATGCTTTGCATAGTTGATTTCGAAAGCACATGCATTTGCAAAGACTAATTTGGATGATTTAATTGCTTTAGGTTAATGTTTTGTTGTAGCTAATTAAGTTATGATCTTCGTACAATCCACAGAACATATCAAATCTACCCTAAGATTTATTATATCCACCCTAA
Source organism: Mitragyna speciosa (assembly GCA_024721245.1). Lineage (NCBI taxonomy): Eukaryota > Viridiplantae > Streptophyta > Magnoliopsida > Gentianales > Rubiaceae > Mitragyna > Mitragyna speciosa. The sequence continues at coordinate 21,991,086 of CM045564.1, read as the reverse complement.
GTCTTTCACCTCATCCCAGCTCCCCTAAGATATATAATAGCTATGATCTGTCATACAATCCATAGAACTTGTTCCCCAGCACACTCTGTGTAGTACTAAAATCCAAATTCTAATCACGAACATTCGCATGCATGCTGAAAGCAACTAACAGGGACGAGCTCGAACCTTCCGCGAGGCATTTGCACAGGAAACGTATCAAGTGAGGCATAGAATCCACTGGAATGAAATCATATACAACTAAAACACCCCGTTTATACTCAATTACAGTAGATAATTGTTAATGAAGTGTATACTACCTATACGGATGCCAAAAAATAATACTTATCATCTTTGTACGAATTCAAACTCTCTAGAAAACATGAGCAGGAAGTATATTGGCACCACCTTGTGCGGTTCAAATCTGCAATATCTCAGATTCTCTTTTGTAGCATGGTTGGTACGCAGGAAAAGGTTAGTAAAAAGGCTAGATTCTGTAGTTGGGGAGTGTTAAAAATGAATCTCATAATCACTTATTCTTTGACTGTCATGTAACAGCTGCAGTTTGAAGTAGAATCACGGCCGTGTGTCTTATATACATAATACCTCAGAGACGAGGTGAGAAAATCCAATGGCTGAGCAAGCACTTTAATAAAAAATATTTTGTTGGAAGAATTAGGAGGTTAGCTTTAATAACAAGTGTATATTATATATGGCGGTTTAGGAATCAGATTATATTCAACAAAGCTATAGTCAGTGTTGAGATGTTAGCCAGAACAATTGTATAAGTAATAAAGCTAATTGTAGCAACATGGAGAGGCAGTAAAAAGAACTAGGAAAAAAAAAGAGTAGCTATGGAATGGGGGATGTACCTCTGTTTTGAGTATATTAACTAGCAAGGTAGTTTAGTTAGTGTCACAATACTTAATTTGTAAACATTGACTAATTGCATGTTTTGATTAATAAAATTTTGACTCACAAAAAAAAATTATAGTTTGATTTTGAATCCTTTTTTGTTCTTTTCTATTTTTGCTTGTGATGAGGTTCTAAATTCTTTTTTAACAGGTTGTTGGTCTTCCTTTCCTAGATTTCATAAGACTTTTTCCTTTTCCTTATTCTGATTTCATTTTGTTAGAATAGAGTTCTTTTTTTTATGTTCTTTCTTTAGCAATTGATTGTTCAATATAAATTTGGTGTTGCTTTATAGGTTCTTTCCGCTGTTGCTTTTCACGATTGTTTTTAGGTATTTTTCTATCTGCATTTCTTCATGCATCAGATGTCCTTATTATTAGCATGATAAACTTTTAAATATTTTAACTTTACTACTGATAAGGTGGTATTCTGTTATGCTAGTGGTATTTGGAAGGCTTATCTTGTTTTCAAAAACAAAAATAAATCACATGAATTATTGTTATTTTGCAGTCATTAGTTGTCCTTCATTATTGTTATATTTGTAAAATGTTAGTTGTAGTGGTGAAATTTGAATCCCCGACTTCCGGGGTAGAGTTGTAGAGTTATAATTGCTTGACTCTCTATTCTTTCCCATGTTGTCTTCAATTTGCAAGGTATGTTGAGTTTACTTTCAAATATAACTAAAATTTAAACTCAAGAAAATGAGAAGCAAATTCAATTGTCTAAGCTTCACTTTGGGATCAAGTTTAATGCTTTTTATATCTTTTCGGTTGATCAAACCATGTGGTTACGTTTTATTATTTTACTCTATTGCTTTGTAACAGTTCAATATAGATTCTCTTGTTTTTCTTTTTTTATGTTGGATAAAATGTATCACAGAGTGTTTTGATGATTGTTAAATATATATAGAAGATTGCGTGGAGCATGAAGTCGTTGACAATTCAAAATCGCCTAACATTCTTGACATGGTTTTCTTTTTGGCATAGTTAGTGCAATCTTTGGTAAACTTCATTCTGTATTATCCTCTTGGTGATGATTAAAAGAATATGAAAAAAAAGAACAGCAATAAGAGTCCTATCTATTTTGCAGATCAGCTTTAAACAGTAACAATCTCATGCCAATATAATACTGATAAAAATTCAAAAGAGATGTGAGAAAGGAACAAAAGATTCATCAAATTGCCACACGACACTAATCCTTGGTTAATGTTTAGCACTCACATAAGCTACTTTGACGGGAAGACAGCGTCGTCAATGTAGTCCGTACAAAATTTTAACACTCTTAAGAGCATGTAGAATATGCACTAAAAAATGCATATTCGTTCAAAAGTATGGTAAAGCGATGTGATTTGTAGATGATAGGCCCTAAGAAATGTATCGGTCAAGTTGAAGAAATGAAAATATCGACAAAATTGAGTACTTTGCGTAACATTTTTTTATCTTCTTCTCTCAAATTCTTTTCCCTGTTACTAAAAGCTAAATCATCTGTTGAAAAAATAATTTACCACTTAATACCTACCGTCTGTGTTCTCGTTCTCTTAAAGCATAAAATATTAAAAACTCTACATATTGCATAAAACAGAGTTTTATATGTTTTCTTTTTGTTTAGCCAAAAAAGACTAATTATGATATTGTGTTTGTGATTGCCATATTAAAATATTAAACTTTCATTTTTTTTTTAAAATAATTGCGGGACCAATTGAGCCTAGTCGAACGTTGTGTGGCTTCCCTCTGCTAGTGTATGTATATATGTATATGTATATGTATATGTATATGTATATGTACATATATATATATATATATATATATATGTATATACTAGGAAGAAGCACGTGCTTTGCACGTGTTTTGATGAAATGTTCTCCTGAACTAAATTTTAGAATTAATTGATTAAACCTTTATAACTTAATATAAAAGTAATCAAATAATTATTCAAATATAAGAGTATGTTACTACTTTGTTTAATTGTTTTTAGTTGATTTTGGAGCTTCTCAAATCACTATGGAATATTTCTATTCATTATTGTATAATTTTTTTTTGTATAAAACTAATTTAGCTTTTAAATGTAATGTAATAGATTAAATTCTTTTAAATGTAAGGTAATAGATTAAATTAGAACCATGTTATGCTAAGAAAATTAAGAGAAATAATCATATACTCCACTGTTTGATTCATACACTCCACTTTTTATTATTGAAAATCAAAATGCTTTTATTATTGGGGCTTATTGTTGTTATAATTCATCAATATATTGTCAAATTGGAGTATAAAAATGAAAAGGAAAGTATATAAATTACTATATATATATATATATATATATATAGACTTTAGAGATCGTTTTTTAGGTTGAGTTATGTACCTTAACTAATGATTTAAAATTTTTGTTGTTTATTTTTGGTTTGCTTCTCAATTCATTTTAGTTTTAAACACTCTATGTCTTTGTCTTTTCTCAATGTCAAGACATAAATTGATTTCGTATCACAACAACGAACAATTTTTCTCTTTATGAAAATATTTTATGATGAATAATCTTCATATTATCGATGTAAATTTCATTTTATACCCTAAGTTGAATTATCTATTTTATGTAAACCTATGTTAATATGTATAGAAAAATATCAACATATAAATAGTAATGATATAATTCTTTTCCATTTCCATTTTCTCCACATGGCAACTATCTAAAAGAAAAAGAATAATGATATTGTACTTTATTTTGGAAATACACTGTGCATGAGAGTAAACTCCAAAATGTACACCTGCCCTCTAAAAAAACTTTATAGCATAATTATCTTGAATTTTGTAAGATGCACCAGATGAAAAATAAATAAATTAGCAAAGAATAAATATAAATACTACAGCATATTGTTATTGGCTGTGTTATTTTTTAATGTCTACTGTGTTAGAAAAAATGGATTCTTTTATTTTGGCATTATTTTAGATATTTTATAGGAAAAAAATAACAAAGCCCAATATCAATTTTTTTGACAATTATATGTTGTATTTCTTTAATTCCTTAAGTTTTATTCTTACTTTTCTTAATCTAAATTTCATAGAATTATTTATATAGTCATACTATGCTTCAACATTCTATAGAGATATATTGGTAACTTTTGTTTTAGAATGGTGATCTCATAGCATTGCATTCGATCCAAAATATAGTTGTGGTTACATCATGTAGTTACTTTGTTACTGAGGATTATTTTTACAAAATTACATTTAATATGTCTATTCTTTTCTAAAGCGACATGGTAATATATAGTTATGCATATCAGCTTCAACTATTGTACACTTGTGTCGTACATTTGTGTCCAAACTCTTTTTCAAGTACTTACTAAATAACTCATAATTATAGTTTTAAAACATTATATTCTATAGTTTGTATAATTAATAACACAATGCAAAGTTTATCATGACAAGATTTTCATTTCTTGGAATTTCTTATTATTCGTATAGAGCCATAAGTTTTGCTATAGATAGTCTTGATTTTCATCCTATACATTATGAACCATAGTATTGTATATTTTTGACTGATGCATCCTCTATTTTAAAGCTTTATCAGATCATAATGTTTTTTTAAATTAAAAGCTATACAAAATAATGAGTAATTCTTAACCATGGATGGCAAATTTTTGCTCAAAATTTATGTAAAAAACTTTTTTTTGGAAAAGTTTTATAACTAAATGAAGAGAGAAGCGTGTCTTGAAGTGAAGAATAACCTAATAAAATGTTTATTAACTACTCTAGATTTAAAATATATATATATATAATTTAGATACTTCACATCTTAATTCATACACTGCAATTTTTTAGTTTGTAGAATAAAAAGTCACTATTAGTTGGTTCTACTATCTTTACATAAATATTTAAAATGTTATGACTATATAGTTGTTTGTGCAAACTAAGCAAAACAATTATGGTAATGTGACCATAATCTCACATATCCAACAGGAATCATTGGTAACAAACTTGATAAAGATGCAGTAGCTGTTCTATGCATCTTCTTTAGTACTAAAGGTTAAGTGAAGACTAATTACTCATTACTAATGCATTGGATATCATAAAAGTCGTCTAAAATCTTATAATAATCAAAAGGCAACATTAAAAGCTAACTTATATTCATATTTGATTGAAATTATTTATGATTTTTTCTAAGATTTTGATCAAACATATAATGGCATATGGCAACAAAGATCTAAAATTCTTCTTTGCCTTTTCTAAGAAAAAATTATTTGATGAATAATGAAGTTCAAGGAAATTTCTTATAAAATCATTAATTATAAGTTCATCAAGTTTTATGATTAAAAATTATCCAAAATTTATGTAAAGGAAAAAAGGCTTATTTTAATCTAATTCACTCATATAGAAAAGATGGAAAATCACACTTTTGTTATCAATTTTGTGATAATCAAACTTTGTTTCATGTATCAAATTGGAAAAAAAAAAAAGAGAAAATAACAACAACTTTATTAGATCAAACAAACGTGAGCTTTAAAAAAAATGCTTATTCTTAAGATTTCAGGTTCTAGTAGGTATTTAACTTACTTATTTTTCACCAATCTTGCTTTTCTACATTCTTGATATGAAGTAAACTGCAAAATTATTTTTATAAACTTAAATCATTTTAAAAGGCATAAGACTGATAAATTGCAAATTATTTTTTTATGTTACAATAGTTTACTTTAGTAATTTCCACCCAGAAATTTGTCTATGTAATATTTCAGTGTGTTAAGACAGTCAAATGGTCTTTGTTATTTTCTATAATTATGAGCCATAATCACTGTTAATAGGTTGGCCGCCTTAAGATAAGGTATTCAAAGCAATTGCCTAGTTCTTGTAATATATATGTTACATTTTTTATAAAGTTTTTTTTTTGAATATCAATACCACAACATTTTTTGAATAAGTGCATTTGTGAGATACAAAAAGTAATTAAAAAACATGTTTGAATATTACAGTTAGAAATGCATAACCAAAACACACCAAGGGAAATTGTTTTAAAACATTAGGACCCATTTCTTGGAGTGGTAGTGTCTCATTCTTGGACTCTTGACAGGGGACAAAAGGGTGGTTGAATGATTGGGAAGGATAATTTAAGCAATTAGAAATAAGACGAATGGAAAATCTAATAAATGAGTGAAATATGTATTAAAATTATTACAGCGGTATCCAAGACATATTCCACAAATTTGGGACATGTGAATGTGGAATATGGCTCCCAAATAAACGTTCGGCTTTGTTGTCTAAAAATTAGTTCTTAAGAAAAACTATAATTGTTTGTATATATGAAATTTGAAATTGACAATTAAAGATTGTATAGGTTAATAAGGTAGTACTTCATGATATAATCCTGAAAATAATAAAAAGACACCTTATAACCGTTTTGTTATCCATTTACATTGTATTCTTTAAAAAAGTATCATTATCAATTTTTGTCCTACCTCTCAAGTTACTATTTTCTGTTTTTAAATCTTTTTGTTATTCAAAAAAATAAGAATTATTGTAGCTTAATTATATGTAAGTACCAAGTTTATTTGCAAAATTGTACACTCAGTTCAAGTTTAATTATTTTTTTGTTAAAATTTGGTTTTGTAGTGGGTTCTTTTTTTTTTTTTTTCCCTCCAATTCTTACTTGGTCAACTCTCGAGCAAAAACGAAGATTTTCATCCCTCCTGTGTGGGTGAATAAGGTGATAATTCTCCAAATTTCCAGGCCATATCAAAACAAAATCCCTCACCCTTATCTTTTCCTAGAGAGAAATCTCAACTGTTTTCTACAAACACCCCTCAATTCTACAAAGTTGCTATCTCTATCCCAAAAAAAAAAATTGTTGTTAATCACGATGTCAGTATTCACGAAGAGCCAGCTAAAGGGATTTTTCCTTTGTGGTGAGAGTCCTTTTAGCAAATCGTTTAAGAATTCCAGGAGCTTCTGAAAATTATGGAATTTTTACTCTTATCGTTGAATTAAATTTTAGTTTTAATTTAATTTAATAAAGTTAAAATTAGTTTGGTATCTAATTTACTGAGTTTTTGGTTGGATGTCCTGATCCAGATTTGGTCTAAAATTGGGTGTTAGAAATCTTTAAAATCTTGGAATAACTTATGTTTTCTTTTGAGTAGAGCATGTTGAGATTTGAATTTCTAGATGGAGCTTCTCAAACTTTTTCGCAGCTTGAAGCTCAAGTGAGCCCTAAAAATCTATTTTACGAAGAAAAGTTTTAATCCAAGTTTTTTTCTGCAAATTCTATAAGAAGTTAATTAATTATGACTTAATTTTCAATTAGATTATCCTCCAATAAATTAATTCTTTAGAAAAAAAAAAAACTGTATCATGAAGCTTTTGGTTAAAAATATAGTCCAATTTCATATGGCTTGATGCTCTCTAACGTTCATTTTAATAGCAAGAAACTTCGGGGCAATGATATTTGAAAAACACGTTGAATAAAATGACTCTAAATTCTATACAACTATTTTAAAATTAAAATGTACTAATTCATAAGAGATAAGAAATAGTTGAAGTTAATTAAAATGTGCTATTTGATTGGACAGATGATGTGTTTGGTGCTCAAGATACACCAAATAATTAATATTTTCCGAACCCTTGCTATTGGAATCTGAGCAAAGTGGTCTTTGCTAGTGTCCTATACATTTTGCTCTATTTTCCACATCCTAAGGTGATTTATCATCTTATGTTTGTATTTGATTTTTTTTTTTGTTTTGTTTTTGGGCTATGAGTTTTAGGGTTTGATTTGATGTTGGGGAGATTGATCAATCAAGCTAGGAGTACTACAGTGGGATATTTGTATATTGAGTTATTGTAATCAAATATCTTTTCATGGTTTCATTAGTTAAGTTTTCAATTAAGATTTTATTAAAGTAAGTTGAGCATTACAAATCTAACTGATGAAGTGGTGTTATGTGTAATTAGTTATGTTTTCATTTAGGATTTTATTTGTATGTTAGTGAGAAATTGTAGTAGTTTAATTAGTTAGAATTCATATTTTCACAAATGATGTTAACCATTGAAATTTTAATATAAACGTAACGTAAGGTCCTTTCATTTGAATGGTTCGAAAAAGTAAAGTCAGAGGCATCCATCATCGGAATCCCTAATTGAAATATTATTACAACTAACTACAAAAAAATGAAAAAAGAAAAAAAATAATCCTTTGGCTTAGCTGCCGATTGCCAACTGATGTTATTAGGATTCCATTTGTAATTTAAATTGGTGAGAAATTGTGATAGTTTAGTTATTTAGAAACTATACTTCCAAGTTCAATTAAATAATGTGTAGAGAGATACGTTAGGTGATAGGAAGCAGTGTTATGTATAATTAGTTAAGTTTTCAATTAGGATTTTATTTGCAAGTTAGTGAGAAATTGTAGTAGTTTAAAGAGTTAGGATTTATATTTCTAAATTCAGGTAAATAACTTCTAGGGGAATTAAGTGTGAAGATAAGTAAGGGTAGATTAGAAATAACAAAAAAAAAAAAAAGGAAGAAACATAAATATATTATATAAATAATAGATAATAGATATGTGTGTGTATATATATACACGCGCGCGCTCGAGCTTTCGGCATAGAAAAGGAAGTCCAATTGTCCAATATCAGGCACTTGGTCAAGCCCCGACTTCACACCTCGACGGTTATGTCACGATGCCCCTAAACCCTAGAGTGAGTATTGCGTGCACCACGCGCGTCACGTGGCGTGTCACGTGGTGCACTAGAACCAATCACACATCGCCAAATAATACAATGTATGGTCCACCATTGCCACATGGCGATAAATTATTGGTTCTAGTACACCACGTGATAATGCACGTGGTGTATTGTATACTTTTCCCTAAACCCTATACGTGATGAATAGACTCCTGCAACCATGACGTATTTGCTTCCTTGAACATAATTTCTTTCCAAAAGAAAGGAAATAGTTAATTGCACAAACAAAAGAAAAAAGTGTTTTTTTACGAGGTATTCTTATTTTTATTTATTTCTCACGAGACCGACCATAGATCCATTTTCCCTTTTATTTGGGAGTATTGACTACACCTCCAATTCCACCCGTTCGTAACCCTTACCCAAGATCACTCAATCAGAAGAAATGCTCACTCTGGTTGGTGCCGGCTCCCTTTTTGGAGTACGCCTGTGCCAACTGATGTTCGCTACTAAAGCACTCCTCTCTTGGCTCGTTCGTGCACCTTACCCAAGGTCTACCCACTAAAGGGTCACTAAGAGAGAGTTTTAGATCGTTATAACAGAGGGAGAGCTTTTCTTTACGTTGCCTACCAAGCGTAACGAGAGGGAGATATTCTCGTTGCTTTCGGGTCGGGCGCTTTATCGCTTCAAGAATGAGGGTATATATAGAGCCGGCTGTACTGGGCACAGCCATTGCCTCTGTTCAGGATTGCCCTCTATTCAAGAAATAAATTATGCAATTGAGTTGTGGCAAGACTTAAGCAAATTTTAGCTACAACATTTGATGCTGAAAAACTAAGCTTTACATTGGAGCAGAATTATTAGATTGGAAGGCAACTAGCTAAAAGGCAGCAGTGAACTATATTGGAGTTGTTATAAGGTATATAGTTTTTCCTTGAGAAATTGAGCTTGATCATTGCATTGGCAATCACCAAAATTGGAAGATGATTATGCAAATTTCAAATTAAAGGAAGAATGATGTAAAATTTGTAAAGTGATGATTTGTAATGGTATTTAGTGATTTCACAACTAAAAGGCTGGTGTATTAAGTTCCTATGATTGCCAAAAAGATGGGATCAAGGTCAAGATAGCAATAATCAAAGACTGAAAAAACACTTCAATTAATTTTTGGTTGCAAGAAATGCCAATCCTACATTTGTGACTGCATTACACGTATATTACTTAAAAGAGCAAAATTTTGTATACTGAAACTGGATTTGAAATGGGAAGCGAACATGCAAAGCAGAAAAATGGAATTCAGGTCTCTCAGTTGAGACACATGAATGATTAATTTGTACAAGCAGAATCTTTGATTGAATAATAAGTCACAAAAATACGACATGTCAAATATTCTCAAATTTCAGGCTGTTCATATAACATGGAACACAAGCTGAATAATTTGCAATTGTTAATGATATAAGTCGAATTGGTGAATGTGGAACACAAAAAATATATCTAAATGTGGGTAGAAAGCGATAAAGCAGTAGATTTTCGAATGTAAAATCTCGTGTCATTCAGGTAGTTGAGCATCAATATTGACAATGCCAATGGATCTTGAACCGACCTATGCTATCAAATAGACAATACCATGACATTGTTAATTTTATACCATAACAGAAATATGTGTTAAAAAGTGTCAACCATGTAGCTTCAATTCACATGAATAGTCAAAACAGCATCACAGAAGTTTATAGATACATTAGTTTTCAAGCAGTGTATTATGAGATGGATCACACACAGCTTGGATCACTTTTAGCTTTATACAACTCTGTCCAGAAGCACAAAAGAAACATGCTATGATTCTTTAAATCATGGTTACTGACCAAATTTAATGAATCATAGCATGTTGTCAAAGGGAAGTTTTAAGTCAGTCACTCAAACCATTGAAAAACAACAGGTGGTTCCGAGTTCATATGATTTCAGGGGGCATGCAGGTTGTCCTAAGCCTTCTTTGAAAGGCTTTCTTCCGTGTCTTGTTGGATTGTGTGGAAGGTTCAGAGATAAGCTGAGACGAGTGGCTTGCAGAATCTCTTATGCTTGTGAAAGAGCTTGATTCACCAGTTGAAGCTTGATTTTGAGGATATTTTTTGCCAAAGGAAAGTGCTCTCTTCACTCTAGCTGATGGTGACGCAATGAATTAATATTCTTGCAAATTTAAAATAAAAAATAAAACCCATTCTCTAATGAAAATCAACCCAAGTTCATTTAAAATTAAAATGCACAAGATAAACAGCAACAGGGTCTTGCGAAGTTGCATACTCATCTTCATGGACTGTAACTCCCCATTACTCGTCATGGGAGGCAACATAAGATAGATTTTATCACAAAGAACAAAGTTCTTTCATAAGTTGACTAATTTAAAACACTCATCTGATTCAAAAGGAGGAATATCATTCAACGTTAAACCTTTAAAATCAATGAAGCCAGAGACTGCAAGTCTATATGGATATAGTAGGAAAAGGCAAGCAAGAATTCAAAATATGAAGTTAGAGCATTCATAAAATGCTTATAGATTTCACAAAAAATCTACTCAGCATTGCTAGATTATTCAAAAGTCATCTTTGGTAGTCGGTTTCTCTTATAAACATGTCGTAACGAGCAAGTGAAATGAAAAAAGACTCGATTGAAAACAAGATATGGTATTACATCATTGAGGTGCCAAATTTCTATTTATAAATGTCTCATTTTTTTTTTCCCTATCTAAGATATCTAAATTAACAAGCCCAATCCAGAAAAAAATATGACACCACATATCCTAAGATTCAAATATCAGAACAAGATCGTACCGAAGAAAATGGCTTATTTATAGTCGGTAATTGGCTCATTTAATTTTGTTTTTAATTAAATGAGGTAGTGGCAAACTTAAGCCAAAGAACTAATGTTGTGTGTGTGTATGTATATATATACATAGACACACACCAAGGGAAATAGAGATTTAAACTTAACAATTATAAATCTCAGTTTCCTTGATATATTAGAACGGCTCCAGAGAACACTAATAAAACGACAAGTAAAGGGGTGGCTAGACTTGCAGATGAGGCACCCGTTAAATGACAAATGAATCCCTCAACAGTGCAACACTGTTATCGTAGCTGGTTGTTTTTGCAAGGGTGAAAAGGTATTTTTAGTCCAAAAGTGGAAAATGGTAGACATAAAATACTTTTTATCGGTCCATCCTCAATTAAATTGTTTCCCGTCAACTTTTCCAAATCCCTAAATCCAGGAGAAAAAGGAAAAAAGAGAAGGAAGAAGAATTTATCTCCTGCTTCTTCTGCTTCGTCGTCATCATGCCGAGGAGGATGATTGCCGCTCGTGCAATGGCCACCCAGCCGTCTCTCCTGTGGTCGTTTGGAGTCGGAACCCTCGCTGGTTGTACCATTGGGTGTGGCCAATTGGCTGTTAATTGGTAAGCCATCATATATCAATTTTTGGCTAAATTATTATTATCAAATCAATTTTTTGATTTAACTCTCCTAAATCGATCTTGTTATGTATGATGATACTTATTATTATTATTATTATTATCATTATTATTATTATTATTATTAATTTTTTGGTTTTATTTTTGTTTTGTCTAGGGCTTATGGCAAGGCCTTTAAGTTCTTCTTTTACCGCGTGCAAAGGAAAGAAGCTGAGGCGGCAGCGGCAACTTCAGCGGCTGCAGAAGCAGCAAGGATGTCTGGAATGTGATTAGATTAATGGTTCAGTCCTTCTGGGATTGTTAAGGAGAGGCTTAGTTTTGGGCTATGTAAGGATTATTTAGGATGTCTTTTGTATTGGCACTCTCTCGTATGTTTTATATCTAGGACGTTTTATTTAGTACTTGTATCAATTGTGCCTATGCCCTTCTGCAATGAATAGTGCTATAGCTTGAATTGACTTAGGGGAATTGCTTTGGTAATGTGTAGGTAAGGGAGGGACAAAGATTACAGTCGGTAGTTATTACAGTAGGAATATGAGTTGGCTAATTATCTGAATTGATTTAGGTGGTTTGGTTGAGATGAGATTAATTTCTAAGGTTTCCTCAAAAATCCTTTAAAGAAAATTTAATCTATGGAACTAGCTAGTAACAACTGTGTTTCGGTTTTCGGCAGCCCGCACGCTTAAATAAGCAGAGGGAAGCTGTATCTCCTTTTGGCTCTTGCTGCTGCTCTTGAAAGAATAATGCTTTTGTTGTTAGATAATATGGTCAACGTGTTTTTTCCCGTTGAATTTTCTTTTAGTTTTTCTTTTGTGCTTTGGCCTTTGTCTTCTTATGCATTGTTTTTGGGGAAGGTTGTATATCATATTTTGTGATTTGTGTGGCTTTGTTGAGTTCTGGGTACAATGCATCGGAAGATTTGTGGTTTATTAATTCTGAGGGGCTTGTTGGTCTTATGCCTCATGATCTCCTTCTTAAGCCACATTGATTTTTATGCACCACTTTGTTAGCATTTGATTCTTGTTGCGTGAAGTGGACAATGCAATTTGTTTTAGGCTGATGAAGGTGTATATGCTTCACGTAGCTGATTTGGGATGGACTCGGTGAAACTTCACATGCCCAATTTGATTGCTTGGATCAGTTGCTCAGCACTCCTGCATAAAGTTGGGTTGTCTTTTCAAGTTATTTGCACGCGTAATTGCCTGCTAAACAACATGGCTGACTGAATACAAAAATATAACTTTAAGAGATTTGGGTGTTTAGATATGAGGGAGGAGGATTGCCGTTGTTATCTTGCTTATCTTAAACCCAAAACTTATCACTTGTTTCTCGAATTGGTAACCAAAAAGTCCAAATTCCAGCTGTGTTTGTGATTAGGATCACAGGCAGAATTCATTTATTTTCATCTATGATGATGTAGGACATCTTTTATTGTAGTTAGTACTGCAAATGCTTGTGTTACTAATTTTCACATGGTTATTGTGTATTACTTTTTTTTTTATAATACTCCGGCTTCTGTCTAATAGTGGATGGCTTTTGGGAAAAATAATATTTTCGAAATTGCGATATACAGGAAGTTTTTTGGTTCGTATGACTTTTTCGAATTCTATGTACATTGTGTTGAAAAATCAGTGATTTATCAATTCAGTATCTGCTATCTGATTGATTTGCTGGCCTTATGAAGCATGGGGTTCTGTTAAGCCATATTGATTCATATGCACTGGTTTGTTAACATTTACGTCTTCTTGTGTTTGAAAGGCCTAAATTGGTTGATGCAATGGTGTAATATTTGACTATGTGTATGCTTGCTTTGCTGCTAATTATGTCCTCAGCACTCTAGTAGGCGAAGATGCGGTGCCTTTTTTTATTTTTTTTCCACCTGTTTGCCATGTGCTCATTTCAAACCTCTCTCCTCCTTGCACTTAAGAAACTTTGGAGTTGTCAAGCGGTGTCTCCTTAAAAATGGTTCTTGAGTTATCGTGACTATGGCTAGGTGAGTTTGACAGGGATTTGGATCTTTATGCTTGGCATAGCTGATTTCAGATGCACTTGTAGTTTGAACTAATTTGAATGATCCAATTATTTTAGGTCAGTGTTTGGTTGCTGTTGATGCTCTCTGGACTGGATTACATGATTTGTACAACTTGCTTTTGGTTGTCTGTTAGCCAGTTGCTTTTTTCAGACTATCTTCTCCTCCTTGACCTTAAGTAGTAACACGGGAGTGGTCTATGGGACTGTCCCTTAGCTTTCTACATCTGGATTTTATGCTTCACAACAGATTTGGGATGCACTTGGTCAAAGTCTACATGCCTGATTTGATCTCTTGGATCATACCCTTAGCACTCCTGTATGAACTTGGATTGGCTTTCTAAGTTATTTGCACGTGAACTTGCTTGCGAAACAACAATGCTGACAGGAAAAAGCTACATTTTAAGAGTTTTGGTGTTCAGTCAAAGGAGGATAGGAAGATCCGCATCGTTAGCTAGTTATTAATGTGCCGTTCTCGTAAATCAGAAACTTATTACTTGTATTACTTGTTCCTATTCCTGTTTCTCAAAAGTGATTCTACTCCCCAAATGTGAATTTGAATGATCCAAATTCCAGCTGTGTTTATTTCAGATTTAATGATGTAAGACAGCGTTTATTAGAATTATTACTGCAAATGCTTGTGCGTATGACCTACCAAACGCAACATAGGATTATTACTTCTTAATACTTTGGTTTTTTGTCTACTAGTGCAGGGTTTTTGGGCAAAATAATGTTGTTGAAACTGCGATATATAGAAAACAAAGTACTTTAGTGGTTTGTGTAGCCCGGGTGAATTCTGAATTCGTTGTGTTCATGTGCTATGTGTTTGTCTTGTTGGCCTTGTGCTGCATGTGAAATATAGAAAATAAAGTCCTTTAGCGGTTTCTGCGGTCCTGTCGAATTCTGAGTACATTGTATACATGTCCTATTTGTTTGGCTTGTTGGTCCTCTGTTGCAAGGGCTTTTGTTAAGCCACACTGAATCGTATGCACTGGTTTGTTAACATTTGCTTCTTTTGTTGAGAAGTCTAAATTGGTTGATGCAGTTGATATAGGCTCTGTTGATGCATATGCTTGGGTTGTTGATAATTATACCCTCGGCATTCTGGTAGGTGAAGGTGTAGTGGCGTAGTGTGTTGGTTTATTTGCCAATTGCTAATTTCAAAACTTTCTCCTCCCTCTCACCGTTGGGAAACAAAATGGGGGATTGTAGGGTTGGCACATGATTATTTATTTATGAAGCTTTTTTTATTCTATTTTATTTTATTTTTTTGGTTTTGCAACATTTTACCAACTCTCTCGCTTTTCAATCGCTTCGGACAATGTTGTCTTCTTTGTTTAAGTGGCCTGGAAAAGGTGCAGATGTCATGTTAACGGGATAACAGAGACAGATAACGTAAGTAAATATACCTCATAATCATACAACAGGAAATTGAAGCACCTGTCACAGAAGTGCAAAATTCTAAACGGAAAATAGAGTACAGAAGAAGAAGCAGATATATTTATATTCCGGAAGCCAAGAAAATATTCATTTTATATTTTCCTTGTACAGATATGTAAGTTACATTGCTCTTCTAGACACGATCAAGCATACTATTGAAAAGGAAAAGAGGTACTCAGAAAAGTTATTAGTGCGGTCAAATTTTTTGTCTGAAGAGACTGGACTTCAATGTCGCCAATCAACAGGCTCTACAAGAAAAGGCCTCGTGGCATAAAATCAACAAAATGGGAAGAAGACACTTTTGTGGCAGTTCTCCTTTTCTTTTTTTTTCTTTTTTTTTTGGGGGGGGGGGGGGGGGAGTGGTGTTTGTTGGGGGAGTTAATTTATTATTAGGCAGCCAGTTGGTCCCACGGTGGAACCAATTTTAATCCAAAAACTGGAGGGCGGAAAAGGGCAACATCCTGCAAGAGCAACGAATAGTGTGGAAATTGAATGGCCTACAAAGCAAAGATAATCCTCAAATGAAGCAATGCCTGATAAATTCCTTGATAAAAGAGTATGGCTTTCTGAACAAACAATCACTTAATTGCCAAAATTAAGCTTGTGAGAAGTTTTCTCACTTTAAGGTCAGCATATAATACTAAACATGCTTGATAAAATCGTTGATAAAAGAGTACGGTTTTCTGAACAAACAATCACTTTATTGCCAAAATGAAGCTTGTGAGGAGTTTTTCTCACTATAAGGTCAGCATACAGGTTATAAATCCTAAAGTGCCGCTGATGATTAGCTATAGTTGATTCCCAATTCTTCTAGTGTGCGTTGATAATGTATTGGAAATGATTCCGTAGACAAGTAACAAGAAACTAGTCCACTAAACCTATTTGTAAAGCACCATAGAACACATGATATAAAGTAAGACAACTGCATCCAACAATTAAAAAAAGATAGATAAATTATTAGTCTGAATCAGCTCGTGTCATATGTAGTTTTGATACAAACACAATGGATGACAGAGTAAAACAGAGAATGAAAGAATAAACAAGGTTATCGGAAAACTAGTCAGAGATAAACCTGTTTGCAACACGTTTGACAGCACTGGCATCCATAGTATCAATCCTGGCAAATAACAAATATCAGCAAAACAGCAACACTAGAGTATTTAACAGGGATGCAGAGAACGGAGAATGGCGATTGAGAGAGCATTACAAGAATGGAATGAATTGGAGACGGGCAACCAGAAGCGTGACAGGAAGAGAAGCCAGCAAACAGAAGCTGAAGACCAAAGGAAAGAGTCTGAGTCAGAAAGTAGTAGGGGGATCAGAATCAAAACTTGCATCAACATTGACAGAACAAAAGGGAGAATAGGATACAGTAGTATTATGGCAAATGATCGCACAGACATGGCAGTGCTACTGTGGCAGCTGCCTAACAAAGAGAAGCGGATCCACAAATGGAGGAGGCAAATGCACTAAAGAAAGATAGCTCCGATGCTTGCACTGTATAGAGGATGGAGGCAAATAGTGGTCCAAGGAACAAACTCAAGGTTGATGAGGAAATTAATAAACCAAGATACTAATGATTCCAAAATTACAACCATACTGGAGAACATTTCATACCTTAGCTCACTTTTTGAATTATGCAATTTTTCAGCAAATTAATAGTAAATCAAATGCACTAGCTAAAAAGGTTACTAAATTTATAGCAAGTTTAAAGGAAGTAGTTGTTTCGAAGAATGTTTTCCCAGGTTGATAAGTGAAAGTCCACTGTGTAATTTGGGGTAGTGTCACCTTTTGTACATTCTGTTCATCTGTAGTAATACTTTCAGACAGACAAGCCTTACAAGCCTTGCCTTAGCTTCACAGTAGATAGCAAATAACCTCGCGTCTTTATAATGTAGATTAAAAGCAAATATACTGCTGGCAGTCTCATTGATAGCTACTCCCTGTACAAGCTCCGACCTGATCAAGTAAACAAAAATTAATGTCCAGCAAGCCACCCAAGTTTCAAAGAACCTCTTAACAGACCAGGAAAGTAAGAGAACCAAAAACCCGGCAGTGCCTCTTGTTCTCTTTCTTTTTTCTCTCCTTTTAATTTTATTGTAAAACAAACATGCTGAAACACAGTAGGCTAAACAGTGATCTTTGTCCCCCCCCCCCAAAAAAAAAAAAAAAAAACACGGGAGATATAGTAAAAGAGAGCCATTATCAAATACACACGTGAAGTACTTCTAAAACATCAAAAACCATGTTGTGAAAGAAACCATATGTTTGTGGAAAGAAAGACTAAGCCCATATGCTTGCCGCCTCCTTGCTTTTTGCTTCATGATCCTAGCATTGATTGCATGATCATCAAAGTGATGGAATGTGGATCTGTCCATGATGCTCCCTCAAATGCAGCAGCCAGTTGTGCTATAGGCAAGTAGTCATCAATCACGTGAACCTAATTTTTTAATAGTACAACTGCGAACTTGTATAAGGATTAGCTGACAGCTTAATAAAGTTTTGTTTCATTTGCTCAACTACAACTTCATGCTTCACTGTCTCAGCAGCAGAAACCACCTGCACAGTCACCAAAGAGTCTTAAACTTGCGACCAGCAAGGTACAACAATACAAACAAAAAATTGTAAGAAAGAACTGCTGAGAGTTCTAATTTAGAAGAATGGCATGCCATTTGGTGATCGAGATGGATGGTCGGTCGAAAAATGATCCTGAACCTGTGCATTTATAATTTTTATAATGTAATCAACCATTCTAAGAACTGTCCTGCCGAATGGGATATGCTGGTATGCGGTTGCATGCAAGTGATCAAAAACCACTTCATGACCTCTACTCTCGAACCGAGAGAAAATAATTGAAAAATAACTCATAAAAAATGAAAAGAAAATACCCCAAGAATGCCCAATTGACAAATTGAAACAAAAAGCAACAATGCCCCTTGATAGTTGTCAGCTTAATAACACCCCCTTGTTGACAATGTCCATGACATGATTCAATTCAAGAAATAGAAATTTCTCGAAATCAGGACTTTGTAAATTTTCATATCTTTACAGAAAGCAAGGTCCTACAAATTCAATGAGTCTACAATCTTATAGTTGCTAAACATACACATTAATTCACTTCACTAAACAACATCTCGAAACCAATTAGTCATCAGTAGCTTTTACCTTCCACATGCACACTATTCAGAAGCCCCAGGTTCTCACCTCAAAAATATGAAAACAAGATATAAACTCGAATTCCAAACCACTCATGCGCTCAGCTACATAACAATAATTCATGCACATTTTGCATAACTCAATGATGATTAAAAAATCAGATAAAATAACTCATGCATGTTTCAGTTTTCCTCCTAATTTAATCAGCTCGTTATCAAATCATTGGACAAATCACTATTAACATATTTCTAAGCAAAAAAACAGCCACCAAAAAAAAAAAAAAAAAAATCAGAAAAGAGGGACATATACCTCTAATACATTTCTGACCAGAGCATCTTTTTCAACCTGGATATCCTTCTCATCAAACACCAAGTTTTGCAGGCTTTCACAGGCAAATAATTTGTACATATGCGAAAGGTTGTCCTAAATATTTATTTTATTTTTACTTTCCGTCTCGTTTCCAGAGCCTCTCTGTTTCGTCTTTCTTGAATTTGATAGGAAAGATGAAAAATTAATATAATAGGAACAAACAATTACATAGATTTAAACAACTGAGAATCCATTGATTTTGAGACAGTCCTACATTACGACAACGACACTACAGATTCTGAGAGTCCAAGACTTAAACAAAAACAAACAACGACACGACAACATCCAATGTCCAAATGAGAACAGAATACTAAAATGAAAACAAAACAGAACATAATACAATACTCAAAACAAAATAAACCATACTAAAATTAGAAATAATCCATAACCCAAATCCAAACTCCTTAAAAGTCGTAAGGAGTTTTCAGCACGTATAACACTCGAGCGCCTCCTTCGCTCGAAGCCATGTTCTGATCAATGGCCCTGAGATACTCCTTACACTCAATGGTGTGTGCCAACATCATTTCCTTGTATCCGATCTCCTCTAACAGTTGCACGTTCTTTGATTTGAGGCGAGAAATTGCCGTATTGAAATCGTAGATGGCAAGCATGGAAGCAGCTGAACACCCGCAAGCGATGCTAAGGGCATCCTGTCGTGCGAAAGAAGTGATCATTTTGAGGAGACGAGCCATCCTGTTACAAGAGTGAAATGGTCCAATCTTCAGGAATATGTTCACAATAATGTATAGAAAAGAAATGCAAAAAAAGGAAAAAGAAAAGAAAAAAAAAAGGGAAGGAAGATTAACCCTAGAAGGTGTGTGTGAAGTGTGAAGTAAAAGTTGATTGAGGGGAGAAATGAGAGAGAAAAGAGGAAGAGGTAAGAAAGATTACCTGCTTGGATGTGTGTGTGTTTGGTGTTTGGATGAAAGAGTGGAGCAGTGGGAATATACGGGGGAATTATATAGAGAAATGAAGTGTGTGAAAAGAATGAGAAAGAGAAGAGGGGTAGGAAGCTCTGAAAAACTCTGCATCCGGTGGTGGTGGGAGGAGGCTCTGCTGCATGGCAGTGTTTGCGTTGCGTCATCAGCCGCCTTGCTTTTGCAGAGTAATTTATGTTAGTAATTCATTTCAAGTACCTTTCTCCCTTTCCCTTTCCCTTTCCCTTTCCCTCCTCGGAGGCCTTGTGCCGAAATATTCGAAAGTAATTCATTATAAGTTATTTTAAGTTAGTAGGCCAGTAAATTTGAGTTGGTAAATTAGTAATTTTCTTTTTTTTTTTTTTTTTTTTTTGGTAATTTTAAGACTCTGCATGCATAGAGTTTGTGGTCGTATTTATTCCTGTAGAAAAAGAAAGTAAAAGTTGACTCGACCGGATTACTGATAAATATATATATATATATATGTTTATACATACATACATACATCTATATATGAACAAAAAGAAATTATATGGAGAGAATTTCAATCTGAATACATTCAACTCAATTAACATATTTACATCAGTTTCTTCGTTTATATACACAAAGCCAAAGGAATAAGCTATAATCAGAAAATGACAGGTGTCTTACTGGATAAAATTTATCCTAACAAACTATTTGTCTTCTACCTCTATTTCTTGATGACCACACCACAATTCCACTACTGCTCAATCTTCTTGATTTTATTCCCTCACGTGGCTTCCTAGCTGATAAGTTGATTTCCTCAAGTGAATTAAGAAGCTGCAGCTTCCATTTAGCTGATAAAATCAGCTCCAACTTGAATCATGCTCCAGCTCCAGCCACACTCCAACAAACTTTATAATCCTTTAATGAAAATTTAATCGACGGAACTAGCTAGTATCAACCGTGTTTCGGTTTTCGCCTGCCCGCACGCTTATATAAGCAGAGGGAAGGTGTATCTCCTTTTGGCTCTTGCTCCTGCTCTTGAAGGAGAATAATGCTTTTGTTGTTAGATAAGATGGCCAACGTGTTTTTCCCCCTATTTTTACGTTTAATTTTCTTTTAGTTTTTCTTTTTTTGTACTTTGGCTTTTGTTTTCTCATGCACTGTTTTTGGGAAAGATAGTGTAACATATTTTGTGATTTGTGTGGCTTTGTTCAGTTCTGGGTATAAGGCATTGGAAGGTTGGTGGTTTACCACGGGCTTATTGGTCTTACACCTCATGTTCTTCTCCTTAAGCCACATTGATTTTTATGCGCAGGTTCGTTGGCATTTGATTCTTGTTGCATTTGCGAGGTGGACCATGCAATTTGTTTTAGGCTAATGAAGTTGTCTATGCTTCACGTAGCTGATTTGGGATGGACTCGGTGAAACTTCACATGCCCAATTTGATTGCTTGGATCCGTCGCTTAGCACTCCTGCATAAAATTGGGTTGTCTTTTCAAGTTATTTGCATGCGTACTTGCCTGCTAAACAACAAGTCTGACTGAAAACAAAAAACATAGCTTTAAGAGATTTGGGTGTTCAACTATGAGGGAGGAATATTGCCGTTGTTAGCTTGCTTATCTTAAACCCAAAACTTATCACTTGTTCCGAACTTGTTTGTCAAAAGTGATCATCCTCCAATTGCTAACCAAAATGTCCAAATTCCAGCTGTGTTTGTGATTAGGATCACAGGTAGAATTTGTTCATTTTCATATACAATGATGTATGACATCTTTTATTAGAGTTAGTGCTACAAATGCTTGTGTTACTAATTTTCACATGGTTTTTGAGTATTACTACTTTTTTATACTCTGGATTTTGTCTAATAGTGCATGGTTTTTGGGAAAAATAATATTTTCGAAATTGTGATATACAGAAAGTTTTTTAGTTTGTATGTCTTTGTCGAATCCTATGTACATTGTATTGGAAAATCAGTGATTTATCAATTCCATATCTGCTATCTGATTGACTTGCCGTCCTTATGTCGCATGGGCTTCTGTTAAGCCGTATTGATTCATATGCACTGGTCTGCTAACATTTGCGTCTTCTTGCGTTTGAAGAGCCTAAATTGGTTGATGCAGTGGTGTAAGATTTGACTGTCTGTATGCTTGGTTTGCTGCTAATTATGTCCTCAGCATTCTAGCTGGTGAAGATGCAGTGCCATTTTTTGTTTTTGTTTGCCAATTGCTCACTTCAAAGCTCTCTCCTCCTTGCACTTAAGAAACTTTGGAGTTGTCAGACGGTGTCTCCTTAAAAATGGTTCTTGAGTTATCGTGGCTAATAGCTTAGTGGGGTTGCTAGCGTTCTGGATCTTTATGGTCCAGCTGATTCGATGCACTTGTTGTTTAAACTAATTTAAATGATCCAATTATTTTAGGTCAGTGTTTGGTGGTTGTTGATAATCTCTGGACTCGAGTGTGTAATTCTGTATGACCTGCTTTTGGTTGTCTGTTTGCCAGTTGCTTTTTTCGAACTATCTTCTCCTCCTTGCCCTTAAGTAGTGAAGTGGGAGTGGTCCCTTAGGTTTCTAGATTTGGATTTTATGCTTCACAACAGGTTGGGGATGCACTTGGTCAAAATTTACATGCCTTGTTTGATTGCTTGGACCATACCCTTAGCACTCCTGTATTCTGGTTTATTTAGAAGGAGCTGGTTAGTTTTTAATATAACATTTTGGTGGTTAGTTTTTAATATAACATTTTGGGTTATGTAAGGGTTATTTAGGATCTTTTATGTAATTTTAAAACCTTACGCTTTTAATCTTTAAGCCCGTTAAATTTATGTTATGGTATTCCCCTGTTTGGTCTTTGTCTTTCAGTTTGAGTGCAAACATTTTTTTGGGAAAATCTTGTTCCAAATGATGATTCAACCTTTGTTGATTTTCATCTTTGTTGATGTAACCCACAATTTTATTTAAGAGATCAATGAAACAGCTTCAAAAGGTATTGGCTATACAACTAAGTGTACACTTAACTGCAAACAGCAGAAGCAAACTACAAACAGCTAATTAGGCCAGTTCATACCCCGTTCCCAATTCCTCTCTTGCCTTGGTACATTTCCAACTTTGTGTAACATTGCAAAACATCATTAACAACCATTGCACAATTGTCTGAATAGACTGTTCTTCGTTCTTCTCCCCTAAAATTTTTTAGCTTACGGAATGGAATAGGTTGCCACTGCTAAGGATGACTAGTCATGTTTATGAACTTATGAAGTTTATGAACACACTCTTGGGCTTGAAGCCCACATATACTTCCACATATCTTTTTTCTCTTTGGGTCTAAAAGAAAGCCTAAGGCAATACTAATGCTGAACTTACATGATAAGTCACGCCCTTCAGAACTGCCTGCCAAGAGAGATATGACTAAATCAAGAGGGGTAAAAAATAAGAGCAACTCCAAATTGCAAACTGTAAATAGCAAAATTCTTGTTGGTCAATGGGTCTGCACCGTGATTTGCCCCTTTCCCCAAAAACTGGCTTGTACGTTTACATATCCACATAGCGACTAGTTTGTATAGAGTACCCAAGGTGTAGCTCAAGCCCAAGTATAAGCCTGGTGTACGGGGTTACTGTAGTTCTTGGTCTTGTGATCCACCATCTTTATCATGGACGTAATAAGTACCTTGCTTATCATGTTTACAGAAGTTGTAGATCTCTAGCCCGACGGACGATCAAGGGCTACGATTGGCCCTTTTTATTTTTCTTTAATTTTTAGCTATTCGAAATCTATCTTTCCTTTCCTTGATTATTTTTAAAAGAGGATTAGACCAAAAATAAAAAGGCCTAGTTGAGGGCACATCATGGCATGTGATTCCGTGGGAATTTTCGAGGGTCTGGAAAGACTATAGCCTATACGTGTATGAGCTGTGAAGTTGTGAACATGCAAGTTTCGAAAACCTTCGTGGAAGCCTCGCTTATTGGTGGGAAATTTGCTGTCAAAGCACGTTGTTATCTTAGTCCATTCTAATGATGTGATACAATTTAGAACAAGACAACTGTTTGTGGTCCTTTTTTTAAATTCAACTCTTACCAAACAAAACGGGCGAACAACAACTTTCTCTATATTCTATGCCCAAAAATTCTGCTAAAATGGTCAACTTATGTCTACGTCAGTTCTATTATTCTAAGTTTTGTAACGTACGGAAAAGTACTAGTGTTGTTGTTTTCTTCAATGAATAGTTGAAATTAACCGTATTCACGCCTGGAAAAGTATACAATACACCACGTGCATTGCCACGTGGTGTACTAGAACCAATAATTTATCGTCATGTGGCAATGATGGGTCATACCTTGTATTATTTGGCGATGTGTGATTGGTTCTAATGCACCACGTGATATGCCACGTGATGCGCGTGGTGCACGCAATACTCACTCATTCACGCCTTGATCGTTGACACAGCTAAGGTTCAGACCTACTGTTCTTGCCGGCTAATAAGTACTGGTTCATTAATTATTTGTAAGAATCATCATTTACAAAGCACTTATTAAGTTTTTGAATTTTTCGACACATAATTTACAAGGAAAGGAGGCAAAGAATCTAAATTAATTTTACGAATTATCTCAAAAGATAATTGCTGACTTAAGGGATCGTCAATAGGGTTTAAGTATCTAGACTCTTGACCTCAATATTCCGATGTGGGAACTTTTCTTTTTTTTGAATTTTTCGACGCATAGTCTACTGGGGGAAGGGAGATAGAGAACTTAAACCAATTTTACGAATCATCTCAAGAGGTAATTGCTGACTTAAGGGATCGTTTATGGGGCTTAAGTATCTAGATTCTTGACCTCAATATTCCGATGTAGGATACTTAACCATAACATTTTTGCTTCCTTGAACAGAATTTCTTTTCAAAAGAAAGGAAATAGTTAATTCCACAAACAAAAGAAAAAAGTTTTTTTTTATGAGGTATTCCTATTTTTATTTATTTGTCATGAGACTGACCATAGATCCATTTTCCCTTTTATTTGGGAGTGTTGACTACACCTCCAATTCTACCCGTTCGTGACTCTTACCCAAAGATCACTCAATCAAAAGAAACGCTCACTCTGATTGGCGCTGGCTCCCTTTTTGGAGTACACCTATGCCAACTGATGTTTGCTACTAAAGCACTCCTCTCTTAGCTCGTTCGTGCACCTTACCCAAGGTCTACCCACTAAAGGGACACTAAGAAAGAGTTTTAGATCGTTAGAATAGAAGAGGAGCTTTTCTTTAAGTCGCCTACTGAGTGTAACGAGGGGGAGATATTCTAGTTGTTTTCGGGCCCGGCGCTTTATCGCTTCAAGAAAGAGGGTATAGATAGAGCTGGCTGTACTATGCACAACCATTGCCCTCTATTCAAGATTGCCCTCTGTTCAGGAAATAAATTATGCAATTAAGTTGTAGTAAGATTTAAGCAAAATTTAGTTACAACATGTGATACTGAAAAACTAAGCTTTACATTGGAGTAGAACTATTAGATTGGAAGGCAACTAGCTAAAAGGCAGCAGTGAACCATATTGGAGTTGTTAGAAGGTATATAGTTTTCTCTTGAGAAATTGAGTTTGATCATTGCATTGGCAATCACCAAAATTGGAAGATGATTATGCAAATTTCAAATTGAAGGAAGAATGATGTAAAATTTGTAAAGTGATGATTTGTAATAGTATTTAGTGATTTCACAACTAAAAGGATAGTGTATTAAGTTCCTATGATTGCTAAAAAAATGGGATCAAGGTCAAGATAGCAGTAATCAAAGATTGAAAAAATACTTTGACTAATTTTTGGTTGCAAGAAATGCCAATCCTACATTTGTGACTGCATTACACATATCTATTCTCTCTTTAAAAGTATGGTGAGTCTTAGTTGTTTTGGAGTCTTTGCACTTTGTAGTGTTAGTTTTCTAATATGCCTAAAATACCCTTATGTGCTATTATATTATATTAATTGTATTCTAATTGTAGTAGAACTACAAAACTCTTCACATTCCCTTGTGAAGTTCATTGAATTTAAATTTTGCTGTTAACTAAAATAAAACAATTCTCCATACAAAAAATCTTTATCTACACTTCAATTCAATCCTCAAGAGATTGATAATACCAAGAAACTTTGATTTTTGTTCATAATTTAGTTTTGACTTATTAAAAGTAAAGGACGATGATTAATACAAATTAACTACAAATTCAAAGAAAACAAGCAATGTACTAAATTGCACTAAATTATGTTAATAAATTATAACATAATTTCAAATTTTATTAAATTATTATAGGATTCTTTTTTAACGAACAGGTTGTTACAAAAAAATAATATATTAAAATTTGGGTTATGAATAAGCACTCCATTAGCAAGTTCCTTTTCGTTTGGTGATTGATAAATAATTCAAAAAATTGTATATATAGTTCAAAGTTCAAAAAACAAATTGCATACTATCTAAATGGCTCGTAAGTATTGGCTTTTACAATCTATGGACGATGAAAAGGATTTTAGGTACATATTTCTAATGTAAAATTTAAAATATAAAGAGGGCTCATAACAAAAAAATGTACAAGATGTAGGATTTTCCTTAATGAAAATGGAAAATAATTGGAAGAGTACTATTAATGTTGCCTCCTAATTTTACTTGTGAAAGAACCCCTTTAATTTCATTTTTTGAAAAAAAACTTCTTCAATAAAACAAGGATTTAAAAATTTAAAAATACATAAAAAATCATTTGTAAAGTTGATTTCATAAATGAAATAAAATAAGATAATATATGATATACTTGTATAAAAAAAATAAAGTTTTTCATATCAATAATATAAAACAAATTTACTTGATTGTGATGGATCTTTTTTCACATAAAAAAAATGATATTTTGCATCATTTAGAAAGCAATTAAGTTAATTTTGTGAAATTCTTTTTTAAGTCTTTTCCAACCATGTTAAAAATCTAATCTCGCAAATGATTATAATTCAAAATTTACTAATTTGATCATACTAATTGAATAAAGAACTTGAATTCTAAAAAGAATAAATATGTATATTATTTACAACTATATAGTTAAATAAATAACTGTTGTTGGAATCCAATGCTTTCTTTCACCAAATTAATAATTACCATTACGTATATGGGATTTTAAGTATACCTTTGAGTTGACATATTTAAAATAAATTAAAAAATAAATAGGTTTTAAGTATAATTATCAATATTTTAGAGAAAGAACTTCAAAATCTTTTTAACAAAATTATTTTGTAAATAAAAAACTTATAATTTAAATTTTTGAATACAATGATACTTGAGCATACAATAAGTTTACAAAATACCTTAGTGTTAGTTTTAGTATCATAATGCTATTATTTGCAAAGTTTTAAAGAAAAAATTCAAATGTTTTGAGGTTAGGACTTGAAATTCAAACCATGTATTTCAACAACAATTGTTTTAAGAAAAGAATAATTTAACATGGTATTTAGAAAATTATATAAAAATTTTAGTGTTTAAGAAGTATTATATTTTAAAATAACTTTAATTATCACAATTTAAAACTTGCACCTACCAAGTGCAACCTATGTTCGTTTAGATAACCATAAACATTTAAATATAAATTATGTTTTGAAAAAAGAAGAGTTATTCTTTTTTGACTATATACGAAATTAATTAAATAAAAATGTGACTTCATACAATGTAAGAGAAAGAGTTGTTAATTAGATATTATCTCCTGCTTAAGTTCTTTTTGTCTTTTATTTTTTGGACTATTTATGAAATAAAATTTAAATAGAAAAAAGAATGTGACATTGTCCAATGCTTATGATGATCAAAAGTTATGAATCTTATTAAGTAAACTCTCCTAAAGTGTATCTTTTGTATTGTTTTTGAAATTTATCCTTTTTTATTATTAATAAAAATAAATTTAGTAGAACAAAAATGTGACTCCATTTAATATAAAAGGAAAAATTTTGAGTTCAATCAAACATACCATTTCCTAAAATAAGTTCTTTGTAACTTTTGTTATTCAACTATTCATGTAGTATAATTAAATAGGAAAAAATCCAATCTAGAGTAATAGAAAGAACTATTAAAATAACTAAAAAAATCTCTCATAAAATGTATTCTTCGTAAAGTTGAGAAGTAACTTATTATGTGTACTCAAACACATTCAAATAACATCATCACACATATTTTGAATTGTTTTAGGAAGTGAAATGTCAACTATTTTAAAAGAAGGCATAATCCATTTTTTCTGGTGGTAAAAAAAAGAAGAGAATTCTTTAAATTTAGGAATATTATGAAGTTTTCTTAATGCATCAAGAGATACATATGTCCGATAGTAAAAAAAGTCTTTTAAAACCACTTTAAAATGAAATATTCACATGATCATTGTATATAATTTAATGAATTGTTCTTGAATTTTTTGTGAAATACTTTCTAATTTATCTTCGAATGATACAATTTTGAATTGATGATTAAGCATTTTATTCTTTTATGAACTGTAAATTTTTCAACATGTTTTTGAACATATTCTTCAAAATAAAAATGAAATTCCCGTGCACTAATGATTGATCTCATGTATTGTTGGATTATTGGAAGTGTTTTATAGTAATATTGCAGTGTCAAAATGTCAAAACACATATCAAGGTTTTTGAAGATCGTGGAGAACTGAAATTTAATATTCTTCAATTCATTCACTTTGTTTCAAATACATTTGTATATAAAATAATTAAATTTCTCATAATCAAAAAATTAAAAAAAAAGACAAAAGGCATCATATTCACGTGCAACGCACGTGCTTCATTACTAGTATTACTTAAAAGAGCAAAATTTTGTATCCTGAAACTGGATTTGAAATGGGAAGCGAAACATGCAAAGGAGTAAAATGGAATTCAGGTCTCTCAGTTAAGACACATGAATGATTAATTTGTACAAGCAGAATCTTTGATTGAATAATAAGTCACAAAAATATGACTTGTCAGAGAAAAATATGACATGTCAGATATTCTCAAATTTCAGGCTATTCATATAACATGGAACACAAGCTGAATAATTTACAATTGTTAATGTTATAAGTCGAATTGGTGAATGTGGAACACAAAAACTGTATCTAAATGTGGGTAGAAAGCGATAGAGTAGTAGATTTTCGAATATAAAATCTTGTGTCATTCAGGTAGACAAGCATCAATATTGACAATGCCCATGGATCTTGAACCGACCTATGCTATCAAATACACAATACCATGACATTGTTAATTTTACACCATAACAAAAATATGTGTTAAAAGTGTCAACCATGTAGTTTCAATTCACATGGATAGTCAAAACAGCATCACAGAAGTTTATATATACATAAGTTTTCAAGTAGTGTATTATGAGATGGATCACACACAGCTTGGATCACTTTTAGTTTTATACAACTCTGTCCACAAGCACAAAAGAAACATGCTATGATTCTTTAAATCATGGTTACTGAACAAATTTAATGAATCATAGCATGTTGTCAAAAGGAAGTTTTAGGTCAGTCACTCAAACCATTGAAAAACAACAGGTGGTTCCGAGTTCATATGATTTTAGGGAGCATGTAGGTTGTCCTAAGCCTTTTTTGAAGGGCTTTCTTCTGTGTCTTGTTGGACTATGTGGAAGGTTCAGAGATAAACTAAGACGAGTGGCTTGCAGAATCTCTTATGCTTGTGAAAGAGCTTGATTCACCAGTTGAAGCTTGATTGTGAGGATATTTTTTGCCAAAGGAAAGTGCTCTTTTCACTCTAGCTGATGGTGACTTAATGAATTAATATTCCTGCAATTTTAAAAAAAATAAAGCCCATTCTCTAATGAGCATCAACTCAAGTTCATTTAAAATTAAAATGCACAAGATAAACAGCAACAGAGTCTTGTGAAGTTGTATACTCATTTTCGTGGAGTGTAACTCCCCATTACTCGTCATGGGAGGCAACATAAGATAGATTTTATCACAAAGAACACAGTTCTTTCATAAGTTGACTAATTTAAAACACTCATCTGATTCAAAAGAAGGAATATCATTAAACATTAAACCTTTAAAATCAATGAAGCCAGAGATTGTAAGTCTATATGGATATAGTAGGAAAAGGCAAGCAAGAATTCAAAATATGAAGTTAAAGCATTCATAAAATGCTTATAGATTTCACAAAAAATCTACTAAGCATTGCTAGATTATTCAGAAGTCATCTTTGATAGTTGGCTTCTCTTATAAACACGTAGTAATGAGCAAGTGAAACGAAAAAAGACTCAATTGAAAACAAGATATGGTATTGCATCATTGAGATGCCAAATTTCTATTTATAAATGTCTCATTTTTTTTTCTCTATCTAAGATATCAAAATTAACAAGCCCAATCTAGAAAAAATATGATACCACATATCCTAAGATTCAAATATTAGAACAAGATCTTATCAAAGAAAAGGGCTTCTTTATAGTCGGTAATTGGCTCATTTAATTTTTTTTAATTAAATGAGGTAGTGGCAAACTTAAGCCAAAAAGGTAATGTTGTCTAGAATACATCTGTGCGCGTGTGTGTATAGACACACACAAAGGGAAATAGAGATTTAAATTCAACAATTATAAATCTCAGTTTCCTTGATATATTAGAATAGCTCTAGAGAATACTAATAAAATGAGGCAGTGGCAAACTTAAGCCAAAGAGGTAATGTTGTCTAGAATACAACTGTGTGTGTCTATATAGACACACACATAGGGAAATAGAGATTTAAATTTAACAATTATAAATCTCAGTTTCCTTGATATATTAGAATAGCTCCAGAGAATACTAATACAATGACAACTAAAGGGGTGGCTAGACTTGTAGATGTGGCACCCGTTAAATGACAAATCAATCCCTCAACAGTGCAACATTGTTATCGTAACTAGTTGTTTTTGCAAGGGCAAAACAGTATTTTTAGTCCAAAAAGTGGAAAATGGTAGACATAATGACTCCGTTTGGATAGTGTTATTTGAAGTAATTTTTAAGAATTATTTAAAAAAATTATTTAGATTGTTTTTTGTTGATTTTAAGAAATTAAAAAAGTGATTGAATGTGAAATTTTTTTTAACGTAACATAATAGTGATTGAAGAAAGTGAACGCCTACTTTCGTCTATTTTGTCGTCGGCTGAGACACTTCTGTGTGTTAACAAACGTTGGCTTAAAATAACGAACGGACATCTACTTAGCCGTCCGCCGCTGCGTCATCTACTCCGTGGTCCGACTCAGAACTTACTTACTGAAAATGATCTTGATAGGTTGATTCTTTAATTTAATCAAATCCCTAAATCGGGATAAAGGGGGAGAAAATATCTCTTGCTTCTTCCCCTTCATCGTCATATCAACATGCCGATGGCCACCCAGCCGTCTCTTCTGCGGTCGTTTGTGTCCGGTAAGAACGACGCCACTTCTTCTTCCCCCAATACAATAATTTTAGATTCTGACTCTTGCCTTCTTTTGTGTGTGTTTGCCCTTCCTGCTTATGTATGCCCTTCTGCGATGGACCGCAAAATTAGTGCTATAGCTTGGATTGCTTTAGTGGAATTGCTTTTGTAATGTGTAGGTAAGGGAGGGACAAAGATTACAGTCGGTAGGTATCACAGTGGGAAAATGAGTTGGCTAATTATCTGAATTGATTTTGGTGGTTTGGTTGAGATTAATTTCTAAGGTTTCCTCAAAAAATCCATTAATGAAAATTTAATCGACAGAACTAGCTAGTAGCAACCGTGTTTCGGTTTTCGCCTGCCCGCACGCTTATATAAGCAGAGGGAAGGTGTATCCTTTTGGCTCTTGCTCCTGCTCTTGAAGGAGAATAATGCTTCTGTTGTTAGATAAGATGGTCAACGTGTTTTTCCCCCTATTTTTACGTTTAATTTTTTTTTTATTTTTTTCTTTTTGGTACTTTGGCTTTTGTCTTCTCATGCACTGATTTTGGGAAAGGTAGTATAACATATTTTGTGATTTGCGTGGCTTTGTTCAGTTCTGGGCATAAGGCATTGGAAGGTTGGTGGTTTACCACGGACTTATAGGTCTTACGCCTCACGTTCTTCTTCTTAAGCCACATTGATTTTTATGCGCAGGTTCGTTGGCATATGATTCTTGTTGCATTTGTGGGGTGGACCGTGCAATTTGTTTTAGGCTAATGAAGGTGTATATGCTTCACGTAGCTGATTTGGGATGGACTTAGTGAAACTTCACATGCCCAATTTGATTGCTTGGATCAGTCGCTTAGCACTCCTGCATAAAATTGGAGTTATTTGCATGCGTACTTGCCTGCTAAGCAACAAGGCTGGCTGAAAACAAAAATATAGCCTTAAGAGATTTGGGTGTTCAGATATGAGGGAGGAAGATTGCTGTTGTTTGTTTGCTTATCTTAAACCCAAAACTTATCACTTGTTCCCAACTTGTTTGTCAAAAGTGATCATCCTTGAATTGCTAACCAAAAGGTCCAAATTCCAGCTGTGTTTGTGATTAGGATCACAGGTAGAATTTGTTCATTTTCATATATAATGATGTATGACATCTTTTATTAGAGTTAGTGCTACAAATGCTTGTGTTACTAATTTCCACATGGTTTTTGAGTATTACTATTTTTTACTCTGGATTTTGTCTAATAGTGCATGGTTTTTGGGAAAAATAATATTTTTGAAATTGTGATATACAAAAAGTTTTTTAGTTTGTATGGCTTTGTCGAATCCTATGTACATTGTATTGGAAAATCAGTGATTTATCAATTCCGTATCTGCTATCTGATTGACTTGCCGTCCTTATGTCGCATGGGCTTCTGTTAAGCCGTATTGATTCATATGCACTGGTCTGCTAACATTTGCATCTTCTTGTGTTTGAAAAGCCTAAATTGGTTGATGCAGTGGTGTAAGATTTGACTGTCTGTGTGCTTGGTTTGCTGCTAGTTATGTCCTCAGCATTCTAGCAGGTGAAGATGCAGTGCCATTTTTGTTTTTGTTTGCCAATTGCTCATTTCAAAGCTCTCTCCTCCTTTGACTTAAGAATCTTTGGAGTTGTCTGACGGTGTCTCCTTAAAAATGGTTCTTGAGTTATCGTGGCTAATAGCTTAGTGAGGTTGCTAGCGATCTGGATCTTTATGGTATAGATGATTCGATGCACTTGTCATTTAAACTAATTTGGATGATCCAATTATTTTGGGTCAGTGTTTGGTGGTTGTTGATAATCTCTGGACTCGAGTGTGTGATGCTGTACGACCTGCACTTCAAGAGTTTTGGTGTTCAGTCACAGGGGGAAGGTCCTCATCGTTGGCTTGTTATTAATGTGCCGTTTTTGTAAACCAGAAACTTATTACTTGTTTCTATTTCTGTTTGTCAAAAGTGATACTCCTCCCCAAATGTGAATTTGAAAAGGTCCAAATCCCATTAGCTGGAAGTTTGCCAAGTCCACGTGGATTTTCATCTTTGTTGATGTAACCCACAATTTTATTTAAGAGATCTATGAAACAGCTTCAGAAGGTATTGGCTATACTGCTAAGTGTACACTCAACTGCAAAGAGCAGAAACAAACTACAAACAGCTATTTAGCCCAGTTCATACCCCGTTCCCAATTCCTCTCTTCCCTTGACACATTTCCAACTTTGTGTAACATTGCAAAACATCATTAACAACCATTGCATAATTGTCTGAATAGACTGTCCTTCGTTCTTCTCCCCTAAAATTTTTGAGCTTTCCGAATGGAATAGGTTGCCACTGCTAAGGATAACTTATCACGTTTAAGAACTTATGAAGTTTATGAACACATTCTTGGGCTTGAAGCCCACATATATTTTCGGATATCTTTTTTCTCTTTGGGTCTAAAAGAAAGCCTAAGGTAATACTAATGCTGAACTTACATGATTAGTCACTCCCTTCAGATCTGCCTGCCAAGAGAGATATGACTAAATCAAGAGGGGTAAAAAATAAGACTAACTCCAAATTGCAAACTGCAAGTAGCAAAATTCCTATTGGTCAATGGGTCTACACCGTGATTTGCTCGTTTCCCCAAAATATGGCTTGCATGTTTACATATCCACATAGCTATATAGAGTACCCAAGGTGTAGCTCAAGCCCAAGCATAAGCCTGGTGTAGGGGGTTCTGTAGTTCTTGATCTTGTGATCCACCATCTTTATCATGGACCTAATAAGCACCTTGCTCATTATGTTTGCAGAAGTTGTAGATCTCTAGCCCGACGGACAATCAAGGGCAACCATTGGGCCTTTTCGTGTTTCTTTAATTTTTAGCTATTCGAAATCTATCTTTCCTGCCCTGCGGGGAAGCTCGCCTGGCACCACGAAAAATCATCATCCGGCTGGTCTAGGGTTCGAGACCCGTAGTTGAACTCCCTAGGATCGGTGGGACCCGCTCTCTTAAGGGCGCTGTGGAATAGTCAGCACCAAAAGGAAAGGATACCACAGTGTTGACAAAAAAAAAAGAAAAAAAGAAATCTATCTTTCCTTTCCTTGATTACTTTTAAAAGAGGATTAGACCAAAAAGAAAAAGGCCTAATTGAGGAGTGAGTATTACGTGCACCACGCACGCCGCGTGGCGTGTCACGTGGTGCACTAGAACCAATCACACATCGTCAAATAATACAAGGTATGACCCATCATTGCCACATGACGATAAATTATTGATTCTAGTACACCACGTGACAATGCACATGGTGTATCGTATACTTTTCCCTAATTGAGGGCACATCATGGCATGTGATTCCGTGGGAATATTCGACGGTCTCGAAAGACTATAGCCTATACGTGTATGAGCTGTGAAGTTGTGAACATGCAAGTTTCGAAAAACTTCGTGGAAGCCTCACTTATTGGTGGGAAATTTGCTGTCAAAGCACGTTGGTGTCTTTGTCCATTCTAATGATGTGATACAATTTAGAACAAGACAACTGGTTGTGTTTCCTTTTTATCAATTCAACTCTTACCAAACAAAACGGGCAAACAACAACTTTCTCTATATTCTATCCCCAAAAATTCTGCTAAAGTGGTCAACTTATGTCTACATCAGTTCTATTATTCTAAGTTTTTTTAACGTATGGAAGAAGTACTATTGTTGTTGTTTTCTTCAATGAATAGTTGAAATTAACTGTATTCACGCCTTGATCGTTGACACAGCTAAGGTTCAGACCTACTGTTCTTGCCGGCTAATAAGTACTGGTTCATTAATTATTTGTAAGAATCATCATTAACAAAGCACTTATTAAGTTATTTGGCTCTAAACTTCTGTAATTTACCCCTTGTTTGCTACTGTGGCCAAAAATATTATTGTTGCTGAATGTAATTTTGTGTAATATGAATCAATGGGTTCTTGCCGTTGAATTTAAAATTTTTTTTTTAAAGAACCTTTTGATATTTATATATTACGCCTAGCAACATAAATTGCTTATAAGAAGGGAGAGTTACAAATAAGGTCTCAGAAAAAATAAAGGGCATTAAGACGAATTCGTTAAGGACTCCAGTAATATCACAATTACGGTAAACTCTAGGCTACGAAATTATATATAATCATAGAACATGTAACAACACCCGGGCCATAGACATACTTACTGAGAAGGGACAGATATGATATTGAATCTGGAAAAATCAATTACTATATGTACTACTATTTCCGTCTTATTTTAATAGGTTTACAGATTTTTTCACACAATTTAAGAAAAGTTAGTTAACTTTATTGAAAGAATGAATTAATCTACGATGTTATCAAAATACCCTTATATTCATCATTAAATATTTACATTAAATACAAATAAAAAATTACACCATAAATCAAATTAATTCCATTTAATATGTGAATACACGATTTGTTATGCACTCTCACTTATAACAAAGTAATTAAATAAGAGCATTTTAAAGAAGTTGAAAATTAATTACATTCTTCAATTGAAAAGTAAACTATAATTTGGGACGGATGAAAAAGGAAAACAAGACTATCAAAATAGGACAGAAGGAGTACATTTTATAGTAAAATGTTTTGTCCAACAGACACGACATTTATGGTTATAGTACTATTGGTGAATGTACATTACCGATTATTGAGATTATTTAGTTGTACAAAAAATCTTAAATTAAATTTGAAATTTAATTGAGAACACTATTAATACATATTATTGTTAATCAATAATCTAAAAACTGGTTAAAAAATCTATTGATAACAAACCATAAATCTTACGCATAATTGCTCATGTATCCATATATTAGTGTGTGTATATATATATTTACTGAAATTGACTAATTTATAAAAGGAAGTTAATTAACTATCTTAAACAATTAGAATACATGACATAAGAAAGAAAGGTGACTATAGCAATAAAAATATAATGAAGCTAAAGGTACACCAGTATCGCAACTCGTTGTCTAGTCTGTTCAATTTGAATTATTTTTTCTACGTTGTAATTATGTGCCAAGAAGGATTTAAAAACACACCAAAATATAAAGCGCAAAATCATCGTTATCAAGAAAAGATAGATTATTTGGAAAATCTCTAATTATCAAACAAACAATTGTCTTCAAAAATCTACTACACTTCCTAGATCTAATAAATAAATAAAGGGTTTTTAAGGTAACCAAAATCAGACCTTGGACGGCTCCTATTAAAAAAAGAAGGTAAAAAAGATCATAATTATGACAACAGAGATCTATCTTTACACTTTTAGACAAAACTCTAGTTTTTGGCAAATGATTTCCTCTTCAAAAACTAAAAAGTAAAACGAAGAGTGAACTTCTAACTATTATGGTATTTTTCATCCCAAAAAAAAAAACTATTATGGTATTTTTACGGTATAATACTTATATAAATTAAGAGGTTTTTTTTTTTCCTAACAAGTGGTATCAGTCAAAAAGGTGAAATTAAATAAGTGTTAAATATTTATGTGTATTAACTCAAGGCACCAATTAAAATAACTCATAAAGGAATATATTTGACACTCGATTTTTCAGTTACTTACATTATCAGCAATTTTTATTATGGCATGTATACAAATTAAATATGTTTAACTTCCAATTTTTATTATGGTATGTATATAAATTAAATATGTTTTAACTTCCAATTCCTGAGTTACTTGCTTATTATTAATCGTCCACGAAACGGACGATGGAACCTCCTAATTACTTTATTAGTAGTTAGTACCTCAGCAGTCTACGATGTCTATAAAAAAGACCGAGACCCTTATTTTCCTCGCATCGGTCTGAAACCCGGCAAAATTCTTGCCTCCAAGTAACAATTCTATTCTCTCCACAAGAGTCATTAGAGATTGAAACTGCAACAATGGCAGGAGTGACCCCAACTCCATTGTTGAAAGATGAGCTTGATATAGTCATCCCCACAATCAGAAATCTTGATTTTTTGGAGATGTGGAGGCCGTTTTTTCAGCCATACCATCTCATCATTGTCCAAGATGGTGACCCTTCGAAAACCATTAAAGTCCCAGAAGGCTTTGATTATGAGCTTTATAATAGAAATGATATCAATAAAATTCTGGGTCCTAAGGCCTCTTGCATCTCCTTTAAGGACTCTGCTTGTCGGTGCTTTGGGTACATGGTGTCTAAGAAGAAGTACATCTATACAATTGATGACGATTGCTTTGTAAGTTATCCTTTTTTTGTGGTTTTTACAAATGCCCTTATGGTTTTTTTGGTGGAAAGATTGGATCTTGATGTGTTTTGGTCTTGGATTGGTCTTTTTTCCCACGATTTGATACCATGCTGAATTTTCTGGGCTTTGATGAGTGGAATTTGTTTTTTCTTAATATTTTTAAATTGTTTAGTTGTGGATCTTGGAGAATTCATGTTTCCTGTTCCGTGTATTCAGATTGGTGTGTGAACAAAATTTAAGTTTAGATTTTTATTTGATTTACTCTGTGATCTTGTTGATCGGTAAATTTCTATGTTTTTGGGAGGCAAGTTTATGTCTGATGTGCTTTTGTAGAAAAAAAGTTAGGATTTGGAATTGGTATAAGTTTTAATCTGAAGTTTTAGCAGCAAGTTATGCATGTCCCAGGTGGTTTATCTGCTGTGTGATCTTAGGATGGTTTTGTCGAAATCCATATGACTGATCTGCGTGATCTGTGTGGGATTGAATGATGCCATTTAATTTTCTGACTGTTCATGCGCCTCAGACAGATCTAGAGTTCTGCTATTTCCTGATTATGAGTATGTGATAGGAATAGATCTGCTTGATGTTATCTTTCTCTGTAATAAATGACGTTTTGCAAGGAGAAGATTTTTCATGTATCTGGCTAGTTGGATAGTTTTTGCACCAGATCCGTTAAAGGACTTAAATATTTGTTGTCATAATTTTCTGCTTAAAATTTTAAAGAATAGTATCATCACCTGATAATTCTTTTGACTGACAGAGGAGTGATAGAATAATTATGGCCAAGTTCTCTAAGCTGTGGTTTTCAATCATTTGGTCCCATTATACAATGATGAGACTCCTTTCCAATGGCCTTGTCATTTTCCCTCTTATAAGGCTTCTTTCAAGTTGAATTGCAAAATGTGACATTATAAGACCAGTAGTCGTCGTCAGTCAAATTCCCTCCCTAGAATTTTAATTTTTGAAGTTGCTGCCAATTCAAATTTTCAATTTGTTGCCAATTCAAATTTTAAATTAACTTTTGCCTTTTATTGTTGTTTTTCTTGCTGTTTGAATGGAGGATGTTAGGTTAAGTTGCTATTGGTTTAGATTTGACATCATGAAAGTGAAAAAGTATATGTTCAATTTGTTGATGTGTTGTTCAAGCATGTGCCATCATTGTATTTTTCTAAAACCTTCTTCTATCACAACGAGCAGGTTGCTAAAGACCCGTCTGGTAAAGATATCAATGCCCTTGAGCAGCACATAAAAAATCTTTTGAGTCCTGCTACTCCATATTTTTTCAATACTCTTTACGATCCATACAGAGACGGTGCAGATTTTGTTCGTGGCTACCCTTTCAGTCTTCGTGAGGGTGTTCCAACAGCTGTTTCTCATGGCCTTTGGCTTAACATTCCTGATTATGATGCACCCACCCAGCTTGTTAAGCCACGTGAGAGGAATAACAGGCACGTAAAAATCATTTGTGTGGGTCATGAAAAGCTTACATCCCATAACAAGACATTTCATGCCTAATGCTTATTCACCTTTGCAGATATGTAGATGCAGTCATGACAATTCCCAAGGGTACCTTATTTCCCATGTGTGGTATGAATCTGGCATTTGATCGTGAGCTGATTGGACCTGCAATGTACTTTGGACTCATGGGTGATGGCCAACCCATTGGGCGCTACGATGATATGTGGGCTGGCTGGTGTACTAAGGTATAAAAATGCTCCTTCCACATATTTAATATAAGGATCACTTCTTTCCTTTTTTTTTTTATTTTTAATAACACGTGATTTGATTTGACATTTAGATATCTAGATTTCAAGAGCTTATACACTTGTAAAAGCTGGTCAGGAGCTGTTTCATTTGGTTTTGACTAGATGTCACATGCAGTTGTTACTTTGTGGGATTAGGACTAATCTGTTATCCTGTGACCCCTTCAAATAACAAACTTCAGAGCATTTCAAAATATTTACTTTATTGCATACAAGGACATGAGCTGTTAAACGCTTAGAGGAAGCATCTGTCTTTTTTGTTAATATACTGTTGTCATTTAGATTTCTTAGTCCTGTGGTTTAAACAGGTATGCATTTGAGCATATTTGGTGGGTATTTGAACTATGTTCATTTCGTTTGGGCATATTAAAACAGCATAAAATTTATATGCATTAGTTTTAATGTTCGTTCTCTTTGAAATCTGTAACAGAGTACTAAGTAGAGGCAATATTATGAATAGTAGTCTGGTAGATATCTGATTTTCCTAGTCTGTGTGAAGAGGAAAGCTTCAATACATAAGCATCCACAAAATTGCAAAATTTGGACAAATTATTATATAATTGTCTTCTGATTGCTTGTAAAATTAATCTCCTTGTTCTTTACGGAGGCAGCATGGTAACGACGCAGTTGTGAAATTGCAGGTTATTTGCGACCATCTGGGTCTTGGCATCAAGACTGGTCTGCCTTATATTTGGCACAGCAAGGCAAGCAATCCTTTTGTTAACCTTAAAAAAGAGTACAATGGTATCTATTGGCAGGAAGAGATTATCCCGTTTTTCCAGTCCGTCGCCCTCCCTAAGGAATGCACAACTGTCCAGCATTGCTATATTGAACTTGCCAAGCAGGTCAAGACCAAGCTTGCCAATGTTGATCCTTATTTCACCAAGTTAGCAGATGCCATGGTCACATGGACTGAAGCCTGGGATGAGCTTAACCCTTCAGGAGAAGCTCCAGCCAAGATCATCAATGGCAAAGCTAAATAAGTTACATTTAGCAATCTAGTTGCTTAAAATTTTTATGGTCTTTTAGCTCATTCAGTTGGCCACCGTTTAGTTACTTTTCCTCAATATCTTGGACGATTAATTTTGTTGAGATGCTATTTATCAATCCGGCATGGTAGACTTTTTAGTTGTCGCTGTCTTTCCATACTTCATTAGGTAACATTAATTATTTATTATATCCAATTTAAGCTTTTAGAATTGATTTATTTACTTGCCTCTTCTTTCCAAAGAACTTCCATCATTTTCCTTTCGTGGTGAAATATTCTATCTAATTTCGCTTTGGCTTCCAAAACAGTAGAAGTTGTCCAATTCTTACTGTGTTATACATTGCTATTCTTTTCCAAAATAATTATTTTAACTGTGATCTTTTCTGATTGTTGTTTCAGCTTCAAAATTTTGAAGCATCACTCGAATGCATTTCAGTTTTCAGCCCTAGCTTAACTTTCTGTGATCCAAAACCAATACCATCTGATTTTATTGCTAAACCAATAATCATCCATTTTGGGTTCTTTGTGATAGAGCTACCACTGGGTCTCACTCTAGTAATCTTCATCTTTTGACGTATTGAACAAACGGCTATTTACAAGGAAAAAAAGAAGGTAGAAGAAACTCAAATTATCAATGTGAAAGGGCATGGGATGTTGATGGATTGGGGAAAAAAATGAAAATAGAAGGCTGAACTTTTAATATTGCTACTAGTTCAGACGTCATAGTCTTTGGCCATTTCTGTTTCCATGCAAGATACAAATATATCATATGGCAGGAGCGATCGGTGGTTGGCTATCCATTTCACAGCTGCATTTGCCATTTGGCAGAAGCCCTTCACTGGTGTGTATAAACCAGCGACTCAGTTACCGCTTGCTACAGCAAAAGCCCGAGACTTTGAACTGTCGGTGGCGAGACATGAAACTCTGCTACCTAAATGAAGAATTTAGAAAGATTAATGCATAATCAAACTGTCGCAAAAATGACTGCTATTGCAAGCTAATAAGCAGAGTCAATAAGAATAGTCAAGCAAATAGCACAGGAGTTGCAACAGATAACAGATGAGACAATTTAAAGAATTCCGTGATGAGAAACACTAATTACTTCAAAATATGAAGATTATCTTTGAGTGGATATAGATTACCGACTTTAGTTTCTGTAGACAATTCCCACATGTAAACTAGCCCATCAGATCTACCAATAATTCCATGACCAACTGATGCACCAGTAGCAGCAGCCTTCCATGAAGAATCTTTTTTTCTTTTTCTTTTTTTTTTAATCTTCATAACTTCTAAAGCAAAAAGCAAATACAATATTATCTGCTAGTCCAAAGCTGAATCACAACGTGGATCTAAGGGAGGATTAGAAGTTCCAAATTCACATCAAGCGGGGCTCGTATGATTGCATTATAACTAGTATTCTGTTGGCAAGCTGCAAGCTTATGAATTCTATGTTTCACTTTTACGAAGTTCTAGCATCAACTTCTGCACAGTAGTAGCCTACCATAGAGACTGTCTAGTTCCTTTCCCTCTGTAGCTAACAGAATGACTAATTTTACCCTAATGATAGTCCAACCTGAAAAAAATGACTAATTCTACCCTAATGATAGTCCAGCTTGAAAAAATACATCCGGATTAATCAAATGGAATTATAGCCGTCTCTGATCAAACTGCAAAGATCTGTAGTTAAGGAAATGTGTGATTTTGAATTCAAGAATTCAACCATCGAATTTCCATTTCCACGAGATATCAGTAAAAGGTTGACACAAGCATCTGTATGTCTGAAATGTGATTTCCTTCATTATGTATTCCAGTGTAAATATTGCCTCAGATCTGAGGAATTTAATGTAATGTGACCTAAGTATTCTGATTCTACAGGAAAGACAACTCTCTCAAAAATGAGAAGCTTTAGATTTTTTTACTCACTATTTTGCAGTGCAACCAAGAAGCATTAATAGCATTCAGTAATATAATATTTCTTTCTTGATGGTATTCATGTAATTTTCCTAGTACTTAATATCTGAAGGACTTCTTTTGATCACCATGTTTTTAGTGAAAAAGCAAGCCTCCAAGATCCAACCGAGTCAATCTGCCAGTTGTCCGATTGCTAACCACACTGAAAATTGGGAACACGAGACAAGAAGCCAAATGGCCAGATCTTCACTGTCCTTTGGTTGCACAAGTTCGCTATCTCCTCCTGAGAACCACAGGATTGTTGCATCCAAGACCTCATTGATAAGCTCTGACTGGTTAAGTGAGGATTTAACAGAGTTATTGGAACAGAGTTAGAGATTGAAGTGCTCCCAGCAGAAAACATTGATGCAAGAACGTGTTTTCTTAGTATCCCTGAAAAAAATGAAACCCTGATTAGACTAAAAACAGAGAGAAACTCATATTATTTTCTTCCTAAAATGGATAGTTACGTAAATGCCTCCATGTACGGCCATTCTTTTCAGCTATGAATGCTAGTTTCAAGCTCCAGCTGCCTAACCAACTTTATCAGTAAAAGCATTTAGTAATGAAATGGAATTGGATCCTGCAACATGCCAAAGAGTGTGTTCCACAATACATTAACCATTTATTAACTTCCGTGACTTCCTATAATCAATGATGTATGTCATAGAACTGCACCATATGAAGGGGAAACTTACACACATTCCACCAATTTTTTTACAAAAAGACCAGTCATAACTAATCCAGATGATAAAGGTGTTGCAGCGCCAGGAAACGCTCAGCGAAACAACGAAAAATTGATCCTACACAAATCTCTCCCTACCATGGCTCTTAGTACTTGTTTGACTAAGGAAAATAAACATGTAAAAGTAAGCATATTTAATTGCATTTGAGACAAAATCTACCTTGTTGACACACTTGTGAACTATTATACTAAATCCACAGGTTGAATCATTTAAATTATCAACTTTTATTCAACAGTAGGTTCCATTAACAGTCCGTGATGCATGCTGTTAAACTGTTTGTTTTGCAAAATTCATCACCATAATTCAACCTACTAATTCCTCAAACTGGCTAAAAAATCATTTTTCTACTTTTTAACCGAGGCTCTAAATTCGCCTCGCACATCGCATATTGCAGGGCATGAAAAATCCGAGAAAAGACGAAGATCTCAAATGATATTGTAATTAAGCAAAGTAATCAGCTTTCCATCAATTCATGATTTCAATTTTCAAAAATTAATTCTAACTAGTACATAATTATAACAAATGAAAATCCAGCAGCTGCGCATAAAATTGAACTTAAAAAAATAAAACTAATATTAGCAGTGGGAAATCAAATTTCGAACCTTAGGACCGTCATAAAGCTTGCCGATTGAGATGAGGTCCAGACCACCCGATTTCTCCTCCCATATTGTCTTAGTGTGTGTACTGTGTGAGAGAGGGTGAGAGAGAAGAAAGAAGATGGCGGGAACGAAAAATTCACGAGATTTATATCTGTACGCGAAGTTTCGGTGGGTCCCATTTGTATTTTTAGTTTTTAGTTTTTTAAATAAAAATAAATAGGAAGGAAATGAGATTTTTAAACTTGGGTGGAGGAAAAGGAAAAGCTAAAAGCTAAAACAATTCGCCGTTGCCGGGGATCGAACCCGGGTCACCCGCGTGACAGGCGGGAATACTCACCACTATACTACAACGACTTCGTTGTTTTTTTCGTCTCACAATATTTTATTGATTTAAATATTAACTTGGTCCCGAACACACTAAGCACAACATTCTGAGAGATCCCCCACCTTGCCAACTCCCAATTCTCTTCATTCTTGCTCACATTTGTCCAAGACACAACAAAACCCCAAAAAAAAAAAAAAAAAAACCCACAAAAAAGTTATCCAAGACTCATTTCTCGGGTTC
The DNA here is from genome assembly GCA_024721245.1 of Mitragyna speciosa. Taxonomy (NCBI): domain Eukaryota; kingdom Viridiplantae; phylum Streptophyta; class Magnoliopsida; order Gentianales; family Rubiaceae; genus Mitragyna; species Mitragyna speciosa. Next base: position 21,946,990 of record CM045564.1, on the reverse strand, counting down.
CATATTTCACATACAGTCAATTGCCAAACTCAGCCTTAGGAGAATACTAACGAAATTGTTTGCTAATTAGTGCTTGCAATCAAAATCCAAGTCTTCCTGCCAAGTTTTATATGCCTCTATAAATCAAGCTTAAGCCTTCAATATTTCAATTTTAGCTATTATACAAGACTGATTCCTTTTTTTTTTTTTTTTTTAATGCCCCAAAGCACTAGAATGATTTGTTTGCATACTACTTCCACATCAATGAAAATAACTTAGCATATGATATGATTATTGATTAACCATCAATTCACATCAAGATTTCTTTTTGTCAATAGTTGCCTTCCACTTTCCACAATCAATTGAACATGCTACAATCAACCAATCGCAATCAACATTTATGAAGTTTTAGAACCACGTACCGCATGTCTCCTCATTAGTTGATATGGAAGAGAGTCTGATGCTGTAAAAACTCTACATCATATAATTTTGACAAATACTTTAATTTGTTTTAGCAAAATTGTAAGTTCCTAAAGAATTTAACTTGTTTCTTGAAAAACTTTACCATTTTTTTGCATGCAGTGATATCACAATATTTTATTACAGTGTAATATAAAATGAAGAAAGGAACAAGTGAAACCACTCGACAATCAATTCATTATAAGACGTTTCATCTACAACTTCAAAATACTTGGAGAGGAGAGAGAGAGAGAGGGGCGGGCAGATGTGTCCAATCAAAGCTTCCATATATGGATATGAAAGAGGGTAAGCATTGATCAAATGATTATGTCCAAATCCATATATAATCAAAGTCACTCACTGTGAATGTGTACCTGGTTTGCTGCTTATTGGCACAGCAAACTTCGAGGTAGAAATGGGAATCTCGTGGCCATGACTATGAATATCTGCCACCCACGAATATGAATGAAATGAACTAGGTAAAAACAAAACAAACATGTTAGGAAAAACCTAGGGAAAGTCGTTTATACCAGCATGGAAACTTGTAGAAATCAAGTGCAAAAATAGCTACTTTCCATGTTTAGCAATCTACAGGAATAGTCCCATCATCAAACTAAAGCCACAAAACAAACCCTACCTTACTTCTGCCTCCTTAAATTTCACTCTGTGACTGTGACATGTGATTTCAACCATTGTCTTTTTCAGCTTTCTTTCTTTGAGGGCGCCACTGCCCCATAAAAATTTAGTATAGTATAGCAGTAGATGACACAAAGCTTAAAAGCTGTGATTCTTTTTTGCTGTATCCTTCTCTTTTACGTTCATATAAATTTCTGAACATACTTGTACCCGATTTGAATGTAGTAAAGGCATCTAGCTGGTAGTTGCTTTGATTTTTGATCATCAAAATCGCATTATGGGATGTAGGCATGCATGAAATATCATGTAATAAAAGATTTATTTGCAGTTATTATGATGGTCTGTCCATATTTGGAATTCAGATTAAACCATGAGCTATGGAAGAGTTCCGTGTTCTTGTTAAATTTTTGGACGCAAGAAAAACTAGTTTTTGTTAGCTGCAACTAATTTGCAGTTTGCAAAAGGATAGCAAATTTATTTGTTTACTTCTAAGTGCAAGTAACAAAAAACTATGAAGTCAAGTAATAGAATGACATTTTGTAAGTCATAATTAAATTTGTGATTTTGCACTTTTAAACGTCACAAATATCTTTATTTTTTGTGATTTGATTCACAATTTATAATAGCTGTTTTTTCTTGCAGTGACATCAAACTTTTGATTGTAATGGAAGTTGTCATACCATCTACGTTAAATGTATCATTAGTCATTATTCTTGTAATTTCTAACCTCTTTGAAAAACAGCTGTGAATAAATAGCAATTAGAAACCAAGTACTACTACTCGCATACGAAGTGACAGTCTCCAGCTTACATGACAATTTTCGAACAAGTTAAAAACTCAAATAGTGAGTTGTCAAATGTATATCTATAGGGAGATAACTCGTTCAAACAATCACTTTGTTAATCATTTTCCAGATATCGAATTCTAATCTTTTCTTGCCAAGCAATTGATCAGGACTCAGGGGGTGAACTCATGCCACCGTCGTCTAATTTGAGATGGGCCATAATATCTGAAGAAATTCATGAAAAAGCTGGCAAACTGAACGCTTAAAAGTTGTTTCGGAGAAGAGCAGCAATGCCTAATTTGTAAGGGCACCTGGCTGTCACATTCCGCGATGGAAGAAGAGATGTTTGAAGCCAAGAATGCTTCGACGAATTTAGAGATGTACGTGAACAATTATTACGAATCCTAAGTATTGTCTTCTCATGTATAACTGCGGACTGCAGTGTTGCAGACTGAATAAAATTAAATTTTGTCATTGAAAATTAATTTTTTGTATGGTTGCTGAATGTCAATATGTCATAAAACCAGCTTTGTAATTTCTTCGAAAGAGGAATCTTGCATTGCATGCCTCCCTACTTGAAACGAGTAGCATTTAAAAACCTTGACTCTTCTTTAAGAAGACACATTTTATTGGTTACCAAAATCTCATGGTAACAGTTTAATTTACTCATGACCAAATATGCCGAACCAGTTCATGTTCCTGGTAGTTAGTTATCCTTAAACAAAAAATGCTACTCCAACAGAAAATGTTTTTTTATCTTAATCTGCCTATAAAAGATTAATACAATTAGCCTAACATGGACAAAAAGACGTCCTTTATCTATTTAGAATTGATTTGTTCAGTTACAATTTTGTAAAATCCATTACCGGAGGTGGTTCAAAACGTTAGTTCATATTGCACACAATTCAATCAGTTGTTTACACACAAAACAAATTACATAATATTAATTATTAGTATTAATTTTGGTATTATTTTGCCTCGGCACTTACACCAAAGAAAATATTTTCTGGTGATTCATAACCCTTAATTTTTTCTCTCCAATCCCCTTATTTTAACTTGGTCGGATTCATTCACGGTCAAGAAGAATGAAGAATGAAGTATGGTTTTCAACTGTCACAAAAAAAAGGCATGATATGCTAGAAATCATATATTTTTCCCTTTGAGCAATCATTGCTTACTTATTGGACAGTTGTAAAACACATTATGCAAAATGATAGTTCCATAGCCAAATCTTTGGAAAGTGAACGTACCCAGCAATCTCATCATTCCCATGTAGAAAATTTGATATCATGCAATACAAGTTTTGTGCTTAATTGTCTCATAGAACGGGTCTGTATCGACTGTTTCGCAAATGATAGTGCTTGAGTTTTGAATCAGAACGCTTTATAATTCTCTTCAGACGCCTTTGACAACTTGGTGAAAAATGGGGCCAAAATTAGTAAAGAACCTTCTTTATCAGGTGATGATTTTTCTCTCTTAAAACCGTTAGTAGGACATGGTCTTGACAAGCTATCTGTGGGAGTGTTTTATCTATCGATGTAGAGATCATTGAGCATGGGTGGAAAAATTCGGAAATTTATGGAAATTCTATCACAGAAATCGGCATTTTGCATAGAAATGAACGAACTAATGTGGGATCTATAACATAATCCACTTTATATAAACTAGAATTAGATCTACAATTTCTCTCTTTCCTTTTGACGGATGTAATAGGACTCATAATTAGTATAATGTGAACGGTCCTAACATTAGACTTTTGAAGAGATGAAATTCAACATTGTCGCACAATAATGGTTTGCCAACAACTTTAGCCAAAAGCAGAGAGTTACGTAGTAGATTCATAGCATGAGAACCAGAGAACTTGGATGAAAATTGAAATATTGAATATCAAACTTTTGTTACATGATGTAAACCTCGCGTAAACTAAGAATCAATCAGTTAAAACTCATTTCTATCATTAACAAGCTGCAATACTACCTAACATAAAATGAAAATGGTTAAAATAAAAATCATGGACAGGAGCGTATAATCCAAAAGGTAAATAGACACTTTTAGATAACAAAGCGTATATAATCTCATATCACCAAAAAAAATAATAATAATAATAGGACAAAAATTCTCCTTTTTGTAAAGTTAAAACTCTTAAAAAAGTATCTACCAGCCATGCATTTAATTTGTCTGCTTCTGAGATTGTTAGTACCATATGAGCAATGTAATAACCCTAGATTTTCACTTTAAAGCTATAGTACTCCAGCTATATATCCAGCTGTTGGAGACCTGAAACCCTAGATTCTACTTTCATCTTAAAATAGAGCCCCTCTTCATCAAACTTGAAACTAGCTATGTCTTCTCATTCTTCCTCTTCATCTCCAATGAACTCGGAAGACAAAGCCACCATGGATTTGGTCCAACAATCTGAAAATCTTTGCTATGTCCGGTGCAACTTCTGCAACACTGTGCTCGCGGTAAACTAATGTTTCATGCAAAACTCATACACCTCTTTCCGCCCTTGATTATCCTAGGAAATATGTAGAACCTAGTCCAACCTTCCTATGTAGATTTTGCTATAAATTTTTATGTGGCAACTGTTATATCAATGTATCTGTTTCCATCAAGAAGTTTAATTTTTCAACCTCTCAGCTTATGCACTTTTCTTGGAAGGCTCAGAAATGGAATGTGAAAAAAAAGAGTCAAAATTACAATTACTCCTATTTGATTACATGTTATCTAGTCTAGTATACTATACACGCCTAAGTTGAACTAGTTTTTCCTTTGCTTCTGCCATAACTATGATCTAAAGCTTGCGAAACAGAAGTTATGTTCCTGCGCTTATAAACGATTTTCATGATCCATTTACTTCTTGCATCAATAAGTTCTCTATTTAGCTATAACATCATTTCTCTGAAAAATACTAGCTTAAGTTTCAAATTCTGAAAGCAAAAATGTTCAATTTTCTCTTATTTTTTTGGGTATAAAAGCAGTACTAATATTCAGTGCATGTGTAATCTTTGGACCTAGTTCTAGCCACAAAGCGCATGGTCTAGAATTTATCATTCCGAGCTTTTAAAAATCATGGATTTCTTTAATACTACATGAGAATTTGAAAGTTGATACACACTTTCACACCCCACAAAAAATATGCCCATAAATGTTAAAAACAAGCAGTGCTATTATATATATATTTCTTCAAGCTTCAGATATACAACTCCTCTTGAAAAATATTAGGTTGGAATTCCATGCAAAAGGTTGTTAGATACTGTGACAGTGAAATGCGGGCATTGCAGCAACATCTCCATTCTTAGCACCAGGCCTCCTCCCCTTCAAGCTGATCAATGTTTTGAATGTCAACCAACCTTTCAGGTTAGGTTTCAAACTGTTTTATTCTTTTGTTACTAGTAGTATACACGTCTTAATAAACAATCGAAAGAGTTAATATTAGAATAGATTGTTAAGAACAATTAATGCATATATATTTTGTAACAGACTTTCTTCAGCGATTTCAAGAAGGGACAATCTTCTTCATCATCCTCGTCAATCTCCACTGAACCATTGTCCCCCAAAGCACCCTTTGTTGTGAAACGTAAGAAGTCGCAGTCAAACTCTCACTCTCTTCTTTAATTACTTGCATTTTAACATGCTTTTTAGTACTCAGTATTTTTATCTTTTTGCAGCTCCAGAGAAGAAGCATAGGCTTCCATCTGCCTACAATCGGTTCATGAAGTCAGATCATTGATTTTCATTAACCACTATTAATTTTATTTTCTTGTTTTTCAAAAAATCTAAAAGACCCTTTTTTTTGTGTGTGTGTGTGAAAGGGAGGAGATCCAACGTATCAAAGCTGCGAATCCAGAAATACCACATCGAGAGGCTTTCAGCGCAGCAGCTAAAAATGTAAGATTTTTTTTTTCTTTTCTTAAACTTTTTATCAAGATTTATTGAAAATGAAAAGCTCACTTGTCTGGAAATTAGTGGGCGAGGTACATTCCTGATGCATCAACCGGTGCCATCGCCGAGAGCAGCGGCAGCAACCCTGTAAGGTTTCGTAGTAGAACAGAATTAATAATTGTGCATTGAATTTTAATCTTAATTGTACGAAAATTGATATTTAATTTTTGTGATAGGCTTAGATGGTTCGAGGCCCATCGAGCGCAGGAGAATGGACGCGATGTCTGATTGTCAAAATAAATTTCTGATTGCTTCGATTCTGTTAATGAACCACTGCGCTAGTGCAACTCATGAATCATGATGTAGTATTATCTAAATTTCTTGGTATTATGGAACAAGCGTTGCATGTAATGTAAGCTACCTATTTGGTATTGATTGCTTTTGCTTAATTCTCTTAGTTTGAAATTTATAACTTTAAAAAAGATATTGATCAAGTATTTGTTTTTATCAAAATACACTTCGATATGGTTGGAAAAAGCTATAGAGAAACACAAATTTCCAACTTTTTGCAATTGGAAATGATCCAATGAATATATGCGAATGGCCTTTGCATTTTAAGAGAGAGGAAATATACACAATGCCAAATGATGATGATGATGATGATGATGATGAATGGGTCAAGCATGCTTCATTCGAAAATTTACTACGACTTAATGATCTGCATTCTCCAGATAGATTGTGAAGCTGAAATGAATCCATATTAGTAATCATTTGAGTTGATAGAAAAAGACAAAATTCTTTATTATTATTTGGAGCCTGTCCCACAAAATACTTGGCTCTTGGAAGCAATTGATGATGTTATACATTGCTATGAACAAGAAGTTAGCAATAATTAAAACATAATAATCAAGATTGTGTGTGAAGTCTCAGCACACGCCCTATGCACATAGCTGAACTACTCACAAAATAATGCACAAAGTTCATCAACTTGAATGAACAGAAAAGTTGAATAAAATTTACTGGTTTCTGAAAGTCATTGAAATTTGAGCTGCACTTGCCCCTTCGTTCCTTTCCCCTGATCTTAGTGTCTTGTCAAATGTCAATAATTCTTTTGGCAACTATGAAACTAGTACAAGTTCTTTATTCATTGGACCACCTTCTCTTCTTCACACATCTGAAGACAGAGACATGACAGACGCACACAAATAATCCAATCAACCGGTAGTACATATATACAAAACTTGAGTATACAATATCCCTTACAGAGTAGAAGAGCTGCAGAAAATCTCATTTTCTTGCTTCACTTGCAAAGAATCCCTCTGCTCCTCCACTCTTTGCAAATGTAAAGACAGTTGCAGCAGATCAAGAGTCCCAACTTCGAAAGGAGGACTACAGTTGGCATGTCTATAATCTGATACTTGGAAAGTTCCTTCTCTTTGGACTTTGAAGGAAAGAGGTACGCCACCATCGTAAGCCCTTGCCATTCCTTCATCGTCAATTTTCCCAGGTGAATAACCATTACTTGTAAAGCTTTTTAATGTACCCATTTCTAAATTATTTACAGAATTTTGATCTGTTCCCTTGTAAGCAAGGACATCTATTCCATTTACTTGAGGTAAAGCCATAGAAATGCCTGCTGAACCGGTTGATGTATTCTGTGACTGAGCTGACAGAAGAGAGAGAGCACTACTGGAGTCCCGGAGCACAGACAATTCAACTGCTACTGCTGTATCAGTACATGTGTTAGAAGGCTGCTGATTGTATATAATGTGTTGATCTGCACTGGATACGTGACAAAATCGCCCATTGAAGGCAACAACTGACTGAGATTTGTCACTTGGTACCTCTACAAATTTGATGTGTCTGCTGTGATTATCTTTCTCAAACCTTTCCTGATAAAAGAATCCAGCAGGAAATGCCTCTGGAGAAAGGAATGAAATTCTTTTCAATAAAGTCATCTCTAAGAACTCAGAACCTGTCGTATACAAACATAATATTTATCGAATGCCAGAATTGCTACTGAGGATCAATTCAAAAGGCCGATAAAACTGCTTGACATGCAAGAGCTATATGTTAACAAATATAATATAAGTTCCACTCACTAGAGCACAGAAACTGAAGACATTATGACTGTAATTGTTCTCAGAAAATTTAGATAATACCATTGCAGGCAATGGAGATTCTTCAATTTAGTTGTGATTTATATTGAGGTTAAATCCGTACACCCAAATGCATGGAAAATGGGCTTGGTGGAGGATACACTCTCACAATCCCTCCACCCCCCCCCCCCCGGCCCCCCGCATGGTGGCACAGGGGGACCCGCTCTGGCTTTCCCACCCTCCATGTTCCGATATATACTTACTGATGAGAAAGGAAAAACAGTAGCTTTTGCCTACAGAAATAGGCAGAGGAAGGGTAGCCCTATGATTTAGGAACAGGATGATGGTTCCTTACCTCTCTGAAGATAACAAGCTACAGATAATTGAAGATCAACCTCTATGATACTTCCTCCCTCTCTCTAGAACCAATTATAAGCAGAAATCCTTTTCACAATATTCTTCTAGACTTTTCTGATTTTCAACACACGAGACCACACAGTAAGAACCACAAAGTAATCATGAAATTTTGTCTAAAAGCTGTCTTCAAGATTTTTTTTTGAGAAACTCTCCAGATGGGGCATTAATGCTTGGTATCAAGACACTATCTTCCACTGAGCTCAAATATCCACACAGTTAAAAGAGCATGCATGTAGCCAAAATAGTTTGGCGAAAAGAATGAAAACAAGAAAATAGTTTTCAAAGAAATGCTGGGAGTTTAAAAGGAACTTTCAATCATTAAGCATATCAGAGAGGAGGAAAACAGATAAAATTTAATGCAATACAAGAATTATCAGTGGCTTACCTAAGTGAGCACCCATTTGAAGCTTTCTTCGTCTTTCATTGTGGCCTGCCAGACGCTTTCGACAACTACGTTTATCATCATCAAATTCCGTAAGCAAATGAAACCTGGAAGGCCAAAAGGTTCCAATGAGCCTAAGCAGTTATATAGCCAAGAGTACACTCAACACTGAACTATGATACAATCATCCTAGCCATTAACCTGTCACTGTGTTAATCAACAAGGTAAGAATCAGAGCAAGAATTTTCTTAAAACAACCCTGGCATGCCATGGCATTTTCAATCACATATTTGCTGCTAAGTTTGATAATTGTTATTACTGATTGAATTTTAAGACAACCAACGATATGTTGACATGCCAGTATCAGAAACACGTCTAGCAAAAAGAAAGCTTCCTACTTTGAACGTGGGATTGAAGGAGAATGTCATACAGTGCGGAAGGGAGGCAATGAAGGGGGACAGGAAAGGATGTGGCTCTTAGGAGACAATGTATTTTGAAGATGGTGTGTCCAAAACTAAAACGTAGAAAAGATCTATTTAGCACTTCGCAAAATCACATGCTTGGGATTATTCTGACTACCCTGTATCTGCCATGGTCAAAGGGAAGAAAAAATCCCAGCATAAACTGACATAGAACTACATATTCACTACTCAGGCTTAACAAATCAGTAGGAAATGCAAACAGTTCTCTAGCTAGTAAGCTAATAATCCCTGAAAAGAGAGTACAAAAATCAGGTCTAATGCATTTAAGACTACTGCTAGCAATGTGGACAAGATGAAGACCAAAGGCTTCAACATTACCTACTGCATTGCTGACAGAATCTTTTCTCAATGCCATTTATAATAACTTTAGCAGTCTTTGAGTGAACATCGCATACTCGGTGCCTTTTGTGGTAGTCTTTTGAGGAGCTGAGGTCCTTGTGGCATCCATGTACTTGGCATACAGGAAACTGAGAAAGCAAATTAGTAGTTCGAGCTCTTTTAGCTGGCGACGAATCTTCCACCAGTGATGGAACTGAATTTTCTTCTGAATAAGGCAAACTATCAGCTTCTCTGCTCCGAATCCTCTTAGCTGGCAACGCATCTTCCACCAGTGGTGAAACCAAATTTTCTTCTGGATGACGCAAATGATCCTTTTTTCTGGAAGCAGTCCATCTATCCAAATTTGGATCAATTGTTGACTCTTTCTGACAATAATAAGACTCAGCAGCATCCACAGAAAATTTTGAAGTAAATCCCTCCCAAAGAAGTGGATCAATATTAGCCATAGAGGTAGATGCTATCACATTAGTAGAATCAACAGTGAACTTATCAGTAGAAGCTCGCAAACCAGGATTACCGAGATCCAATTTTCCCATTGTATTGGAGATGTTCGTTTCTGAAACTTCCATGTTGTCAACTATTTCTCTATCAAAACTCGGCATGGTTTTGCAAAAATCAGACAGCACCTTATTATCCCAATCCTTTACATAATTCTTACTCCTTGCATGAAGCTCGACCGGAAATTCAATATCTTCTGAAAACGCAGAGCCCCTAGCTTCCAAATAATAGCTTAAAGATTCCATCTTTACTACAAAACAATATCGTAGTCGCAATATAACAAAGCAAATATCCTGCACACCTACTCATATCAAATTTATCAACACCCTAATGCCAAATTTAGGGAAAAAGCGTACTTAACTCCTTTCAAATCAAGAACAAAACTAACATGTCCAATAAACAATCCAAAATTTCAAATCAAGAAAACCCTTTTGCTCAATTAGCCTACTGGTAAGGATCACAAAAATCAGTAAACCATTTTGCTCAATCAGACAACTGGGAATCACAGAGACAGAAATCACTGAATAATCATTGATCATACATAATCAACCACAAGTTCTTCCACTATCAGACATCATAATAACCAATCAATTAGCAAAACTACAGGAAAATCAAAGAACTGAGCAAGAAAATGAAAAGAAACAAAAAAAAAAAAAAAGGGAAAGCCCAGTTGATAAAACTAGGAAAAACACAAGTAAAATTCATGTAAATACCGTTAAGTTAGCAGCTTTAATGGTGGAGAATTGAGTTTGGTACCTTTTCAAGCAGAGGGTCAGCAAAGACAGCGAGAAAACAGAGAGAAGTGAAAAAAGTTGTGGATGATCGACAGTAGTATGGTACGAGTATATAGCCGACTCCGGAAGGAACAGTGGTAAGAGTCAACTCCATTCCCACTGCCAACATCAACCGTCGGTTATGACCATAGTAAATTTACGTTATTATGACTATTAAAAAAATTCGCATACAGTGAATCTTTATTATCATAACTATTAAAAAAATAACAATGTTTATATAAATTTAGGACATTTTAACTAAAGTTAATTACTATTTTATGAAAAATTATTATATTTTTATAAAATTTTCATTTATTCATTGCCATAATATTCTCCCAATTGTGGATATCTCATTCATTCCCAAGTTTTATAAATTATCTCTTTTATTTTCTCATTCTTTTGTTTTCTTACACGACCTTTTGTTCTTGGTGCAAAAAAAAAAATAGATATATACATAAATCTTTTTTTTGAAATTAAAATATGTATAATCGAAATTTTACGTGAGACAATGATATCACAATTGTCCATAATATAACTGGGACATGATATACACATATATGTATGTATGTATGTATGTATGTATGTACACATGGATGAGTTTTATAGCTTTGCTACTGTAAGTTTTCACTAATATGGTACCATAATGTAACGAGTGAGTAGAGATTTTCAAAATTTTCTTTAGTAAACAAAATGAAACAAGTTTTGAACTTCATCTCACAAGTGAAATTGTTGAACTCACTCTTGATAGATGCAGTAGAATAAAATAAAAATTTACTTAATGTGTTATGTAGAAGGTTATTTACTAATTTATGGGACTTGCACACGTTCATCCTTATAACCAGGCCAGCCTGTTTTCATTTATTTTTCTTTATCATTAGATGAGAAAGCAATTGTAATGCTCATCGGTCAAAATTATGGCCCAAAAAATGGTGGTTGCAACTTGCCATATCCAGCCAACATGGCTGCCGTGTATAACCTACTTGCCTGGCTACTGATCAGTTCAATCCTCAGAAACCAGCCTCATGGTGTGTCTGCAGTTTGATAAGACAACCCCCCCCCCCCCCCCACCCAAAAAAAAAAAAAAAGTTGTCAAATTAATTTTTTATGGCACACTATTTACCATATCTCGTCGGTGGCATCCCAACCCCAACTATCTTCTCTTCCCCACCCCACCCCCCACCCCCCTTTCTCTCTCTCTCATATTATCATTTATTGGGGTACACTTGTCTCCGTAGTCCAGATGTGTGTGTTTTGTGCAATTTTTTCTTTCGAATTTGTAACACGCTAGGCCCCTCCACCTACTCGGGCGATTGCAAAATGCTGAATATGCATGCTCATCTTGGCCCCCTTTTGGTGTCCCACGAATCATTTGCACCCATTATCAAATCCTCCTCCAAGATTTCTACTAAAAAGGTCGCATCATCAAACCATAACTGGTTTTTTTTTTTTTTTTCTTGGTCATGCCATTAGGGCTTATGTAGCTGTGCATGCCTTTTGACGTATAAATATATTACTATTAGTAAGTATAGATGTACACTTCAACTACGTAATGAAATTAAGAGAACAGACTGGTACAAGTATGGTAGATTGGTGTAATGCATGAAAATAATCTAGCACAGAGTTTCTTGTCATTGTATTTTTGGTCATTTTATAGTCAACTAATAATGCATCATAATTAGTGTCCATGTTAAGTCGATATAAGTTTCTTATGTTCGTTATTATTAACTTAAATTCGTATAATGCGAGTTTTTATTTACCTTATTGACACTTTGTCACACTTGTGCAGTAACTCTGAAAATTGGTACTAACAAACCCAAATAAAAAAATTCTTTACAAGGAAATAAAACTAAAGGGAATAACATTGTTTAACAATTTTTTACCTTGGTCTAGTTAAACTATCATCAAATGATGAAACTTAGTAAAAACTAGGTATGCTTATAATGTGCACAACTAGACACTGCTGTCAATCTTAGTCCAACCTTTGAAACATCGAAATGTCCTTCAAAATCTTTCTGGGCAATTTCTAGTTTTTGAGACCCTCGTGACCTCGTAATCATTGCCTAAGATTCAATTTATCTTTATTACCACAGATGTATCTGTCATTAGATTTGGACCTCACTTATTTGTAAACAAATGCTAATCAATCAATAGGTTTAGATACTTTTGGCTTTATTAATGCGGAACTCTGATTGGGTGGGAGTTGCATTCTTTAATTGTTTTGTTGACTAAAGCATGCCTTAGTAAATCAAACACCTAATTATATATTTTGGATTTAGCTCAGAAAAGTGTGTCATTAAAAATTAGAAGGAAATAATGTCTCCGTGCAATGGACCTTTTTCTTTTTGAATCACCATTCCACAAGACATGAGTCCCTGGCATGCTTATACTGGACACATTATAAAGAACGATAGAATAAGATGCAAGTGAATGACGTGATGAATAATCATCATAATCATTCCCATCTGATGCTGTATTATCTTTTGTTTTACTGAAAATTTTCACTAATGAACTTGGAAGGTTTCATTTTTGCTTTTTTTTTTTATATAACTTGAAAAATGAGGGATTTGACAAAAGAGTGTTCTCTCTTACCAACTAGACTAAGCCACTTCATTAACATTTTGAAGAACGGAAAACTATGCTACTAAATAGCGAAGGAGTACCAAAAAAAAAAAAAAAATCAGGATATTTGCAATATGCATTGCAGCTGTCAATAGCATATCATGGACAGGGAAATAATGAATTATAGTGCACACCTCAGATTTTTTTTTTTTTTTTGACATCATTAAAATGTATGGAAATTTATGTTACCCAAGCCACTCATCTTCAAGACTGAAAAACCTTACGAATGCACTGATCTTCATGATAAATTGATAATTAGGCAATGGAAGACTGACATTTGTGGGATGTGTTACTGATTTTAAGGGAAAGTGAAATTGAAATTTCATTTCAGGCCCTTCAGAAAAAGGCATTCAAAACTGATGATATATTGGCAAAAAACCTTCCGGGTACATATTTTAGTGATTAATTATGTATAATTTCCTCAATAATCGAGGACCTTGATTAGCAATTTCCATATTCCTTGTATTAATGATGTCTGTTGATCAATCATGTAATCGCATGCTACATCTTAAGGGTTACAAATTACACTTCATCTAATTAATCTATTATTGCTCATGTCCAAAGTCCAAAGGTAAAAAGGCTAGGTACCACAAGGTGTGATGATTCTTTATTCCTCCACTAGTGGAAGTGGAAGAAAATCCCTAGTAGCGCACGAGTACACACCAAACTCAATATTTTATATTGGTGGAGGCCTATATTGTTTTTGCACTCCGTGACTTTTCTTGAACACCAATTGGGAAAAAGTCTGAGACCAACCAACATTCTATACTGTACACACAGAAAAAAGTTGTACATAACACTCGAAGAAGTAAAAAAGCAGAATCTTTAACCATATCTGGATCTGGACCCAAAAATACAAAAAAAAGATTAATTAGTAATATCGATTTTCTACATCACAACTCCAATTTTACAACAACAGTAGAAGTAATTAATATGAGATGAAGATCAGAAACAGTGGAACTACAATTATCTTGCTGCACTAGAAAGTGGTGCAGTTCTCTTGATGCTGTCCATGTTTGTTGTCTCATAAACTGGTAAACCACTTGAATAACAATCCAAATCATAATTTGGCAACTCAAATAAATCAGAGCTTGAATCACTATCTGCACCATCATCAAGATCATTGAATTTCCTGAATTCCTTTTCCTCAGGCAAGTATCGCTCAGCCCAATTATGTACTTCCATTTTCTTTGGATATCCCGTGTTAACATTCTTGAAACTCTGCAGATTTTGATCAACCATCTTCAATTTCTCATCCAACCAGGCAATGTCCAGGTTGTAATGCCTCTTTTCAGCATGGACCTGGACCCCATTCTGTACAGCATTTTCAGGTTGTTGGGAAAAGGATATAGCTTGCTGATGATCTGAGTAGTTTCTGAGATCTTTATATGATTTTGTGGGAGTATATGCATAAGGGGGAGGCGTTCTAAAACCTGAAGTTGTAATTGAGTACACAGACTTTGAATCAGCTGGATTTATCGTGCTTCGAAAATGGCTAATGCTGCTCCTTCTTTTTCTTCTCCAACCAGGGCTGTCATCCTGATCATGCTTTATAGAATGTGTAGTGGTAGTGGATTTGGATTTCTTCTTTCTTGAAGATGTTTGACTAAAAAGGGAGTTCAAGAAGTTAGCAAGCTTTCCTCCAGGAGAGCTTGGCTGCTTGTGTTTTTTCTCTTTATTGACCATCATTGGCTTTTCCATCACCATAGTTTGTGAAGGGATTGAATATGAACTCCTGATTGGGATGTCTAGGCTAAATCTTCCAGCCTTTGAAGCCTGCTTTTCTTGAAGATGATGATCTGTCAGGATCTTTTGTGCAAAATTTGCACCATTGTTGTAGGCGTAGATTTCATTGGCACCAGAGAAGTACTTGGCAGCCTCAAAGACATCAAGCTCCCCCGAATCGTTTTTCCGGGGATGGGATTTCTTGAACATCTTATCAGGGTCTGGAAGTCCTATGATGGACATGGCTTAGTCACATAGTACAAGGGACATGGAAGTTGAATGAAATACAAGGAAACCAATGTTAATGAGTTGTATATTTATAATAAGAGGTGTGTGAAAAGCTTCAAAAAATGGGAAGAATTAATTGTGAGGTTGTAGGAAAGAAAGGAGGGATATATTTTGTATGTGTGTTCGAAATGATTGAGAGTGGCAAGGATATTGTAGCAATTTATGGCAATTTAAGTGTGCTACCATAATAAATTATGATGGCAAATCATAATTTGTTTACAGAAAACTTAGGCCTAAATCTACTTTGCACCTCCTAACTTATACTAGATTCTCATTTTGCACCTTGAACTTTATTTTGGATAGATTACCCTTTGAACTATCCAAAATATTTTGTTTAACTCCAATCATAGACAACGTCAACCAAACTAACGATACCTAAACGCATGCATGTAACGATTGGACATAAGTGGAATGTTTTGAATAATTTAAGATACAATCTGTCTAAAATCGATACTATTAACAACTGGAGTTAAATGAACGTTGCATGCACGCGTCTAAATTCCATTAATTTGATTGATGTCAACAATGATTGAACTTAAATAGAATATTGTGGATAATTAAGGATGCAATTTGTCCAAAATTGAAGTTCAGGGTGCAAAGTAAGAATTTCATATAAGCCCAGAAGTGCAAAATGGGTTTTGGCCGAAAATTTATAATAGAAAGACAAGATTTTTATCAACAATTTTTGATGTTGAGAATTCAGTGGAAGTCGTTTTTGCCTTGGTTTTATATAAAGAAAGTGGGGTGGGTTGAAACAAGAACTTTTTTATCCTTCTCATTCTTTGAAGAGTTTGGTGTTGTGCATTATGGGCGGCAGAGAAGATATGTCTTTCTTTGGATTCTCAATTCCTATGTTGTTTTTCTTTTCAGGTGGGGGTTAGCTTTCAAGTGATGTTATCCATGGTATTTCCCTTACCATGGATCGCATGAAGAAAGAGAAAGGACTAGAGGGGTACACTTGATTGAGGTTTGTCTAATTTATGAAATTTCAATCAACTCCATATGTAATCTCTTTTAGCTGCTTTTCACTCTTTTATCTCTATATCTTGAAATCAGTGACTTCCTTTCTATCTATTAACGTGATTAGGAAATATTTGTACGATTGAAGATAAGTTTTGCTGACAATGAACATGTATGGAGGTTTGTTTGGCGTTCATCATAAAAGAAATTCAATTGAGAATGCTACAGTTTCCTATTTAGAGGGAAGGCCTTTGTAATTAAAGAAAACCAAATAAAAAAACAAAAAGAAACTTTCATATTGTCTATCAAATTGAATCAAATAACTCTAATAGTAATCCAGGCATTGGTCCCCATATTTATGGAAAAATTGTTGTCGTTCTGTTGAACGAAAAATCTAGGCATTAATTATTTGGGATTTATATGTCCATTAATATGTTTGAGCTTTACAGGAATTAGTTAGTATGTCTATGGGGGAATTAATGAATGACAGTTCAATTGCATTTTTTCTAACATATCTACGTTAATCTTGGATTGGAGACCTAAAATGAACAAGGATCAATATCTTCTTAATTTAGCCTCAACTTAGTAGTCTTTTTATTTGTTTACAAGTGAATAAAATTTATTAATATAATCGAATCATACTGTTTTTTTCTGTTTTGATCAGAGTATTAAGCTAAAATTTTCAATATATTTTTAGACTATTTCGCCATTAACTTCAGTATTTCAATAACGGTTTGCCTAACAACTAGTTAAATTTTTTTTTCCGGGGGGGGGGGGGGGGGGGGGGGCGGTTAAGAATTAATTTGGTGGAAAAATGAAGTTAAATTGTTGAAAAATTGAAATTAAATTGTAAAAATGTTTATAGAAAATAGAAAAGATTCCTAATTCAGTGGATTGACAAGCCTTGTTAATAATAACATGGCCAGCTAATTTATGTATCCACCTTCCAAACAGCTAAACTGATATGCATGGCAAAGTTGGCACTCAAAACATCAAATCCCAGAATTTTTTGCCTCATGGAACATTCATTGATGCTCAGCTATATCACTTCAGTGAACAGAAAGAAAGAAACAAAAGACTACGAAAAGATTTCACTTCTATCTCCCTGGAATTGGAAAAAAACAAAGGGCAATGGTTCATAGTTTGGCAAAAGAATTTGTGGATAGTTTTGATCTTCAAATGAGAAGATAACCATCTTTTGCTTTATTAGTTGTACCATTCATCTTGAAAAGATAGTGTTAATCATGCAATCCTGGGATATTAACGTTTCAAACAGACAATAATCATGGTGTCTCATCGACCTACAGGAAATTAGGTATTAGTAAGAACAATCTTAAGAGCGGATTTTCGAAAGAAACAAAAAACAAATACAGTTTTAGCAGTGGAACTTTTTAGTGCACAGCTAAATTGGACTAGTACTAATTAGGGCAAATGTTGAGGTCGTCCTTAAAACTGCTTGCTCTAATCTTTTATATTTAAAGTTACACAATTTGGCCCCAGAATTTTTAAAAGTTTATTGTTTTTCTCCAAAGGAAGTAAATTTCATGCTCTCACAAACATAAGCGCAAGGAAACAAATCAATACACAATTTTTTTTTTTTTGTCATCATAATTACTTAGTATTATGTAGGTCATAAATGCAAATTGGATTTCTCCCTGCACTGGATGCAATTTAACTGTATAGGACAACAAGTATTGCATTTTTGTCAGTCAAAAAATAAAGAATAAGCCACTAGGAAAAGTCAGTATTGGGTCCATTTGGATTGTATATTCTAAAAGTTTTCTTTTCTAAAAATAATACTGCAAAACTTTTTGTAATATAATATATATGACATAAAAAATGGTTGCAAATATAAAAGAGTAATAAAAAATTTTATTTAAGAAATCTTCCAAAATAATTTTCGAAAAAATACTAACATCAAAGAGAGTCCGTTATTAGGCAGTTAGACTTAAATGTGCTAAAGCAACAGGACTAAATTGATGAATTTACAATTCTTCAAGCCCAAGAGAGAGAAGCGCTTCATTCAGATTAAAAAAAAAATCTTCAAGCCCAAAATCAGCTCAAAGAAAAAAAAAAAAAAAAAAAGTCATCAAGCTCAAAATGAGATTTCCAGGAAACTTCAAAAATCATTACAATAATTCTTAACACCTACTTTTTAATTTTCTTTCAACAAAGTGTATGATTGTTAATCAACAAGTTTGGCCCATCAGGAATCAAAGTTCGATCATTGATGCTATGCAAGTGGCTATATGTGTAGATAGAAAGCTTGTCAGTGACCAAACGGGTAGTGGTATGCCAAGTGATGCATGTGACATGGATTATGGATGATGTGAACTATAAACTCAGTTTTGATTATGAATGTTATGCTACAGTTATATGATGAGGACAGTGCGTTTTAAGATTGCTGAAAGGTCAATTTTTAGACTAGGCCACAATGTTATGATGTGAAAATTTGATGGTCTCTCTCTTTCAAGTTCTAATTTTCTTGCCCTCTTTTACTACCTTAGTGACTCCATTGATCATCTTACACAGAGGCTTTTGCTTCCATCTGGAGTATCTCTCACAATCCTCCAACGAAATTTTTTCACCATATTGGGATTATCCCACCAAATTGTACTATTGTTCACTTTCATTTTCCAGTGTATGGTCCCAAAATCTTTAGTTTTGTGTGAGTATTGTGATAAAAGTTGGCGAGAATTTTGCATATTTTCGCAATAGCTTTGTCAGCCAATTGAGGCCATTAATTACTTAACGTATTAGGAATGTGATCTTCTAATTATTGCAAAAAAGATTATCATATGTCTGTTTTCCAAATGAAAAAGTTGGGTGATGAATTATAGTACAACGAACTTGTGGGGATTAGGCCAATGCTTAGCTTATGGGGTTTTCTGTATTTAGAACATCATAAAGGAACAGGGAATGGTGTGCTGCATTAGTAACAATGCCAGACAACCTTGGACATCTTGTTTTAGACAAGAACGGTTTTACAATATAATCCAAACCTTATTTCGGTATGTTCATTATCATGTTTTTTGGTCTAAAAGATTAATGAATGTGGGAAATTATATTTTGTGTACAAATTCTAGGCAAATTCTTTGATCTGCAAAAATTATTTGTCATGCATAAACTGATTTATAGGTACAAGGAACGTATGGAAAGTTAGTTCAACGATAAGGCCGAATATTTCGAAGTAAAATCCAAGTGTGAAATTGTTCAAAAGAAAAAGGAAAAGCAAAATCCCATGCACCCAAAAGTGATGGTTGACAGGTTAAGCTAGAGATCATAAGAGTAGTTGGCAAACATGAAAAAGAATACTGTGTAACTTCCCATGGAGTAAAGAATGAACGACAAATACAGCTCAATTGAGGCTGGCAATGGCCAAATTAAAATATTGGATTTAACATTTTAACCTAGTAACAAATCCACTTCCCTCATAACTGTGATCCTTTAAAGCCCACTCCCAACAAGGCAGTTCACTAATCTAGATATGTCCTTTGTATTCATTCGGGCCACTGAATTTGGACTATCCAAAAACTGCTTAGAGAAAAAATTTTGCCTTGTTAAACCTTCGGGACTGCACCACAGTTGGTGCCCACTTCTTGTCTCAAGCAATTGTCTTCTTCGTCCTGTTCTATCTGACCAGCCGATTCTGACAATGATCCATATTAACATGTTTAGTTCGCTGCATACTTTTACTATGCACCATGCAATTAAAGGTACAAGCTATGGTCATGGTCGTCCAAAAAGTCCCATCTGTTACCTCAACTTTTAGGTCATAAGCCCTTTTCACAGTGTCTTCTGTGCAAAGTTGTTGGGGCTGTGGGACTATTACAATCCACTTCGGTTACAAAATGGTGAACTGAAGTATACAGATGAACAGGTTTCATGATGTTGTTTCTTTCCTGTTGGCTACTATTGCGATGCAACCAAATATTTTTAATTTTTTCAGTATTGCATAGTTTGAGAACGACCTATAAATTGTTTAAACAATAATGTCATGATTGTTTGAACTTCAAACGCTATCATTTATCTTCTCAATAATTTAAATTGAAAAAATTCTTGGACTTCCAAATGTTAGAATCTATACATGTTCACAATGAATTGATTGTCATCAAATTTTGCCAAAAATAGTTTGGATGAAATCCTTTGTGCAATTACTTTTAGACACGAGCAGTTATCCATTATTTGTACTTAGTCTTTAGGATAAATATTAAGAACTAACGTCAAAAGGGTTCACAATATTAGTCATTTTAAGAGATAATGCATTACTTATGTAAACACCACATTTTTAAGTTTGTGAAGTACATTTATAAAGCATGAAATCCCTATAAGTTTTCATTCGTGAGAAACATGCGTTATATAGAGATGCAGTTAAAAGTCAAATAAGGTGTCTGGGACAAAGGGGAGACAAAAAAACAAATGCATAATGTAAAGTGAAATGACTAAGTTGAAATGATTCTGATTATGATTTATCAAATTAACGTATTATTTTTTTTGTCTTTTAAATAACCTACATTTTATTATGGCTCTGGGGTTTCACAATTTGAAAACTTTTCATTTGAAACAACTTCACAAAATCAAAAGTTGGAAAATGGACAATTCAGATCAAATATACTTTAGTCTTATTAATTTAATATGCACTAAAAATGGCATTTGTGAGACCCCTCTTTCCTTTATTCCCTTGTGCTTACCTAAAAATTAACATATTTTGAGAAGTACTTATAGATTTTTTTTAGTCTTTAAATTGTAATTTCTATTTGATACTCATAGCTATTACTCTTTATATATTTCCATTATGATTGCCTATTTCTATATATTTTTCAAAAAAAAAAAATCGAAACTACAAGGAGGTATAAAGTGTGGATTTATAAAATACAGAAGTAATCTGTAGATTAGCCAAACCACAAGGGTTCCGTATAATTTAACCCAAAAAAAAAAGGAAAAATAAATCAAATTAATTTTCAATATGAAAGGCGTCTAGTACTATCATGTCTCGCATCTTTCCAAATTTAGATCTGGAAACCAGGGTGCATAGATCTGAAAAGAAAGGCCATGCATCACGCCTGTTTTATACCCCATCATTTTTTGTTGGCAACTTTGCAAAGTAGTTTAACTTTTGAGGATACAGTAATTAAGATTTGATCTTGACTAACCTCTTATCTAAAATTTGATCTATGTTGAGAGCAAGAAATACCTTCATCCCTTTTTGCACAGATTGTACTAGTTACACATGTTGATTAGAAAATTTTTTGTTGTACATGTGTTAGCCAGTTCAAATCTTCTATCTGATTTTTTTTGGTCTCATACTGTATAAATATAAAACTAAATGATACGACATGGTTACATATAATTTCACATTGATACAATGTAACTACGTATAGAATACGATTGAACACCATAAAAAATTGAACAAAGAATTTGAACTATATGCCAGGGGCGTACCCCTGAAAACTATAATATTTCAGGCTAAAGCTTAATTAAAAAAAATAAAGCTTAATTACCAAAGGAAAAAAAATGAAAACTCCCACATTTGGTATGCGGAAATAGGGTGGAATAGAAAGGCTTTTCCAACTTGTCCATTCCATTCTCATGTTTAGTATGGACATTTTAAGTTGAAAAGGCCTTTCCTACCTGGAATGCCATTCTAGTTTTTTCCTGGAATCCCATTCCTTAACAAAATCTAGGGAAAGGCCTTTCCAACTTCATATTGGAAAAGCATTAAAAATAAGAGTCAATTTTATCCCCTAGACATTTTTTCTGCTAATTTTTTTTTAACCTAGGATACATTCACTAATTTTTATTTTAAAATTTAAAAAACATTATGTTTTTAATAACTTCAATTAATAATTTTTTATGATTTTTAAATCACAATCAGTTTAATACGTGCTTAGAAATTTTTTTCTTTTTGATATAAAAATGTTTAAAATACTATTTTTAAATTTTATGCAAATGTGTAAAACTAAAATTTTTATTAATTAAATTAAATTGTGAATGTCGCTTCATTATTAATTTTTTCATATTTTTAATACAATGCTAATAATTATAAAATTTTAAAATTAATTAAAGAGTATAATTGATTTAATTTTAGCAAGAATATTAAGGATTTTAAAATTAAAAATATTAAATTCTTTTGTAGTCATAGAATTACAAACAAAAAAAATAAAAATATGATATATTCTAGTGCAAAGAAAAGGGCAATTAAGTCAAATTAATATATATTTTATTCCATGCTGATACCTAAATATGATTATACCAAATGTTGGAAAATGAATAGGCATTTCATTCTGACTTGGGTTACCAAACAATGGACAAAAAATTTTTTTCCCAATCCATTCTGGGAGAAAACATTCTGGGTAGAAAAAACTTTCTATTTTGGATCATTCTAGTGTACCAAATGTGGTTAAATGAAAACTAATATAATTAAGAGTGGACGATCTATCCACTCTTGAGTGTATAACAGTCAATTTGGAGGTTCAACATATATCATCACAGTGCAACTATCTAGACACCTATCTACAATTTACGTGGAGGTTCACATCACCTATTTGAGACGAGTCTCTAACAATTAGGGGTGACAATTTTTGACACGACTTGAAAACACAATACGAATTTAACTCGAAAATAACAGGTTTGAATTTAAGCTGGGCAAGTTCGGGTTGAAATCAGGTCAGACCCGATTGACCTACGAAGAAAACAAGTCAGGTTCGGGTCGACCCGTCAAACCAAAAAAAAAAAAAACAATTTGTAGTTTTGTTTCACCCATTTACATTCAAGCACAAATTTCACTCATTGGATAATTAATCAAGTAAATTGTAAGAAAAATTCAAAATTCTACCTAGGTTTATGAAGAGTAAATTATAAGATAAATCATGTGTGTGTTAGTGTATGACTTTGATGCTTGTTTGTGTGAAAAGTGTATATTAGTCTTTTTTCTTCTTCTACTTCCTCCTCTTTTTTTGGGGACCGTGAGTCGACCCGTGTTCGGGTTGACTCTTGGTGAATTGGCGGATCGTTAGGTCGGATTTGAATTGATAAGTTTCTTCTTATACTTGAGTTTTAACCCAATCTGCTAACTCAAAACCCAACTCAATTGACAACCTTACTAATGATACTAATGATACGTTTAACATTTTCAAAGTGAAGGACAACATTTAAAGCGTGTCGTTAAAGTCATAGTACCAAACTTCAAAGCAGATGAATACAAAATGCTCACTGTTCAGAAACAGTGAATGCCAAACTATAACCACAAGGTTTTGCACATGAATGCTCACTTCACAAAATGGTCTAAAAGATGAATAATGGAAAAAAAGAAAAGAAAGAAACTGAAATGAGGACTACATATTCTAGCAATTTCATGTCGTTCTTTACTTTTTCGACTCAAAGAAATTCTAACCTTTACAAAGAGGGAAAAAAAAGGAAGATTTAAGAGCCGAATCGTAAAACTCATGATTCATGATTACTTAGCTATGTTATTATCCATTTTCTGTCCTAAATAATTTACCAATTCGATGGATTGGACTGATCAGTTTTACTATTCCCCTTTTTCTTCCTTACTCTTTTCTTTCTTGGACATATCATCAGGAAATTATCCATTGAAGGAAAAATCCAAAACCTATTCGAGAGAGTAAATAGAAGTATGTTATAGTAAATATTTTTCTCCGACATCTGACAGAAATTAAAATTGCATTTTGATCCAACGATGCATGCACTCAAGTTCTGTCCTACCTAAATAGGGTAGCTCGAGTAGAGTTGGGCGTAATGAATGAGACCGAGGGAGGGCCAACTGTCAAGGCCATTGGAAAGGAGACGAGTATGAAATTTACGTTTGCGGTAGAAAAAGTTTGCTTTTCTTGTTAGAGAATATTTGGCAAAGTTAATAACATCTACACGACTCATGACAAATTTAATATGGCGATTACACGAATTTCGAGCGAGGATGAATTCCATCAAAATGTCCTTCAAAAAAAAAAAAAAAAACTCATTAGGGCTTGTTTTAAGATGACAATATTTGTAGATCAAAGAATTTGGTGGTTGTACCTTGTAGCACTTTCTATTTTTCCCACCCTTTTCTTTGTTATTGTTTTCAAATGTAGATCAAATATGTGTCAATCCGTAATATCCACATATATATATTCTTGAAATTCTAAATATGTAATACATCAAAATACCTTAATTATAATTGTTCCAAAATATCTCGTCGAGGTGAATTGTAAGGACGTTAACATAATCAAACCTATAATACTCCTATAATCAGTTTATTGTACAATTTTAGATAATCTTGAAGATAATACTGGAGATCGGTCTTCAGTACAAGTGGTATTTAATATCAAAGCTGGCATATCCAATTAACTTTAGAAAATTTTCTACACTAATACTCCAATTTCCAAAATTTTGCTGAGCCAAATTCAGAACAGTCCCTTCATCACATGGGCCGCCATCAGCAGTTTCAAAGAAAAAGACATAGATCTACACATATTCGTTCTGATTACCAAAGACAGATAACATAGATCAGCAGAGCGTCCGTACACCCCTGGTTGTACCAAATATTGCTTAAAAACCTGTGACCTTCAGAAAATGTTCATATCCACCAGACACTAACGACTCTACAGTTTCTTAAACCAATCACTACTCGACAACACATTCTTAAAACTCCACCTGGTCTCAGCTTCCCCAGAGCCCATTTGGCTAAGTGGTTTCACATCCCATTCCAAATTTGTATATGCTTTTTCAGACAACTTGTTATCGTCAAAAATTTTTCACCAATTAAAAACAACAAGAAAGTGAGAATACCACAAAACCCATCAATGATTTCCTAAAATATCCCCTTCTATAAAGTTGAAATAAAATAATATACTTTCCCCTTTTTGTATACCTCACAAAACCCCCCAAAAAAAAAGGAAAAAAGAAAAGAAAATCTTTATTGTTTTGTTGTGGTGCTAGAATCTAGGGCATGGGATGATAAATTGGACAAGAGGGTGGGTTTCCTCTTCTAGATCTTGTGTGAAGACTGAGAGGGTTTCTTGTAGCTAGGAAAAGAGAGAAAGCAGAAATTATGGGGAGAGGAAAGGTACAGTTGAAGAGGATAGAAAACAAGATTAACAGGCAAGTGACATTTTCAAAGAGAAGAAGTGGATTGTTGAAGAAAGCTCATGAAATATCAGTGCTTTGCGATGCTGAAGTGGCTTTGATTGTCTTCTCTCACAAAGGAAAGCTCTTTGAATACTCTTCTGATTCTAGGTATATGTATATATCTATGATCTTTCTGCTTGCTTGTCTCATGAACTCATGAACTAGAATTGGTTCCAAAAATAAATTTTTTCATTTTCACCCCATTTAGAAAGAAGGGTTCGAAAGGTTTTTGACCAAACATTAATAGGGTTTGTTGCTGCCTTTTTTCTTCTTAAATTTTGTTGGTTTTTTTGGTTTCCTCATAAGGATCAAACCATGACCATGGCTAAGTTTTGAACCGTTTGTGTATCCATCTGTCTTCCTTGGCATAATCTTTTCTTTGTCTTTTTAAGGTAACCTAATCTTCACTTTATTATATGGCCTTTTTGCTTTACCTTGCACCACCCTTCTTGGTGCTATTGTCTCCATGGTTCTTGGACAAAAATCAACTCAACAGAAAATATTATCCAAGTCTGAGTTCATCTTTGCAAGCGACACATTTAATTAATCCTGCTTAACCCTGATAGTTCGTGTAGTTTATGGTTTGAGAATTTAAGGTACTTATTTTATCAGTTATTGATGTCAAATCTCAAGCTTTGGTTTGTACTTGCGAAAATAGTAGCAGTGGAGTTCAGACTTATGATCCTCAAAATCAGATCCATTAACTGGACAGCTAGCAGGAACATAATATGCATATTGTTTTATATTGTCCTTGTTCGATTCTTTCTAATTTTTCATTCTTAAAATAATTTGAAAGATCTAGGAGATCAACTTGAAAATTAATTCGCCTGTTTCCAGAACTAAGAAAGAAGACATAGATCCCTAGACTATTATGCATCAGCATGAAAGAAAATCAGAAAAAGGCAGCTAAATCCAGACTATATGGTTAGGATGTAAGATGTAATTTGCAGTTATTGACGTTTCTTCTTTAACTAAGTTTTAACATGCGCAAGTTCATTGTTGTCAATAGTCACTTCCAGGTTGCTATATCGAAAACCGATCTTAGCATTCAGCTTGGTAATACAGACATTTTATCTCTTTAATTTTAAGCTTTTTAATTTAGCACCTTTAACCTGTAAAGTTATTTTGTACAGTGATGATAAAAAAAGAGAAAAAATTCACGTTTTAAGACATCTTTGCCTCTGATATTTTCAAGTGAAGATTATGTGAAGCCTCATTGCTTCTCTCTTCATTTTTCTGCCTAAAATATTATTTTTCAAATCTTTTGGTACGTGGTCTAGCGAATGCGAAGCCTCGATGGTACTGGATTTTCTAATTTCAAACCCATCTTTTAGCTAATTATGGAGCATTATGAATCTGTCAAAGGTACTTGCATGAACATTTTTACTTGATGCTTGCTTTCTTGGTAAATGTAATGCTTTCTTTACTTCAGATTTTTCACTTTTGTGCCATTACTGTTCCATGAAACAGAAATGTGACATCTGTAGACCTAAGCTAAATATTACTACAATTTAGATATGTAAATTCTAAATCAAATAAATATGAAATTTATATGAAATATATGAATCTAAATTATGTCTATTTAGATGAATTTCTTATTCCATATTATTTTGTTTACTTGTTAAAGTGTTTGCATATCTATCTACTTTGAAGCCGCTCAGCCAAAGAGCACGTTAGAATCCCAACTCCAAAACCCTTCCTCCCTCTTTCCACAAAAACAAATGGTAAATTAGAAAAGAGACAGTTTTCTGAATCAATCAAATTGAAATGAGGATTGGATCACATAAAACGAAACCATAAAAATGGCTGCCAAAAGGTAAGGAAGTTGAACAATAACCTGGCCTTTGGAGTCACATTTTAATTTAGCAAACAATTCTCAAACTTCTCATTTATAGTTTTTCTAGAACACAATTCTTGAACTAGCTTTGCAAATTATATCTTGCCTTGGCCAGATATTGTATTTATTTAAACTAATTAACTATAGAAAAATCAGCCAACACTAGGACAAATGTAATTCAGAGTTGGCCTATGATAGCTGATCTACATTAAAATGGATGTAACTTCATACTTGGCTATAAGAAATTAATTGACACACTTTGATTTGTCCAACCATCACACTCAAATAGGATACTATGATCCTTGTCCTATGAGATGATCATGCATGTTATGAGTTTGTAAGACAATATTTAGAATGGTATAAGGATTCAAACCTAGAGTATCTTTTACACTAACACAAGGACTTAAACAAAGATGCAACATCAATAATATATATTTTAAGGTGTTTGGTATGGTGTGTTTAGAGTAAGTCGATTCTAGCTTTCTTGAGATACAAGCTTCTTTTTGTGTGCTCTCATGCACTTCATGCCAATTCTCTACACTTATTTTAAGATTAGAAACGATGATTTAGTAAATAAAAAAAAAAGAAAAGAAATGATTTTAGAACATACATATTTGCAGATACAATTTAAGAAACAACTTTTGCTTTTCTCATCCTTTAGAGTAAAATTACTTTCTTATTTCTCAAACATGTTTCTTCTAAAAATTATTCATTTGAACAAATTGTGAATAGGTTTTCCGACAGTGATTGACTCTTTGTAATACCCCGTTGGCATTTTATGAAATTGTATCGAATGCCAGAGTTATTTTAAATGCTTCAATTACTGTGGAGATTTGATTCTCAAATTTTTGAGGATTTAAGGAGATCAGTAAACAAAAGTAGATTAGCTTAATGTCTATTTTTTTTTTTTTTTGTAACCACAAGCACATACAAAAATTATGAAAGTTTTTGTAGAATCCATGTAATGCTAAACTTTACTAATTGAATTTGCCAATGCAACAGTATGGAGAATATCCTGGAGCGATACGAAAGATATTCATATGCAGAAAGGCGATTAGTTGCAAATGACCCAGAATCCGTGGTACATCCTGGACTGCATTAACATGTATCTTATGTTGTGTACCCATAAAATTATTAACAGCTCTGATTGATGGAAACAAAAATAAGCTTGGAATTCGGCCTGAAAATGTCCCAAAGCCCAAATATTATACAACTCGTATGATTGAATTGTGCAGGGAGATTGGACCTTGGAATTCCCAAAACTAAAGGCCAAGATTGAGCTGTTACAAAGAAATCATAGGTGAAAATCATGGCCTGATTTTAATTAGCCTTCCATGCTAGTGGTTAAGAATAAAGAGATCATTTTTCTTTAATTTTTTTTATATAAATTTTGTTGCGCCATCAGGCACTACATGGGTGAGGACCTTGATCCCATGAGCCTGAAAGACCTTCAGAATTTGGAGCAGCAGCTTGAAACGGCTCTTAAACACATCCGATCTAGAAAGGTAAGCTGTTATAGGCGTTTTAATTTCCATCACATTTTACTACCTATTCAGTCCTTTTAATTTACTTCAATTATCTGACACTTAAATGTCCATTTCGTGACAGAACCAACTCATGCATGAGTCGATCTCTGAGCTGCAGAGAAAGGTCAGCTTCGTTAATATGTAGCCATTTACTTAAAAGTGGTGTGTTCACCTTGTTACTACTGTTCAAGAGTTAACGGGTATGAAAAACAGAGGCATTTTTTAGTTTTAAGAAACTATCGTAGTCTTGACAAATAAGGTATTGAAGAAGTGACTGTGAGTTAAATATTCAAATGTTCATTCAAGTTTCTTGTTGAGATAATCTTGTAGAGCTCTTGAGACTGTCAAGAATTAACTAGGAACAATTATCACTCAAACACCTAAGCAACAAGAATGGACAATTTGATTTGATGATTATTTCACGTTATCTATACTTCACACTTGAGGACCGCTTGCAATATCTAATGGGTAACTAAAAATTAGTTCTAATATATTCATTTTGATATTTGAGCTTTCCAATTCATATATTCGTCATGTATTCTAGGGTAGTATCTGTTGCTTGGTTTCTGATATGTTCTCTCTTAAAATTTTGCTTTTCTATAACATTTGAATGGAAAAAAGCAAATGCTCAACAGTATCTGTAGAACTTTGAAGCATCGTTTGCTTATAAACGTGTATTAAAAGCTAAACCCTATGTAAAAAGTTGACCAACTTGTAGATAACTCCAGCAGCTTTTTGAGAAACATGGGTGTCTCTAAACCTCTAAAACTTTTTCATGTTAAAACTTGTTCGAGTCAAAATCAATTCGATCAGTTTTTTTATTTGCAACCTACATCCATTCAATTACCTCCTGTTGTGATCTTTGACAGGAAAGAGCAATTCAAGAGCAAAACAATATGCTAACAAAGAAGGTCAGTAACCATATGATGATCATTAGCGTTGAAATTCTTTAGCCTAATTTGGATTTTTCTGTTGCTGGCAACCACCCTCTCTTTTAAACAGGAGTACCCCTTATTTTTGAACAATGAAAAACAGCAAGCAAGTTTTTTTGGAATTAGTGAAACCCTCCTTTCCTGCCTGTTCCATTACCTACTTTAGTGATTTGCTACACTTGTTTTATTTAGCTGAACTAGTTTCTGCAAGGTTATTTTTGCTTGTTTGTCTTTCTTTGGCTAGATAAAGGAGAAAGAAAAGATAATGGCACAACAGGCACAGTGGGATCAGCAGAATCAGGTCCCAAGTTCAGCTCCATTCCTCATTCCACAGCCACTCCCTCCGTGCATAAATGTCAGGTAATCCAGATTTCAATACTAGCTATTCATGTCTTGTAGAGAAGAGGTGAATTGAGGAAATCAATAGGGACAAGTTCAACCCTATGTTGCTGAACCATAATGTATCTACAATTGTAAATGTTAAAAACAGAATTCGTTGCATAGACCAATTGGTATATATTCTAATGCAATAACTCAAACTGCAAGTCTTTGATTGCATTAGGAGCCACGTTTGTCAGTTTAACTTGTCTGTTCTGCATATTCTTGCTGTTTCAACTTGCATGTATGGTGGTTGTGGGTAGAATTTCAATTGCATTAATGTTTTGTATACTTTAAACAGTGGCACCTATGAGGGAGAAACAACAGAAGCGAGGAGGAATGAGCTTGATCTTACTCTAGACTCACTGTTTCCGTGCCATCTCGGATGCTTTGCTGCCTGATAAAGCACAAAAAGGGGTGCTATGCTTGCTACAGTATAAGTCCATTATTAATCCTCATAAGGTTGAGAGAATCCAAAATTCCACTCAACTTGGAACTTGCTACTAATATTTGATTATGCCTTTATGTTATTCGTGTTGTTCGTACAACTTTCTTTATGTTGTGAATCCGGATCAGAAAAATTTTATCCAGCTCTATCTATGGCTGTGGTTCTTGAGCATTGATGGACAATGACTTCTGGAACTGTGGCAATAATATTATTATGTTTGTACATAAGCCCTAAATTTGCATCTTCAAATTCTTTGTCCCTTTTTTTTTGGGATTTTCTTTAGGTATGAGATGGTAGGTTCTACAACTAGCTGGGGAGCCACTAATGCTGAACATATGCTCTGCATTTGATTGAATTTATAGTTTTAATCTATTTGAGATAAATTACACATTATCGATGAATAAGATGGACATTTTATTACAGTAATATATCTAAATCTACCTGTTGTGCAACAAGAAACAACTGATTTGATTTAAACTCCCCACACTATTTTTCTGACGGAATTAATTTTACCTGTTCCAGCTCCTTTATATGAATGCCTTGTTCTATACTTCGAAAACTTTTTACCAATTGCATGCAAACTATTTCTAGTAGCTTTAGTACTCACACTGAATAAGAATCACTCAAGGTTCCTGTAAATTCAGCTGAGGCCTTATATTTAGAAGAATTTTAGCGCAAAGGAATTATGTTTGAAGGCAAACTTTCAAAACCATGTAATTCTGGGGGCTGCAAAGTGGATACTGTAACTTCGTCGAGAGAGTGTTAACACTCTAAAAGTTAGGCATCTGCTGATACAAAATCTGATCTAGGTTGTCTCACGCTCTCACCCTTACGAGTTACGAAGGGGAAATGTCTAAAGACTCAAAACTTAACGCAGGAAGGGACCCCAGAGAAACAGAAGCTTTCTCATCAGTGCATCATGATCATATAATTAGATTACCATGTGTAAGAAATACAAAAGAAACCCAAAAAAGGATGTCAAGAACTTAGTATGCTAAGTGGATCAGCAGCCTGTACACCTTAAAGTCAACTTCAAAAACTTCAGCTGGAAATCTACTCAATACGAACTATGTACACAATCAATTCTTGTCTTCAGTCTTCCTTTATACCGTGGCATCAGCACCCCACAATCAAGTTGCCTCATTAAATTCCATCAACTACAAAAGGAAACAAAGAAAATAAGGATCAAGTCAAAGCATGGCAATCTCATTAATTCATCGAAACAACATCCCTTTATTAAGAAGCTCTTACTTGACAATCTCCATCATAAATCATTTGACAGGGTTTAACCACTTGATGTCAACTCCTCAACACACTATTCCACATTATGGAGACATGAAAAAAATGGTTTCCTAAGCTTTTATCTTTCCTTGTTCCAAATAATTATAGCATATTTTGCCTGACTCTATATCAAACTTTGTGCCTTTGCCACCTTCTAATTTTGTTCACCCCAGTATTTAGTGAGCCAAATAGAGTTAGCAGTATGTTCATGCAGAAGTGGATCTCCAATCTCACAACTATCGTGTCACACAAAGTTTCACACTATTTAATTTATGCACATTGTCAAAGTTAATAATCTAAAGCATCCAATAAACACTCAAAAAGAAATAGCTGTCAACATAACTCCAAGAATCACAATATAAATAAAGAAACTCCAGGAAGATGACTAGATATATTTTCATACACAGCCACTGGGCTAATGGCCTGCTGCAGGTCCTGGGATCAAATCCCAGGACTTGCAGTAGTTAGGGGGTTTTCGGGGAGGGGGAGATTTAGGTAATTTCAGGGAGCCATACCCCCAAATTGTGTATGGCAAACAGTCCAGGGTTTCACCTAGCACACCATTGGGGGCCTCACCCCACTTGTGTGAGGCAACAAACATGTAATACAACAATGATTGATAAAAAAAAATAAATAAATAAAAATTTCATACACAATGTGTGACTTGACCAAATGATTAAGCCAGGGTAATATGTAAACAAAAAAACAAAGGATTCCAGAATAGATCTCGGGCAAAGTCAAGCAAAAAGAAAGAACCCATGATAAAAATTACCTTTCCACAAACTGGACAGTTCGCACTTCTCTCCATCCATTCATAAATACAACTAAGATGATAATGGTGAAAACACTGAGTTAATATCCTGGGATTTTCTGGGGTATACTCTGCCAAAAATAAAAAAAAAAATTCAGTAAATATTCAACTCAATGAACCATTAGGAGCTCAGTTACTAGAACCCAATAAAGGCTTCAAATATAAAAAGTCAATGCAATTGAAGCCAGACATTTTAAATCTTTAAATAAAGTATCATCTATTCAACATTATTCAGTAGAAAAAGAGAACTAAAAGAAGGGGATGGATGAAACTTACCTTCAAGACATGTAGGACAAACATCCTCATCTTCTGATAATGGAATATCATAACCAACTCCTTTTTGCACACTTGATGCCAAGTCCTTCACAGAGGGCTGAGAACAGTTAGCCTCCCACAGGTTCTTAGCATTAACTAATTTGTCACCTACTTTTAGAAGACCTGGAATTAGTTGAACTTCAGGACCACTGACTGGTTCTGGCTCTACACGTGAATGATTTGAGCCTTTGTCTTGTCTTCGAACTACAACATCTTGTGGCACCGGAGCATATCTAGAATGATTCATTGGCAAAGTTCTTTCGCATGATCTTTCGACTGATGAACTGTTTTGGGGTACCATGGGATCTGAAGAGGTAGCCCCTTGATTAGATGCGGCAACTGGAAGTCCACTTCGTCTTGCAAATAGAGCTACATACTGACAACATTATACATGAAGGTCAACTTTTCAACCACTTAAATGATTCAATTTCCATCTAGAAATTAACAAAAAGATACAAAAGCAGCCAACAGAAAGTACCCAGACTAATTGGGTTGCTTGAATGCGAATGATGAACATCAAACATGCAGAAAGTACCCATACAACTTGTATGTGAGTAATAAACATCAAATATGCAAGCTAATAACATCTTTGGCTACGAAGAAAGGTCATCTATAGAGAGTGTGGGTAGAAGCAGTTAAGACTAATGGGGTTGCTAAGTAAAACCCAAAAAGTCTGCAAACAGTAGATCACTTTGTCTCATCTCAACAACTCAACCTAGAGGTTTTGAGTGAAGGGTCACAAACAAAGACTTCAATATCAAAAATCAGTAATGTGTAAGATTAAAAAATAAAAATAAAAAAAGACCAGAAACTAGGAGTGATTATTCAGTTTTTTAATTTATATGAAACTATCTCCATACTCTTTACGTAAAAGAATATACAAAGTATTCTTCATGTTGGCAAAACTTTCTCCCTTTCCAATCTGTCTCACCTCCACCACCTTTTCTTCCTCCTTAATTCCTAAACTAAGCACTGCAATGATGGTATTTGTTCATAAAGCTCTATATAGGCAGCTATAGAACAGACAACCTAAGCTCAATGGACGTGTCGTATTGTGATGGTTAGAATTAACATAGTCAAGTACTCAATTTTACATCATATCTTTCAATTCAATTAGTCAATAATAAAGTAAATTGGTAGTTAAAATGCTGCAACCATTGATTGAGCAGATACTAGTACATGTGACAAAGGCGAGGTGGTTAGTGCTCATAATACATTTTTTGCAAAGTCACACATTATCAGCCTTAAAGTCTATTTAAGAGCTAATGGATGTAAAACATCATCATTTAAAATCAACTTGCATAAAGAAATTTAGAAACACAAACAGGACATGCATAGCTAAAAAGAATAGTTTGCCATAATTCCTCAAGCAATATCCTGCATGATATAAGCAGGGGACAACAACTTCAATCACTCCCTGCATGACAAACTAAGCTGCAAAACTTCCTCTGGGCAAAATATCAACAAAGCACACTTAAGAAAAATAATGGTCCAGAATCTTCATGTAAAACAAGGTAACAAGCAACTTGAGTTGCAGCAGGGGAAGGGCACATGTAAAAGCCAGAGTCCAAACCCATACATACTCAAAAAAAGCTCGTGCATGTAGGTGCCACAATTGAGATTTCCAGGTATTTTCAGAAGCATAAATAAATGACATAATATTGTGCTGATTTCAAGTAAAATAAAGCAAGAGCATCTTTTTATTGCACCTTGTTCCTAATGCTTTGTATACAGCAATTGATACACAGGCAGTTTCCATGGTTGGAATCATTCCCATCTCCAGGGCCATCAGTCTCAGGGACTGTCAAACAGCAACAAACGGCACCCATGATGCAGGTGCCCCAATCCTAAAAACAGACCTACATTCACAGAACAGTTCAATCTCATTGTCAGCAACTAAGCAATGATGAATATCCTCGTTAT
The DNA here is from genome assembly GCA_024721245.1 of Mitragyna speciosa. Taxonomy (NCBI): domain Eukaryota; kingdom Viridiplantae; phylum Streptophyta; class Magnoliopsida; order Gentianales; family Rubiaceae; genus Mitragyna; species Mitragyna speciosa. The sequence goes on along the minus strand of CM045564.1, from coordinate 21,912,085 downwards.
TCTAGTGTTCCATTGATGGTAATACAGTAACAAACATCGGCACAGGGACAAGTGCTCTAACCTTTAAACAGCATGAATTGGCAAAATTTTCACTTTTTTGGAACTAATAAAAATACCCGTCAAAATAAAAGTTAAAAACAGAACAAATACAGAAAACAAAAAAAAACAGAACTTTCTTATCAACCCATGCTTATAAACCAAAAAACCATTATAGAAAATAAAAAAGCCTACAAAATTTATGAGCAAACCGACAATGCAAGACTTCTATTTCTCTTTTCTTTCTTGAAAGCTACATGCAAGACTCAATCTTTATCACCCAATTAACAAAAAGAAAAAAAACCCATCAAAGAAAAACACATTAGAAACAGAAATCAGTAACCTCTTTTGATAATAACAAGTTCCAGTTATAAAGAATCAAACTTCTGAATTGTCCCCCTCAAAATCAACAAACTTGTACATATACTACAATTATTGTACATAAAACTGTATAAGAGAGAAAGTTGTATTGTACCAGGCAGCAGGTAGTAGGAGGGGTTTAGGTTGGCAGTGATCAAACGGAGGAACTGAGTTGAGTTGAAGTTAAGGAGACTACAATCGCTCTGAACTCTGTCAAGCTCTATTTTTTTTCTTTTCTTTTTTTGATAGAAAAAGGGACCATTAGAATTTTATTTTATATACAGTTTTTTTTTTTTTTGATCGATTTTATATACAGTTTTTGTGGGTCCATTTGGTTTAAGGAATAGAACTTTCGATTGTTTTTGTAGGTACATTTGGGTTTAGGAATAGAAGTCCTACAAAGAAAAGAAGCGAGGGGCTTGCGAATAAGAATTTTTATTTGTTTTATATCCTCTTTTTTTTTAAAAAAAAAAAAAAACTTTACTTAATTGAAAGGAAGAAGTTTTATATGTTAAAGATTGGCCTAGTTAGGAATAGGTCAATATGATTTTTTTCTTTTTTAAAAAAAAAGGGAAATCCATATGGAATTGGAAACAAAGATCTTTAATTAATTGGGTATATTTTGTTCTTAAGCTTTGATTTGGTGTTATATGCAAAATTAAATGATAATGGAATCTCTTCAATTCAAATTTTGTGATACTAGTATTAATGAAAAAATTAATGGAGTAAAATTAATTTATAAATTCCTTTTCAAGATAGATGGAGTTATTATTAGTATGTTGCTAATAGAATAGTCAATCAAGACGTAACTAATAATAGAATATCAAATAATTAAAAAAAGTAATGTACTATATTATAATTTTTTGTACTTTTTTTTGCCTTTCTTGAATTGATGATTTTAATGTCTCATAAATTTTTATATTATCTCTACTATTCTTTGTAAAACTTTGAAGTCTAGTCTACATTAGGCATAATTTGATTTCGAAATACTCAATTAGATAATGACTTCCATTTTATATTCAAAGGTGACCTACCAATGGACGTCTATCTTGGACTATTTCATGGAATCACATTAGGAAGATTAAGGAGATTCATTGCTTTCTTAATTTAATATTGGACGTTTATGTGGTCAATAATTGATGCCTCACAATTGCTAGGGGCCTTTATAATCTTTATTTTATGGTTACTATAAAGCTAATCACTAAAGATTGTTTTTTAGTGGATGGTTTTTGCAATGCCTTAAGTTCTTTATTTTTATGCAGAACTTAAGCCATTAAAAAGCTTTGTCCATTTGTGGAGATGACAAAAAGAACAAGTTAGTGAATTAACAAAGTTAAGTTGATATTGTAGATCTTTAATAGGCCATTAGATGCCATTGTTAGAATATTGATAAACTCTTTTTTTTTTTTAATTCTTTGTTCTTATTAGTGATTTTAAACTTATTTTACCAAATCCCTTTTTTAAAATTTCCCTAGTTTTGCCATCAGAAATAATGAATTAAAATGGAAAAGAAAAGAATGGAAATTAGTGTACAAAATCAAAACAAAAATAAAATGCAAGGCACAAGAGATCATGAACAATATACAGAGTGAATTGATTAGCATTTTTTTTTTTATAATTTTTAAACGACAACAATCTGGTGGGTCTTAGGATTGTGAAATGGGCTGTGGCCCAGTCCTAGTGTGAGCTCAGCCCTCTCAAATAGAGGGATGGGCTGATTTTGGCCCAACACTGGCCCTGTCTCAGTAAGGGATTAGTATGGAATCGCCATTGGCTCAATAAAGCTGAAAAATGTGCCTATTTGTCTTTACACACTCTTGTTCCAATCGGAAAAGAGTTTCATTCAGCTTCAGCTCAATGGTCCTTCAACAAAAGGTTAAGCCCAATGGGCCCAATGGACTTCCAAAGCATTGGGCTGTCATTTGGTCCTATTAAACTGTTGTTATAAACAAACAAAATTCACGAGTACAACAGTATTCTATTATTGTAAACTAACTGTTACAACAATTACGATAATTGTATTTACCCTATTTGCTAAATGGACGTGATTCTTATTTGAGTAGTGTCTTTAGATTATTCGTGTCTTTTGTAATTGCTTTACGAGAAAAAGCTAGCTTAGAGCAACACTGATTAATAAATATTACAAAATTTAAAAAGGTAATTAAGTAACCAACTAAACAATTAGAGGAGAAATGCATGCTCTGATGAGTGTAATGCAAGGAACCACACAGATTTAAGCCAAACAGACGCACGAGAATTAAATAACAGCTCCTCTTAAAAGTCAAGGCCCTACATCTTCATGACAAGCACGTTCAGCTATAGCCCACAGAACAAAAAATAATTAAAGGCAGCAAAAGAAGAAAATGATGAAACGGCTAAAGAAAGAAGCAAAGAAAAAGTAGGAAAAGAGAAGAAAATTTATGGCCCCAGATCATCATGAACAAGAACTTGGCTTGGCCAAGTCTCAGAGTAAAGGCCTAATGACATCTTCTAACTTCTGCTATAAAGCTTGGCAGTAGTCCTTATTTCAACCTCGTATAGGAGTTTGGAACTAAGTTCTAAGGTCCCATTTTCAATCAAGAAATTATGGGTCGAATTGGGGCTACAATGCCAAGTTTTTGCTTAAACAGGATTAGGCCTCTTGTTCGAATTCGTTCCAAGAATCATTCACAATATTTCGCAAAAAATGAAGAAAAAGAAGAAGAAGAAATGAGTAATTCTGGGAATGTAGATAAGGAGAAGTCATGTATTGATGTTGTAAATGTGAAGCCTGAAAGTCATGTGGTTATTGGAAGGAAAATCATGATAGTGGTTGATTCAAGTCCTGAAGCAAAGAATGCTATACAATGGGCGTTAACTCATACTGTTCAAAGCCAAGATTTGGTGATTCTTCTCCATGTAACTAAGCCCTCTAATCCAGGTTTCACTATTTCACTACCAATTTCTTTGTTTTGTTCTAGGATATTAATTCTACTTGGCTATTACTTGGATGTTTTTATCGAGGATGTGTGTGTGTGTGTGTGAATAAATTGTTTGATATTCTTCGTAGGTGATGAGCCCATTAAGGAGATGTCTCCAAGAGTTTCTCAATTTCTCTCTTGTATGAAGATAATGTGCCAACAGAAAAGACCTGAGGTACATAAACTATTACTTAGGATTTTTCATAAATTTTCATCTTAAAACTGTGTGTTCAATAGGTTATATAGTTTATCATTATACTGGGAACATTCTGCTTTTGGGAATCAAATTAATATATAGTTAGACTACAACTTATACAATAATACGACTTGAACTTGAAATGTTTCATTTTCCAGAGTTCATCGTGATCTTTTAATCATAATTGAATGAGAAAATTGCCATTTGGTACAAAATTTGATTAACAACAAACGTAATACCACAGGAGACTCTTTTAATTTTCCGTGAAATTTAGAAATTAATTGATGGTGACATTAGATCCTTATTTGAAATTCTAGTTAATTTTACGCATGAAAGGTACAAATAGAGGTGGCTGTCGCAGAAGGAAAAGAGAAGGGTCCGGCAATTGTGGAAGAGGCTAAAAGGCAAGGGGTGGCCCTACTTGTTCTAGGGCAGAAGAAACGTTCCACAACATGGAGACTTATAATGATGTGGGCAGGGAGTAAGGTCACTGGTGGAGTTGTAGAGTATTGTATCCAAAATGCCAGTTGCATGGCCCTTGCTGTGAGAAGGAAAAGCAAGAAACTTGGTGGATATTTGATTACTACTAAGAGACAGAAAGATTTCTGGCTTTTGGCTTGATGTTGATTGAATGAAGACTTGGATATTTCTTGGATTTTTTCTCTTTCATGGGATGGTTGCTTTACACAATATCCATGTCATTGTATGGTAACATTGGTGAATGTAACTTTTCGTTATCCAACTAATGGAAAAGGGAAACAAGGGGTGATAAAAAGAGATCAATTTTCATCATAATTTGGTGGAATTAACTAAGGTTCAAATAACATATCAACCTGTCAACTGAGTTAGAAACACGCGATATTAGAACTCACAAATATTGTACAAAAAAGTTATATTTGTAAGAATTTGGGTAAATTGAACTTTTCATCTCAACTTACAGCTAAGTACACACATAAAAACTTCGGTTAATTAGTCCTATAGGATCCTTGACAGAAAAGTCCTCTCCAGTCTCCACTTTAATTTTCCTTGGATGGTACAAATGCCCAATCAGGTTATACTTTAAAATGTTTTCATGAGGATGGAAAATACTTATATGGACCGAATTTACGAGTGAGATCATGAATCATGTGATTTAGAATCATCTACATCAATCATGGCTCACACATGACCCACACTATGCCCACCATGGACTTATCTCATTGCTAATGTAGATGATTCTGAACTATAAGGTTCACGGGTGTCTATGGGTGGAGCCGTGAACCCTGTGGTTCAGAATCATCCACATCAGTTATGGCTCACACATGACCTACACTATGACCCACCAAAGACTTACCTCATTGCTAATGTGAATGATTCTAAACTACAGTATTCACGAGCTTCAACTGTGAACTCGATCCATGTAATTATTTTTCGAAATGGGGTATAACTAAAGTGAAAACATGTCGCAGGAAATCCGGATCCACATTTCAATTGTCCTGTTAATGAAGAATACGTGATCTTGAAGTGTTCTTGAATCAACCTATACCCCACCATCGTTAAAATTCATGGTTCCAACTTTTTCTCCAAAATATGATTATCAATTAACAAAACAAAAACGTTAACAGGTTACAACGCTTTTATATTCCAAATGCATCATTTGAACAGCAAGTAATATTTGCATGTTATAATTGATTTGAATTTGACTCTCCCTTTTAAAACTTGAGCTTGATTGCATACAATCAACCACAAAGAAAAGAACAAAAACATTAATCATGCAGATTAACCTTTTTACCTTGGAATTACCAAGTAGGATTATGCGTTTGGTGGTTTGTAATCAATCTTTCCATTTCCTTCTCCACCTTTTCTCACAGAAAGATAATTTTACCTAACTTGTTTCATTAATCTATCCCTTTGGATTTTTTGCTTCTATTTGACCATCCATCGTCCCTCATTCCCATGTATCAATAGAACTATTTAGCAAGCAACTTTTTAGTGGCATGCATGAGTAAATTTGGTGAAAAGTCTACTTTTTGTTTGGTGACTCTTGATTAATGATGTTCTTAAGGTAAAACTTAGAATTTAATTTTTTTATATGTCACGGTAATTGAATTCTCATTAACAACACAGGTTGTTTTATTCCATGTTTATAAAACATTAAAAAAAAAAAAACTTATGAAAGATAGTGCACGAAAAATGCATTCAATCCTGTTTTGTAATACCAAATAATTTATGAAACTGATGATTACTCCAAACATAAAAAATTTAAATTGTGCACTAAATAAAAAAAAACCCATAAGATATTCATAGAGCCTAGAATATGCGATCTTCTTTTGCAATTAACGCCCAATAAAATCATATATTGAATATATTACAATAGAAATGAATTAAAATACAATTATGAAATCGAATCACTTGGATACAAAATATGATAAAAGCCTATTAGAACACTTTCTTTACTTAATTTGCATTTTAAAAAAAGATGAAAAACTATTTTCCTAGTTTTATTAAAAAAATGAGAAAAAATTATCGTGCTATTTTTTTTATTTATTATGGCATGTTTATTAGGATACATCATTACATCATAGATGGACTATGGGAGGCGAAGTTTGTAGTGCAGTTACAACTTACAACAAGTGGTTGATGCAGTTGTGATAGCATTCACAGGAAACAACAAAAAAACTCCTGATTTCCCGGTTTTGTCGTCTCTTCGAGTTCAAAAGGAAGTGGAAAATGCAAACGGTACCAAACTTTTCAGTTTATTTTGCTCTTTTACCACCTTAGTTTTCTAATCAATTTCCAGAATTCTGATCAAGAAATCAATAATGGCGGCAACTACTAGAATGATTTAGTTGTAGATCAGTAGGAACGAATAAAGTGGTTAAAGATTTATTATTTTACTTCAGAAATCGAGGGTTCAAATCCCAACAATAACAATTCTTTTTTCATTGTAATAATACTGGCTTAATAATAAACAAGTTGTAGATTAGTCCGACATTTCAATGTTTCCTAAAGCAAGTCCCAAGAAATCCTAAGAAAATGCTATTGCTCATCTTCTTGACGTGAGGTTCGCTACCATCGTCCCTGGCAGCGTCTTTTTGCCTTTTTTTTTTCTTTTTTTTTTTCTGTTGTTGGGCTCTGGTAGAATTTGGGCATCAGTGGTATTTGGATTTGGTAGTAGGATTAATAGTATTAGTCAGTCCATTTTAGAGGGCTTTTCCTTCATTTCCAATGTACCACTTCTGCCGACAAAATTGGTGGCCATATTGGAAAAGAAATTTCACCAGATCCATAGTAACCCTGACGCCAAGGGACAGTAAATATGGTAAATTGTCAGCTTTCCTTGCAAGAGTACAGGCACTTCTTTTAATTTTGAGGCATAAAGAATTGACGTTCCGAACGTGAAATGACTCAAACACAAAGGAAGAAATTGTTACAGACAAGAATAAAAGGAGTGTATGTGGTTTTCACTCTTTAATTACTTTAAAGTAACTAATACAATTAAGATGTAGTAGTAGTGGATCTGGCTTTACAATTTCCTCTTCTTATTTCTTACAAGTTAAATACGTTATAATTGTTCGATATTATAGTATAATTTTACAGAATTGTGATGTAATTATTTTTTACGTGAAATGATGTCATTTTAAAGGTCAATTTTTTACCTTGCTAGTTCAATCTTAACTATTAATTTTTGGCGTTAAATTATGGCTAAGAAATGACACTTGAAGGACCCATTTCTAATAGTACTTAATCTTTCTTTTGCTTGTAAAAGAATCCTATGCTTATGAAAAATTTTTGTATGAACAGTTTACGTATGGAGTTGTATACCTTGTGATTTAGAAGAAATCACTTCATTAATTAGATGTGTCACAATGGTTCAGTAGAAACCACTTCATCAATTAAGTACACCCACCTAATTCATGAAGTAACTTCTTCTGGACTCGTGGACCCGATCCATGCAAGCATTTCTCCTATTCTTGCTACTATATGGTATTCCAATTTGCATCCATAAAGGAAAGTTAAAGGTGGGGACTTACTAGTGAAGAGAGATCAGAGGAACTTTGTAGTGAAGAGAGATCAGAGATGGGGGTGGAGAGTGTTGTAAACTTTGTGGTGGAAAAGTTGAAGGAACTATGGCTGGCGATGGAGAACTTTTGGGGCCAATTCTTGGGTTGGTTTGAAAAGATATTTCCACCGGAGACAAGAGGGGAAAAGCTGCATCATTGGCTGCACATTGCTTTACCATTTGCCATTGCTGGAGTTGTTCTGACCTTGTTGCTTTGTTGCTGCTACAAGTGCTGCTGCAAAGGTGGTGGCGGCGGAGGGAGGAGAGGATTCAAGATGATGAAAGCTCCAGGCAGAAATTGTAGGATGCCTAGACATGTCTTTGAGGCCGATCCCAAATCATATTTTCGCAACCTTCGTGCACATCCTGGTGATCAACTCTGCTAAAAGTTTTCTACCATTGCTACTTATAAATTATAAAGCCTACCAGAAATCTTAACTTTGTTATGTATGTTATCTGCATGTTCTCCTCTTCTCCCTTACTTTTTCTCTGTTTCCCTTTAGTTTTTGGTGTCTGTAACTTTTCGACTAATCGAACTTAAGGTGCTGGTTGTGGATCGTTTTGTGATCATGATGATAATCTTGTTGCTTTTGATTTTGTGATTATGATCTTTAAATGGTTCAAATTTATGAATAAAAATGTTTTTAGTTTTGTGTACATATTTTTGAGTTACAAATTGTTAAGGGAAATCAACAAGAAGTTAAACCCGACTTGCAGGCCGAATGCTGGAAATATCAGAGGCTCAAGCAATTCTTCTTAAAGCAAAACAAACAATCATCGGGCGCTGCTATTACATAAGTTGATGGAAGCTGGAAATTTATTGGTTTTAAAATAATTTTGCTTGCCTAAAATTCAAGAATTATATAAGTATGAAAATTTGGAAAAGGAAATAAAAGAAATAAGGGTAATCTCTGCCTAAATAAACGCAAGGAAAGCCAACTACTGAAAAATTAATTCCCTTTGTTTGCAAGAAATTCCTTTCTTCATAAATTTTTTGCACATTTTTAGTTCATTTCTCGAAATCTAAGAGCCAATTAAGTACTTTCTTTTTGTAAATAATTTTTGACTCTACCCCCCCCCCCCCCCACCCCCAAAAAAAAAAAAAAAAAAAAACCGAAGTCCTCGGGGAGAAGATAGGGAGCAAAGAAATTGACAATTCAGCCACAAATAATGTGATGTGGAACAAAGTCTCTTGAAAACGAAACTATAACAATTTTTTTTTCTTTTAGTACTTTATTTAGCTTATTGAGTAGGTAACAAGCTCTAAGCTTTTTCTTAATTTCACCTAAACTCTGTCCTTTTGGTCTAACCAACTTGCCGTGTAACGTAGATAAAGCCAAAAAAAAAAAAAAATTTGATAGAAGTCACTTTGGCATTTATGCTACACCGAGTCATTCTATCATGAATTGGCGGTGAAAATTGAAGCCAATAGAGGTTGGTGACACCGAACCTTGTTGACTCATTCATTTACCATCAGGTCTATAGGCCGATCCATTTGAGAAAAATTTTGCTGTACGGATCCAATAGCTAATGCTTGCATAATTAAACAATTGGGAAAAGAAATTTGGAGCTCCCACAGCCAATGTTTTAGGGAATAAAACTGAAAAACTGCTTAATTAGTGATTTTTTTAATATAATTTCTCCTTTTTGGACAAAAAAAGAAAAATAAAGTTAGACTGTTGCCTTTCATGACTTTCAATGGCTTTGCTAAGGGACACGGAAATCAAGGTTTACTCATTTTGGGGCCGCTTAAACATATATAATCATTAGATTCTTACAGAGGGAAAATTAATTAATTAAGTGCAAGTGAATGTAGCTATAATTGATATAGACATTCCATGTCAATTATATTAGTATAGTACACGGTAGTTTAATTCTTTCTAAAATTTTACCAAAAATTGAAAGATATAAAATTTATCAAAAATTTTTTTTGTTAAATTGCAATTAGATAAACTATGCTAGTATCTTTAGGTTTTAAGAATTAAGCATCCATAGTTCATCCAGCGACTAGAGTCTCAGCAGCAAAGTTTAATTATTTGGGCACTTTCTTCGCTAGTTCAAAATATTTAAAGTTTGGACTTAAATACTCAGACTTTACGCATTGTATCATGTTGCCTGATATTTTTGATGTGGGATGGGTATTATATTTACACTTAAATTCTTAAACAACAAATGTAAAAAAAAAAATAACAAATTTTAACTTGTTTTTAGGAATTGGATTATCATTAGATTTAGACAAAACCCAATTCGTACCATGAATTATACTCTGCTGGCAATCTACTACTGTACCTACTACCCAATCCTCTCCGCTGCTCCAATGGTGAAAACGTTGACGAACTTTTACAGCTGTAAAATCGTTGCGATATTTCACCGATTTCTCCATTTTGATCCTTTTCCCATCTTTTCCCTCCAAAACCCAGAGTAGTGAGAGGGGGGAAGAGGAGGGAGAGGGAGAGAGAGGAGGGGCTGAAGGTTCAGACAATTGAGGATTGATTTTCAACCCGTCTTCTTCCTCATTCAAATTCTACTAATCTTTGGTAAATTTCTGCTCTTCCTTCTGATTCTATATTTTTTCAGACAACATAAAGTTCATGATAAAAAAAGCTAAACTTTCTACTGTTTGTTTCTGTTATATGTATGTGCTACTATTGAAAAGATTGAATTTTTAGAACATGCATCCCAGATTGAATGTCAAACACCAAGATTTCCATGGCAGAAGTATAAAAATTTGTTCTTGATTGATTTTTAGGCTGCATACTTACATATTTGACTTCTGCTTTAGACTATTTAGCTGTTATTTTTTTAATCTGATTTCAACCGGTTCTGATGTTCAAGAATACTTGTGTTGCCATGGGTTTTTGTTATTATGCCAGAATTTAACGATTCACAAATATTGAATTTTTCTCATCCAGGGAATTCCTTATGGGCTTCACTATTTTTCATGCTATACTTGTTTATGGTTAAGTATATTGTGCTAGTAGCTTACCACTTTTGTTTGTTAATTGGTTTGCATGTTTTGTACATAAATATAGAAACCTTGAATCATGACATAATTATAGTAAAAGTGGGCAAGGATTTTGAGTTCATGAGTGGTATAATATTCAACATTGAAGCCTATAATGCCTATAATGAGTATGGTTTCAACAAGGGATTTGGAATTCGGAAAAGTTACAAGTATTTTAACCAAAAAACTAAGTTGAGGAGGTGTATGCTTGTTTGCTGTGTTGTGAGGGATATGGTCAGGAAACTTGTCTGTGATCTCTAAAATGATTTTAAAATGATTAATGGTATCTTTAAATCTCCATTTGAAGAGTGATTGTTCCGCTTCATTCAACAATTTTATGTTTGTTGGAAAAGTTTATTCGAGGTCAAGGCCAGATACTCTTACTAACTAATCAAAGCATGGCTAGAGTTCCGGGGCTTGCCAGATCCTAGTAGTATTTGTAGATGACCAAGACATGTATGGATCTTGTTCTGTGATTGTGAAAGTATCAAATTGACTTTGCAAATTGAAGTGTATTGTTTCAGAAGATAATGACGTTCACTTTCGTCTTTGACTTTTATGACTAAATTCAATGGTAACTAAAGAAGTAAAGAAATAAATTCGATGTAGAGATTTGAAGTGAAACTACTAGGGATAAATACAGTGTTCAAATTCAAGTGGTATTGGGCTGAGAATAGTTTAACTTGGTTCATTTAACCGGAAAAACAATATGCGAATTATAGCTAACTGAAAACCTAACCGAGTAATGTCAGACTAAGGCATAAAAGAAAGTAAATTGCTATTCACAAGAATAATTTCATTGTACAAGGATGTCCACTCAATACTGTCAGTACCATGACAATGGTAAGTAACAGCTGAAAATATTATAAACTGCATGTCAGTTGTCAACCTCTGTTTCTTTATATTTACCATCTCAACATACTATGATACTACTATAATACTGCAAAGTCTGTTCCATTTGCTATTTTGGACAAATTTGGTACTGTAGGGGACAGGAATTGGAGAATTATGTAATATAATGAGGTTGATTTTATCTAGTCTTGATTTCATGGATTATTTAATCTTTTTTGGCTAGTTATAATTTTGCAATAATTGTTGTGGACAGGAATCAAATTATGATATGCGACAATCATTACTGATGGAATTTCAAGAAATTTTCCTTCTTCCCTCAGTGGGATAAGCCTACACATACAGGGGAATTTTGATAAAACTTTTGCCCAAAATATTACATTTTATCAGTCAATGTTTCTTTGGTCTGCATTTGAGGCCTTAGTTTTGTATTTTTGCTAACTAAAATTCAACAATTGTCATGATTTTGTTCTTTGCAATCTCCTTTGTTGGATGTGTTTCCTCGTAATAATCACCATTGTGTCCTGTGCTTTTGAAGTTCATAAGAAATTTTTGGATGATTTTCTTTTATTTGATTGATTATGCTTCTAATGAGTTTTCCTGGCATTATTCTTGTACGTTTTCACTGTTTCTTTGATTCCTTTGGTCCTACAACTCATATATGTCCAACTGGCCTCTGCAACTTATATAGTAGTACGAACCTGCGAAGCATCAATTATACACACACATGCAGACAGATCACAGAACTAGGAGAGATGGGAAAAGAGAGTGTTACGATGAACTTTGTGGCACAAGACTTCTTGGTGCAATACACAAGTTGGTTTCACACAATATTTCCATCAGAAACGGGAGAGACACTCCTAAACTGGTTTCAAGTTGTATTACCTTTTCTTGTCGCTGTAGTTCTGATCATGTTCATTTGTTGCTGCTGCAGACGGAGGTACGCAGGTGGAGTTGGAGGCAAATGGAGAGCTGGCAAGATGATGAAAGCTCCTGGCAAGAATTTTGAGATGCCAGAATACATTGTTTAGAGCAATTCCACATCCTACTTCTGCAACCTGTGGCCAGATCATGGTGATTTACTGTGCTAACCAAATATGCATGCTTTTAATGCTTTCAGATGCTATCGCCTACAAATGTCAGATTTGATATGTATGTCATCCGCTTGCCCCACTTCCCTTGACCATCTGTCTTTGTTTTTGTGTTTGTTGTGTCTGTACTCAAGTAGCTACAATCATCAGTTCTCTGTATTCTCTGGCACTGATTTCTATATATTGCACCCTTTGAAGGTGTTCATTTTTGCTTGAATTGTAATTGCAAAACGCGGTTTTGCAATTACATAAGCTAGTAAAATGCTTCAGATAATGTTCATTTTGTGCCTTTTGAAGTTCATTTCTATAATATGAGATTTGGTGTATGTGCACTTGGTAATTAGTGTTGATTTGTAATTTAAGAAAAACTAGTAGAATACTTAAGATGTGTGCATCCTGAGGATGAATATCCATTTAACATTGGATCAAAAGCATTGGATTTAGAGATTGATCATTTCCTATTATTTCAAGATCACTTTTGCATTATTAATAATATTCTTCAAGGAATAACTGTGACATGAATGAAAACAAAAAGGTTGGGCATAGAAAAGATAAAACAGGCAGCTGCTGGGAAGCTTCATTCTCTAAGTCTCCAACACATGAATGGTACGCAAACTAATGGCATTTGCATCCAGTAGAATCATTGCTAAATATATTGCAGAAGAAATAACTCATTAAAGTCATTGGTGATTTTTTAAAGTTTGTTTGCTTTTTTTGGGAAGGCCCCCTTATGATCCCTGTGCTAAATAATTTCAGCATTTATGCATTCAATAATTAATTAACGGGTTTTTATATTCAGTTGAAATACTAAGAATAGGAGTGAGCTCATTAAAATTTTTTTATTATCACTCACTTTTCGAATTGTAATACATTTTTTCAGAGCCGATTTACACTTTCTTTCAAAGAAGTGACAAAGTCTTCCTTCTATAGGGTACCCGAAGGGCAGATAAGAATAGGAAGACCCTTTCTCTAAAAAAAAAAAAAAAAAAAAAAAAGAATAGGAAGACCCTTAAATTTAAATATAGAATAATAAACATTATTGATCATTGAATTTGTGGGTGGGGACAAAAATTTGAGTTTTCTGTGGCGTCTTTTTCTTTTTATATTTTATTTTTTCCCCCCTCGGCTTGTGTAGAAGAAGATAATTACTAGGTCACAGCAAAAAGATATGGATCATATAAAGTAATTGGTCCGAATTGATGTACGGATCTAATATTTTGCGCTTGCTTCATTAGCTGAACTAATCAGACCAACAAAAAGATTTTGGTTGGAGTGACTAGCTACACACTATTTATAACAAGACACACATATAGCGTTATAACACAAGATACACATGTAGCATCGTAAATTTAGGAAAAAGATAACTGGCACCAAGGGACACTTTTGCGCCATTTCAGGAATAATGTACTTGTGGAAACTATTATTGACGAGTTACAGTTGCAAATTTTTGGATATACATTTCATACCATCAATTGATTTCACTGGTTGTCCTTTTTATCCATTAATCTAGCAAAAGGGAAAATAAGTTGTGCATTGCCACTTTACAAGCAGAATCAAGTATATTGTTCCGAAAGACACATAGATATCACTAGCCACAGGGAAACACTGATACAAGCAACCAAAAACATCGAAAATCACCAATTTTATTCATTAATCTTGCTAATTTGCTTTTCAATTGCCAAGATTGCGGAAATAGCCAGCAGGGTCACGCTCGAACACTTCCGTGAGGTTGTAGCCGTTAATGCCCCAAATTCCAAGAAGTCGAGAAATACCCCATGATAGAAAGCCAAGTCCTGCTGCAGGAGCCCAGATTCCAAGAAGTTGAGAAATGCCCCATGACAGAAAGCCCAGTCCTGATGCAGAAGCAACTGCCTTGATGATTTCTTTCATTGTTGTTTTGTTACTCTTTTCAACTTTCCAATTCATGTGCATTACTGCAGGAAGAGCAGTTCGTTCGTTTATATAGCAATTAGTAGACCATGGGAAATTGATCTGAGGATAATAACTGATGAGTTATTTTCTTGATTAGTGTAATAGATGAGATGATGGTCCATCTTCCCCGCTTGTTAACGATGCCAATTAATCCTCAAGAGTCATAGGTACATTGAATTCTACACGTCGTAAATGTTAAGGGTCTAGTAACTAGTGAGCATGTAACTCTTTGAAAATGATACGAGCAATAAATTTTTACAAATATTTGAGCTTTCCAACACAAAAGTACATCTAGGCTTTTCGTTTTGGATACATCTTACCATCCGGCCGGAATATTTGACACACTTGCTTAGTGGGAACATAGAAACTGATACTTTGATCTTTGCGAGAGCATATTTCTCAAGAAAATGTAGGAAGCAGCAATTTAATGGAAAAGCAATAGGCCAAGGAAAGATAATGAGCTTTATGTTAGCCTAATCTGAAATCTTAAGTTAGATTAGGTTGGATTAAAACTTCATGAAGAATGTGAGATAACTCCCTAGCTATTCACATGGCCTAATAGTGAGGGGCTAACGGAATTTGGAGTATGGACTTAATTCGTCTGTTTCGACAATGCAATTCTGCACTGATAATATAATCAGCATTGTTTTACATACTTTCATGTCGTTTACACCCACACATAGGCTATTATAAGGATTTGCTATTTATGTTTATCAGCTATTTTTTCCCGTTCATTTATCCTTGGTGCTCGTGATTGACAATGATTTTAACTTTAGAACGAAGAAAGTTTGGTATCAACTTTGTCATGTTTTACTTCCTTTTCTTCAATGGGTATTACATATATTAACTTTTTCCTGTTGCAAAATGACTTCAGCAGCAATTTTCATGTCTGAAATATTGTTCCTTGTCCCTTATATTTGTTTAATTTTGTTTAATAGAGCATTTATTTGTACAGATGCTGCAATAATGAAGGTTAATGATAATGATGAAGCTTTTCTGGAGTAATATACTTGTTCGTTTTTGCAATTTGTTAAGCTTGGCTTTTGCAACAATATGCTCATGCAACTACGTACGTCTGAAACAAATTGATTATCGTAAATTCTTCAATTAACATTCGTGACGTCTATCGGAGAGTTAATCTAGGATAAGGGAAAATATTGCATTGCCTCTTGACTAACAAATCCAGCTAACTTCCCATAGGGTACAAATGAGGTTTAGTAGCAACTAGCAACTAGCCAATAAAGGTAACAATGCCATAAGCAACTTAAAATGTCAAAACACACCAGAATATTCCAAGTTTATTTATGTTTCTTCCCAATCACTTCCGAAGATTGCGGAAGTGGCTAGCAGGATCATCCTCAAAGTCATCCCTGTAGATGAAATAGTCCCTTCCTGGTGCTTTCATTCTTTTCCTGTCACTTATTGATTCCGAATCTCCTCCAAAAAGCATAGATACGCCCCAGACAGCAATTGCTAAAACCACAATTGCTCCAACAGCAGCAACTCCTGCGAGTGCCTTTTCTGTGTCATCTTCCTTTTCCTTCTTTATCTCTGTCTTGGAAGAACTGTTTCCATGCCCTGAAATGTCTTTGCTTTCATGAGAACCCATTATGATGTTCAGTACCGTGCCAAGAAATGCCTGCATCCTAAGTCAAGATGGCTTGTTTATATAGGAATCAACAAAGACCAGGGGAAACCAGGGGTTGATTAAACAAGAAGTTATTTCCTAGATTAGAGTAAAATAAGAGATGATGGTCTAACTTCCCCAAGGTCAATACTACAGATTGATCCTGAACAGTCATGAATACATTGAATTGAGAACTCGGGAAATGTTGACATTTAAGTTAGCGTGAAACTCTGGGGAAAAAATATCATTTAAGTCTATTTTAGCATCCCAATGAAACAGTGAACTTAGTCTTCCATTTTGACTACTCTTTTACCCTGTCCTTTGGCATGGAGAAAAGAGAGAATTATTCTTGTTGATTCAATGTTTCAGAGAAGTAGATGAAGCAGAAATGTAGATGGAAGATCATTAATTTTTTTCATTTCTAAGTCCATTGTTTAGGAAAAATGAAGTCACATATCATGAGAAACAAGAACTGTAGTTGTTCTTGTGGCTTAGAAAGTTGGAATAGTCACTTAGGGCTAATGCTGTTTAAAAAACTACAGATTACGTACGACAGTTTGTTCATAGACATTCACGTTATTGATATAATAATAACAGACACAGTGCACACACTTGCTATTCAGCAAATTTACAAGTCATGTAGTCCTACTGGATATTATATCAATATCTGAATTGAGTAGTGATCAAAGTTGTGGTGCGGGAAGCAAAACTCCTAAGCCATAACCTTAGCTCAAACTTTACTGAGAATGATCTTAACTCCATGTTGTGGTCGAACCATAAAAATTTGAACTGGAGAGTGAACATAATTTGATGAAAGAGTGAATTTGTAACGCTGTAGAATCATGGAAAGAGCAACTTTTGCTTCGTTTACTGCAAAATTCAGTCCTACACAAGTTCGTGGTCCAAAGCCAAATGGCAGAAATGCTACTGGATTGTTATGAGTAGCCTTACTCACACCTCCTGCAAATCTTTCAGGCTTAAAATGGTGAACATCTTGTCCCCAGATTTTAGGGTCATGATGAAGTGCAAGAGGTGAAATCAACAGTTCCGTACGTGCCAATAGTTTGAGCCTCCCAAGCTTAACTTTCTTGTTCACTATTCTTTTGATCGCTGGCACTGGCGGATATAGTCTCAAACACTCTTCAAGGATCATATTCACCTATATTAGGAAGAAAATATGTTAAATGTTGATGCAAAATCGGATATGAAATATGCTAAATCTTGATGCAAAATCAAATTTGCTTTTAGCTCAGATGCATAATTTTTATCACAGAATTTGCTTACTATTTTCAGTTTGGAAATGGCATCTGCCTTCGGATTCTTATGTCCAAACAATTCAATCACTTCTTCCCTTGCTTTCTCTTGCCAGTCATTGTGAATAGCTAGAAGAAGAGTGCTCCAACCAAGCAAAGATGTTGTTGTTTCATGTCCAGCAAAATAGAGTGTCTTGCACTCATCAACCATATCATCTACTGAAATCCATTTGTTATTACTGGTTTCATGATTAGCCTCTAGGAGTTTTGCAAGAAAATCACATTTGGTGCTTTCCTCTTCTCCATTCTTTTCCTGCTTTCTTTTCATTATGATGTGTATTATGCAATTTTTTATTCCTTCCTCAAGTTTTTCTGATTCTCTGTCATCACTGCTTTTGAAGAATAGGCTGCAGAAACATGAGCTGATTTTGTAAAATGCAGAATTGAGAAAGAAATTGTGCTGTTTTGATGGATTTAACTGTCTGTTGCCTGTTATGTAGTTGAATTCCATAATAAACAATGAAACATGTTGTGTGCTTCAGACAAGTAATGTTACCTGATACCAGGGTATCTAATTTTATGAACATTTCTAGAGACTATGCCAGTCAGTTTCATCAACATCTCAAATATGCTTTTTCCTTCCATATAACTGCTCCCAAAGGCTGTCCTAGAAATAACTTCAGATGTTAATACCCTGAATTCATCAAACACCTCAATTTCTTTTCCTTCAATCTCCTTCCACCTTTCCAACATAATCTCAGTACTTGTGATCATTGCAGGCAACATATTCTGCATTTGCAGCATCCTTTTTCTTCATTAATAGGAAGTTCAGTGAAGTTGGCCATATTCATTTAATAAAAAACAGATAATCAACTTACCTTCAGGCTTTCTGCATGGAAAACTTGATTGGCTAGTTTCCTCATCCTTGACCACTTTTCACCTTTTGATGCTGAAAGACCATCTCCTAATAGCTTTTTGGCATAGCCTTCAAGATCAATTTTGGGATAATCATCATTTTTATTGTTTAATATTTCTTTAACAAGCTCTGTTTCAGTCACAACTAGCTGAGGTTGAGGACCATACCAATTGAGGTAAGTTGCCCCTAATTGAAGAAAAGAAAAGAAAACATAATATCCAAAATGAGTGGAATAATTGAAACTCAGATATTAGGATGAAATAAGCAAAAAAGAAAAATGTACAAAATCAAGTTATTCTCACTATGCATTACCATACAATTTCGCCCATGTATAAACATCAGGCAGAACTCTTGGAAATATGTCATGTGACATGTCCTCCATGGCCGTGCTTGTAGCATATCTTCTCATGTTTATGATCTCTTTGGTGTTGCCATGAAGGAACTTGTAAGAAGGACCTTTGATTCCTTGAGACCTCATAAAGTACTGTGTGTAAATTGGATTCAACCATATCTTTTTGAGGAACATAATGACAATTAACAATAAATAAGAAAGTAAAAAGCTAGCAAAAATGAAAATTATTTTCCAGACCACTACCATGATTTCAAACAAACTTAGCTCATCAGATTATCTGAACTATCTCTCCACTTATACTAGAGCATTTCAATTAGCTTACCAAACTTTTAGTTGGAAGATAAGGACAAATATTTTAATATACTAGACCTGAATCCATCAATGATGTCATGTTTGTCATCTACATCGTCAAGATCAGACAATAGAGATGTATCCATGACAAAATGGCACTTTCAAAGAGGAAATTAACACCTCTTCTTTTGTTCTCTCCAAGTTTTAAGAGCTTCGTATGACATATTATTGCATGGTGGTCCATAAAACTAGAAAGGACTTGATGCTGATTGACAAAGTGATGATTTCACAGAAGATGTTGTGATAATAAAGATGTAACTATGATAAAATGGCAGTATCAGTGACGAAATTAACACATCTTCTCTTGTTTTCTCTCAAGGTTTAAGAGCTTCATAGGACATATTATTGCATGGCAGTCCATAAAACTCAAACGAACTTGATGCATGTTGACAAAGTGATGATTTCACAGATATTGTAATGACAGAGATGTAACCATGGCAAAATGGCACTTTTAGTGAGGAAATTAACACCTCGTCTCTTGTTCTTTCCTAGGTTTAAGAGCTTCAGAAGACATATTATTGCATGGTGGCCGGTAAAACTTGAAAGGACTTGAAGCTGGTTGACAAAGTGATGATTTCACAGAAGATGCTGCGATAATAGAGATGTAACAATGACAAAATGGCACTTTCAGTGAGGAAATTAGCACCTTTTCTCTTGTTCTCACTAGGTTTAAGAGCTTCAGAGGACATATTATTGCATGGTGGTCCATAAGACTTGAAAGGACTTGAAGCTGGCTGACAAAGTGATGATTTCGCAGAAGGTATTGATTTAGTGCTGGATTGAAAGTTATTTCACGTTAAAAAAAGTTGATGATGAAATCCTGGAGTAAATCCTGAACACCTATTGCTTTCCAAAATCTGTTTTTTTTTTTTGTACAGTAGTGAAATACTCTTATTTAAGTCAGTATTATTTACAAAATAAATTTTCCTGGACCACAGAGGAGGATGTCATTAGTAGTAATATTTTGACTTTACGTCAGTATCAATGTGTCATAAACAAAAAAAAAAATATTAGATAGAAGTCATCACAATAGATGCAATAATATTAAACAAAGACTGTTTTGATGGTAGAGCAATTATAGACTTGAAAAACATAAGAGAATCCAGCTGTTTCAATATGTTTTGTTATGATAATGTTTCTGCATCTTAACTGTGCCATCTACTAACTTTCCAATCTGTTGTCGCTCATGCTCTTTGCATGCATATAGACATCTCTGACTGCATATGATCAGGATATGTTTGATTTTCTAAATGCTCAAGTCATCAGCTGTCGACTTAGGTAGCTTCATATCACCATAAACAGATAGAGAAACCAAGCTGATGAAATAGCTAAATTACTTGGGACTAATCTTATGGTACTTCTATTACCCCAGCTCCCGTAATTTATAAAAAAAAAACAATGGCAGTTCTTCAATTAGACCTCTAAAGTAGTGTATCACGTAAATTTGGCAGCTGCATTAACCTTGCCTCCAAATTTTACTTTATTGCAACATAAATATTTACAATCATAATAAGTTCTTAAATTCAAACAAGACCACTAATCAACGTACCACACCTATTGCTACACATTTGTTACTGTAAACCATTAACGAATTGCTTGGAGGATGACTTGAACTCCATTTTTTGGGGTAAGAATAAAGATGTCAGCAGGGAAATGGACATAATTTGGTGACAAAGTGAACTTGTATCGTTGCAGAATCATTGACAATGCAATTTTTGCTTCGTTGGTGGTAAAGTTCAATCCCACACAAGTTCGAGGACCCAAACCAAATGGAAAGAATGCTGCAGCATTGTTGTTGGTGGCTTTAGCCACCCCTTGTGCAAATCTTTCTGGCTTGAAGAGATGGACATCCTTGCCCCAGATCTGAGGATTGTGGTGAAGTGCTAGAATTGGAACATATATGTTTATGTTTGTTGGAAGACTGAGGTTTCCTAGTCTAACTTCCTTGTCAACTTTTCTTGTCAGTGTCAGTACTGGAGGATATAGTCTGAGGCATTCATTAATGATCATATTCATCTGTACACAAAAGAAGAAACTCAGTCAGATTTGGATCAACATACATTACGAGATAATGTTTAAGGACAGTGCTTACGGTTTTTAGCCTTGCAATTCCATCAGAACTTGGGTTTTTATGGCCAAATATCTCATTGACTTCTATTCGTGCTTGCTCTTGCCAGTCACTATGTATTGCCAGAAGAAAAACACACCATGCAAGCAAGTTTGTAGTTGTGAGATGCCCAGCACCATACAAAGCCTTAATCTCATCAATCATCTGTTCCAGTGTGATCCTCTTGTTTGCAATAGATTCATGGGTGATTTTGATTAATTGTCCGAGGTAATCATTCCCAAAAGGTTCAGTTTCTTCTTTCCTTTCCTCTTCCCTTTTCTTCACTAGTTCTAGAATAGAATTTTTTATTCCTTGTTCAAGTTTCAATGCTTCAATCTCATCACTAGATTTTAGTAACATGCTGCAAAAATATTCGAGTAAAAAAAAAAAAAAGAGGTAAATAACCACCGGTCTTCTTACATTCTTGTGAAGCTATCCAAAAATATGAGTGGACAATTAGTCAAGTTATATCTTCAAATATCCTGTTTGATGGAGTTCAGGCTGCAAATTATGCCAAATAAATAAACATTCTTGTTTAAAACATGTTTTACCTGATACCAGGAAATCTAACTTTGTAAACGTTCCTGACAGTTATTGCTGTTAACTTTGCCACCATTTCAAATATGTCCTTCCCTTCTTTATAACTACTCCCAAAAGCTGTCCTGGAAATTACTTCAGTGGTTAATAAGCCAAATTCTCTGAATACATCAATCTCTTTTCCTTCACGATGTTTCCACTTTTCCAGCATTGCCTCAACACTCGCACTCATTTCTGGAACCATGCTCTGTGCAAAAAGGTTTCTTGTGAGAAGTAAATATTGTAAACAGAATTATGCATGACCCAAATTCACTTCCCAATTACACAGGATGACAAAATTTCTTACCCTTGACTCATGTGATGTAGTTAAGAAAGAAGGCTTACTTTTAGGCTCTCTGCATGAAAAGTGTGATTAGCCAGTTTGCGTACTTTTGCCCATTTTTCTCCCTCATTTGTTATGAGTGCCTCCCCTAGCAATTTCTTTGCATAGCCTTCCATGTCCATTTTCGGATAAGCACCATCTCTGTTAGTTAACACTTCTTTGATTAACTCTCCATCTGTTAAAAATAACTGGGCTTGCGAACCATGCCAGTTGATATAGTTCTTACCTATAACCCAAAGGAAAAAAAACATCAGTATAAAAAGAGAAAATGCAGCTACCATTACAAGAAAAATCATTATCGAACTTGAACAAGCATGTGCCACAGAATCTTATTGTTGGCTGCATGAGTTATTCCTCTTGATATCCTCCATTTCGGTAGGCATATAATATAGAGATATAGTTCAGGAACCAGAAATCAGAAAATTATTTTTTTTTTCCATTGAAACCTCAGAAACTAATGCATGAAGCTAGTAAGGAGGAAATGCTAATCACCATAAGTTTTTGTCCACATGTAAACATGAGGCAGGATTCTTCGATATATGTCATGAGATAAATCCATAGGTTTACTCATGGACTGATTTCTCATGTTTGTGATCTCTTTAGTGTTTCCATAGGGAAACTTATAAGCAGGACCCCTGATTCCCTGTGAACTCATGATCCTCTTAATTTGATAAGGAATCCAACATAACCTATGAAGAAATCTAATGAGAGTCCAGAGCATGTAAAGGAAAAGAGTGCTAAAGAGACAGAACATGATAACCCCATCAATCCCCATACTTGATTCAGTCATGAACTAAAAATGCACTGTAATTTGGATGAATACGATTCGGTAGTTTCTTCAGCTTTTTATACAGTAATGGAGCGTGGAATTCGTATATGATGATTACAAGAAGACAGAAGACATATCAGTACCAGCTTTGGCTTTCACTTGAACAAAATTAATAATAAGTACTGCCTGTGGTCCTAAAAGCATTGTTTAAGTTTTGCAAATTGGTACTATATGCGGATTATAAAATGTTGATAGCTCCTGCTACATTTGGCCTTTGTCAAGACTCTTACAGACATATTCCGTCCGCATAGAAAATGCATTTGCATCAGAATGGTTTCTACAGTTCTACTGCATGTTACATATGCTAAGCAGCACTGCGGTTACCACAGCAGCCACGGGAGAGGGTTGATCTTTTGAAGCAGTAAAAAACCCATTACAATCTTTAATGACACACCTTATAAGGACCCCAAGAGCAATAAAATTCTGCTGTATATTTTATCACCCCTTTGAGCCCTTTAAGGCATCATTCTCATATATAAAAACAGAAGGACAAAATACCCATTACCCATTAAGGTTTTCGAATAAACTACATAACTCTCTTATGGTTTCAAAAACTATATATCACCTTCTGTGGCTTGGATTAAAATGTCAATCAGACAGAAATTACGTTCCATTACGTGCATAAAAAAATGCCCATATTACCTGCGTAAGTACTAAAAATGGCCATGGGTGATTTTAAGCACCCTAGTATAACCATGTTCATTATCATTTATCACTGACCAGTTCAATTCTACATAGTCCTTCGTCCCCAACATGATTTTCAAGCAACGTTCAATGTGTTTAACTAGTAGAAAGTATGGACTGCCGAATTAATCAAAGGATGGCGACATTAGTATGCAACATATGTACTATCCTTAATACTCATTAATCTAATCTTTACATGGAAATATAGCCTTAGCAGCATCTTGAAATGTACTATAGTTAGAATGAACTAGTTCGCCAGACTCCGTCGCTAGAAAGACCGATAAAAAATTTCTCTCTTCTATACTTTTTTAACTAAGAAAAAAAAAAGCCTGATAGAAAGCATGTTCGTCTGCACTCCCGTCGGAGTCTTAGGCTACTTATCCGGAACTACCCACCGGAGTTTCTGGAGGAGATGGAGGCTCTGAGGTGGAGAAGAGGATGAAATCCGAGGAGCAATAAAAATTATGTTGCAGCAGCAGCAGCAGCAGCAGTAGGGGTAGAGGATTTAGCACTTAATCAAGAATTATAGTGGAATGGCACCTTAATTTTACGGAAACTGGTTTGCTATGACTGTATTCTTTGGTTGAAAAATGTCTTGAAGCTTTAACTAATCTTTATTCTTCCTAAAAAAAAATCTTTATTAATTTATGCATATTGATATTGTTATATTCTTTTGTTGTCGGTGTAGCTCTTCTGTAGCTCTTCTGCCGACCCTATGCAGTTTGAATACATTGTTCTTTCTTTCACCCAGTAAGTGTTATCTTGAAGGAGGATTATTTATTAAATGAGCAAAACCTGGTAGCGAGCAAGAAAGAGGAAACCAATTACGGGCTAGCCTCTTTCAGTGGCAGTTGGGGTCTTTCTCTATACGATGGCATTTCCAGTTGGCCTTTCTTTCGATGAAGTTTTAGTTTGGCAGGCCAGTTTTCCCTTTGATAGTGGGCCGAGCTTACTTTATTATATTAATATATTAAACAGATGATATAGGTATTTCGCGAGCTACCGCTGTAAGGAGGTTAAAAATTTAAAGGGACATTTTCCTTACCCTAAATTTGAGGTAAAAAATTTTTAAATCAACTTTTATTTATGAATTTTCATAACAAGATATTTGCTTCACACTTATCTTTACACAATTTGGAGTGAGCTTTTAAATTTTTGCCATGCACAAGTTGGGACGTGGATTTAGTATACTTAACACCTAACACTCTCTCCTTTCCTTATTATCCTAACTGCCCTTTTCTTATTATCCTAACTGCTAAAGGTAAGAGTTGAGGGAAAGGAAAAAGGGGGGAGTCGAGAGAAAGGAAACTGGGGTTAGGCGTTAGGTATACAGTGAACCACGACATAAATTATGAGTTGCAAAGGCTGGGTGTTAGGTAGAACTTGTTAATGTATGAAATTGAGAAAAGAACCTAGGCTAATTCAACTCTGTAGAAATGAAATCAGTTTTGTCTCAGTTTCAAAACTGGGGGTTTTATAAATTAATAACAGTTAATTCTGAAATGCAATCTAGCTTTTCTGGCACTGATGAACTCAACAAATATGTCTGCACTAAGATCCACCATATCATAGTTCTAATTTTTCTGACGCAATGAACTCAACAGACTAGAATGTTTAACAATCCTCGTTTTCAGCGTGTGTTGTGTGTTGTACTCAATTTTATTTATCATTCTAGAAGCTTGGTTGAATCAGTCTCTTATCTGTCGTCTATATATAAAAGTGATGTTGAGCACAGATCTTTATTGGTGTTTGTTGGTGCTTTTTAATGGAAACGTTTAGCAACCCATTTTATCACTAGCGTACGTGTCGTTTTCGGTTCTTGTTGTCATTCTAGAAGCATTAATTGGTTGAATCTCACTATCACGTGGTGCCTCGGACACCATGGTACCGGGAAAAATCATTCATCTTAATGCTAATGTAGCGTTTTGCTTCTAGATAAGTAATCTGACAGTGATCTACAGTGATGGCTCTATCTTTTATTTTTTCTGAAATTTTTGCTGTGTGGAAAAGTCAATACTTTCAGCCTGGTATTTGACACAGATAGCAAGACAGCAATAGATTACAACTGGTTGTTTTATTACTGTGGAATGACAAAGGAAAACTAAACAGATAACCAAATTTTAGAATAATCACGTTAAGAATATAATGTCAAATATTGAAATTTTAAAGTTTTCAAATTGATTAATAAGATTCATGGGTCGTTCCACATATAATCAATTGGTGAGATAGGAGCCTATATTCGTTAACATGATATTAGAATTAGGTTTTGAGTTTTATTTTCACTTTCACATGCGATTCGATCGTTCTTAACCTGTTTCAATTGGACTTTTGTCAATTGCCCATTTGAGTTCTTGGGCTTTCTTCAATCTGCTCATTTCAATTTATAGGCTCTCTTCAACTTAAATCACATATGAAGAGGAGTGTTAAGAATATAATATTCCATATTAAAATTTCTAAAGATTTTCAAACTAATTAATAAGGTTTATGAGTCACTCCACTCATATCCATTTGGTTTTGAGACGAAAGAGATGTTATTTAACAAACCAAAATGACCAACTTAAGTTATTTGCATCAACTGCCATGTAATTCTAAAATCAGTATTAGATTCTCGTTTATCTATTGATGATGGATGATTACTTGTGTAGATAAACAAAGTCCACTCGCTTTGAATTATTAGCCCACCAAGGAGGACTATGGCTAAATGTTAGCTCTTGTTGACTGCTAAATCAATCACCATGATAATAATAATCATAATAATATATCAGCGAGCATTGGCACCATCAAGAAAGTAGGGGTACGGGATTCGTAAGTTGGCCCATATCAATTTGGACAAGTTATAGGTGATCTAATTAGTCTGTAAAAATATATAATCAGTTAGTTAAAATTTATAATTATTTTTTATTATAAAACGATCTCATTTTTTGCTTTGAATTTGGCCATGCTAACTCAATCTCAACTTTCTCTTAACCATGAATTTGTTGGAAAAGAAAATTGTGAGTACCATCACCAAAAAAGTAGAGGTCAAGCGTTGGTTTACTTCATTGCTTATGATTTTTTTAACGTCTGTCCAATGTGTTGCACCACTTTGGTTTGGCCCCCATATAATAAATAAGTTCAACAGTGGCCGGCTACTTATATAAATGCCTGGGGCAAGGAGCATGACATCAGTTTTAAGTGCATTGGATAAGCAATTGGAGGGTTTCCATTGACTTCAGCATGCATAAAAGCTGGTAGAAATAGGTTGAATCTCTCATGTCAAGTAGCTTGACTAGTTCACAAAAGGTTCTCCATGGGTGAAACCATAAAAATTTGTGTTTTCAGCATTCTGTTATGCTTCTTTGTAGCTGTATTCAATTTTCTTTACAGAGCATGGTTGATGCCAAGGCATATTCAACGTGTTTTGTTTTCACAAGGCATCAAAGGCCCTCCTCACAGATTCTTTCATGGCAATACCATAGAGATATCTGAAATGAGGGAGAATTTCATGAACAGAAAGTTGCAATTATCACATGACATCTTCCAAACTCTCCAGCCTCACATATACTTGTGGACTAAATTATATGGTAATAAATATAATCTTTTTAATATGTTTTCTTGATGGAATTCTCTTCATAATCTATAAATTCTTTGACATTTTTGGTGTTATTCTTTGGATTAGGAAAGAATTTTCTCCACTGGCCTGGTGCTAGAGCTGAGCTGGTTGTATCAGAGCCCGAGCTTATTAATGAAGTGCTGAATGACAGAGGACAGTCTTTCTGTAAATCAGATGTAGACATATACTTGAAAAAGATACTAGGAGAAGGCATTTTGACATCTGAAGGTGAAAAATGGTTCAAACTGAGGAAGCTAGCTAATCAAGCCTTTCATGCTGAAAGCTTAAGAGTAAGAGCGAGTAATTTTCAGTATATAGGGCTTCAATTTTAACCTTCTCTGCTTCATCCTGTTTAATGATCAAGATTTCTCTTATATTTTGCTCCTACAGAGTATGATTCCAGCAATGATTCAAAGTGTTGAGCGGATGCTGGAAAGATGGAAGAATTATGAGGGAAAGGAGATTGATGCCAGTGAAGAATTTAGGTTGTTGACTAGTGAAGTTATCTCTAGGACCGCATTTGGGAGTAGTTATTTGGAGGGCCAAAACATTTTTCAGATGTTGAGGAAGTTGGTGATTTTATCTTGCAAGAATTCTTCCATAGTTAGGCTTCCGATTATCAGGTATTTTTGTTTCTAATACAAATAATTTCCTGTTTCAGTATCAGCAATTTAATAGACTTAAATCTGTGATGGGATGAAAAGTCAACTTGTTCAGCATTTGCATCCATATGCAACTGGCTGCTATTCTGAGTTTGACTGAATTGTTTGATCGTCGATCTGTTCTCTCTACAGCAAGATTTTCAACAACAGAGATGACTTGGAAGCAAAAAGGCTTGAGAAAAGAATCCGAGATTCTGTTTTAGAGAAGGTGAAAAAAAGACAGAACACCAAAACTGGAGAAATCAGCTTTGGAGAAGATTTTCTTGGATTACACTTGAAAGCTCATTATAATTCTAATGAGGGTGACAGGATCACAGTCCAAGAAATAATTGATCAATGCAAGACATTTTACAGTGCTGGACAAGCAACAACTTCTATTTTGCTTTCATGGACCATTCTTCTCTTAGCAATCCACACTGACTGGCAAGAAAAAATCAGGGAGGAGGTATTCAAATTGTTTGGCCAGCAGCCTCCAAATTCAGAAGGGATTTCAAGATTAAAAACAGTAAGTGAAAAATTAGTACTACAATATACTATCAAAGACTACTTTCTTTTTCACAATTACAAATTGCTAGTTTTAGTTAAACATAATGAGGGATCCTCCTCTAATTTTAACTCTCCACTTCTGGTACAGATGAGCATGGTCATTAACGAGTCTTTAAGACTATACCCCCCTTCTGTTTACATAGAAAGAAAGGCTAAGAAGGGAGCAAAGTTAGGCAAGCTCATTCTTCCTGAAAATATAAATGTACATGTTCCAATCTTAGCAATTCACCATGATCCCAAAATATGGGGTAAGGATGCACATATTTTCAATCCAGAAAGATTCTCAAGTGGGGTTGCTGCAGCAACCAAGAACAATCCAGCAGCATTTCTGCCATTCAGTTTGGGACCTCGAACTTGTGTTGGAGCAAATTTTGCAACTGTTGAAGCCAAGATCTCACTCTCAATGATCTTGCAACGCTACACCTTTACACTCTCCCCAAACTATATTCACTCACCAGTACAGATTGTATCGCTTCGGCCCCAACATGGAGTTCAAGTAGTGATTCATGCTCTCTAATGTATATATAGTTCTTGTCCCCTGAGATCAAGTAGTGAAGTAGTAAAATGCCACAAAGATTTATTAGCTGTTAGAAAATATAAACTGCAAAATTTTGAATTCCCAATCTCATTGACGAAGATGTGAGGGTCATCATATACACACTTTCGTTTCTAGTTTTAAAATCTAGATACTGTGGGTTTAAAATCTCATATCAAACTCAAATAGGTCACTGCACTCTGCACATTATTGTGTAATTTACAAGATGTGTTGCCTTTTTTGTGTTCATTTCAATGCTAACGTAATATATGAAAGTATGTAAAAGAGTTGCAACAAAATATAAGTTTCTACATGTTATATCCAGTATTCGCTTGATTGGACATATTTTTCAAGCAGCTTGAGCTCGATTCGGATAAGCTTGACAAGGGGTCAAGGTTAATCAAATTTGGGTTCAAGACTTCAAGCTCAGACTTCTGCTCTAGCCATTGATTGATACCACAAAAATAAAATACAAATCTTGAACCTTTTGCCAAATTCTCCCTTTTCCAGGAAAAAGAAGCAAACATTAGTTTCTGAATTTACAATGGGAAACAAGCAAGAAGAATGGCTAATAACCCCCATTGAAGCCTGTCTCTTATACTTGGCTGTTAACTTAAAGCACCCTAAGAATAAAATAGCTAATAACTGCCATATTCGTCAAAACCAACTTTGACCAGTTAGCAGGTAAGATATATGATCCCTCAGTATTTTGACAGCAAATTTAACTGTAAAAATGCCAGAGGCTGTTAAGATCCATTTAACCATGTCATCTGCATTAGGCTTAGGTATACATCCAAATGGGATTGCTTGAATCAGTCTCCTATATTTCAGAGGTCAACCTGCTGCCACTAGCCATCTCCAAGCTCCTTGATGTACTATAGACTCCATTTAATATTATAGGCATTAACCTAAAGTTCACACAATTTTATTGAGTGATTATTGATTTTTGAATATAGTAGATTTAAAATAGTTGAATAATTAGCCTCACATTGATGATCAGATTAGTTGATCTCTGAATCACTGGTATCAATATAACGTTATTCTAATGAGCCACATGAAATGAGCAGTGGGTACAATCAGAACCACATTTTTTTTTTCAATCTTAATTATTGGTACCAAAATAACATTATTCTAATGAGCCACATGAAATGAGCAGTGGGTACAACCGCCATTGATTGTTTCTCATTTCCAGGAGTAATCAGTGTAATCAGAAATCCAGAATTTTAATATATATAATTGCATTCAAGAGCATGTCACATACACATCTTTTGTCCTCTATGGAGAACTTAGGAATCTGTCACCTTTTATGCTTTCTGTTGCTCTGTGTCTTCCCAGTTTTAATGAAATTTCCTCACAGAGTGTGGTGGAGGCCAATGCATATTAAACATGTATTTCTATCCCAAGGCATCAAAGGCCCTCCCTACAAATTCTTTCGTGGCAACACCAGAGAAATCTCCAACATGATCAGGGAGAATACGATGACTAGAACAACTCATGAGTACATATCACATGACCTATTCCCAGTAGTCCAACCTCACATATATTCATGGATCAAATTGTATGGTAAGAAGCACATTGTTTCTCACAACTATAATTTTTTTAATGTTGATTTCAAGCTAAAAATATGTGCTTTATTACACTGGTATGGTTTCAATTTTGACTTATTGAGTTGATGTTACCTTGTGGAGTAGGTAAGAATTTTCTTCACTGGGATGGTTTTGAAGCTGAATTGGTTGTTACAGAGCCAGAGCTTATAAAAGAAATGCTGAATGACAGAGGGAGGTACTTCTCCTTCCCAGAATTTGACCAATACTTGAAAAAGATTGTAGGTGGTGGGATTCTACAAGCTGAAGGTGAAATATGGGTGAAATTAAGGAAGCTGTCCAACCAAGCCTTCCATTCTGAATCTTTGAGGGTAAGAATTAAGATTGTCGATAATTATCAGTTAAAAATATTGAAATAATTGTTTATCGCTGTCTATGTCGAACATGATTCCAGCAGTGGTTGAAAGTGTTGAGATGATGCTCAGGAGATGGAAAAATGAGGATGTCAAGGAGGTTGATGTTAGTGAAGAGTTCAGGGTATTGACTGCTGAAGCTATCTCAAGGGCTGCTTTTGGAAGTAGTTACTTAGAGGGCGGAGAAATTTCCCCTATGTTGAGGAAGTTGGTAATTCTGAGCGGGAAAAACGCCTACAAAATCAGGCTTCCAATCATCGGGTAGTTAACACTTTCAGATTATTAAATTGCTCGCGCATTTCACAAGATTAGTAGCTGATTATTCCTATTCTTTTACCAGCAAATTTCTAAAAGAAGAAGATGTTATCGAATCAGAAAAGCTTGAGAAACGAACTGGAGATTGCATGCTAGAGATTGTGAAGAAAAGGGAGAGACTTCTTAAAACAGGAGAAATCGACGGTTATGGAGAAGATTTTCTTGGATTGCTATCGAAAGCTCATTATGATTCTAATGAGAATGTGAAGCTGTCTGTCAATCGAGGAAGTACTTGATGAATGCAAGACATTTTACAGTGCAGGCCATGGATCAACTTCAGTTCTTCTTTCCTCGACTATTTTTCTTCTAGCAATCCACACTGATTGGCAAGAAAGAGCCCGAGAGGAGGTGCACAATTTGTTTGGTCAGCAACCTCCAAATCCAGATGGGATCTCAAGGCTAAAAATAGTATGCAAATCATAGTTTCATCATACACCTTAGAATTTTCTTTATGACAGTTGGCATCTGAAATTTACATTAGATAATGTGAGATTATTAAAATCTATGGCAATTCAATAGGCACACAAATTCATATGGGTAGTAGAAAATGAGTGATTGAAAAAAAAAAAATTTCTTGTGTGTGCACGCGCGCGTTGTGGGGGTTTTTTTGTTGTGTGGGTGTTTTGGGGTTTTTTTTTTGTGTTTTTTTGTGGTTTTTTTTTTTTTTTTTTTTGGTTGGGCGGGTGGGGGGTACTTAAAAGATGAATGTTTTGATTGAAGATTAATGCCGGATTATACTCTAATATACTATCTTTCCATATTTGTGGTGCAGATAAGCATGATCATTAATGAGCCTTTAAGACTATATCCCCCAGCTGTGTTCGCCAGAAGAGTAACCAAGAAAGGAGTAAAACTAGGGAATCTCATCCTTCCGTCCAACATAGGTGTATTTTTGCCGATCTTTGCAGTACACCATGACCCTAACATATGGGGTGAAGATGCACTTTTTTAAATCCAGAGAGAATCTCAAAAGGGATTGCTTCGGCAACCGAAAGCAATCCAGCAGCATTTCTGCCATTCAGTTTAGGACCTCGAACATGTGTTGGATCAAATTTTGCAATCACTGGGGCTAAGATTGCAATCTCAATGATTTTGCAACATTATGCTTTCACCCTCTCCCAAAATTATATTCACTCACCCGTACAAATTTTGTTGCTTCGACCCCAACATGGTCTTCAAGTATTGCTGCATGCTCTGTAATGTTTACATACGTTGAGAAGTTAAAAAAAGCTGTGGTTTGTCGATGATTTGTTTAATTCCATGCCAAAAAGCAGCTGGATGAATAGTAGCAGCGGCTACATCTCAGTTGTTGTACGAATGTGTTACAAATTTGTTTAGAAGGTGTAGAGTTCACATTTTTGCAGATTGAGAGGTCTTGGAGTTTATTTGCAACCACCAAAGCATGCAAAAAAGAAATATTCCACTTTCTGGCACTATTTTTCTGTTGGGGGTCTTTGTTATAGTTTTCATCTATTTTCATTTATTGTTCACAGCGAGTGATTTCCCATGATGAATAGTTATACGACGCAAAAAAGATTATGAATTTTTTAAAAAGTGGTAAGTTATCAACTAATTTGACCTAATTAATTTCCAAACAATCTGAAGGAAGGGGAGAAACACAAATGGACATAATTTAATCACAAAAATAATAGTCAAGAACATATGTTGCCCGTAAATAACAAATTATCCAACTAAAATTGAAAATTTCTTAGGCCTCTCTATTAAGTGTTATTGGGTAATTTTCATTTTTCTGGAGAGATTTAGTGATAGCTTTTGAGAGGGAGAGTGGTACACTAGTGTCCCTTTTTCCTCTGGTTCATAATCACTGCAACCAGCTAGATTGGCAAGAGAAACCAGAACCAGAGTGCATTGCTAAACCAAGAAATGTACAAGCCAAAAACATGATTTCATTCACCAAAACCAGAGCGCATTGCTGAACGGATGTGAATATTTTACCTTTAAAATTCTACATATATTACATAATTCTTCCAACATTTCTTTTTGCCAATAATTAATAGAAAATAAGCGGAAAAAAAGAACACAGAGAATTACCCATGAATTGTACAAGAATCCCTTCTCCTGAAAACATAACCTTCTTTCTCTCTCCTTCTCCCTCTCTCACTCCTCCCTCCTTTTGTTGTTGTTGCTGTGTTGGAGAGGAAGTGGGGGAATGTTTTCAAGGAAAAAACTATTGATTACAGAATTCAACAACCTAGAAGAATTGAGTTACAAGAAAAACTGTGCTTTACAAAAATGGCTTGCTCTATGCTGTACGAAGGGGACTAATCAAAAACCTCAAGGCTTCTCACTTGAGAAAGGAAAAATACTGGTGTTGACCGTAAGCATTTCCCAATAGCAAGAGAGAGTTTCAACAGGAATGCATCAGCAGCATTAGCCCTTAATAAAGGTATGATCAAGTCGGCAAAAATTTCTCCCTCATGCGGGATATAAGCTTAAACTTTTCTTCAGCCTCAACCTGCTGACGGATGTCAGATCTCGAAGCTCGATCAGGGTGGAAGGTCAGCAAAGCTCTTTTATAGGCCAAGCGCACCTGAAAATATCGATAACTTTAGGCAACAAAATATCATGATAATCCTAAAACCAACAATACCAGACTACCTTTCTATAAGACAAAATACTTATTTTCATCGGTAATCATCCTTCAAAAGAAAATCTTATGTGTTTTTTTTTTTTTTTCCATCCTATTTCCTCCTCTATTACCACAAAAGTTTGGCATCTCCTTCCTACAGAAGACTGAAGATGTATTGTCACGTCCCGGGCCCGCAGGCCCAACGCGCGACTAAAGTCTGAGCAGTCAAGTCCAACTTTTTGCTAGTCCAAAATAGATATCTCAAGTTGGATTTGAATGTTTAGACTCAACTTATACATTGGTCCATGTTTCTTAATATTTCCGATGTGGGATGGGGTATTACATTCACCTCTCCTTATTAGGTTTTGTATCCTCACAAAACCCAATCCATATCATAATCCGGACTGTCCACTTGGTTGTGTTGGATTCTAGAGATGGCTCGTACGGGCTTTAGAAGTGGCTCCTGCCTTTAAGTCGACGTAGCACTTAACCCCACATAGTACTTAGTCTACTTTCTTGCGTAGTCCGGCCCAATACTATAAACCCAGTCTTACCCCGTACAAAAACCACACGAGATTCGCTCTGATACCATTCTGTCACGCCCTGAGCTCGCAGGCCCAACGCGCGACTTGAGTTTGAGCAGCCAAATCCAACTTTTGAACTTCGTCCTCGCTAGCCCAAAACGAATATCCCAAGTTGGATTTGAATGATTAGGCTCAACTTATACATTGGTTCATGTTTCTTAACATTTCCGACGTGGGACGAGGTATCACATGTATCCCCCAATCATGGGACAAAAAACACACAAAACGCAAAATTAGTTATTCATGTTATCTTGGGCTATTATTTTCTTGATTGTGTGATAACAACATGAGACAAAAAATGCCAATCATTACAATCCCAGGAAGGCCACAATAGTTAACAGTTTTCTTACTATGTCTGATTGCTTTCACTTTTAGTGTTTTGTATTGCCATTTTCCAAGATGATTGTCATGTTGACTTCAACAAACTAATTTATATGCTAATGAAAGATGTCTTGTACATTTTGAAATATGAACTCATAGAGTTGCATAACCATAAGAATAACAGCAAAAATCCACTATGTAAATTTTGCCTCTGAATTATCCTTTCAGTAATCATATTTTGTCCCCACATAATTGTAAAGCGTTGGAGTTCTGCATTATTTTTTCAAAGGAAGAGGATTTTCTTATTGTAAAACTAATCTAAGTTCAATGTAACTAGTTGTCTAGATTCGTCTTGTATCAAGCCTATAAATATAGGCATAATCTTTTGTATTTCACAATGAGAAATATATACATGTCAAAAGATTCAGTTGTCAATCAATTGCCCTGATTACAGTTAATGTATATCTTTAGCCTATCAATTAGTCAATTAATTAGTATAATGAGGGATTTTCTTCTTGTAAAACTAGTCTAGATTCAACGTAACTAGTTGTTTGAATTCGTCTTGTACTAAACCTATAAATATAGACATAATTTTTTGTATTTCACAATGAGAAATATATACAAGTTCAATTACTCAAAATCCTCCATATTTAACATACTTTGCCTTAATCTTGCATTTATGTCCCAAAGCTCAAACAAATATAGTCCAAAATCTTATTATATTCATTAAGATGCAACTTACCTCGTTCGACGATGGGTGCTGCCCAACAACACCAGAAAGAATTCCAAGGCCTTGCAACACTGACGCCATATCATGGCATGTTAGTTCTAGTTGATTAAGCTCCTTTCTGACTGCAGCACGAATGACTTCCTTCGTATTCATGTTTTCTTCTTCCTGAAAGGTACAAAAGAGAGTAATCATCAATTTATGAACAACATCTTCCTTTAAACAAGGACATAAAAGTGGCGAAGAGATAAAAAGAACAAATATCCAATAAAGAGATGGGGATGGAATATAATTAACTAATCGTAAAGATGGACCAAAGGTATGTAATTAACATGAGAGAGAGAGAGAGAGAGAGAGAGAGAACCTTCTTTTGAGTCTCTCTTATTTCCTCCACACGTTGTTTTTGTCTTTGCTCCATCTCTAGTAAACGCATGCTTTCGGCTTTCTTTCTCTTGCGCAACCTCCGTAAATTTTGTGCTTCTTCAGCCTTTGAAAAATCCAAATGAGAATTGTCATAGTTAAAATTTACTTTGATGTAACCAGCCAGGAAAACAACTAAATAATAAGAGTTACTACATCAACAAAAAACAAAACTGGCACAACACCATCTGCATCAAATTGGAAATAATGCAGAACTTCTGTTTGGCTCAAACCTTCGCTGTCCACTTGAGGGGATTTCCAGAAGATGTAAATGCTTGATATAGCAAATAAACAGAACATCTGCTAAAAGGTGAGTATAATAGAAATATATATGAGAAACCTGAATTTGCAATGCTTGTTGCCGGGAAGCCCATTCTTCCTCCAATGCCTTTTTGTATTCATCAGTCTCCTTAAGCTTTTCTCTTCCGGTAAATATGCAATCCTCTGAATTAAGCATGTCATCACTACTGTTCAAAGTCAACTTCGCAGGTTCTTCATTTGGACTCACTGAATAAGAATGTGACTTCATAGGTCGCACTTTGTTAACATGGCAATTAGTGTTTGTCATACCATTCTCATTTATAGTCCCCTGAGAAATTTTTCCTTCGTCTCTAGAAATGGGTTTTCCCTGATCAACCTCATGGTTGAGTAGACGCTGACACTGTGACATGAATGGCTCTTTCTCAATTAAATTAGCTTTTACATTGGATAAATTCATCTCAGCACATGGCACCACTCTTGATTGATCAAGTTCTGGAACTGAAGCCTTCTCTTTATTTTTAAAAATCTTTTCCCCATGATTAAGTTGCCTGGTGCCCCACTCATGACCAGGAAAAGAATATGGTCCATGAGACATCTGCTCTTCCTTATTATAGAAACTTGAACTGCCCTTTTCAAAATATTGGCCACTGGGGTGCTCAGAGTTGTCAAATGGAGGCTCCTCAGTGAAAGAATCTCTCCTACAAGGAGGATTGCCTTTGCCATTTGGAATTCGAGTTTCCAATTTTGACTGTAACAGATCATCATCGTCAACCACTGCCTTCTTGGATTTAGAATGACTGCAGTCCAAATTACCATCCCCGTTTGGAACCGAATCAGCTGTAGCTTCTTTTTCTTTACTTTCTGTGTCCACAAAGGTAGTTTCTTCGGATTGGCCATGTTGATTAGCTGCATTAACATTTCGATGAGCTCCACTAAAGACCATTTCAGGATCTTTAGTACCAGACTGCAAATTGCAAGTATCACATTTTCTTTTCAAATAAGCTTTTTCCCACTGCTCCCGTAGCCTTCCAAAAGGACCTTCCATCAACTCACAATCAAGATAATCACTGTCAGATGGACCACTTTCTATGTCAGCACCCAGACCATATCGGATGGTGGAACCTTTTCCAGAATAGGTTCTTTTGCCCTTAGACAATTTCACTGGAGATACATTTTCTCGAATAAATTGACAATCATCAGCAACTGGATTTGAAGAGCTTGCAAAGTTGCCAGACACAGGGCAAGCCCTCTTGCTAGAGGAGGTATCATTGCTCACATTGTCATCAACTTTCCCCCCAGTATGAGCATTACTGTCATCAGTGCCTTCATCATCATCCAAGCAGATAACTGTTGCCCAAGGTCCATTTCCACCATTTCTCATCACACTTGAACCCCGAAACTTATTTTGTAAGGATTCAGGAACATCAATGATTATAACATTATTGAAACTATCACTATCAACATCAATCAAAACAACATTATCTGTTTCTCTTCTATTTCTACACCTTCTCAACGTCTTCCCCCCAGAACATGGTCTAGGCTGAGGACAACCTACAGATGCTCTGCTCATTTTCCACACTGCACATAACCAAATCAAAAAAGCAAATTAAATCTCTTCAAGGAAGACCATGCACAACTGAACCTCAAGGAAATGCACCACTACACAAGCACATCACATGGCACCCCACACACAGAGGAAATGTACTGACAGCCACGTTTAGAAACACACACAAACACAAAATCACACACACGAAATGCACCACTTGATAGCAATATTATCACACACACACACACAGAGAAGAAATGCAGCACTTAACAGCCACACCAAAACATGCGCACGAACGCCGACCTATTAGTACCCCATACACTGCTTATTCAATTACACACCAGCTATCAATCAACTAAAATTATTACTAAAAATGAAAAAGTCAATCAAATTATATCCAAGAATGATCCCTACCCATACAATTTTTCACAAATACAGCCAAGCAACCGATCAAAACCATCCATATGCCATGTGTGAGTGTCTGTGTATTTATATCATCAGATAAATTATCAACCACCCCAAATCAGATATTCCTTATAGCAATACAAAAAAAAAAAACCTTTGCAGCACAGCAGCTAAAAAAAAACAATTAATTCCCGAATCAATGATAAAGAAGTAATCTTTTTGAAGTCAATTATCAATAAATCAAAGCTCACAGGCAAAAAAAAAAAATCAGAATCCTAACAAAAATTATAATCAAAACAAGTACAAACAACAAAATCAGCCCTAAAACTGAACCCTAATTTTCTAGAAATCAGTTCTTTGGTTGAAAATTTACCTGCAGATCAAAATTGAGAAAAAAACCCTCGTCACCAATTTGGGTTTTAAGATGGAATTTCAATTCTTTTGGGGGGTTTTGGTAATTTGTGGGGGAAAAAAAGGGAATTTTCGATATTTAAAAAAAAAATTTTGGGAAGACGTAAATTGGGGGAAGAGAAAGAACAAGAAAATGTGGGCGTTGGTGACGTGTGCAACGAGTTGCTTGGTGTGTCTAATACGCAAGACGGAGAGAGAGAGAGAGAGAGAGAGAGAGAGAATCATTGGGTGGAGCGGCGGCACACGGTTGGGAAATTTGGTATTCTATTTCCGGTGAAATACTAGGTGACCTCGTTCATACCTGTAAATGTGATGTGACGCTCTTTAATTTATAGAGCCAAATCCCGGTTGAATTTTATTTTTTTGAGTCATACCTAATATTTAATAAATACCACAATGTTGTTCCGATTTGATGTTGTAATTTGTTGATGAAAGTTTTGGATTTTTTATTTGACATCTCATGTTAATATCTATTTCATTGTTTAATTATGCTATATTTTGAATATAGTAGGTATATTCACGTGAGATGAAGACAAAAAGGAGGTAGAATTGGAAAAATACTTGAGTGGACCCAAAAGTCTGCAAACCCACTCCACCGTTAGGTTCATAAACTTTTAAATTCATCTAAATATTTTTCTAGAATTAGTATCAAGGTACAACAAAGGATTCGGAACCAATTAATTGGTAATTCATTTGTTAGAGATGAATAGTCTGCCAAAAAAGTGTTGTATAATTTCACTTTCAATTCTTAACCACTCATAATGTGACAGTCATCCGTAACACATAACCATCCCAACAAAATTGTTTGATAATGCAATATTTTTTTCAGCTCGTGAATCATATTTTGAGAAAGTTTCACTTTGATCTTATTATGTTATCCTTAAAACAGTTTATCTCGTGCCTTTTATCTTCATTCATATTTAACTTTGTTTTCTCATTTCACTTTAAGACAGTTAGGCTCCTAGTCATGTATTATTTTAGAGTTTTTATATTGGTGTTTGCCTTCAAATCGAATCTTTCTATGAACTAAGTGACAAAGAAAAAGAGGGAAAATATTATTGAACCTTAAAAATGAGGGACTAAATATGTTGTTGATGAAAATAATATTTGCAGTGCACTACAACATTAAAAAGCACCACCACCATTTGTTTTTGTAAGGAATTTTACAACGTTGACATTAACTTAGGGCAGCACGCGCGAAGTTCGCATCCGCGGCAATCCTTGTTTCCACCGGCCTCGTGTCATAAATAATTCGGAAAATATTTTATATAATAATTGGGTTGCGCTTAACGTTTTCCATAGCATCAAAAAGTGCACGAATTTGAATAGAAAACAACTTAAGATCAATACACTATTTCTCTTAATCTTATACCAAACGGGCCAAGTTGTCTTTAAGGCAAGAACTTTTAGACTCTTTGGGCCAAATCTATCCTTTTGGCCTTACCACTAGTAGGCCTTTTGGGCCAAATAATTTTGTAGACATACTTAATTCTGGGAACTTTATCATGAAGATTAATTTCTTTATCCTTCACTTCATCAAATGTGATAGCCATGGCCCCTAGATCTAGATGTCTTAAAATGCTATAGAAAATTTACTCTGAACCTTAAAAATGCATCTAAACTTATCAACAATTACAAGTTTACTCAATATACAGTATTAATCACATTTGGATAGTACTCTTTTGTTATATTATTTCGACTTTTCACTTTACCCTTTTATTATTTTTTTTTTTTTTTATTTTTTTGTCTTCACAGGGGTATCGGGTCTTGGACCCACTAATGCCACTGCGCCTGTACAGAGCGGGCCCCACCGATGCACAGGAATTTTCTGGGGGAGAGACTCGAACCTTGGTCACACCGGGATACTACCGTATACGTGACCGGCTGAGCCACCCCCAGGGGCACTTTACCCTTTTATTAGACTCTTCATTTTGCGCTAACAAACAAGTAACGTATGTACATTGCGCTCCTTATTCGACAAGTCAAGAAAATGAACGAGATTTTGCAGCATTTTCCAGTTGAACATGATATCCAGATTCAAGCAAGGAAGGCAACACCTGGGGAGAAAGAAGGGGGATTGGATCTTCATTCTTTACTGTGATAATAAGAGGCAAATGAAGGTGCTGTCGAAGATGACAAAAATGCTGAAGAATTTGAAGTTTATGCAAGGGATATTACTGCACCATTGCATTGCATAGAGCTAGCAACACTAGGAATCCAGAAAATTCATTATCATCAGAGCTCTCCACGCTCCAATTATTTGAAATTTCTAACCCGAAGAATTTGATACCATTTTTAAGCTTACTTTTTTTTTTTTTTTTGGTTAGGGGAGTCACACTTTGCCACTCTAACCTTTAAATATATACATTTTGCGTCCCCCCCCCCCGGCTCAATCAATTAGGTGAGAGAAAATTTGATTAAAATAAATAGTCAAATGACACAAATACTCTTGACTTGGCAGAGAGAAAAACTTCAAAAAAAACTCAACCATTACAGTATTTTTTAAAAATTATTTATACAAACTTCCAAATAAAATAAACTATTGAATTTTAGATAAATTAAATATAAAAAATAGCTAACCAAAAATGTGACTATGATATCATAAAAAATTATACTTTTTGTATTATTGGAGAGGATCTCTACTAATTTTTTACTAAATAAAAATTGCACTATTATGAATGCAAAGCTAAAATTGAAACTTTTGATTTTTTTCTTGATTTAAGGAAAATTCTTAATTTACAAAAAAATCTCAATTTTAATTTTGCATTCATAACAGTACAATTTTTATTTGGTAAGAAATTAGTAAAGGTCCTCTCCAACAGTACAAGAATTATAATCTTATATGATATCATTGTCACATTTCTTATTAACTATTTTCAAATTTAATTCATCTAAAATTCAGTAGTTTACTTTCTTTGAAAGTTTTTCATAAATATTTTATAAAATATTGTAACGCCTGAGCTTTTTTCCTCGAAAATTTTCCTCTTTACCAAGTCAAGGGTATTTGTGTTATTTGACTATTTCTTTTAATCAAATTTTCTCTTACCTAATTGATTGAGTTGGGGGGGGGGGGCAAAATGTATATATTTAAAGGTTGGAGGGCAAAGTGTGACTTCTCTATACCTTTAGGGGGGCAAAGTATTATTAACTTTTTTTTTTTTTTTTTGGCTGCTAACTCAGGATTAAGATCCATCTATTGATTTCTGTTCAGTATTGTATTGGTCCTCAATTATCTCCCCATGCAATGGGCATCCAGTGATACAAAATAATCAGATAAGAACATGGTCCAGCCTATATGGCCCCATGAGTTTCTGTTGATGCATAGCAACTTGTAAACCATGCAAGTGATCCTCGTATTTGCCATAATTTCTCTAAATTTGAGCCGGCATTTCTTTATATGTTAAAACAAGCTCTTAATTGAGAGAAGACTGGAGACTACTCTATTGTCATTAAAAGGCTAACGTATCCTGCATGCCATGTGAGTAAGGAATCAGTGTGTACTTCACGAGGATAATTATGTATTTATCAGAGTTGTGGATTTAGGTTTATCTTCAAAAAGAGTCTATTAAAGTGACAGAAAACGAGAACTTGCACATGACCAAAGTGAACAATTACGATTTCTGTGCAATCTTTTTCCAATTTTTAGACCTTGTTCTCAATAGATTTTTTAACCAGTTTTTAGATCATAGATTAACAATAATCTGTATTAATAGTGCTATCAATTAAATCTCAAATTAACTTTTAGATTTTTTGTACAACTAATTTGAGATTATTTAGTTGTACAAAAAATTTAAAATCTAATTTGAGATTTAATTAATAGTACTATTAATACATATTATTATTAATCTATAATCTAAAAATTAGTTAAAAAATCTATTGAGAACAGACTTTTATTCTTTCTTATACAAAAGTAATATTTGCGTTAGCATTAGAGTTTATGGTCAACATACAAAGAAAGATTATCGGTAGGAAAATCATACATATAATAACAGTACGAATATTATAACAAATCTTAACTACTAATATTTGGCTACACCTACACTTTGGGACAAAATTTTGGATTTCTTGAAGGGTAACTATGATTATTCAAGAGAACCTAAATAGCACACCAAACTAAACAATATAATATAACTAAAGCCATCTGGCTAATGAGAAAGCTCATTAAGATAACACATATTGAAGTATTCTATAATGATCAAGCTCAAAAGTTCATGGCATCTGCTAAAATGTTTTTATTTATGTCATGCTTACATATGTTCCACTAGCTTGTTTCATCTATGAGTTCGACCTTTGACAAAACAGCAATGGCAAGGATAATCTTCACTTTAATATACCACTAAAATTTGGACCATTGACTAGTCTAAGCAAAATAATTGTGGTCTATTATTCATCTGATTTGCTGCTTGTTAGCATACGCTACTAGAAACTATCTGTATCCTCATTTCTTGCCTAAATGCATTTTCATCACCACCAAACTAAAAACTCAAACTCAAGCATAACCTTCTTTAACTTCTCAAAGGATTTTGTTAACAAAGTTTTGGGCATCATGGTTCACTAAATCACACTCAATACTTGGCATACTTTAAGGTGTACATTCCCTTTTACCCCTCTCACCTACCCTCCTCATTACTATGCTGATTTTGGATAGAGAGATTGAATCAGGAATATTCATATTTTCTGCAGAATTCCAACTATGTGGTACTAAAGTTTTCGAAGAATCATTTTATCCATCTGCCACTAAGTCTGAGGTGGCACCACATGCACAACTACCCAGATGGCAGCACCCCACTTCATCATCATTCTTCGGCGCCAACTGATAATGATAATACCAATCATACAGGAGTTCAATAGTATACATATGTTATCACAATCAATTAAATTACATACTGATAGCTAGTGGTGGAGGGCCCAGTCTACTTCAAAATATACTAAAAAGAGGACTTTTTTTTTTTTTTATAATTAGGGGAAAGAGATTGGTTATTAAAGCTATGGATTTAAACTCTCGTGGCACTTCTAAAAGTTATCATGGCTTTTGGAGTGAGTTTGTAGGATTCAATTTAGGTTTACTTCTCATTCCTCCTTTCAATTAGAGTTGATTGGATTTTTTCAATCCCTTTTTTTCAATTGTCAAAAAAACAAAAAAAGAGGACCCTTTTAGCCAAAGCAACTTCCCTTTATACATTATTTGTTTGAACTTTGAATTGCATGCAAATCTCCTCTATCTTTTCCCCTTCTTTTCCTTTTTTTCTTCTCCAAAGTTGCACATCACTTTACTGTTTCGTCAAAGGACATGAATTAGATTGCTTTTCTTATTCTGGTGCGGCCCCCTTTCCGTACCAAATATTTGGGCCATTTCGATAAGGCAGCTACAAAGAGAAAATAGCAAAAAAATGAAAATGGAAATTTGGATAAAAAGAGAAGTGACAGGTTTAGGCTAACATAGAATTTTTAGATGAACCGAACTTGGAAATTGCCGTGATTTTTTTTTGCGTGCGTTTTCAGTCACTTATTGATTTTAATGTATGTTGTAGCCTACGAATCCGT
This sequence comes from Mitragyna speciosa, assembly GCA_024721245.1. Classification (NCBI taxonomy): domain Eukaryota; kingdom Viridiplantae; phylum Streptophyta; class Magnoliopsida; order Gentianales; family Rubiaceae; genus Mitragyna; species Mitragyna speciosa. Next base: position 21,868,161 of record CM045564.1, on the reverse strand, counting down.
TCGTTTATATCTCATTACATGTGAATTTCCAGAGTTGCCGTCCAAGTTATTCGCATAAACTTTTTAACAGGAAACCCCCTATTTGTCAAGTTTTTAATTTAGGAAACCTCTCAGAAACATGATGGAAAAATATTATTCAACTTACAACATATGAAGAAGCAAGTCTTTCCACGGCACCACATTGTGTATAAAAATCAACTCACTAACAGTATAATTAAGTTCATACAGGCCCAAATATTTCTAATCATCTGTCTCTGTCTGACGGTTAAAATCTCCATATGATCTTAGCAAGTCGACTGAAACCTCATTAAAATACAAAATTATGAAGGCCGCCGACCCAAGGCTGCCAATAACAGGGTGTTGGCGGGTAAAAATGCTGAAATGAAAAGAATGTGCTAGTCTTTGATGGCAGCTTTCAAGTGTATTTGAGTTCTGTATTTGACCATTTCATTGGTGTATCATCTATTTTAAATATCTTGAGGGGCAGTTGAATAATCAGGTCAGACAGAAGTTTTTAAGTTTTGCTTCTTCACGCTAGTAGGATTAAGCAGAGAGATGATAAACTCAAAATTGATACAATTGACTAATAATGTCAGAAACTCGAGAATATGCAAAAATTTGAATTGTACACGATTCATCCTTGACACAATCTTTGTTTGTCCATTACATGATAAAATTCCATGTCGGCATTCATCAATCCAAGGTAATATTGGATGCATGAGACATAGGTAAGGGAAGAATATTTACAGGCCCTGGACTATTCTGATCTATCTTTTTACTTTCATTTTCAACATCAAGATAGAGATGTATGCGGTCCTAACTTTGGATAAAAACCAAAAGGAGGAAAGTAGGTTGACGAATATACATCAGCAAGTGCTTAGAACTAATCCGTTCAAGAGTAGGACCTAACCAATCCGAAGTTGACAAAGGATCTGGACTTGAAAAGACCACCAAAGAGGAACCTTGTTGGAGATTCTTGTGGAGTTTGATTTAACTCTTCCGGACAACCTTTCACTCTGAGTATTGTTCGTCCTATTGTTTGCCGAATGGAGTCTATGATCTTAGAATCAATGGGATAACCGGAAGCATCACGAACATAGAATGTATTAGCAGCCTTGCCTGCTCTAGTTGTCACTTCTGCTCTTGTGACAGTAAGGCTATTCTCACGGAAGATTCGAGTGACATCAGACAAAAGCCCAACTCTGTCAGTGGTGCATAATTCCAGTTTCAATCCCTAAATGAAGAACCAAAAAATTAGTTAAAGACCTGTATAAGCCTGCTTAAGCATAGAGGGAAAACAGCACAAAAGAAATGTAAGAGGATTCTCTCCAAAGCCAAGAATTATTTAATGAGTTGTTCAAAAATAACATGTCCACACCAAGAGAGTAAGTAGATTCAAACAATTGGATAAATCATCTTTAAATCAAGCAATCATATGGAATGAAACGTAATTGGACAAAAAAAAGGCACATATAGAAAGATAACCAAAAACAGACACTGAAATAAAAGTCAACTGTACTCTGAAATCATTCAAAAATTGTACTTGTTTCAGTATTGTTAATTTGGAGACTGCATCAGTGCTACGTGTAACCCCAAAAGATAGGAGAGAAATAACAAGTTAAATTAAATCATTTCATCAAGTGCTACCAAGTTATCTTCATCAATCATCATGGCTCTTCTTTCTTGTGTTTTTCACCAGTTATGCGTACTAATAACATCTGGTCCAACAAATCATGCTCACCAGTCAATTTCACACGTATGCACTACTATGGCTTCCCTCAAATGGAAAATGCAGAAAATCAAGAATGAGTTCAAATGCAACCTATAGCGTATCTCAAACCAAAACAAATTTCATTAATGAACATTAACATGGTTTTTTAGAATTTTCACCTCAGATACTCTTCTTTCAATAGCAGCTTCAAGACATTGGATTACTCTTTCTCTCTCTGCATCTGATTTTACAGGTGATCCATCTACGTGTCTTATGTAATACTCCTTCAAATGCAAAAATGGACTTTAAATTAGCCAAAAAAAAAAAAAAAAAAAGCCCTATATGCTGTTTAGCCACAGCAAATTTGTACACTACCTGATGAGCTTCTGGTCCTTCAGCATCAACATTTCCATGGAAAACCACATACTGCATGTCAGTCAACGTACAGACTATATCAAAGAGAAGTTTCGGCCTATCCTTGCACCGGACTGTGATTACCGAGTAGTCTTTATCATACCAATTGACAACATTGACATTAGGTCTTTCTTTATCATCTAAGGCTTCATTGCCTGTTCGTACATAGTCTCGGTCAGCTAACATCATCTGGTGAAGCCTTCTCTCAGTGTGGGTAGCAACATGTGAAACGACAGTCTTAGCCTCCCTGGATTTGTTGCTGCCTTTGAGTACATTACAGAGGAGCTGCTTGATCATAGCCAGCCTCTCAGGATCCGTAATTGCAGCCCCAGTTTCTTCATCAGTTACTTGCATAACAGCTGCAGCCCGGGTGTTGTGGGTCCAAACCTCAGCATTCACCACATTGCATTTTAGGTGGGTAAGGACAGCACTCACCTCAGAAAGTAGACCCGGTCTGTCACTTCCAATTAACTCAATTGAGGTGTGGTCCATTGCTGGTAAAACCCCAACAGATCTTCTCATAGATGACGCAAAACAAGAATCTGGACCTAGTGACTGAAAATGAACCTACCGAATGAGTTGGATTTGCCCATAAATGCAATGGAAAAAGTTCTCAATGTTGCAACATTCAATACAACTCACCTTCTGAATGTAATCTAGCACCCCTTCATCAGTTATCTTGTTCCCATCTTGATCAGTGACATTGAAGACTGCAAAAAGAATCAAATATATCTTTCTTTTACTCCAACTACTACTAGTGGTAGATTATATTCACAAAATAAAAAAAAATGAAAAAAAAAATGGATTTACCATCCATGAACCATCCACCATCAGAGCATATATAAGCCTTGGTAATGATAAGATTAAGGTCAGTTAGAACTTGAACAACTTCCAGCAGTATTCCATGTTTGTTAGCACTATCCACCTGCATCAAAGAATGGGAATCAAGTTTAGAAAAACAAAACAAAATCAGAACGATTCCTTCGTTTGAGAGCAGCCCGGAAAGAAATACCTGTATAACAGTTGCATTTTTGCAGGATCCATTATCGATAACAACTCTGTCATGAATATAAAAATTCGGAGTAAACATCAAGAATGTTGAGCCTTAAGGTTTAAATAAAATGACATAACTTAAATTCGAAAATGACGAATAGATACCTTGGTGGATTCATTCTTCTGATAAATTTTTCATATTCACCATCCATGGTGTGTGAATAGCTCACGGAGGCTTCTGGAAAAGAAAACACCAAATGAACAAACTTTAGATAATGCTAAAGTGAAACGTGAAAACAATATAAAAATAAAACATAATCACCATTACCAGTCACAAAGAAGAAACCAGAACCAAGAGCGTGAAGCAAATATTGAAGGCAAAAAAATTATTAAAAAAAAAAAGCTAACCAATCATGAAGATTTGAATAGGAGACTAGAACAAACCAAATATCAACAAGACCAACTCAAAAGCCTTAAGCCACCCTAAAAAAAAGTGCTTCTGCTTCTTGTCTGTGTGGGGTGGGGGAAATGGTGGGGCTCTGTGTTTCATTGGGAACCTGTTACCACCCATAAGGCCATTGAGACACACACACTTGAGTGTGTTCAGCACTCACAACACAACAAACATACACTCACAAAAACACCTCCCCTGTGTGTGATGCAAGCAAAGGCAGTATCATTAGAAATCAGAAGTTGGACACACCAAACATTCAATAAGAATTACACAACTAACAACACCCAACCAATTCTCATGACCAAAAAACTACCAACAAAACAACAACTGCAACATATTAGCAAACATTAGCCCAAAACCCCAAGAATAACAACAAAAACTAAAACTCAATAATACACCCTTTGTCTCATAAAACACAACCCATAAACCCAATTGACATGGAATAAACCAAAAAAAATAAAAATAAAAACACCAAGCCACAAAAATTCTTGAACCAAAGACCACAAAATTCAAGGACTAATAAGCCAGAAGACGCAAAAATGGCACATACCCATTACAATTCTTGATCTGCTTCTTCAGATGTTTTCTTGAATTTTCTCAACTGGGGTGCCAAGAAGACTCCAATTTGCTAACAAAATACCCCCCAAAACTTCAAGGTAACAAAATCTTGACCACCCCAGAACTTCCTTATATAATACTAAAAAAATATGTTGCCATAAAATATACTTAATCTTTTATCAAATAAGCAACAACCCACCTAGATAATCCCTGTGTGAATCTAAAACACCCTTTGGACCAACTTTCTAACAGGGAACAAAAAGAAACCACACAGTTCACACACTGAAAAACACCTCTTTTCACCTTTGCCTTTTGACAATATATGTAATTATGCTTTCTATGTTTGTGTGCGAAGACAAATACAGATATGGTATGGTATGAGTGTGAAATATGCTTTGATTAGTGTGTGTTGTGTGTGTGAATGGAGGGAAAGTAATAGTATGCTGTTGGGTTTCTAATGTCAGTTGCTACTGAAGATTCAGGAGGCAAGTACTTAAAGAAATGTCCCTAGAAAGAGAAGTGGGCGCATTTTAGCAAGGGCCCTGGCAGTTGAGGGGTTTGAGCGGGTGGGTGTCTGCTAAATTGCGCTGTCTAAGAAATTTAGTTTATTAAGTAATTTTTCTTTTTTAATTTTTAATGTGTTTTATGGGTATTAATTTACTGTGGCACGTGTTGCATATTGCAGGAGGTAGAAATTAAAAACTCCAAGCACTGTGGAGGAGAGAGAACCTAACGGTTTTTGCTTAGGTGATGAATTATGTTTTTTTTTTTGTATGAAAATTATGTGCTTTTATTATTATTGGGTAGGAATAATTTACGAGGTATTTTTTACAGTTCGTATAACCATAGAATTATGGTAATAAGGATCATAATCAAGGTGTCACCCAGGGAAAAAGATATTTACACAAGACGATGAATGTGAATATGGTAAAAATTTGATTCATTAGATTAACTAGTCGAAGCCCGATTTAAGTAAATTTAGAGACTCAAAATTTTGATTCAAAGAGGTTAATGAACATAAACACGATAAAAATAGATAGCAAATGTATTTGGATTGGCATATAGTAAGAAATTCGTAAAGATTTTCTATAGGAAAATGATAAAGTTAAGATGCTACTCAACTCAATTATAATATTATTTAAATAGATCAACTAGGTGGGCCAACCTATTTAAAATGAATCGCTTTGATGGTTATTTTTAAATTATATTTTAAAAAATATTATTGTAATAATTTTAAAAATTTTACTCGATGAATGTATTTTAAAATAAAAAATTAATTAAAAAATATGTACGAAATTTTTAAAAAATATATTTTTAAAAAATAAAACCAAACAAATAGAGCCAGCTAAATCTCCATTGGTTTTGTAAAGTTCGAGAAAACAATCTAAGATTTCCTTATCATACATGAATAAAGAATTAAAGAGTATTCAATATTTTGATGACTTGGTCTCACATTGTTACATATATTTTTACAACTCATGTCAAGTTTAGTGGAAATCATTTGGGTAAAATTTGTGGTAAATGTTTTAGTCTTTATCCGTTGGTTTCATGCTTTTGCGAAGGGCAGTTGGTGATTGTCTTGAAGAAAAAAACTCCCGAGTCTAATACGGTCAAAGCATCATCCAATATTACTCAGTAACTTTCAACAGCACGTGAACTACAGTAATTTACACCGCCGTCATATGCGGTGAAATTGGAATATTCATGACAATCAACATATGACGGCCTCATTGGATGTTTAAAGTTCAAAGTATGAGCAGTGCTTTCACGTTCCATTCCAAATTTTCAAGTGCATGATTTTCATCAAAATTCAGGATAAAGACAGAACTACAGAAAAAATTTCTACAGTCTCGCTACGATAAATATAATATCATCTATATATATATATATATATATATATTATCAACCTCATCGAGAACAAGTACATGATCAACAAAATTTTATTTAAACCGTCATACCATAACGGGATTGTAGAATTTTTTAAAAGAAAGAACTACTAATTTCTTTGTCCAAAAATAAATACAAGATTATAATTTTGGGCCTGGGATTAGAATAAATGTTTTCTATACAATTTTTATGGTGTAATAATCAAATGTCAAAGGGGCAAATTGGAGTTTCTGCATCTATGGATACAAGTCTATACCTGACCTTATTGATAATGAAAACAGAGTTGCTAAACCGTGTTGTGCATCTTATATTATAATGGGATGTATGAAAAGGTCCGATCAACAGGGTACAATAAACAAAATTTTAGTTCCGGTGGGGTCTCAATTTTCGAGAATTCATAATAAATTTCAACTTGACATACCCTCACCTCAACTCCAACCCCAAGTCATCTAATTATTGACCAGCCCCCACAATCCAATTCCAGAATAAAATTGTTATTGATCCCTAGCGATTTATGTATATGATATATATCCCTAGTAACAAGTGATTTTAATTTATACTTTTGATGGATTTTTTTTTTTTTTTAACAATTGGGAAGAAAGAGAATGGAAAGACCACTTACTCAACCTTCAATTGAAAGGAAAAATGAGAAAGTAAATCCTAAACTTGAATCTCACAAACTACTTCCCAAAGCTATAATAATTTTTAGAGGGTCGAAAGAGTTTCAATCTACTACTCTAACAATCTAAATTATCTGACATGAAACTTGTTTTTTTTTTTTTTTGACAATTGTGGTACTTTTGATGGATTTTAGTGCCTCCACATGACATGTTTACACGGTTTACACGGTTAGGCAGGAATAGTTGCTCCTCGCCTCGCTCCTTTGGTCAAAGATTGGGTGCCGCTCGCACATATGCATCTCTTGCGGTACATGCTACACTCATGTCTCTCTAGCACATGCTCCTTCTGCTACCTCCATATTTTCTGCTACTTAGTTTTATTAGGTAAATTAATACTAGTATATAAAAATACAGAGATACAAGGTGGTCACTCCCACTTGGTTTCCTATCTCAGTCTGCAAGGCTAAAGTCTAAATATTACTATTTAGTATGTTTCAATTTATGGGGTTTTATATTGTACTGGATAGGAGTTACACAACATGCATATGTGTGTGTGACTTGAGTGTGTGTTTTGTGTGATTATGATGAATTAAAAAAATTTGGGTCGGCAAAAAATAAAGAGGGTTTCATGGCTGGTTGTAAAATACTTGGAATAATTAATTAAATTATGTGATCAAAGTAGATCCATTTTTGCGGTTGGAAATATTTGCTGGTGTAAGACGTGGTTCATTGCTTCATATATTTGTTTTTGGCTTCTTGATTTAGAACTTGATTATGAAAATTACTAACATTTTCTGAGTATGGATTTGGAAACTATCAAATTTAGCTAGCTAAAATACAAGAAAATAATCCTACATGTCGGTTGAATCATTAATTAGTAATAGGTAGCTGCTCCATGTAGACGGCTGAAATTTCTCCAAAATAGTTACACAAGTTCTGATGTTAGCTAGGATAACAAGAATTAATAGGCCAAATGTATTCATGTATATGTATGTGGTTCCTACTTCAGACCTTTCCTGTTATAGGAGTTGAAGAAAATTTAAGCTTTAACTTCTTTCTAGATTTGGAGATCAATAGTTAAGTTCCTTTTGCTTAGAGCCCCCAACTAGGCAACAACTTCGGAAAAACTTTGGTGTAGATTCATTATGCTATACTATGGTGTGTGGTCAACATTGGGAAAAGTATGTCTGAACGACCTTGGACAGATATTGAAGGTAGAATTGTTTTTAAATTGACAAACTTTGAGAACTTTGGTTTCTTCCATCCAATAGCTAATTTACTCAGATTCATTACATTGGAAACTTTGATTTCTTTCTTAGTGGAACTCTTGAATAAAAATCAATTGTTTCGCACTTACTTTGTGTTGAGTAACCCGTTTAGATTGATTATTTAGGGCATTATTTTGTCAAACCAAAATAATCACTATTTATATTTTTGAACAAAAAGTAAGTGATGCAACTAGGAGACAAAAGAAGCTAATATTTCTGACATGAAAAGACCAGTGAAGAGTGGTATAGTAGACACATGTCGTAATGAAAAAGTCAAAAAATATTTGTTATGGCCATCTACTACCAGCATCCGATGCCTAGTGCTTGTTCTTTTAAAACCTATTGAAATTGAGTCTCATTCCAATTGTCACGATTTTTTTCAAATCTTCAGAAAAAATTTTGTACAAAAATTCGCTATATTTTAGTTACAATCTTATAAAAAAAAAAAAAAGTGCCCAAGTTGTTATGTACTTTTCTAACTTAATCAAAAAAAAATTTTCCAATTCAAACACTTTTTCACCTTTTTGAAAAATCAACAAATAATTATTAAAATAATTCTCCAAATAATGCAATCCAAAAAAAGCTAGTATTTCTGACTTTTAAAATGAAGGTGAATGATGGGACTTATCAAGAAATTGTGTCTTAGAAATGCTTGATTGAGCTCATTTGCCTGGAATCTGTCCTCTTAGTGCGTGTGTTGCATTACTTTATTGTGCATTAATTGATTTAGACTCAATGTAATACAACCATATGTACTCTAATCAAAGATTTTTTAACCATGCAAATTCTCGAAAATGCCAGCAGACCAACTTAAGTAAGATTAAAACTAACTACATAATTTTGAATCCCATTAGGAGAGGAAGTGGAAAAAATTGATGTTCTCCACTTTGGAGCCAGGAAATGTATTCCATGATTTTTGTGCAAAAAGTGTGGCCATAGTTTCCAACCAAAACGTCACAAAAAGAGGTGGTTTATCTACACGAAGGGCACTAGGAGAACTTGCCTTCTCAAATCAAGGCATTCTTCCCCCAATGGGCAAGTAATTACGGTAGCATCAGTGTTTCCTAGACGTAACAATCGCACACAACATAAATCTAACGTAGGTCATGAGACCAAGTTGAACCCAACACGAAGCCGAAGTCCTGGAATTTGTCTTGGGCGGCATGACCAAGGATTGGATATTGGGATCCCACTTCCAATTTTCTGGTGCATCATCAATTCAAAGTGATGTCCTAATCAGCTTAGTCTTCATAGAATGAATGACATGCTAAAGTTGAAAAAATCTTTTTGTAATGGCTTACGTCTCAAGTGCCCCCATCTTTTTTGTGTATCATATCAGTCTGGATAACTAAAGAAGGTTGATTAGAGTCTAAATAATACAAAATCACTTTTTTGACCATTTATTTCCTTGGAAACAAAATCACTGAAATTTGTGAAATAATTATGCTTTCATATAATTATAAAGTGTACCAAAATTACCCCCTCCTCGAGCCCCATTAATATGGGAAAAATTTAGCAATTTATGCCAGTTTTTCAGACTCACAAGTTCAATAAAATTGAGGAAAATATAAGTTAATATCAACAGTATAATCACCAAACATCAAACTCTATATATAGGTCAATTACCTAATAGGATATTTAATGAAGTAGCATGTATTCTTATACAAAGTTGCAATTATTTAATTATCTTCTTTTGGCTTGTTTTGCTTCAAGAAATCATCATTTTCAAAGATCTGCGCTGCCAGTCAATCAACCATTCATAGTTTTTGAGGTTTGTACTCGGGCTGATCCTATGAAACCTTCTTGTTTCTTAGCTGCCTCATAGACTGGAGAATGGGGATCAAAAGATATCATATTCTGTAAAAACTATAATATTTTAGTTCTTGTCAAGTAGCTTTTACTTTATTTGCCATCATTAAAGCATCCAAAGAGATTTAGACATTCATACTGATTCTCTTTTATTGAATCTAAGTGATCATACACACATGATTAAGATAAGATTCCTCTCCTACAAGTCTATTACTAGAATAATTAGTTAATTGAATGGTTTCATTAAACTTTGAAGCTACATGTGAAGCTAAACAGTTAGGTAGTGTTGTTATAAATTGGATTCTTGTTGAAGGGAATCTTAACCAAATTTCATTCTTGCTAGCAAGATAAATTAACTTTTTAGCAAATATTTTATTCATTTCTACACACATTCTTTAGAACGTTTACCACAGGACTAAACTAGATAAATGCTAAATATAGATAGGAAATTGACTATCATACTTTTTGGATTTTTATTTTTTTTCCTCTTCTCTCTCTATCGAAAACTCTGGACAGTAAAATATATCTTCTATTTTTACTTTTATACAGAAAAAAAAAAGAAAAAATTCAACCCCCTTGATTTTAACTATTTTATTAAATTTCAATTACTTAATCCCCCGAATCGTTTCGCTTTCAATCTAGACTTATTGCTCATGCATAATATAACTAAGCAACCAATTTGACTGATAAATACTTATGAACTTCATAATTTGCTGACATATATTACTTCTTAACACCAATAAAGATTGGTATTATATGCATTGTTCGTGTAAAATATTTTTTACACGATTTAGTATACGTTATATAACAAGAACCCACAATATTTAGAACGAAATTATATGTCAAACATCTAAATTTTCTCGTGTAAAGAATTTACACTGACAACGTATATAAGATTATTTGTATTTTAATACTATGCCAGACCAAATTTATTGTGCACTTTTTTTTCTAATAATTCACCAATTTAGTCATTGGCCAAGTAGGCACAGGACTATTACAGAGACCACGTCAGTATGGAAAACAGAAACTATATTTGTGATATTGGAAATCCGACCGACGCACGTGACCTGCGGCAGTCTCTCGTTAGCAGGCTTTTGGATTCGATTTATCAGGCAATGGGCTCAGCATGGGGCTTTTCCTTTTTGCCTGTGAGTCTTAACTTTTCTTTTTTTTTTTTTTTTTTTGCCCTTTAATGTCTATTCACAGTATTCAAAGAGATGGTAACGAATAGAGGGTTTAGTGGTTAGAGCTCTATGATTCGAACTAAAGGTCGGGGGTTCAAATCCCACCAATACTATTCCCTATTCCCCATTTGTAATAGTATAATTAATACATTAAGATTAATTATACATCGCTAAATAATATAAAGTGTAATGTGGAAATGTAAAAAGGTAGGAAAATTTTTTCTTGTCCTTTACTTTTGTGTGGCAATTCCCACTTTTGTGGCAATTCCTTTCAATGCCAAGCACTGAAAATTGTGACTCTCAGCTCTTTGGAACAGATAAGCAATTTTTCTTTGATGATTGACTTAATTGCTGCATAATCCTGACAAGAGGAAAACTTAGGCTGTGTTTGAGTTTGTTATGCGTTAAAGATTTTGTTAAAAAATGGACAATCCGAGCATGCTTGTAATCATAGACTGAGCCTCATCTATTAAAAACTCGAAAATATAGAAAATAAATCCTTTCAAAATTAAGATTGGTCCCAGCATTTTTTTTTGAGAGTTTATAATAAAATATGTTATTTAGATAATGTTACACGCCAAAAAAAAAAGTTTTTTCTCTTCCTATACTTGGAATATTCATACCTTTCTATATTTTGGAAAAGTATTATCGAAAAACCAAAACCCTACATAATACTACATGATGATGTGGTCCCATGTTTATGGTACCATAATTTGTGATAGTGTGTTCCTATTTCCCAAATATATATATATATATATATATATATATATATATATATACACACACACACACTCTATGTTTGAGAAGTTTTTTCCTCAAGATAGTTTGGGGAGATGATGGACAATTTTAATATATATATATATATATATATTAAAATTGTCCATCATCTCCCCAAACTATCTTGAGGAAACTTCTCAAGCACAGAGTTGAATACTCAAATTGGCTTTAGATTTTTATGCTTTATGGGGTTCCTCTTTTCTCATCAGTTTCCTTTGTTTATTCCTCTTTTCTCATCAGTTTCCTTTGTTTATCTGTTTCATGAATTTTCACCATCACGAGATCACACCTTTTTCCTTTTCTTGTCTTTGGATTCTAACAGAGCACCCCTTGCACTCCTTTTTTTGTACCTACCCTTTTGTACCTGCAACAGTATAGAAGGTCAACTTTAACAGTACAGGAATTTTGACATCCTAGCTAGTTTTATACCACGGGAAAGTTGTCCATGCCCCTTTTTACCCCACAAGATTTCAAACCAATGCCAGATCAAAATGTGTCATTTACACAAATTTTTTTGCTTTGGCCACCATCTTTGTTGTAAAATCACTGAATTGCTAAGAGAGATGGGGTACAGATTTCGAAAGCCATTGTTGGATGAGATTCTTCTTCTTTTCTTTCCTTTGAGTAATTTTTTGATCAGTTATAGGGTCCACATTTTTTAAAAGATTTGTACTTCACTTCCAATGTCATTTTTCATTTAGCCATTCCAATTTAGAAATTAAGAAAAATAAAGTCTATAGGACAAAAACTTGTCAGCTATGCAATATTAGCATTTTTTTTTCACACGTTCTACAATTAAAACACACAGACAACAACAAAAATTCGTTCTCAAAATGTAAGGTAGCCCATCAACTTCTTCTGTTACTACATGATGACAATATTAACCGGAGAAATTTATGTAAAAGCTCAGTCATTTCCTGCCCAATTTGAAGGGCTGGGGTGAGGAGCTGTGAGGGGACAATGCAAGAGGTCAGAACTGAGAGTAATCCCTCGTGAACAATAGCCCAAAAAGTGAGGAACGGGTATATGGTCCTCCCTTTTTTATCAACAGTTAATAGGGAAAAGGGAGACGAGTAGAAAGAGGAGAAGATGAGGTGTACAAAAGGAATCCTAACTTTTTAGTACAACCCATCAAACTTATCTACTCGTAACCTACTCTATCACTTTTCAATATGGGATAATTTTTGACAAAGGAGAGCAACTACTTAAGCTGCTACTAAAGGTTAACTAACCCTCACTTTTGTAGATAAACTCTCACAGGTATTACCTGTTAATAAAGGCTATTAACTGTTGATAAAAAAAAAAGGTATATGGTCCTCCCTTTGTTTGAGAGAGACTGTTAGTCTACTAGCAATCACTACAACTAATTAACTAGTACATACTTTATAAGATACTATACTTGCTCTTTGGTGATCATACTCTGACGTGGCCAGTACTTGCGCTGGTTGTTCAGTTGGTCTGATATGTTTAGTTGGTGAACACGAGAGCCCGAATATTAGGTAGCGGGGGTGCTTTGGTCGTGATCACTAATACCCACATTTTTTTTTTTGATAAAAAGAAAAAAACATACTTATAAGATACTAAGTCAATCAAAGTATCTTAGCTCCAAAGAAGGAGCCCTCAATCAAATAATGCTTGAGCATAAATATATATACCACATTCCCAAGCGTTTTAGTCCCCACACAGCCGAATCTTATTTAATAATTTTAAGAATGTAACGATATTGATACTCTAATTTTGTTATTGAAATTTTATTCTCATTGTAATTTTTACGAAGAAATAATAATATAGTGAATTTTTGGTAACAAAATGTGAAATATCAATATCTCTACTATGTTAAGAATCACATTAGGTATAGAGCTGTTATTCGAACCGAACTGTTCGCGAACACAGCTCGATTCGGCTTGTGAAAGCTCGAGTTCGGCTCGTTCGTATAGCTAAACGAGCCGAGCTCGAACAAGAAATTGAGCTCGTTTATTAAACGAGCGAACACGAGCCTTGTTCGCGAACGCTCGTTTATGTTCGCGAACGAGGGGCAATAATGTCTTTTCACTCCTATTTTTCATACTTTAATTGATTAAACAAGCTCGTTTGTGTTCGCGAACGCTCTTTTCACTTCTTGTGTTAAACGAGCCGAGCTTATATGAGCTCGTTCGAGCTCGGTTTGTTGGTGTTAAACGAACCGAGCTCATTCGACCTCGTTCGAGCTCGGCTCTTTAGTGTTAATCGAGCCGAACTCGAGCTCGAGCTCGAGCTTCTTATTTTTTTAACGAGCCGAGCTCGAACAGAAAATTTGGCTCATTTAATAAACGAGCCGAGCCTGTTCGTTTATTAAACAAGCTCGAGTTCGAACACCAAATACTCAGCTCGGCTCGGCTCAACTCGAATAACACCTCTAATTAGGTATACATCGCAATGTGGTGCATTAGATTCACAGACATGTGTACCTGCAATTAACTCTAACACGTGGCCGAATGGTCCATAGCATCTTCAAAGATCCACTGCCCACAACAGGACCACGAGCCTTCCACGCACGAATCCCCTTTGTGAAACCGAACCCACTTGGATTTGATGCAGCAGCGACTCAAGAAAAAGAAAGAAACAAAGCAAGTTGGGGATGCATATCTGTCATGGGTATCAAGAAAAGACAGCTGTCTAATCACTGAGGCTACTCCAGCAAAGGATTTGATATTTCTGTTTTTTTTTTTTCCTGGGATCTTTTTTGTTCAATGGAAAGACATTTTATTCGACTGACTGACATTTTTGGGTCTTTACCCAAAGGTCACAGAAGAACTATCCATCGATTTATTGATTCCCTGGAACTCTGGTTCCTGGTTCTTTATTGTCAGTACATCATTTTCCTCAATTTCTACTCGTGCTTAACATGTTTCTGTCCGACACTTTTTTTACAATCCGGGACTTTTTCTTCTCTTCAGTTAGGACTACATCGAATCTAAGGTCATCTTTTGCTTTCTTTACCCACAATTCCTGCAAAAAAATTTTCAATAAAGTGTCTGTCACACGGCTTTACCCTACCAAAACTCTCCTTGTAGACTTTGCATTTTTGTCCAGTCACAAGAGGTCCATTATTTCTTTTTGAATACCCCGTTTTTTTAAGTGGTTGTATTTCAAAGTTAAATTAGACAGTTGAGGTATGCATTTGTTAGAGATGGCCATTTGAGGTACGATATACCAGCAGGTGAACTGTTTATTATTCTAACTGTTTGATTAGGAAATGCAAACGAAAATTAATGTAGACTACTAGTTCAAGGTGTCCTTTTGAGCAATAATATCAGCATGAAAAATGTGCTATTACTGCTACTTACCTACCAGTCACATTCTCAGTAATATGATCGATTCTGATTGTAGCAAATGCAGCTTTTTCCCTTGTGCCAATAAATCATAAATTCGGATTGGTTGGCTACACCCTGTCATTCATTTCCGTGTTCCTTTCTTTCACCGGCAAAACTTATTCAGGTGAAATTAATTGTCCTAACAGTTTCACATGTTGAACTGACGGCCTGTTTTTGTAACCTACGAAAAATTTAAGTTTAGAAGATTCATGGTCTAATAACTTTTATATTATAATCTAGAAATTTGTAGCTCACATTTTGTTTATCATTCATTGAGTCGTGTTTGTAACATTGAAATGGCTCGCATGTCACGTTAAGGTAGCTAAGGAAAAGTAATATGGAAAGGAGATAAGTGTAAAGGGTTAAAGAAAGTATTGTTTTCTGGATTTTAATATGTTTTTGGATATTTGTTTAAAAATATATATATTTTTGGATGAGTATAATTTCTTTGCTTTCATATACCTTTTCTAACCAACCGAGCTTGCTCAGTTTGCAGGGAAAAAGCGTTTCAATGTTGTTAAGATTCAAAGTTCAAACTCCAACTTTGAAAATTTAGAACGAGTATGTCTGTGTGTGAAGATGTACTAATTTAGGGAGTGTGTGGTAGTTAAGTAAGAGTCTCTCCTCAAATTACAGTGTAGCAAAAATTCAGTTCTCACTCAAATTGTGTATGGTAAACATATTGATCTAATGAAAATTATAATAGTATTGATCTTTCTTGTATGCGAAAATTTAAAATCTTTTGAAAATTTAAATGTCCCATATGGGACAAAGCTTATTCGCAATGAAACAGCAAGAAATAGTGTAAATTGAAGACTTGTAGTCGTTAAATAGTGGTTTATTAGTGAAATAAGTTGAAGATTTTTGACCAATTCTAGGTCTAGGTCAAAGGAAAACGTTTTCTTTACTATTGAAAAGGTCGACTTTGGCTTTTGATTATATCATTGATGATTGGTCACTTTACATTGTTTTCAAGCCTATATATCTCTTCCTTTTCATGCATCATCATTAATCTTATTAGTTTCCAATTGCCCTTTCTGTGAAAGAATATAGAAAAATCTCCACGATTGATTATAAATATCTTAAAAGTTAAGCCAATAACCATAAACTCCAATATTAAAACATACACAAAAAAGAAAAGACAATGACTAATGTAACGTATTACAGCTATACAGATCAATCAATGATGGCAATTATTATTTTTTTAGTGTCATCATTTTTATATCTTTTAAGACATTTCATATTTTTATTTTTTCATCTAATGATATAATTTTTAAATAATGTTCTTGCTACGAGTTTTCCCATTTAAACATGCATTGTGTGAGTTCTTTTTAGCCTTAAATAGCATCATTTGCCATGACGGATGGCAGCAAACAATAATCTACAAACAAGAAATGATCTTTCACAATTACAAAAAAAAATTCAATTGGAAAAGAATATCTTTATCAAAATACAAGCACTTTATTATTGTAATCAACGACCACAAAGCCTTTAAATCGCTAATTAAACTATTAAAATGTCATGCCAAAAATATAGAGGCAATTAATGTAAGAACCACGTCATTCCGTGGTACCACATGAAGAAAAGGACAGACAATAACACAGATGACAAATTAGGTAGCAACCAATTCAAGATCTTACAATTTGTACTACCTAGTCCGAAACCCAAGATCCACTTTCATTGTCATCTAACTAACTAACTACAATCAAATTTATTATCAACACATTTCATTATTCAATAGGAAAAAGAGCTAATTATCATAATGATTTGGCTTGGTGCAGAAGCACCATTGGTCCACGATGCATAGCAGAAAAGTGTGGTGCTAGATTTGGACACAATCTTTTTGTTTTGGGCTACTAAGATTTGTTAGTTGAGAGGTAGGTATGATTGTATCTACCTTCCATCAAAGGCAAATTTAGTAGTATTATATGACCAAATCTACAACATGATTTGTCATTCTTGAAAGTTAGCTTCATAAATTACGTCATGTGATCTCCAGTTATGTACTGGGTATGATTATTTAGTATTAAAAAGAGAGAAAGGATAAGCTAACATAATTACCAGCTTACATCGGCCAGCTTCAGTTAAAGGGAATTGACCTGTATATTGACAACATGCAAGTTGTGCTATAAATAATCTGTGAGGAAACTAAGAATTGAAATGGGAGATCAAAGCTCAACAGACAACGTTACTAATGGTTACATACGTACGATTTCAGAATGTAGATTGTGCAGAGATTTGATTTATCATTTGCTAAGCAGCCAGAAAGGGAATTCTCCAGTTTTTTGTCAGGTCATCCGGGTACTACAGGACCATGTTTCTTGATGGAGGATTGAATACGCCTAGGAAGGTTTCTTATGCCCTATATTCAAGAATTTACAACTAATTTTGTAGATTTAGGCATTGAAGTTGAATTGCATGGCTGCTCCAAATTAGGATTGCCAAACATTGTACTTAATTACCACAGTTGATGGACGATAAAAGGGCTCGTATTTTTTTTATTTTTTATTTGTGGAGTTGTGTTTATGCACAATCACAAAAATGAAATTGATTTTTATGCACAATCACAAAAATGAAATTGGTTTAGGGGTTTAATTCTGACCATAATTTCAAGTAACAAGTTCAAAACTCAGGAGGAAAAGAAAGTTCCATAACATAATATGTCGCATGGAAGTAGTGATATATCCCCAAGTGTAACAAAAAGGAAGAATATAAATTCAAAATGACAACAATAGTAGTCAAACTCTTACATATTGTTTGAAAAAAAATTTAACTTCATTATTTTAACTAAATTTTACGATTATGTATTATTTGAATCTTGTGACAATTTATATTTCTTTTTTGTTGGACTCCTCGATATTCGGTAGCCATATTTTTTTTTTTTTTTTTTGTCAAGATTCAACATACTATTCTGCTCCTAATCTAATCTATTCTACGGGAGGGTCCAACTAGACCTGAGGGGCCAACGGGAACTAAACCACCGTTGAACCAAAGGAGCACTATGGTGCTCCTTTGGATTTTAATGCCATCAAAATACATATTCGGTAGCCATATGGCTTAGACTAAATAGGAGTCAAGTCAAGTCGTGTCAGACTTCTCCAAGGAAAACTTTTCCAATATGTATTTTCCAACATGACAAGTTGTGTGAAAGTCTATCCTTGAAATAAAGGGCCCAAATTCTAGCAATAGAAGTCAATTAGAAAACATAGTTAGTCCAAATCAGACTAAAAAATGGACCACAAATTACCATTGGTAATGGTTTTCTTTTTTTTTTTTTTGGCAGAATTCAGCTGGAATGGATGCCATTCTGCCACACGGGCATGTTAAAACTAGAAGAGAGATTGATTCGAAGTATTAATAATATCACTGGTTACCATAATAGGTAGTACTAATTTTTACTCATTTCCCATAGACCAAGAGTTAGCTAGGGAAACTTGATCATTTTCTTGTTAGGCTTTTGGGCTTGTTCTGTGTTTTCGCTGATGTGTTGTTTATCACCAAGGAAGATGGTGTCCCCATATCATTGAATTGTTCATTTCAGCCCAATCGAGCCTATTATCTAAACAAGACATGGCCCCATTAGCAACATAGATTCTGCAGTTGAATCAATTGGGTCCAGTTCAAATTGAACCAAAAATTCGATTTTAACATTTACAGTCTGCAGTTAATCAATTGGGTCCAGTACAAAATGAACCAAGAATTCGATTTTGACATCTTGAGTCTCCCAGGTTATGAGCTTCATTAAAAGGCCCAGATCTTTTCTTAGAGTTGTATTATTGGAGTGTGGACTGGGTAGATGTTTGGTAAGGATCTTTTCTCAAAAACTTTTGATTCTCGTAAAAGGTAAAAAATTAGAATTCAAAAGTAGGTCTAATATTGATTTTAATCTTAGCTTAAAAGAGTCAAAAAAAATCTTTAAAAAATTGAGAACATCACAAAATAAAATCTTCAAAATCAAGAAGTAAAAGTAAGTTCAAGGAGTCAGTTGTAACGTGCTGCAAGGAAACTGATTCTTGTACAGGTTTTGGCATAGAACCATAAGGTAAATGACTCGAAAAAAAATTTAAGGACTAGTGTAAAAAGAAATATGATCGGGCGTGGGATTGTCATAGTTGATATCCAGTTTCAAGAATTGCATGAAATCGCGAAAATTCTTGGCTGGCAAGGGGTGTTGGTTGTGAGCTGGAGGATTGGATTTCCGGTACAGGATGGCAAATGCTAAGGATTTCGACCAGGTGGTGCCTGATTTAGGAGTGAAGGTAACAATAACCTCAGTATCTTGAGCTTGCAAGTGTTTTTTAAATCAAACCACATTTTCAAATTACTTCAAAAAAAAAAAAAAAAAACCACATTTTCAAATAGAAATGCTTGATACCAAAAACATTGGTACCGGTACACATATGACTCACCTCATCCCTTTTCTCCAGGTAGATGGGAAAGTGCATTCCTCCATTCTTGAGGTAGTCCATGCTCCACTGCAACCCGGGGAGGTAGTGAGCAAGAATCTGGATTTGACATGCTACAAAAGCAATGAATTTTTTTGATGAGAGATTTAGGGAAATTGGGCTACTTATAGTTAACGGCTAGGATATTCAGGAGCTAAAATTTTATTCCAAAGGAACTTTGTATCAAAATGTCAAATTTTGGCTAAACTTTACTGTTAACAATATTTCAACAAAAAAAAAAAAAAAAACTGTTAATAAACAAGTCAGGTCAAAATTACCATTGTGGACCTGTCAATTAGGCTTAAAAAATAGCTTAGGCTCAACATTTATCTTTGAGTCCAACATTTATGGTTCGTAAATGGATTTTTTTAAAATTTAATTTCGACGTATCATTGAGCCGAGCTTTTGATATGAAGATTGGGACGTTCTCTCTCTTTTTCTTTAGTGCATGAAGCAGAAAACTTTATTGGGCCTTTGTCTTCTTTCTTCCTAATAATCCGACGCATGATCCCAAAAGGGTCCAAAACTTGCCAAAGGCTGTGGGCCAATCCAAATGGTGGTCTTTAACTTAGTTGGATGTGTCTTTCGAGCGTCGCAAATATAAGCAAGCTTACAAACCATGAATTCTTGGTGGATTTTGGCTGCGAAATCAGTGGCAAATTATGCGTGGCAAAGCATAGATACGAGAAGAACAAGACGGACAGGGATTCAAGCACGTGTTATCATTTTTTATTTGGTTGAGTCCCTGCCACCCGCAGCCCCGCCCCCGGCGCCCGGGGTTTGGAGGAGTTCAAGTTCTAGATCGTCAATAGCATATGAGAAGCGATTTCAATCAAGCAGTTGAGATCCTTAGTGTCACGACGTAAATGTTAAATCCAGTGCCATTAATAAGCAAATGTTACGTTGCATTCACATTTTTTATTTATCCTAAGTGTTAGAAATATGCATGGGATTTGATAATTATAAATGCAACGTGGCAATTCTTTGTTAGCGGCATTGAGTTTGGCACAAGAAGATCCCAACTGTTCAACCAAGTCGTCCCGAAAAATTTGTACATTATCCTAATACCCTAACAAGGAAAAGCAATATTAAATGCAATTATTATGATGATGCTTAGTAAAGTATACAATAGAGTAATTTTTAATTGGAATGATAATTTCAAGTTATGATCGAATAATGACAATAATTCTGGATCATAACTTTTTTAATAAATCCTTTGCAAATTTAATTTCATTGTGTCGTTGTCTTGTTCCTATTATTTAACACAATACTTGAGTGGGGAGAGAGAAATTTGCAAACCTGCACTAGCCAAGCATATTTTAATTATTCTAAGAATTTGCCAAACCAGACTTCAGTAATATTTCAAGAACTAGTAGGTTTTTGTGAAAGTTGAATTAAATTTGAAAAAGTATCTAAAGACAATTTGGAACAATAATATGTGTGCGTACGCTTCATCAGCTGTGGAACTTCAAAAGTAAAGACGTCTTTTTGTAAACTTTAATCATACTTTAGAATTTATAGATCATTGTGTAATTAAAAGCTGGCGTGCGTGTGTGCGTGTCTAGCCAAGATTTTCTTAAACAGATAGTGATCATGAAGGTCTAAAACGTATGTTTCATTCCAGCCTGAGAGAGCTTGCTGTCCATAAAATAATTTTATTTGTCTTCTTGAGTTCCATGCTTTGTTTTTGCTCTTTTCAATTGTACAGAAATGACAAAAATAGTCTTATGTATAGGTTAGCAAAGTTTGCTACTGACTTAAAGGAAGTTGTAGTGTGGGAAGGTTCTTTTCTTAAGTGGATCAACGAGATCTCACTAGAAGTTTAGGGGCAGTTGCCTCATTTGTAATTGGTTTTGTAACCACATCAGGTTAATACAATACGGTTGACTTGTTGACAAAAAAAAAAAAAAAAAAAAAAAGACCACCCAGCTTCAAATCATTCACATAATGCATTTGGTCAGGAAAATAATTTTTGAGCATAACTACAGGTCAAGAGGGCAATTTTGCCAGGAACATGCCCTTATTTGGTACTGAGGAACTTTGTACCAAAATGTCAAAAGTAGCCCAGCTTTTGATTTGAAGATTGGGACTTTCTCCCCCTTTTTTCAGTACATGAAGAAGATGACTTTACTGGCCTTTCTCTTCTTTCTTTACATGACGCCACAAGGGAACAAAACTTGCCGATGGCTAGGGTCAGTCCAACTGGTGGTGTCTTTTAACTTATTCAGATGTGTCTTTCAAGCTTTATAAGTAAGCTTAAACACCATGAATTCTTGGTGGATTTTGGCAGCGAAATGTGTGGCCAAAGAGCACAGCTAGCAGAAGAACAAGACGAAGAAGTACTGAAAATCGTGTTATAAATGGGGGGTATCAAGTTCCAAATGGCCAGAAGCTTGGGAGGACTGTTGCATGGCTAGGAAAAGAACAAGGGAGGAGGGCTTCACTAGTTCCATTTGGGACCAGTTGATGGTCAGGGTTAAAAAGTGCAATACATAGATGGATTAGATGCAACCAATATGACCAAAATTTGAGCTAAAAAACAATGTCGTTTTGGAGTGAAAACCAGTTACATTTTTTCATTAACGAATTATATTTGTTTACTGATGATTTACGTCACTTTTAATTTGTCTGAACTTGTATGGGGCTAAATTACAAGACCCCGCACCCACAACAACAAAAAGAGGGATTGAAAATTGTGTTAAAAATGTGTAGGGTCAAGTTTCAAAAGGTTAAATGCTTGTGAAAATTCAAGTGGTGTGGTTTCTTCCAAGATCACCTGTGTTTTAAAACTCAAATTGGACCAACTGGTCCAACCGAGAAATGGCTAGGCATTTGGTCCGAATTGGGCAAAATAACTGAAAATTAAAAATTAGGTCAAAATTGGGTTTGGTCGGTCAAAACCAATCGGTTTGGCCGATGATTATAAAACCTGAGCCAATATTTCAAATTCAGTTGCATCTCCTTCGAGCAAATCCAGAGGCCCACCTTAATTTTTTAAAATTGCACGCGGTTATATACATTTCAATCAAAGTAAATGGTGGCTCATGTGAGTCCTAATTCCTAGTCAAAAAATTGAAAGCCTCATGTGGGTCCCAATCCCTTTGCCTTTGTTGCACTTTTATACATTGACAACAAAAAATTATATCTAAAAAATTAAGAAAATATTCATTTTAATTTGTAAGCTTTCAAAAATAGAGGTAGGATATATGCTTAAAAATTATTACCAAACTAATATTTTGTGAAAAAGTTGTCACTTTGGTAGTAAAAGTTATGTGAGACATCATCTTATCTCTTTGCCTAATAAAAATAGAGTAAAACTTGATTTTTTTAAATATATTTGGTTAGCTATATTTTTTTAACTCATTAACCTTTTTTCACTCTTGACTAATAATTAAAATTGGAGGAAAAGAAAAAATTAAAAGGTGTATGTGTGTGAGTGTCATATATATATATATATATATATATATATATATATATATGACATATTTATGACGTCATCTGGTTTAATCCCAAGTTGACCCCTGGTCGAATCTATTGACCGCTAACCCTTGAGTTCGATCGAATCGTTACTCGATCCAAGTCTGAAAACATAGAAGATCACCATGGCCGCATCAATAACGTAAGAGAATTCCTATTGATTTATGGTGGAAGTTAAGGCTTTCAACCAAGTTGATGCTAAGAATTTGCATTTTACCTAATACCCTGACATGGTAGAGCAATGTCAAACGCAATTATCATAACGATAGCGATAATATAATAGAGTCATTTTTAATTGGAAAAAATTTCCAATAATGACAATAATTTTGGATCATAATTGTTAACTAGATCCCTCATAAATTTAATTTCACGGTGCTGTTGTCTCATTCCTGTTATTTAACACACTACTTGAGTGAGGAGATAAATTTGCAAACTTGCAATTGCCAAGCGTATTCTAATTATTCTAAGAATTTGTCCAATATCAGACTTCAGTAATATTTCAAGTAGTAATTTTTTCATGAAAGTGAAATTAAATTTGATAAGTGTCAATTGGGGATAATAAGTCATCCATAGAACTTACTAAAGATGCCTTTTGTAACCTTTAGTCATACTAGAATTTAGAGATCATTGTGCAATTAAAAGCTGGCGAATATATATGGCAGAAAAACTTTAGTACAGATTTTCTTAAACAACTAGTGATCATGAAGGTCTATCACTCCAGCCTGCCATGTTAGCTTCTAATTCTTGCTTACAAATTCCAGCTGAATCCCAATTGAAATGTTGGTGACCAAAATTAATGAAACTAAAACAAATTTTATTTCTCAACAGTTACAATTATAAGCACCACAAATGTAGCCTAAACCACATTTCTAACAAACATATAATTTTCGAACTAATGAAAGTGTTCAAGACTGTAGCAAATCACCACTAACAGCGACAATGTAGTAGGAAAATAACTGAGTACAAGGAAATCACCGAAAAGTGATAAAGATTTACGGAAGAAACCACCAAACAACAACTTCCTCTTTGAAAGATTTAATACATCAACAGACTTTTCATCCAGTTGCATTGCATCGAACTATAAGCCTATAGTTTTAATCCAGATGCACCAAACTTTTCTTCAGCAATAGAATTTAGCCGATCTACCATCTCAGCAGTCAGGAAATTCTTCCAGTCCCCAACCTCACCTCGCCTGAAGTACGCCTTATTTTCTACTCCAGAAGATAACTTCCCATTCTTGTTCACCTCCAAGTTACTCAAATTGTCGAAGCTGCATAGGCCTACGATTTCCTCCGGGAGTCCTGATTCTTCCTCCTCGGAAGAGAACGGACACCCCAAGTATTTAGCTATCTTTTTCAAATGGAAAGTAGGATTTTCCTTCAAATCCTCGTACCTCGAGAAAAGAACCTTATCAGGGTTTTCCAAACTTTCTTTCCAGTAACCTAAAACGTGGTCCCAAAAGGGGCCATAAGGACTTACTCCCCTACAAAACCTGTCGAAAACATCTTCAATGGAATTAGCTCCCATGTTCTCAGGCCTTAACTTGTTGGTGTAATGCCACAGTGATACAAAAATATCCTTGGGATTCCTGCAAAGATAAACAGTCTTGCATCGAGAATGTTGCAAGGATTGTGGCATTGACACAACGGGCAAATGGGTGGTAAAAAGTCTTGGACTTGCAAACGAGGAGAAATCAGGAGTTTGATTCTCGAGGTAGATCTTTATTTCCAGGGAAGGAACAAGATCATGAGGGTTATTCGTGAGTAATGGATGCTATTTGGTAACAGGATAATCCGTTCGATTTACTAGAGCGAATATAATGGCTTTTAGCCATGTTGTGCCAGATTTGGGAGTAGTGACGAGAAAAATATCAGAATCTTGAGCTTGAAAGTGTTTTTGGCATGCAATGGCAGCTTGGAGGACCCGAGGTGGGTACCAAAAACCTTGATATTGGTAGGCATGAGTTGCAACCCATCCTTTTTCTTTGGGTAGCGAAGGCAGCAACTCTTCACATTCTTGAGTCAGATTATCATCTTGTAAATACCTGGGTGGAAGTGGAGAAGCCTTAGCATGTGTGGACATAGTTTATGATTGTGAATTGTGCAATGCTACTGCTATGAGAAGAATATGGGAAAAATTTTTAAGGGCATACACATGATAGTGTGTTGTATCTGATGTATGTGAAGGGGTTTTTTTATGGCAAAATTAAGATTGAAAGGGAAATCCTCCTCGAAGAGGACCGAGATTGGTGTGTTGAGAAAAAGTTGTTTCTCACCATTTTGTGGCTAATTTTTTTTTTATTATCACCATTTTGTAATTTTCTTTAAACAAAATCTGATAGTTTTAATTTTTTTATGTCACAAGATAACTTTTTTTGTGAACAATAAATATATGAATTTTTCATGTATAGTCATTGATCCTGTATCTGTACGGGTCAATTATTGTGTTAGATCTTTTCAGCCTTAAAAAAAAAAAAAAAAAAAAAGAGAGCACCTTTTAACTGTTAACAACAACCACATTCAATGTTCATAAATAGCTAATTTAAACTATTAAAATGTCATGCTAAAACATAGTGGTAATGTAATAACCACGTCGTTCCATGTACCAAAAGTACAAACAATTTCATTGTCATCTAACCAACCAAATACGGTCAAATTTATTACCGCACATTTCTTTATTCGATAGGAAAAAAGAGCTAATTATCATAGGCATTTTGCGTGGTGCAAAAGCACCATTGGTCCACGATCCATAGCCCAAACGTGTGGTGCTAGGTTTGCACACAACCTTTTGTTTTGGGGAAAATATTTAGATGGATCCGGTCTACGGAATAGTTCAGTGGATCCCTTGGTTCAGAAGTAATCACATCATTCATACGGTGGGATCATGAGTGATGTGGATCAAGGGGTTCACGGAACTATTCCGTAGACCGGGTTCATTTAAGTATTTTCATTGTTTTGGA
This sequence comes from Mitragyna speciosa, assembly GCA_024721245.1. Lineage (NCBI taxonomy): Eukaryota > Viridiplantae > Streptophyta > Magnoliopsida > Gentianales > Rubiaceae > Mitragyna > Mitragyna speciosa. Next base: position 21,842,252 of record CM045564.1, on the reverse strand, counting down.
CTACTCAGATTTGTTAGTTTATGTATGATTCTATCTAACCTTCCTTCAAAGGCAATTTTTTTTCTTTATCAATAATTTGTATTATAATATATATTGTCTCATACAAGTAGGGTGAAACTCCCAATGATGTGTTGGAAGTGGCCCCAAACTATTTTTGCTACACACAAATTAGAGGTATAGCTCCCTAATCCTACATCTACCCAATTATCCCCCTCCCCTCCTAAATGCCAATTCTAGTTAGGGGTGGACATGGACCGATTATCTGGTCCACATACCTAATATTCTAACCGAAACCGCTTGTACTAGTTCGTCTAATTTATAAACCGTATCCGACCCTAATTAATTGGTTAACCGCTTATCGGTTACCCGGTTAAAGAGGGTTGGGTACTGCGGATAACCGGAACCGTATAGGTTAAGTTAATTTGACAAAATAGATCAAAATATTATAACATAAACCTTTGCTCAAATTAAAAAAATGCTTATACAATTTCAATTACTTTAACAAACAAGCAATAAAATTACAATTGAAACTCTTGCATCCACTCTTTTTAAAAGTAAAAAAGGTTAAAAAAGATTGCTCTTTTTAAGAGTAAAAAATTTATGTATTTCAATTATATGAAAATAATTTTTTAGTTAGCATCAAGAAATTAAATTAAAAGAAAAATTAAATACGATATTTAAGTTTTATAATAATCTTAAACTTGAAAATGAAATAAATTAATATTCCTCAATTCCTCTATAATATTACAAATATTAGCCTTTAAGACGTATATATGGACTGGTTCGGTTAACCGCGGTTTTTGAAAATTGATACTCGAAATCGGAACCGCTTTTATAAATGAGGTTCGGTTAACCTAACCGCTTTCAAAATTCGGTTCGGTTACCCTCATTTTTCAGTTCGAAATGGACCGGTTATTACGATTTTTCGATTTTTCGGTTATTTTTGCCCACCCCTAATTCTAGTAGTATTATGTAAGCAACTCTTTGTGGTTTGGATCTAAACATGATTTGTCATGCTTGAAGGTTAGCTTTATAACAAATCATGTAATCCCCAATTGTACTCTTTGTATGATTATTTAATTTTAAAGAAGAATCCGCAAGCTGGCAATATTTTGGTTTTTTCAATTTGGAGATTCATTTTCTTATAACATTTAAGTATGAGGATTGCAATATTTAAAGTTGTGTTACAAAAATTGTGCATGTAGGGTCTATTTGTTTAGACTAAAAATATTTTCGTGAAAAGTATTTTCAGAATTTTCCTTTGTGCCAAACAGCAGAAAATTTTTTCCGCTGTAGAATATTTTTCCAATTTTCCTCCCTTCAGCTGAAAATAACTTACGTACTGAATGAGTGTAAGTTATTTTCTTGAGAATTCAAGAGTGATGTTAAACCTTAAGTAACTAGTTTTTTAACTTCAATTACCAAACTATTTTTTTTTTAATTCTTATCAACTAATTTTTTTCACTATCTCTAACTCCCACAATATGTAATTATAATTATATACATTTTACCATTATATTTTTTAAAGATTAATTATGAACAAAACAATATATAATTAACTCTAATTACTTGTCAAACATGCATTATAATTGTTATTCGTCTTTTTAACTCATATTAACAGTACAAAATTAAAGAACATAGAAAAAGTTCTATTTTAAAAATTTTCACATTGACAACAAAAACACTGAAAAATTGTAGAGAAAATGATATTTTTCATGTAAAATGTTTTCTTAAGAAAATAATTTCCTACAGAAAATATTTTACAAACCCAAGTTGTTGGCCAAAAGGTGGAGAACATACACACGCACACACAAAAAAACCACACATGCAGACACAAAGAATGAGTGAGTATTGCGTGCACCACGCGCGCTACGTGGCGTGCCACGTGGTGCACTAGAACCAATCACACATCGCCAAATAATACAAGGTATGGCCCACCATTACCACATAGCGATAAATTATTGGTTCTAGTACACCACGTGGCAATGCACGTGGTGTATTGTATACTTTTCCACAAAGAATTGAACTGTAATTGACAACATGCAAAAGTTGCTATTAATAATCTACGAGGAAACTGAACATTGAAATACAGATAACATTCCTACTGTCTAATCAGATTTCAGAATGAAGATTGTGCGGAGATTTGATTTGTTGTTAGCTAAACAGCCAGAAGGGGAAATCTCCAAGTTTTTTTTTTTTTTTTGACAATTTGGAAAATTGGGAAGGGGATTCACAATACTCACCAAATTAAAAGAAAGCAAGGTAGGCAGAAGTAATCAATTCACAGAATCCTATCCAAAAGCCATGATAACTTTTAGGAGGATCCATGAGGCTTAAGAACAAGACACTCACTCTCAACTCGTCCGACGTGAGACTTTACGTTTTTTGACAATTTGAAAAATTGGGAAGGGAAAATCTCCAAATTTTTTGCCAGGGCATGTGGGTATCACTGAACCATGTTTCATAATTGAGTATTAAATTTACCTAGGAAGGTTGGTATGCCTTATATTCAGGAATTCATTACTAATTTTCGGGATTTAGATTCAAAATTGAAGAGCATGGCTTCTCCGAATTAGAAAGAATGCCAAACATTGTACTTAAAAATAGAATTTGATGGACAACAAAACAAAAGGACTCAAAGGGACACTATCAAGGTATCTATCCACAATCGCAAAAATGGAAATAATTTTGGGTTTAATTCTAATATAATTTCAAGTTATAGATTCAATACTCAGGACGAGGAGAAAGTACATAAGCCCAAACGTATTATGTCAAACTAAGTTCGAAATGAAGAATATGAATTCGAAATGATTGGAATAAGGGTCGAACTCTACTATATTGCTTGAAAAAAGTAACTTCATTACTTATAATTAAACTTTGCTATGCTGTGTTATTTGAATTTCGTGACAATTATTTTTTTATTTGATCCTAGTATCCGATACATTGGGCTCCGACAAAGTTCGGAGTCGAGTCGCGTCGCGTCAGACCCTTTTCAGGGAAGCTCTCTCGATGTCTGTTTTTTCAATATGACAAAAGTTTATCCTTGAAATAAAGGGTCCAAAATTATAGCAATAGAATTCAACTAGAAAATATAGTTCGTCCAAATCAGACTTATAAATGGAACACAAATTAGTGAATTACTAATTGTAATCGGAGTATTTCTTGCAAAATTCAGCTGGAATGGATGTCATTGTGCGATGCAAAATACTATCCACCGTATAAAACATTCCTTGTAGGCCTTTGGTTTCTTCTTTGTTTCCGTTAACGTGTGGATTTTAACGTTAACGTGTGGAATGCTTGCTTTCTGTGAAATAAATTTATTTTTCCTCTAGGGGTACTTTACTTAACATGATTGACGTTAGTAAGAGACCCACCCAGCTTCAAATCATTCACACAATGCATTTGGTCAGGAAAATAATTTTTGAGCATAACGCAAGGTGAAGAGGGCAGTTTTGCAAGGAATATGCCCTTATTTGTTGCTGAGGAACTTTGTACTAAATGTCAAAAATACTGTTCAAAGTCAAATAGCCTAGCTTTTTGATTTGAAGATTGGGACCTTCTCTCCCTTTTTTCTCAGTACATGAAGAAGAGGACTTTATTGGCCTTTCTCTTCTTTCTTCCTAATAATCCTAAACATGACCCCGCGAGGGTACAAAACTTGACGAAGGCTAGGGGCAAGCTTAACTGGTGGAATCTTTAACTTATTGAGATGTGTCTTTCAAGCTTTATAAGCAAGCTTGCACACCATGAATATTCTTGGTGGATTTTGGCAGCGAAATGTGTGGCAAATAGCATAGCTAGCAAAAGGACAAGACGAAGAAGTATTGAAAATCGTTTTTTTTTTTTTGATAAGGAAAATCGTGTTATCAATGGGGGATATCATGTTCCAAATGGCCAGAAGCTTGGGAGGACTGTTGCATGGCTAGGAAAAGAACAAGAGAGGAGGAGCCTCACAAGTTCTACTTGGATTCAGTTGATGATCATGATTAAAAGTGTAATAAATCGATGGATAAGATGCAATCAGCATGGCCAAAATTTGAGCCAAAATATAATGTCATTTTGGAGTGAAAATCAGTTATATTTTTTCACTGACGAGTTACATTTATTTACTAACTACTTACGTCGCTTTTAACTTATCTAAATTGGTTCGGGCCAGATTGCGAAGCTCCGTACCACCCATTGATAACAAAACGAAGAGGGATTGAAAATAGTGTTAACAATGTGTGGGGTCAAGTTTCAAAAGGTTAGAAGCTTGTGAATATTCAAGTGGCTTCCAAGATCACTTGTGTTTTCAAACTCAGACTGGATCAGTCGGTTCGATCGGTCTGATCGAAAACTAGCTAGGCATCTAATTCGAATCGGGCTAAATAACTAAAAATTAAAAAGTCAGTCAAAACTAATTGGTTTGGCCAATGATTGTAGAACTCGAGCCAGCTTTCAAATTCAGTTGCATCTCCTTCAATCAAATCCTAAGAATTTGTATTTTACCTAATACCCTGACATGGTAGAGCAATGTCAAATGCAATTATCATAATGATAACGATAATATGAAATAGAATCATTTTTAATTGGAAAAAATGTCCAACAATGACAATAATTCTGGATCATAATTTTTAACCAAATCCCTCATAAATTTAATTTCACGATGCTGTTGTCTCATTCCTGTTATTTAACCAATGTTTTAAAAACTCGATCGGTCAATGAATTGGAAGGGGAGGGGTTCAAGGTTCGACCGGTCGAACTGGTCGGACAGAGGTTCAATGATTTTTCTCTTTTTTAATTTAATTTAATGTATAATATAAAACAAATACTAGATATACACCACCCTGTTGAACTAGTCAACCCATTAATTGTTTAAATATATTCAACTATACAAATTAATGAATTTATTATATTCAAATTCACAATAACTATAAAATTAACCATTAAAGTATGTTATTATATTTTTAAATATCTTAAATTACAATCTTGAACATTCTAAATTATTAAATCATATTTGTTGCTTGCTTTTACATTCTCTACATTTTTAATATTGTCAAGACTTATTTTTTAATATAAAATTCAAATTTATTTCTAATACCAAATAATACAATTTGTATATAGGGCAGTTCGAGTAAATGTAATTTTTTAAAATTAAAAAAAATCTTTTGCCCTATTTTTTAAGGTAGGTTTGCATATCAAATGATTTTTAAATTTCAATTTGATTATCTTACTAATAGTTCAGATCTATTTAGTTTTTAAATTTTTTACATTTTTTGTTAAAACATCTAACGAGAGTAATTTCGAACAATCTTGTACCAATCAAAAATTTCTTAAAAGAGCCTAAACTTTATTTAAAATCGGTTCTCAAGCTTTAACTTTAGACGTATTCTCTCCAAAAAAATTTTATTTTTGACGTATTGGACTATTGAGCGAGTCAATTTGACTTTGTACAATAGTCTTAAAAATAAAACTAACAAGTAAATCTATTTGCTTAGTAGTTCTTAATTTAATCAATTCTGTTTAATTTACACATTTTCTTTTGGTATGTCAAGAAAAGGTGGATATGTGATGATATAATAATTGGAATCAATATATTGCATAGAAAAAATATGATTTTAATAATCTAAAATGATTTTTAATTTTTTTAATAAAAGAAATAACTTTCGATCCAGTTACTTTCAAGATGTCATAGCTTATTATTGAATAATGATTAACCAAAATTTAAAAATTTACACAAATGCTTTACAAAAATACCAATTTCAACTTTTAATTAGGAGAATGTTTTAGGCATAAATGAATAATTAAGCAATTCAGATTAAAAGAATAATCTTAGTAGGAGAGATTTTGGTAAAAGTAAATCCAAGATTTCTTTAATATAATGAATTTGGATGCCAAGATAAAAAGGTAAGAATCAATTAATTTTATTAAATATAATTAATAAAAGAAACTAATAAATTAAAAAAGTAAGAACCAATTAAATTCATTAAACATGATTAAAAAAAATAAAGAAACTAAAAATGTAATAATAAATTAACTTTATTAAAATGATCAAAGTAAAAAACTAAAGAAAGAACAAATAAAAAGATTCCTAATACTAAAACAACAAACGCATGCGTGGCTTGGTGGTTCACGTGCGGCAAAGACAAAGGGAGGTCTCAGGTTCGACTCCCGCGGGAGGCAAAAAAAATTTGAAAAGTCAAAACATCAAAAATCAGCAGTTTAACGGTTCAGCGGTTTGATCCGGTTCAATCGATTCTGAACGGTTCGTTAGATATACAGTACTTTATACAGAATCGGACCGAACGGTTTGATTCGGTTCACACAGGTTTAACCGGTTCTGAACGGTTCGTCAGATATACAGTACTTTATATAAAATCGGACTGGACACATGGCTAGTTTGCGGTTCAACCCGTCGAACCGGCCGATCCGATTCGAGTTTAAAAACACTGTATTTAACACAGTACTGGTGTGAGAAGAGATAAATTTGCAAACCTGCACTTGCCAAGCATTGTCTAAAGTCAAACTTCAGTAATATTTCAAGTCGTAGTTTTTTCGTGAAAGTGAAACTAAATATGATAAGTGTCAACCGGGGATAATAAGTCATCCCATAGAACTAGTAAAGATGCCTTTTGTAACCTTTAGTCATACTTTAGAATTTAGAGATCATTGTGCAATTAAAAGCTGGCGAATATATATGGCAGAAAAAATTTAGAACAGATTTTCTTAAACAACTGGTGATCATGAAATTCTATCACTTCAGCAAAAGGCCCAGATCCTTTCATACAGTTGTAAAGATTAGACTGTGGACTCTAGATGTTAGTTTTGGACTTCGTTTAATAGGGTAGGTTCAGTTGATTTTAATTCTTGTAAAAATCAAATATTATAATCTAAAAATAGGATCAAAATTGCTTTTAATCTTAGTTTAAAAAATAAAGAAAAAAAGAATAGTTGAATTTTTCAAAACCAAAAATTAAAAAGCAAGTCCAAAAAAAAAAAAAATAGCCGAAAACAAGAGAATAAGAAAGCTTGCTGTCCATAAAATAAATTGGGTTCTATGGAAACCAATTAACCAATGTGTGAATCTTTTTGAAACTGTCTAACAATCCATGACTATAATGGCCACGAATGAATGCTGTGGCTATCCTTATCTTGAGAATTCTCCTTTATCCAAAAGCTTAATTTAATCTATGGATAATTTAACATACATCCCCTAAGATTTGCTATAATTAAACTCACCTTCCCTTAGGTTTTGAAAATTACACTTACACTCCTTATGTTTATATTTTTCAAAACAAAACAAATCCATTTTGATAATGTAATCCCAAAACACTAACTAAACACCTTAAAATATGCTTAATTGCTTTTAAATTGGTCATCTCTTTCTTATTAATATATATGTGTCGTGTCCCAAAAAAAATCATGAGTAAAAAGGGTGCTTGTGGGGTCATTGACTGTCGCGTCCCAAAAAAGACGGTCCGGTTTGATGACCCTTTCGAAAATAAAGGTTTTTGAAAAAACCGTACGTGTGTGAGAAAAATCAAATTTTAGTAAAAAAGTGTATTTTAAGAAAAATGGTATTTTAAAAGAAAATAAGGCCGGGACTAAAAGTACGACAGGTTTGGCCAAATAATTTTTGAAAAAGGGTTTTATTTTAGAAAAATAGAGTCGCCACTTGGTATTGAGTTAGGGCGTACCAAGTCACCTGAAAAATCGTTTAAACAAAACAAAAAATAAAAATTTTAGAAAAACTATTTAAAATCCTTTTTCGACTCCGATCTACTGAAAAAACGAGAGAAAAGGGTTCGGGAGTCACATTTGAAGAAAGGGAAGGCAAAGGCTTGCGCCTAAGGCACCCTTTCAATCTAGCCGAGGCTAGTTGCGAGGTTTAATCAAATTTTTCTAAATTGACCCTAGATTCTATCGCGTTCGGATGTGTTTAAATGAATGCAAATCCTAAGTCTAAATGTAAATATCGGGAGGGTCGGCATGTTCCGTCGAGGCTTGGTCGGAATTATCGCATTAATTGCGAAACTCGAGTTGAGATCTCGAGGGAGTCACGAGTTTTAAGCAAAATGTGATACAAAAAGAAAAGAAAATAATAATATGTAGTAAGTGAACGAAGAAAATGGGAATGCAACATAACGGGTACGGGGACTTATAACTCGTGACTGAATGTTTTTACTCACGGAGGAGGGAACGGCCTGTACGCCACCGTTTTCCACGTGAGTAGACGACTATTTCAAGTCGAATCACACAAATGTCCTAATTTCTAAGTGAAGTGCAACCTAGATGTCATGCATTTTTTTTTTTTTAGAAAAGATGTCATGCATTTTAAAAACGTGTCAATAATAATAATAATAATAATAATAATAGTAATAAATAGAAATAATAAAATCATACCAAATGGAAAGAAAAACTAAAAGTGTGTGAAATGAGAAATGCACACGAATGCACCTAATCACTAAAATGTCCTAAGGGTCTAACGTTGGGCTAGCCCGTTCTAAAGAAAATCCCACTAGCGTTGGACTAGCGGGAAATGATGAAGCCACAACTAGCGTTGGACTAGTGTGGTGACGGAATACCATAAATCATGAATTAAATATTAAAGCATAAATTAAAAGCAAATTAAATATATAAAAGCATATAAGATCACATATGAGCACATAACACATAAGCATAATATTCTAGATGCAAAAATCCTAAGGAAAGCGGAAAAAGAAATAAATACATAAGCACGCAAAAGCAAATAAACCCTAACTATTACACTGGGGGCTTAATTTACAATTTAAAGGGGGAAAATTAAAATGCCCTATCTATTACACTTTCTATCTAGATACAAAATTTTACTAAAATATGAGAAAAATAATCTAACTATTACATTGACTAACTAAATACAAAATATTACATTTTTCGTCAAAATAATAAGATTTAAAATTAAATAACACAAAATAAATAAATACGTAAAAAGTGCATTGTAGACACCAAATTTTGACACACTATTTATTTTCAAACACGGGGGGCATGTTTGCACTTTTGTGACAAATTTTTAATTTTTCAATAATTTGGGGAACAAAATAGTAATTTTATCTGTAAATATTTTTCTAACAATTTTTGGGGGTTTTAAATTCATATTTTTACTTTTATATGAATTTATTAATTTCTTATGATTTTTCTAGATTTAATTAGTATTTTTTATATTTTTGCCAGCATAAGGGTAAAATGGTAATTTCATCTCGGGAATACCATTTTAGCTCATTTTAAGTTCCAAATTCATTTTTCAAATTCTTGAGGCATGTTTCTGAATTTTCTTAATTTTTTTGAGGCCAATAGTTATTTTTCTGCAAATTTTCATTGCCCAAGGGCAAAATCGTCATTTTACAAATTAAATTCATTTTTGTCAAATTTTGAGTCGAAAAGGCGTTTTCCAATGTTTTAAGATTATTTTTAATTTTTGAAGTCAATAGTTATTTTTCTGCAAATTTTTCATTGCCCAAGGGCAAAATTGTCATTTTACAAATTAAATTCATTTTTGTCAAATTTTGAGTCGAAAAGGCGTTTTCCAATGTTTTAAGATTATTTTTAATTTTTGATAATTTTTTAGGTCAATAGCTATTTTTCTACAAATTTTCATTGCCCAAGGGTAAAATCGTCATTTTATAAATTAAATTCATTTTTCATCAATTTTGAGTCAAAAATGCATTTTCTAGTGTTTTAAGCTTATTTGTAATTTTTGATAATATATTTTTTTTGAAGTAAATAACTATTTTTCTGTGAATTTTCTTTATCCAAGGACAAAATTGTCATTTCACATTCCAAACTCATTTTTCACTAATTTTTGGGTCCTAAATTCGCTTTTAAGTTTTAAGCATGTTTTTAAGTTCCTAAATTTTTCTCGGAGTAAATTAGTGTTAATGAATTTATTATTTATATTTTTTTTGATTTTTTTTATTGTGAAAGAATAGATTTTTAAAGGATAAAGTTGTAATTTGTAGTCAAGGGTATTTTGGTCTTTTAACCATTTCTTGTAGGTTAAGACTTGTGCAGTATAAATACCTCACTTAAAAAAAAAGAAGAAAAAAAAAACCCTAAAAACACTATTGCTTTTGTCCTCTAAGATCAAAACACACACTTCAACACCATAAGCACACATACTGGGGTTACTGTTCACTTTCCGGTTACTGTTCCTCGCCGTTTTCTGGAAGATATCTCTGTTCATCGTCAGGTTCTCTGCCAGCTCCAAAAAGGTAAATTCTTACCTAATTTCCTCTTTATTATAATTCCTTTTGATTGATTTTTGTTTATTCTACTTTGATTTCTGAATACTTGCTTCAAAAAGGAAAATTCTTACGTAATTTTCTCTTTATTCTGATACCTCTTGAGTTGAATTTTGTTTATGCTATTTTGATTTCTAAATGTTTGATTCGTTTCTGGGTCCATTTTTGGGGTTTTATTTTCTTTCTGGGTTCATATTTCCACCGTTTCTCTCCTCTCACTACCGGAAACTCCACCATCCTCCTTTCTTCATCCTCCGCTGCCTTGCCTTCTCTCCTGCCCACTATCTAGTCCGGCCAGACACACCTCAACCACCTACTACCCAAACCTGTAAAGAAAAATTAGGAACAACTGGACAATCAATTGAAATTGCAACCATTTCCATTTAAAATCAGCAGCTCCATCCTGCAACGTTCCTCCCCTGTCACCAATCTCATCTCTCCATCACTCCATCTCTCCATCTCCAAACCTGCCAGAAAATTATAGTCATCCAATTAGCCAAATCTCACAAAACAATCACCAGATTTAGCTAGAATCAAAATCACAGACCATCCACAAAATTACAGAATCAACAAGCCACCACCGAACCCAGTAGATACCTGCAATTACCAAGCCAAAGCCACTACCCAAACCACAAAACCACTCGTATCAAAGCTCCACCTAAACAGCCATATTGCAGTTGAAACCACCCATAATCACTACCCCTATCAGCCACATCTAGCAACATAATATCACCGAACCACCTTGCAAAACAGTCCCCAAAAATCATCGAAAACAGCCACCAAATAGCTCAAGTTAGACCCAAATTGCAGCCCCCAAAATACTACCATTGCACTCCCAAAATTGCAGCTTCTCAACCCCTTGGCAGCCCTAAATCACCACCAAATCACAGTTAAATCAACTCCCGAAGCCCCAAACCGCACCTCCATAAACCTGTTAAAAAAAAAGGGAAAAAAAAAAGAAAACAGCCCAATAACAATATTTTAAGGTACAATCACAACCCACACACCGTCTGTTTAATTGTACCAGCACCAATCAACTAAAACCATAACCAAATCTCCACTTGGGAATGGATAGAAGATGGGAAAGAAACAAAGGAATGAGAGAAAGATGAGGCGAGTGAGTAGAGAGAAAACAGAGGAATAGAAACAGAGAAAAGAAAAGAGCAAGAAGAGAAAGAAATGAAGTAACAGAGAGAGGCTGGCGAGAAGGCTAGAGAAGCCGAGAAAGAGTAAAAAATGAAATGGGGCATTTTTAAGGCTTTAGTCATTTTGGTCAAAGAAGAAGGGATTTGGTGTTTTTCCTTTGATTGAATCGAGAATTTCAGATTTGTGGGACCAATGTGGGTTCAAGGCATTTTGCAAGAACCGAATTGCGAGACACACTTCATTGACGGGAAATCACATTTCATTATTTGATTCATATCTTATTTTTCTTGTTTGACTCATCTATTTGTTTATTTGATTAATGGGTTTGGGGCCATGGTGCTTTGTCCGGTTTTTATGTTAGTTTGTTTTAGTTAAGTTAGTTTTTGTTTCTTCTATTTTTTTTGTCTCGTTTTGTTTTTCTTTATGGTTTGGGTTTCCATTAGTTAATTAATTTAGTTATTCAATTTCACTTTTTCTTGTTATTTATTTATTTATTTAGTTTTAGCATTTTAACTTTCTGAGTTATTTTACATTAATAGAGGTATTTCATACTAGTCTCCTAAGTTTTGGTTCGACCACCATGTCCCTTAAAATCTTAGTTAAGCCCTTGGATTGTTATGAATTGACCCCCTAGGTCCTAGTTTTTTTTTATTATTTATTTATTTTATTTTTACACAGTCGCCCCTAGTTTACTTTAATTTTGCATTTACACCCCTTGGACTTACATGAATTTTTAATTTTTACCCCTTAAGTTTTATAGAATTTTATTTTAGCCCCGTAGTTGCTAGAATTCATTTTTTTTATCTCAATTCGTCAATAGTTATATATTTTAGGTTTTATTTGATTATACCGATGTGCCTTGACTTGTTTGTTCATTTTGATAGTATTTTAGTATCGGGTCTTCGAGAGGTATCCCTATCTCTTATTATTTTTCCTTTATATACTCCAACGTGCTCTAATGTGATATTTTATGCAAATTTTCATGCGTTTTTATTTTATTTTATGCACTTTTTTGCGTATTTATTTATTTCGTGTTATTTAATTTTAAATTTTATTATTTTTGTTATTTTGACTAAAAATGTAATATTTTTGTATTTAGCTAGTCAATGTAATAGTTAGATTATTTTCCTCATATTTTAGTAAAATCTTGTATCCGGATAGAAAGTGTAATAGATAGGGCATTTTAATTTTTTCCCCTTAAATTGTAAATCAAGCCCCCCGGCGTAATAGTTAGGATTTATTTGCTTTTGCGTGCTTATGTGTTTATTTCTTTTAACGCTTTCCTTAGGATTTTTGCATCTAGAATATTATGCTTATGTGTTATGTGCTCCTATGTGGTCTTATATGTTTTTATATGTTTAATTTGCTTTTAATTCATGCTTTAATATTTAATTCGTGATTTATGGTATTCCGTCACCACACTAGTCCAACGCTAGTTGTGGCTTCATTTTCTTTCGCTAGTCCAATGCTAGTGAGATTTTTTTTAGAACGGGCTAGTCCAACGCTAGACCTTTAGGACATTTTAGTATTAAGAACACTCGTGTGCATTTTACATTTCACACACTTTAGTTTCCTTTCCATTCTGCATGATTTTCATTATTATTATTACTATTTACTTACTTATTTTGACGCATCTTCAAATGCATGACATTTAGGTTGCATCTCACTTAAAAATTAGGACATTTTCGTGATTCGACTAGAAATAGTCATCTACTCACGTGGGAAGCGGTGGCGTACATGCCGTTCCCCCCTCCGTGAGTAGAAACATTTAGTCACAAGTTATTAGTCCCCCGTACCCGTCATGTTGTATCCCACTTTTTTCTGCTACTTATTATCTATATTATTATTTTCTTTTCTTTTTGCATTTCATTTTTGCATTCACACTCGTGACTCCCTCGAGGTCTCGACTCGGGTTTTGCAATTAATGCGATAATTCCGACTAAGTCTCGACAGAACATTTTGACCCTCCCGATACCCACATTTAGATTTAGAATTTGCATTCATTTAGATACATCCAAGCACGATAGAATCTAGGGTTAATTTAGGAAAATTTGATTAAACCTCGCAACTAGCCTCGGCTAGGTTGAAAGGGTGCCTTAGGCGCAAGCCTTTGCCTTCCCTTTCTTCAAATGTGACTCCCGGACCTTTTTCTCTTGTTTTTCGTAGATCGGAGTCGAAAAAGGATTTTAAAATATTTTTCTAAAATTTTATTTTTATTTTTGTTAAAACTACTTTTCGGGTGACTTGGTATACCCTAACTCAGTACCAAGTGGCGACTCCATTTTTCAAAATAAAACCCTTTTTCAAAATTATTTGGCCAAATCTGTCGTACTTTTAGTCCTGGCCTTGTTTTCTTTTAAAATACCATTTTTCTTAAAAATACACTTTTTCAATAAAAACTCGATTTTTCACATACGCGCACGATTTTTTAAAAAAACTTACTTTTTTCAAAAGGGTCATTAGACTAGACCGTTTTTTCGAAACGCGACAGTCAACAACCTCACTAGCACCCTTTGACTTTTACTTGCGATTTTTCGGACGCGACATGCATAAAATAAGAAACGCATAAAAATTGCATAAAATATCACATTAGAGCACGTTGGAGCACATAAAGAAGCAATTAAAAGGTAACGAAAATACCTTTTTGAAGACCCAGTACAAACGCTTTAAAAAATGAACACACGCATTAATGTACCACTATTTAATGAAAATAAAGCATGAGACATAATAAAAAAAATACTAATAAATTGGAGAAAGAGAATGCTAATTCTATCAAATTAAAGGGCCTAAAAAAAACAAATTTGCAAGTTTAAAAGACTAAAAGGGCAAAATAGAAAATTTAACTAATTAAGAGCAAAATTAGAAAGATTACACGAAGTCTAGGGGACAAAATGCAAGTCAAAGTAAATCGAGGCACGCAAAATAGTAATTCGGCAATTATGGGGAAATTTGCAAGTTATGGAACTCAATTGAACGAAAGTAAAATTTAAGGGGCCATAATTACAAATATCAAGGACCTAAATGCAGAGATTGAAAAACTCTTGGAAGCATGTTATCATTTATAAAAAACCCAAGGACTCAAATGTACTTATTCCTTCTCTGCTAACAACCAGAAAAAAGAAAGTGAAATGCCTAAAGTAAAATAAAAGTTAAATTAATTCAATTCATCAAATTACCTAATTAAGTTAGAAGCTAAAGTTAAATAAAAATCAGCAAATCTATCACAATTATAAGCCAAAAACAAGATTAACAGAAATAATACACTAAAATCCCCTATTTTTAATCGGTTCTCCCTGTTTCTTTCTTTATTCTTCCGGTTTTCTTTTTCTCTCAATTTCTGCTCTCTCTATCTTCTCTTTTCTCTATTATCTCTCTTCCTCTCCATTTCTCTCCTCTCTAACTCTCTCTCTCTCTCTCTCTCTCTCTCTCTCTCTCTCTCTCTTAGGCTGGTCCGCAGCTCTCTTCTTGTTCTCTGTCTCTCTAATTTTTCCCTTCTCTGTTTCTCGCCTACTCTCTCTTTGTTTTTCTCTTGCCTTTTCTAATTACCCCTCTGTTTTTTCTTTCTCCGGCGCTCCAGTCTTACTCTTTCCTTCTCTCTCTCTCTCTCTCTCTCTCTCTCTCTCTCTCTCTCCTTAAGTGTTCTTTCATCTATTTCCTCTCTCTGATTCTTTTCTAACTTTCTTTCTTTCTATTTGCTCTGTTTCCGCTCTTTCGGTCCCTTTCTCGTGGGAAATCGATGATCAATTGTCCCCAAATCAATGGCTTCATCGATGAAGCTTGAATCAAGATGTTGGCAAGGGCAGGTAGACGGGCATTGGGATACGATGAGAGTGGCATGTAGCAGTGGGTTGGGCACGTGTGATTTCGGTGGGGATCTCAGACAACGAGGCCGATTGGAGGGTTGTATAGGAAGGGAGGTGGTGGTGATGTTTGTGCCTGGTTTATAGGTGATCGGCAACCTTGTGGCAGGGGAGGTGAATGGCGATGAGTTGCTATTTGTGTTTGGGTTGTTTTATTTATTTTTCTGCAAGTTGAAGGTGTGTGGCGGTGGTAGGAGGTTGCTGATGGTGATTCGTGTCTGTTAGGGTGTCTTTGTCACAGCAGGCTACTGGTAGAAGGGAGGATTTATGAGATGGGGGCTATGGCGCAATAGTGATGGTAGGGGAGGAGACGAAATGGTGGTTTAGGTGATGCTAATGTGGACTGATTGTTGCTTTTGCAGGTGATGGGTGGATTGTTGATAGATCGATTGGTGAGGATGGGGGGGCTGTCTTGGTGAAATTGAACTGATGAGGTACTGATTTTGGGCATTTTGTGGTTCTTTTGTTGTTTTCTACAGGTTATCAAAGGTGGTTGGGAAGCTACGGTGGCATTGGGTTTGTTTAATGGTGCTGGGCTGGTAGTTTTTTGTGGCTTTAGAACGGTGAAAATGGGGAATTGTGGTCTGGTAGTTTGTAGGACTGTTGGAATTTGATCTTGTTTGAGCTGTCGTATGATGGGCGGCCTGTGAAGACTGGGTATGGTTTTGGTTGGGCTCGGTTGAAATGGGACTTTGGTGTTGTCCCAAAGCTTGTGGTAGAGATATGGGATCGATTTTTGCTAATTTCAGATGGAATTGATGATGGTAGCAGATAGGGTCTGGTTATAGAATTGTGCTTTGGCATTGTGATTTTGGTTGTTTGCTGCAAGTCATGTGGTGATTGATGTTTGTTTGCAGGGGCTTAGAATTGTTTTGGGACTATGCTGGTGGCTTGATGGAGGAGGTGTTGGTAAACTGGTTGCAGGGACGAGAGTAGTAGTGTTGTTTGTTGTGGCCGGCTGTTCTGGTATCTGGGGGTGATGATTGTAATGGCTGGTGATGATGAATTGAGAATAGCAGTGGGGTTGTAGCAGGCGGTGGAAAATGGTGGGGTTTTGGAGAAATTACTAGTGGATTGAGGTTCTGGTGGTTAGACTGGAAGCTGATGGTTGGTAGATGAGGAAGATTGTGGAAATAAGTGGTTTGCAGAGGTTGTTTGGGAGGTGGTTTAGAGAGAGTTGCTGGTGGAGAAAGGGTGGTAGACGGTAGAGAGACAGAGGGAATAAAAAACAGAAATGGAAAAACAAATCCAGAAGCACAATAGAAAGAAAATACAGAAAACATAAACCCAAAAAACAAAGACAAAAATAACAAGAAAAAGAAACTTAAAAATTAAACTCAAATTATATACAAATCAGTACAACTTAATTAAAATCCCATAAAAGAATGGAAATAAGAGTGAATCACAAAAAAAAAAAAAGAAAGTTAAGAATTTACCTTTTAAGCTTGATGGTGAATTTGCAGAAGATAATGAACAGTAGCTGTGATTTTGAAGGACGATGAACAGTGAATGAAAAATGAAGATGAACAGTAGGCGGCGGTTGTGTGTGTGTTTTGATCTTTTAGGGTAAAATCAAAGTGTGTTTTAGGGTTTTTTCTTTTTTCCTAATCCCTAAGTGGATATTTATACTGCACAAGTCTTAACCTCCAAGAAATAATTAAAAGACCAAAATATCCTTGATTACAAAAATTATAACTTTATACTTTAAAATTTTATTCTTTCACAATAATGAAGAAAAATCAAGAAAAATGTAAATAATAAATTCATTAACACTAATTCACTCTGAAAAAAATTAGAAACTTAGAAACATGCTTAAAACCTAAAAACGAATTTGGGATCCAAAAATTGGTGAAAAATGAGTTTGGAATGTGAAATGACAATTTTGCTCTTGGATGACGAAAATTCACAGAAAAATAGCTATTGACCTCAAAAAATTATCAAAAATTACAAATAAGCTTAAAACACTGGAAAACGCCTTTTCGACTCAAAATTTGACAAAAATGAATTTAATTTGTAAAATGACGATTTTGCTCTTAGGTAATGAAAATTTGCAGAAAAATAGCTATTGACCTCAAAAAATTACCAAAAATTAAAAATAAGTTTAAAACACTGGAAAATACATTTTTGACTCCAAATTGGTGAAAAATGAATTTAATTTGTAAAATGACGATTTTGCCCTTAAGCAACGAAAATTCATAGAAAAAATAGTAATCGTCTCTGAAAAAATAAAAAAATTTAGAAACATGCTTAAAGAATTATAAAAATGAATTTGAAACTAAAAATGAGCTGAAATGGTATTCGCGAGGCGAAATTACCATTTTACCCTTGTGCTGGTAAAAATATAAAAAATACAAATTAAATCCAGAAAAATTATAAGAAATTAACAAATTCACATAAAAAATGAAAATATGAATTAAAAACCCCCAGAAGCTGATAAAAAAATATTTGCAGATAAAATTACTATTTTGTCCCCCAGATTATTGAAAAAAAAAATTAAAATTAAAATTTGTCTCAAAAAGTACAAACATGCCCCCTAGTGTTTGAAAATAAATGGTGTGTCAAAATTTGGTGTCTACAATATGTTTGTAAAATTTTAATAGATAAAGTAAATTCATTTAGATTAGTCAGATAACTGAGTTTTAAAAATGTAATATTTGATGGAGATTAAAAATTTGATGTAAGAATATAAGTACTTTTGACATTTTTATGACTACTGAATTCATTTTTTAATATTTATTTATCATTTTTAAAAGCAATTAAGCATATTTTAAGGTGTTTGGTTAGTATTTTTTGATTACATTATCAAAATAGACTTATTTTGTTAGGAAAAATATAAACACAGAGGTGTAAAAGTAATTTTTAAAACCTGAGGAGCGGTGAGTGTAATTATGACAAACCTTAGTGGAGATATGTGAAATTATCCCTTTAATCTAAGCATATGGCTAGTTGATTATAGCTTTATTTTGTTTAAGTTAGAAGTTATCTTGAGGTGTTTTAGATTGACCATGACTTCTACCTGTTAGCTTATATTAAATTAAAAAAAGGCTGAATCTCAAAAGTAACGCTTGAGGGCCAATTTTTATCTTTTCAAAACATTTCAGTTAAAAACAAATTTTCAATTTTTTTCAATAGATTTTTAATACCCACCGAAAAAATAAAAAGGAACAGAAGAAAACTTGAACCTGCACCTCTATTTCCAACAATAAGCTAACATATTCTTTTGCAAATTCAAAACTTCAAATGTGTTCACTATTCCATAGCCAAAAGTTGTTCGCAATAAATTTCTAGAGAAAATTAATAAGCCAAGAGCTTAATTTATTACCTAAAAGTTGGCTGCCAAGTTATCTAGAATCAATCCCTTTCAGCACAATGCGTATTCTGATTTTCCAAGCGTATTTTATTAATTACTTGCACAGCTGTGTGTTCATCAGAGACAAAATGGTGAAAAAAGAAAGAAAACTTTTTTGAACAAATAAGGGTCGAACTATGACTAAAATTACACCTCTTCACATACATCGACATTACTTGTCTTTATTCTGTAAAACAATTTTATTTTTCCTCGAGGGGGTACTTCACTTAACACGATTGACGTTAGCAAGAGATCCACCCAGCTTCAAATCATTTACATAATGCATTTGGTTAGGAAAATAATTTTTGAGCATAACACAAGGTGAAGAGGGCAGTTTTGCCAGGAACATGCCCTTATTTGGTACTGTGGAACTTTGTACCAAAATGTCAAAAGTACTGTTCAAGTCAAATAGCCCGGCTTTTGATTTGAAGAGTGGGACCTTCTCTCCCCCTTATTTAGGTACATGAAGAAGAGGACTATATTGGCCTTTCTCTTCTTTCTTCCTAATAATCCTAAACATGACCCACAAGGGTACAAAACTTGCCGAAGGGTAGGGGCCAGTCCAACTGGTGGTGTCTTTTAACTGATTCAGATGTGTCTTTCAAGCTTTATAAGCAAGCTTATACACCGTGAATATTCTTGGTGGATTTTGGCAGCGAAATGTGTGGCAAAGAGCATAGCTAGCAGAAGAACAAGACGAAGAAGTATTGAAAATCGTGTTTTCAATGGGGGGTTTCAAGTTCCAAATGGCCAGAAGCTTGGGAGGACTGTTGCATGGCTAGGAAAAGAATAAGGGAGGAGGGGCCTCACAATTTCATTTGGAAGCCTCACAAGACGAAGAGGGATTGAAAATCGTGTTAACAATGTGTGGGGTGGGGTCAAGTTGCAAAAGGTTAGAAGCTTGTGAAAATTCAAGTGGTGTGGTTTCTTCCAAGATCATCAAGGACAGAAATGAGAATTCCTATTGATTTATGGTGGAAGTTTAAGGCTTTCAACCAAGTTGTTCCTAGGAATTTGTATTTTACCTAATGCCCTGACATGGAAGAGCATTGTCAAATGCAATTATCATGACAATAACGATAATATAAAATAGAGTCATTTTTAATTGGAAAAAAATGTCCAATAATGACAATAATTCTGGATCATAATTTTTAACTAGATCTCCCATAAATTTAAGGGTTAAATACAAAATGCCTCCTTCAACTTTTGCCCCAATTGCAAGATGCCCCTTCAACAATTTTAATAAGCAAATTACACCCTGGACCAATAGTCGCTCAATGGAAAGTGCAGCTCTGTTAAATTTGATCAGTTAAATGACTATTTTACCCTCAACCTAATACCAATAAATATATATTGAGTATCCTAATGTGTTTGAAATCCTTTATTCTCTCATTATTGTTTGGATTGTGTTAGTCTTTGTTTTATTTATTTTTAATTTAAAATGGATTTGATTAACAAAAAATAAAGGATAATATTTCTATTGGTTGAAAAAATATTTATTCTACTTATTTTTTTATTTGAGTTATTTTTTGTCATAGACTTCAAATGGATTACGCTGAAAAAATAAGAACTACATATATTATTGGAATCACATCAAAAGAAAAGGATGAAAAAAATCTTTGGTAATTTTATGATTAAGCTTTTCGTATTTAAAATTTTTCGTTTTAAAAAAAAAGACAATGCAAGAGTTAAAAAAAAAAAAGGCATGGTAATCAAAGTAATCGTTAAATAAGTAAAAACGTGATGTAACCAATGTACTATTTCTATTCGTTAACACCAAAGGACGCTTTTGTCTTAAAAAATAGGTATAAAACATTTCGTATTTACTTTTTTAAATGAAATTTGTTAGATGGTACAATTCGTATATTAAAATTGTTGAGGGGACATTTTGCAACAAAATTGGAAGGTACATCTTGCATTAATTGAAATTTTTTTATGAATTTTCAACACACAAATAGAGCGCAAATTTTCCCCTAAAATAAGGGTACAATGGTCATTTGCCATGTTTATCAAATGGTGTTATTATTTTCCGTTACTTGCTTGTGGGTCCAAGGTGGAGCCCGCCTAATAAAATAATTGAAGGGGGAATTTGCAATTCGGCCAAAAGTTGAGGGGGGCATTATGCTATTAACCCTAAATTTAATTTCACGGGGCTGATGTCTCATTCCTATTATTTAACACACTACTTGTGTGAGAAGAGATAAATTTGCAGACCTGCACTTGCCAAGCATATTCTAATTATTCTAAGATTTTGTCTAACACACTACTTGTGTGAGAAGAGATAAATTTGCAGACCTGCACTTGCCAAGCATATTCTAATTATTCTAAGAATTTGTCTAACGTCAGACTTCAGTAATATTTCAAGTAGTAGTTTTTTCGTGAGACTGAAACTAAATTTGATAAGTGTCAATTGGGGATAATAAGTCATCCATAGGACTTAGTAAAGATGCCTTTTTGTAACCTTTAGTCATACTTTAGAAGCTGGCGAATATATATGGCAAAAAAAAATTTAGTAAAGATTTTCTTAAACAACAAGTGATCATGAAGGTCTAAAATGTTCCACTCCAGCCTGCCAAGTTAGCTTGTAATTCTCGCTTACTATGTTCCAACCGAATGCCATTCAAATGTTGGTAACCAAAGACTGAAGCAACGCAAATTTTATTTCTTATAACAGTTACATTTATAAGCAGCCCAAATTCTAGCCTAAATCACTTTTCAAACGTACATAGAATTCTCCAGCTAAAGAAAGTCTTCAATAACTGTAGCAAATCACCACTAATAGCAACAATATAGTAGGAAAAAGACCGAGTACAAGGAAATCGACGGCAAGTGATAAAACTTTACAAAAGAAAACACCAAAAAACAACTTCATCATTTAATGCATCAACAGACTTTTCATCCAGTTGCATCGAACTATAAGCCTATAGTTTTAATCCAGATGCACCAAACTTTTTTTCAGCAATAGAATTTAGCCGATCTACCATCTCAGCAGTCAGGAAATTCTTCCAGTCCAAAACCTCACCTCTGCGGAAAAAAACCTTCTTTTCTACTCCAGAATATGATAATTTCCCGCTCTTGTTCACCTTCAAGTTACTCAAATTATCAAAGCTACAGAGGCCTAAGATTTCTTCCGGGAGTCCTGATTCGTCCTCCTCGGGAGAAAACGGACACCCCAAGAATTCAGCAATCTTTTTCAAATGGAAAGTAGGATTTTCCTTCAAATCCTCGTACCTCAAGAAAAGAACCTTATCAGGGTTTTCCAAAATTTCTTTCCAGTAACCTAAAACATGGTCCCAAAAGGGGCCATAAGGACTTACTCCCCTACAAAAACTGTCGAAAACATCTTCAATGGAACCAGCTTCCATGTTCTCAGGCGTTAACTTGTTGATGAAATGCCACACTGATACAAAAATATCCTTGGGATTCCTGCAAAGATAAACAATCTTGCATGGAGAACATTGCAAGCATTGCGGCACTGAAACAAAGGGCATATGGGTGGCAAAAAGTCTAGGACTTGTAAACGAGGAGAGATCAGGTGTTTGATTCTCGACATAGATCTTTAATTCCAGGAAAGGAACAAGATCATGAGGGTTATTCGTGAGTAGTGGATGCTGTTTGGTAGCAGGATAATGCGATCGATTTACTAGAGAGAATACGATGGCTTTTAGCCATGTTGTGCTAGACTTGGGAGTAGTGACGAGAAAAATATCGGAATCTTGAGCTTGAAAGTGTTTTTGACATGCAATGACACCTTGGAGGTATCGAGGCGGGTACCAAAAACCTTGATATTGGTAGAAATGAGATGAAATCCATCCTTTTTATTTGGGTAGAGAAGGCAACAACTCCTCACATTCTTGAGTCAGCTTATGATCTTGTAAATACTTGGGTGGAAGAGGAGAAGTCCCAGCATGTGTGGACATAGGTTATGATTGTGATTTGTGCGATGCTACAGCTATGAGAAGAACATGGGAAAACTTTTAAGGGCATACACGTGATAGTGTGTCGTATCAGATGTATGTAAAGGGGTTTTATGATGGCAAAATTAAGATTGAAAGGGACATCCTCGTTGAAGAGGACTGAGATTGGTGTGTTGAGAAAAACTGCTTCTCACCATTTTTGTGGCTAATGTTTTTTTTTTAATTATTATTTTCACCATTTTTAATTTTCTTTAAACAAAATCTAATTTTTTTTTATTTCACATGACAAATTTTTTTTTTTTTGTGAATAATAAATATATGCATTTTTCATGCATAGTCATTAATCTTGTATCTGTACGTGTCAATTATTGTGTTAGATCTTTTTAGCTTTAAAAAAAAAAAAGAAAGCACCTTTTAACTGTTAAAAACGACATTTAATGTTCATAAATAGCTAATTTAAGCTAATCAAAATGTCATGCTAAGAGGTAATCTAACCACCACGGAAAAGTATACAATACACCACGTGCATTGCCACGTGGTGTACTAGAACCAATAATTTATCGCCATGTGGGAATGGTGGGTCATACCTTGTATTATTTGGCGATGTGTGATTGGTTCTAGTGCACCACGTGGCACGCCACGTGGCGCGCGTGGTGCACGCAATACTCACTCTAACCACCACGTCATTTTCCATGGTACCACATCAAGCAAAGGACAGATACTTTCGGTGTCATCTAAACAACTATCTGCTGTCAAATTTATTACAGCACATTTCATAATTCGATGGGAAAAAGGGCTAATTAACAAAATGGCTTTGCTAGGTGCAGAAGCACCATTGGTCCACGATCTATAGCCCAAAAGTGTGGGGCTAGGTTTGAACACAACCGTTCGTTTTGGGCTAATAAGATTTGTTAGTTTTTGTATGATTCTATCTAACCTTCCTTCTTTGTGGTCTGGATCTAACATGATTTGTTAATGTTGAAGGTTAGGTTTATTATAAATCATGTGATCCCCAATTATATACTTTGTATGATTATTTAATTTTAAAGAAGAATCCGCAAGCTGGCAATATTTTGGTTTTTTCATTTTGGAGATTCATTTTCATGTAAAATTTAAGTACGAGGATTGCAATATTTAAAGTTGTGTTACAAATATTGCGCATGTAGGGTATGTTAAATATTTTCAGAAGTTTCCTCTGTGCTAAACACCAGAAAATATTTTTTGGTGTAGAATATTTTTAATTTCCTCCCTCTAGCTGAAAATAACTTACGTACTTAATGAGTGTAAGTTATAATCTTGAGAGTTCAAGAGTGATATTAAACCTTAAGTAACTACTTTGCTAACTTCAATTGCCAAACTAATTTTTGTTTTTAATTCTTATCAACTAATTTTTTTACTATCTTTGGCTCCCACAATAATGTAGTTATAGTTATATATATTTTACCATTATATTTTTTAAAGATTAATTATAAACAAAATAATATATAATTAACTCTAATTACTTGTCAAACATCCATTACAATTGTTATTAGTCTTTTTAACTCATATTAACAATAAAAAATTAAAGAACATCAAAAAAGTTCTATTTTAAAAAAATTTCACATTGTCATCCAAACATTGAAAAATTGTAGGAAAAATGATATTTTCATGTAAAATGTTTTCTTAGGAAAATAATTTTCTAAAGAAAATAGTTTACATCCGATCAAATGAACCTGTAATGGCGCTTAATATGGGACTCCAACCAAGTTGTTGGCCAAAAGGTGGAGAAGACACGCACACACACAACTACACATGCAGACACAGAGAATTGAACGATAATGACAACATGCAAGTTGCTATTAATAATCTACAAGAAAATTGAACATTGAAATGGGAGATCAATACTCAACAGACAACATTACTACTGTCTAATCAGATTTCAGAATGATAATTGTGCTGAGATTTGATTTATTGTTAGCTAAGCAGCCAGAAGGGGAAATCAATAGGTTTTTTGCCTGCGCATCGGGGTATCACAAGACCATGTTTCATAATTCTGGATTAAATATACCTAGGAAGGTTGGTATGCCTTATATTTTGGAATTTATAACTAATTTTCTGGATTCAGACTTGAAATTGAAAAGCATGGCTTCTCCAAATTAGAAAGAATTCCAAACATTGTACTTAAAAATAGAAATTTATGGACAACAAAGGTACTCAAAGGAACTCTATCAAGGTATCCGTCCACAATTGAAAAAATGGAATTAATTTTGGGTTTAATTCTAGTATAATTTCAAGTTACAGATTTAATACTCAGGAGGAGAAGAAAACACATAAGCCCAAACGTAATATGTCAGACTAAGTTCGAAATGAAGAATATGAATTCGAAATGATTCGAACTCTAACATATTGCTTGAAAAAAGTAACTTCATTACTTTAATTAAACTTTGCCATGCTGTGTTATTTGAACTACGTGACAATTATTATTTTTTATTAGATCCTACGTGTTAGACCCTTTTCCTCTTGATGTCTGTTTTTCCAATATGACAAAAAGTTTATCTTTGACATAAAGGGTCCAAAATTCTAGCAATAGAATTCAGCTAGAAACTATAGTTTGTCCAATTTAGACTTAAATATGGACCACAAATTAGTGAATTACCATTTGTAATCGGAGTATTTCTTGCAAAATTCAGCTGGAATAGATGTCATTCTTCTATGCGGGCATGCAAAATACTATCCCACCGTATAAAACTGTCCTTGTGGGCTCTTGGTTTCTTCTTTGTTCCGTTAACGTGTGGATTTTTACGTTAAAAACTTCAGCCCAATCACCCCAATTTTCTAAATAAGATGTGGCTCCAATAACCAAGTAGCCTCTGTAGCCATTAATAAATCGATTTTGGTGTGTGGAGTGTCCCAGATCACGAGCTTCGGCAAAAGGCTCAGACCTTTTCATCCGGTTGTACATTGGAGTGTGGACTCCAGCTGTTAGTTTTGGACTGTGACCTTCGTTTAATAGGTAGGTTCTCAATTGATTTTAATTCTTGTAAAAATCGGAAATTAAAATTTAAAAATAGTATTAAAATTGATATTAATCTTAGTTTAAAAAATAAAGAAAAAATCGTTAAAAACATCATAAAATATATTTTTCAATTATGTATAGATTTAGAATTGAGAATCACAACTCAATTGTGTGTGGTAAAAAAATTTCGGAGCTTATCTCAGCACCAGTTTAGGAGCCTTACCCCTATTTTGTCAGTCAAAAACATATATAGCAATGAGAATAGATGATCAATATATATATATATATATATATATATATATATATATTCAAAATCAAAAGTTAAAAGCAAATCCAAAAGAATTGGTCAAAAACAAGCGACTGAGTGAGGAATGCTTGCTGTTTGTAAAATAATTTTATTTTTCCTCTAGGGGTACTTCACTTTAAATGATTGACGTTAGGAAGAAAACCACTCAGTTTTAAATCATTCACATAATGCATTTGGTTGGTCAGCAAAAAAATTTTGAGCATAACGAAAGGTGAAGAGGTCAGTTTTGCCAAGAATATCCGAATATGCCCTCGTTTGGTACTGTGGAACTTTGTACCAAAATGTCAAAAGTACTGTTCAAGTCAAGCAGCCCAGCTTTTGATTTGAAGATTGGGACCTTCTCTACCCTTTTTCAGTACATGAAGAAGATGACTTTATTGGCCTTTCTCTTCTTTCTTTACGTGACGCCACAAGGGAACAAAACTTGCCGAAGGCTAGGGGCCAGTCCAACTGGTCGTGTCTCTTCACTTATTCAGATGTGTCTTTCAAGCTTTATAAGCAAGCTTACACACCATGAATTCTTGGTGGATTTTGGCAGCGAAATGTGTGGCCAAAGAGCATAGCTAGCAGAAGAACAAGACGAAGAAGTACTGAAAATGGTGTTATCAACCGGGGGGGGGGGGGGTATCAAGTTCCACATGGCCAGAAGCTTGGGAGGACTGTTGCATGACTAGGAAAAGAACAAGGGATGAGGTTACTCACAATTTCCATTTGGAATTTCCATTTGGGATTAGTTGAGGGTCAAGATTAAAAGTGCAATAAATGGATGGATGAAATACAACTAATATGGTCAAAATTTGAGCTAGAAACGACATCGTTTTTAAGTGAAAACTAGTCACATATTTTCACTGATGAGTTATATTTGTTTACTAATGATTCACTTAACTTGTATGAACTTGTATGGGGCTAAATTAACAGGCCTTGTACCCACAACAACAAGAAGAAGAGGGATTGAAAATCTTGTTAAGGATCAAGTTTCAAAAGGTTACAAGCTTGTGAAAATTCAAATGGTGTAGTTTCTTCCAATATTACCTGCATTTTCAAAGTCAAACTAGACCGGCCAGTCCAACATAATTGCTTAAACATCCAATCTGAATCTGGCAAAATAATAGAAAATTAAAAAATCAGTCAAACACGGTCAAAATAGGGGTTTAACCGGCTAAACCAGTCAATTTAGCCAATGATTGTAGAACCCAAGCTAGCCTTTCAAATTCAGTTGCATCTTCTTCAATCAAATCTGGTGGCCCACCTTAGTTTTGAAAATTGCATACGGTCATATACATTTCAATCAAAGTAAATAGTAGTTCATGTGGGTCTCAATTCCTAGTCAAAAATTGAAAGACTCATGTGAGTCCCAATCCCTTTGCCTTTGTTGAGCTTTTATACATTGACAACAAAAAATTATATCTAGAAAATTAAGAAAAAAGTCTTTTTAATTTGTAAACTTTAAAAAACAAAGGTAGGATATATGCTTAAAAGTCATTACCAGACTAATGTTTCGTGAAAAATTTGTCACGTTGGTGGTAAAAGTTATGTGAAACATCATCTTATCTTTTTGCCCAATAAAAATAGAGTAAAATTCGATTTTTTAAATATTTTTTATTAGCTATATTTTTTTCGACTTGTTAACCTTTTTTTACTCTTGTTAAAAACATAGAGGCAATGTAACATCCACGTCATTCCATGGTACCAAAGGTACAGAAAATTTCATTGTCATCTAACTAACTAAATGGGGTCAAATTTATTACCACGTAATTCATTATTTCATAGAAAAAAAGGGCTAATTATCAGAGTGATTTTGCGTGGTAGGTTTGAACACAACCTTTTGTTTTTGGCTACTAAGATTTGTTAGTTTATGCATGATTCTATCTAACCTTCCTCCTAAATGCCAATTCTAGTGGTATTATGTATGCAACTCTTTGTGGTCTGGATCTAAACATGATTTGTCATGCTTGAAGGTTAGCATTATAATAAATCATGTGATCCCCAATTATATACTTTGTATGATTATTTAATTTTAAAGAAGAATCCGCAAGCTGGCAATATTTTGGTTTTTTCATTTTGGAGATTCATTTTCATGTAAAATTTAAGTACGAGGATTGCAATATTCAAAGTTGTGTTAAAAAAAATTGCGCACGTAGGGTCTATTTGTTTGGACCACGTAGGGTCTATTTGTTTGGATTGAAAATATTTTCCTGAAAAATATTTTCAGAATTTTCTTTGTGCTAAACACCAAAAAATATTTTCTGGTGTAGAATATTTTTCCAATTTCCTCCCTCTAGCCGAAAATAAGTTATGTACTTAATGAGTGTAAGTTATTTTCTTGGGAGTTAAGAGTGATGTTAAACCTTAAGTAACTATTTTTTCAACTTCAATTACCAAACTACTTTTTATGTTTTTAATTCTTATCAGCTAATTTTTTCACTATCTTTGACTCCCACAATAATATAATTATAGTTATATATATTTTACCATTATATTTTTTAAAAAAATTATAAACAAAACAATATATAGTTAACTCTAATTACTTGTCAAACATGCATTATAATTGTTATTAATCTTTTTAACTCATATTAATGGTAAAAATTTAAAGAACCTCAAAAAAGTTCTATTTTAAAAATTTTCACATTGTCATTCAAACATTGAAAAATTGCAGGGAAAATGATAATTTTAATGTAAAATGTTTTTTTTGGAAAATAATTTTCTAAGAAAAATATTTTACATCCAAGGTGGTGCTTAATATTGGACTTCAACCCAAGTTGTTAGCCAAAAGGTGGAGAAGGACACGCGCGCACACAAAACTATACATGCAGACACAAAGAATTGAACTTAATTGACAACATGCAAAAGTTGCTATTAATAATCTACAAGGAAACTGAACATTGAAATGGGAAATCAATGCTCAACAGATAATATTACTACTATCTAATCAGCTTCCAGAATGAAGATTGTGCTAAGATTTAATTTATTGTTAGCTAAGCAGCCAGAAAAGGAAATCTCCAGGATTTTTGCCAGGGCATGTGGGTATACCAAGGAAGGTTGGTATGCCTTATATTCAGGAATTTATTACTAATTTTTTGGATTTAGACTTGAAATTGAAGAGCATGGCTTCTCCAAATTAGAAAGAATGCAAAACGTTGTACTTAAAAATAAAATTTGAGGGACAACAAAGGGAAAATAAAATTTGATGGACAACAAAGGGACTCAAAGGTACTCTATCAAGGTATCTATCCACAATCGCAAAAATGGAATTAATTTTGAGTGGGATCAAGTTCCGAAAGGTTAGAAGCTTGTGAAATTTCAAGTGGTGTGGTTTTCTTCCAAGATCATCAAGGATAGATATGAGAATTCCTATTGATTTATGGTGGAAGTTTAAGGCTTTCAACCAAGTTGTTCCTAAGAATTTGTATTTTACCTAAATACACTGACATGGAAGAGCATTGTCAAATGCAATTATCATGACACATTGTCAGATGGAATTATCATGACGATAACGATAATATAAAATAGAGTCATTTTTAATTGGAAAAATGTCCAATAATGATAATAATTCTGGATCATAATTTTTAAATAGATCCCTCATAAGATAATTTCACAGTGCTCTTGTCTCATTCCTGTTATTAAACACACTACTTGAGTGAGGAGAGAGAAATTTGCAAACCTACACTTGCCAAGCATATTCTAATTATCCTAAGAATTTGTCAAACGACACACTTCAGTAATATTTCAAGTAGTAGTTTTTTTGTGAAATTGAAATTAAATTTGATAAGTGTCAAATGGGGATAATATGTCATCCATAGCACTTAGTAAAGATGCCTTTTTGTAACCTTTAGTCATAGTTTAGAAGCTGGCGAATATATCTGGCAGAAAAAATTTAGTAAAGATTTTCTTAAAACAACTAGTGAGCATGAAGGTCTAAAATGTTTCACTCCAGCCTGCAAATTTAGCTTGTAATTCTTGCTTACAAATTCCGACAGAATCCCATCCAAATGTTGGTAACCAAAAATTAAAGCAAAGCAAATTTTATTTCTTAACAGTTACATTTATAAGCACCCCAGATGCAGCCTAAATCACATTTCAAACGTACATAGAATTCTCCAACTAAAGAAAGTGTTAGGGAACTGTAGCAAACCACCACTAACAGTAACAATATAGTAGGAAAACTACTGAGTAAAAGGAAATCACCGATAAGTGATAAAACATTACCGATGAAAACACCAAACAACAGCCTCATCTTTGAAACATTTAACACATCAACAGACTTTTCATCCGGTTGCATCAAACTATAAGCCTATAGTTTTAATCCAGATGCACCAAACTTTTCTTCCGCAATAGAATTTAGCCGATCTACCATCTCAGCAGTCAGGAAATTCTTCCAGTCCCCAACCTCACCTCGGCGGAAAAAAGCCTTCTTTTCTACTCCAGAATATGATAATTTCCCACTCTTGTTCACCTCCAAGTTACTCAAATTATCAAAGCTACATAGGCCTAAGATTTCCTCCGGGAGTCCTGATTCTTCCTCCTCGGGAGAAAACGGACACCCCAAGAATTCAGCAATCTTTTTCAAATGGAAAGTAGGATTTTTCTTCATATCCTCGTACCTCAAGAAAAGAACCTTATCAGGGTTTTCCAAACTTTCTTTCCAGTAACCTAAAACATGGTCCCAAAAGGGGCCATAAGGACTTACTCCCCTACAAAACCTGTCGAAAACATCTTCAATGGAATTAGCTCCCATGTTCTGAGGCCTTAACTTGTTGGTGAAATGCCACAATGATACAAAAATATCCTTGGGATTCCTGCAAAGATAAACAATCTTGCACGGAGAATGTTGCAAGGATTGTGGCACTGAAACAACGTGCAAATGGGTGGTAAAAAGTCTAGGACTTGCAAACGACGAGAAATCAGGAGTTTGATTCTCGAGGTAGATCTTTATTTCCAGGGTAGGAACAAGATCATGAGGGTTATTCGTGAATAATGGATGCTGTTTGGTGACAGGATAATGCGTTCGATTTACTAGAGCGAATATAATGGCTTTTAGCCAGGTTGTGCCAGATTTGGGAGTAGTGACAAGAAAAATATCAGAATCTTGAGCTTGAAAGTGTTTTTGGCATGCAATGGCAGCTTGGAGGATCCGAGGTGGGTACCAAAAACCTTGATATTGGTAGGCATGAGTTGCAACCCATGCTTTTTCTTTGGGTAGAGAAGGCAGCAACTCCTCACATTCTTGAGTCAGATTATCATCTTGTGAATACCTGGGCGGATGTGGAGAAGCCTTAGAATGTGTGGACATAGTTTATGATTATTGCTATGAGAAGAACATGGAAAAACTTTTAAGCGCATACACATGATAGTGTATTGTATCTAATGGGCTTTGGGTCTTCTGTTACACAATTTAGTGTTACACTTGTGTTACACCACCTTCGTGATTGACAAGTGTACCTGTGTTTGGAGATAGGGTTAGTGGGTGGACACTTGTCAATCACTTAGGTAGTGTAACACAAGTGTAACAGCAAAATATGTAACAGAAGACCCTAAGCCTATCTAATGTATATAAAGGTGTTATACCATGCAAAATTTGAGATTGAAAGGGACATCCTTGTCGGAGAGGGCCGAGTGAGGTCTGCTTGAGATAAACTTGTTTCTCGACATGCTTTTATATTGCGGCTAATGTTCTCTCTTTTTTTTTTTTTTTTCTCTTATTGTCACCATTTTTAATTTGATTTAAACAAAATGTAATTTTTTTTATTTTTTTGCCTCACGAGACAACTTTTTCTTGAATAATATTCTTGCTAAGTGTTTTCCCATTTAAAGGAGTAGTTCCTGTTAAATAAAAATATTCATTTTTTATATATTGTCATTAATACTTGTATCTATACGTGTCAATTATTGTATTATATCTTTTTAACCTTAAATAAAGAAAACAAAAATTGGCTTCCAGATAATTATCTACAAACAAGAACAGTATCTGTTACGAATGGGGAAAAAAATTCAATTGAACAAGATTTTCTTCCTCAAAATGCAAGCACCTTTTAACTGTTATTATCAACGACCGCAATTAATGTCTATAAATCGCTAATTTAAAGTATTAAAATGTCATGCTAAAAACATAGAGGTAACGTAACGACCACGTCATTCCATGGTACCAAAAGGACAGACAATTTCATTGTCATGTAACTAACTAACTGCTGTCAAATTCATTACCACACATTTCATTATTCGATAGGAAAAAGGGCTAATTATCATAATGATTTTTCTTGATGCATAAGCACCATTGGTCCACGATCTATAGCCGGTGCTAGGTTTGAACATAACCTTTTGTTTTGGGCTTACTAAGGTTTGTTAGTTTATCTATGATTCTATCAACCCTCCTTCAAAGGCAATTCTAGTAGTTTTATGTAAGCAACTCTTTGTTGTCTGGATCTAAACCTGATTTGTCATGCTTGAAGGTTAGATTTATAATAAATCACGTGATCCCCAATTACATACTTTGTATGATGATTTAATTTTAAAAAAGAATCCGCAAGCTGGCAATATTTTGTTTTTTTTTATTTTATTTTGGAGATTTATTTACGTATGTAAAATTTAAGTACGAGAATCGCAATATTTAAAATTGTGTTACAAATATTGCGCACGTAGTGGTGATTAATATGGGACTCCAACCCAAGTTGTTGGCCAAAAGGTGGAGAAGGACACACATACACAACTACACATGCAGACACAGAGAATTGAACTGTAATTGGCAACCTATTAATAATCTACGAGGAAACTGAACATTGAAATGGGAGATCAATGTTCAACAGACAACATTACTACTATCTAATCAAATTTCAGAATGAAGATTGTACTGAGATTTGATTTATCGTTAGCTAAGCAGCCAGAAGGGGAAGTCTCTAGGTTTTTTGCCGGGGCATCGGCTTATCACTAGACCATGTTTCTTAATTGAGGATTAAATATGCCTAGGAGGGTTAGTATGCCTTATACTCACGAATTTACAACTAATTTTCTGGATTTAGACTTGAAATTGAAGAGAATGGCTTCTCCAAATTAGAAAGAATGTCAAACATTGTACTTAAAAATAGAAATTGATGGACAACAAAGGGACTCTATCAAGGTATCTATCCACAATCGCAAAAATGGAATTAATTTTGGGTTTAATTCTAATATAATTTCAAGTTACAGATTCAAAACTCAGGAGGAGAAGAAAGTACCTAACCCCTAACGTATTATGTCAGACAGAATTGGCGATATATACAATTGTGTTACGAAAAGGAAGAGTATGAATTTGAAATGACTGGAATAAGAGTCGAACTCTAACATATTTCTTAAAAAAGTAATTTCATTCCTCTAACTAAATTATACTATCCTGTGTTATTTGAATCGCGTGACAATTTATTTGTTTATTTTTTTAACTAGACCCCTAGTATCTGGTAGCCATTTCTCTTTTGGAGAAGCTCTCTCGATATGTGTTCTTCCAATGTGACAAAAGTCTATCTTTGAAATAAAGGGTACAAAATTCTAGCAATAGAATTCGACTAGAAAATATAGTTCGTCCAAATCAGACTTAAAAATGGGCCACAAATCTGTGAATTATTATTTGTAATCGGATTATTTCTTGCAAATTTCAGCTGGAATGGATGTCATTCTGCCATGCGGGCACGCAAAATACTATCCACAGTGTAAAACTTGATCGTTTTCCTTGTAGGCTTTTGGTTTCTTCTTTGTTTCCTTTAACATGTGGATTTTAACGTTAAAGACTTCAGCCCAATTACCCCAATTTTCTAAATAAGATGTGGCTCCAGTAACCAAATAGCCTCTGTAGCTAACCATTTGGGGTGGAGTCTCCCGCATCACAAGCTTTTGCAAAAGGTCCAGACCTCTTCATACGGTTGAACATTGGAGTATGGAGTCTTGATGTTTGTTTTTGGACTGTGGCGTTTGTTGAATAATGATGGGTTCTCAATTGATTTTAATTCTTGCAAATTTTAAGGATTAGAAACGAACAGTATGTTTAAAGTTCAAGTTCTAGATGATCAATAACATATGAGAAGCAAAGGCTTTCAACCAAGCAGTTGAGATTCTCAGTGTCATGATGCCATTGCTAAATCTAGTGTCACTAACAAGCAATTGTTACGTTGTATTTACACTTCTAATTTATGCTAATGGTTAGGGATATACATGAGATTTGATAATTGCGAATGTAACGTGGCAATTGTTTGTTAGTGACATTGAGTTTGGCACTAAAGTCGTGACATGAAGATTCCAACCGTTGGACCAAGTTGTCCCTAAAAATTTGTACTTTACCCTAATACCCTAACATGGAAAATCAATATTAAAAGCAATTATCATGATGATAAGGACAATATAAAATAGGGTAATTTTTAATTGGAATAATAATTTCAAGTTATGATCCAATAGTGACAATAATCATGATCATAATTTTTTAATAGATCCCTTATATATTTATTGTCATTGTGTCCTTGTCGTATTCCTATTATTTAACACACTACTTGAGTGGGGAGAGAAAAAGTTGCAAACCTGCACTTGCCAAGCATATATGAATTATCCTAAGAATTTGTCAACCCAGAGATTTCGTTAATATTTCAAGAACTAGTAGGTTTTTGTGAAAGTTGGATTGAATTTGAAAAGTATCTAAATACAATTGGAATAATAATATGTGTGCATACGCTTCAGCATCTATAGAACTTCAAAAAGTAAAGATGTCTTTTTGTAAACTTTAATCATACTTTAGAATTTATTGATCATTGTAGAATTAAAAGCTGGCGTGCGTGTGCGCGCGTCTAGTCAAGATTTTCTTAAACAGATAGTGATCATGAGGGTCTAAAAAAAATGTTTCACTCCAGCCTGCCATTATAAGTTATTATTAGCTTGTAATACGTACTTACAAGTTCCAACTGAACTCCATTCACCTCCAAGTTCGTCAAATTATCAAAGCTACAAAGGCCTAAGGTTTCCCCCAGGAGTCCTGATTCTTCCTCCTCAGAAGAGAACGGACACCCCAAGAATTCAGCTATCTTTTTCAAATGGAAAGTGGGATTTTCCTTTAAATCCTCGTACTTCAAGAAAAGAACCGTGTTAGGGGTTTCCAAGCTTTTCTTTCCAGTAACCTAAAACATGGTCACAAAAGGGTCCATAATTGCTTACACCCCGACAAAACCTGTCGGAAAACATCTTCTATGGAATTAGTTTCCGTGTTCTCAAGCCTTAACTTCTTGGTGAAATGCCACATTGATACAAAAGTATCCATGGGATTCCTGCAAAGAGCTATATACAATATCTGGCAACGGATAGTGTATTTATTATATCTAGCAACAAAATTCAACTAGCAAATATATAGTTCGTCCAAATTAGTGAATCACCATTGGTAATTGGAGTATTTCTTGCAAAATTCAGCTGGAATGGATGTCATTCTGTTATGCGGGCATGCAACCGTATCAAATAAAACTTGATCATTTTCCTTGTAGGCTTTTGGTTGCTTCGTTTTTTCCATTGACGTGACGATTCCAACGTTAAAGACTTCAGCCCAATCAATCCAACTCTCTAAATACGGTGTCGTTGCAGTAACGGATAGATTATGCAGCTAATCATTTGGGCCCAGTACAAATTAAGCCTATAAATCGATTTTCATGTGTGGCGTCTTCCAGATCACAAGTTTCAGCAAAAGGCCCAGATCCTTCCATACAGATGTACATGAGAGTGTGGACTCTAGATGCTAGTTTTGCACTGTGACGTTCGTTTAATAGGGAAAGTTCTCAATTGATTTTAATTCTTGTAAAAATCAGAAATTAAAAACTAAAAATAGGATTAAAATTGCTTTTACTCTTAGTTTAAAAAATAAAGAAAAAAAGAATAGTTGAATTTTTCGAAACCAAAAGTTAAAAGCCATAAACTGACGTTAGTAATGCTGGCTGTCCATAAAATAATTTTATTTTTCCTCTAGGGGGTACTTCACTTAACATGATTGACATTAGTAAGAGACCCACCCAGCTTCAAATCATTCACATAATGCATTTGGACAAGAAATTAATTTTTGTGCACAACGCAAGGTGAAGAGGGCGGCTAATTGCTAGAAATATTGTGAAAATTAAAATTTATCTAAAAAATGTGTCGATTGGAGTTGGCGGCAACCCAAGCATTTTTCATTTTTTTTTATTTAATAGTGTTGCTGCCAACAATGTTGGCAGCAACACAAAATATTTTCCACTCCAGTCCTCCAAGGACTGGAGTGTAATTTTTCATATTTGTAATATTAAGTCAAAAAAAAAAAAGAGCAAATAGTGTTGCCGCCAACCTTGTTGGCGGCAACCTAAAAAAATAGTAATATTTTTTTTAAAGTTAAAATATAAAATTAAAAACACAATAAAATATTTTAAAATAAAAAATTGAATTAAAAATAATGTAATTTTTTAAAAGTAAATTTGGGTAAAATAGAGTTAGTTTCATACGATTTTATTTTTTTATTTTAGTTAAAATATAAAATGAAAAATAGAATGAATAAAATATTTTTTTAAAAAATAATTTAATATTTTTAAATTAAAATTTTAAAAAAGATGGTCCAAAATTAAAAAATAATTTTTGAAATTTTGAATAGTCACATCGAACTTGTTAGGCATGAACACACTTTTTAATTAAAGGTTTAAGTTTTTTTTAAGATTTTTTAGGATAAATGTTTGAGATTAGGGTTTCAATTTTTAGGATTAGGGTAGGGTTTTTTGAAATTAGGGCAATTGGCACAGCAATTTTTGTCCATTTATGAAAATTTTACTAAAATAATTTACTCCAGTAGGTTATATAAATTAAGCCCTCTAATCATATTCATATTTAATGATAATAAAGAGGCCTTTTGTATAATTAAATCAGTGAAAAAAACCGACCATAAGGTTGTGGGAAAGAGTGAGATCATTATCAGATTACATCTTAGAGGAGAGATCAACTTGGTTGATAAGATTTGTGCTTGTTGTAGGCATTTCCATAGTTCCAATCTTTAATTTTTGCATAAATGCTCGGTAAACCGAGTTTTAATACACAAAAAAAAAAAAAAAACTATATGCTGTAACATTTAAGGCCAATTTGATATGAAATGCTTTGAAACAATATTTGGGAAAGGTTGGTTCCTGTTTCATTATTTTATGCGCATGATTTTATTTCCAATATAAAAGACACGTGAATCGTGAAAATTTTCAAGAAATGCTAACTAGATCTTGTATTAACTTTTAGAAAAGTATTTTGGCGGCAACACTATTCTTTTTTTTTTTTTTTCAGGTTGCCGCCAACCTTGTTGGCGGCAACACTGTTTTCTTTCTTTTTTTTTTTTTTTTAGTTACAAATTAACCAAATTGCACTCCGGCCCTTCGGGGACCGGAGTGCAATTTGGAAATGTTTTGTTGCCGCCAACCATGTTGGCGGCAACACTATTTGCTCTTTTTTTTTTTTGACTTAATATTACAAATATGAAAAATTGCACTCCAGTCCTTGGAGGACTGGAGTGGAAAATATTTTGTGTTGCTGCCAACATTGTTGGCGGCAACACTATTAAATTAAAAAAAAAAATGAAAAATGCTTGGGTCGCCACCAACGTTATTGGCGGCAACCCTTAATTCAGAACCCCAACTCCAATCGACACATTTTTTAAATAAATTTTAATTTTCACAATATTTCTAGCAATTAGCCCAGTTTTGCGAGGAGTATGCCCTTACTTGGTACTGTGGAACTTTGTACCAATATGTCAAAAATACTGTTCAAAGTCAAATAGCCTAGGTTTTTTTTTTGTCTAGAAAAATCCAAGCTTTTGATTTGAAGATTGGAACCTTCTCTCCCCTTTTTCTCAGTACATGAAGAAGAGGACTTTATTGGCCTCCCTCTTCTTTCTTCCTAATAATCCTAAACATGACCCCACAAGTGTACAAAACTTGCCCCAACTGGTGGAGTTTTTAACTTGTTCAGTTGTGTCTTTCAAGATTTATAAGCAAGCTTACACACCATGAATATGCTTGGTGGATTTTGGCAGCGAAATGTGTGGCATAGAGCATAGCTAGCAAAAGAACAAGACGAGTAAGTATTGAAAATCGTGTTATCGCCCGCGGCCGGGCGAAGGAGTATCAAGTTCCAAATGGCCAGAAGCTTAGGAGGGCTGTTGCATGGCTAGGAAAAGAACAAGGGAGGGTGTACTCACAAGTTCGAATGGGCACCAGCTGATTATTAGGATTAAAAGTGTAATAAATAAATAGGATAAAATGTAACTAGTATGGCCAAAATTTGAACCAAACGACATTATTTTGGAGTGAAAATCGATTTTATTTTTTCACGTTGAGTTACATTTGTTTACTGACGATTTACGTTGCTTTTAACTTGTCTATACTTAGTACGATGCCAAATTGAGAGGCCCCATACCCACAACAACAAGACGAAGAGAGATTGAAAATCATGTTAACAACGTGTGGGGTCAAGTTTCAAAAGGTTAGCAACTTGTGAAAATTCAAGTGGTGTCGTTCATTCCAAGATCCCTTGTGTTTTGAAACTCCGACTGGACCTGATTGGAAACGAACTAGGTATTCAGTCCCGAGTAGGGCAAAATAGTCAAAATTAAAAAATCGGTCAAACTTGACCAAAACCAGTAGGTTTGGCCGATGATTTTAGAACCCAAGCCAGCCTTTCAAATTCAATTGCATCTCCTTCATTCAAATTTAGAGGCCCACCTTAGTGTTCTAAATTGCATACGGTCATATATATTTCAATCAAATTAAATGGTGGCTCATGTGGGTCCCAATTCCTAGTCAAAATTTTGAAAAACTCATGTGGGTCCTAATCCCTTTGCCTTTGTTGCACTTTTATACATTGACAATAAAAAGCTATATCTAGAAAATTAAGAAAAAAGTCTTTTTAATTTGTAAGCTTTCAAAAACAGATGTGGGTTGTATGTTTAAAAGTTATCACCAGATTAATATTTTGTGAAAAAATTGTCACTTTAATAGTAAAAGTTATGTAAAACATTACTTTTGTGAAAATTTTGTCACTTGTAGTAAAAGTTATGTGGAACATAATCTTAGTTCTTTGCCCAATGGAAATAGAGTAAAACTCGAATTTTTTAATATTTTTGATTAGCTATATTTTTTTCGACTTCGTTAACCTTTTTTTTTTACTATTGACTAACAATTAAAATTGGAGAAAAAGAAAAAAATTAAAAGGCGTGTATGAAAAAGTAAAAGGTGTGTGTGTGTGTCATATATACATATAATGTATATATGACGTCAGCAAGTTCGACCCCAAGTTAAATTCGGTCGAATCCATTGACCCTTGATCCACTAGCTCGACTGAATTGATACCTGGTCTAGAGTCTAAAAGCATAGAAGATTATATGTATATATATATATATATACTACACACACACACACACACACACATATATCTATATGACGTATTTATGACGTCACCTGGTTCGACCCCGAGTTAATCCCTGTCAAACTCATTGACTCCTGATCCTTGAGATCAGTCGAATTGATACCCGGTCTGAGTTTGAAAACATAGAAGATTACCATGGCCACATAAATAACATATGAGAATTCCTATTGATTTATGGTGGAAGTTAAATTGTTCTTAAGAATTTGTATTTTACCTAATAGCCTGACATGGTAGAGCAATGTCAAATGCAATTATCATACCGATAACGATAATATAAAATAGAGTCATTTTTAATTGAAAAAAATGTCCAATAATGACAATAATTCTGGATCGAAATTTTTAACCAGATCCCTCATAAATATAATTTCACGGTGCTGTTGTCTCATTTCTGTTATTTAACACACTACTTGAGTGAGAAGAGATAAATTTGCAAACCTGCACTTGCCAAGCATATTCTAATTATTCTAAGAATTTGTCTAACGTTAGACTTCAGTAATATTTCAAGTAGTAGTTTTTTCGTGAAAGTGAAATTAAATTTGATAAGTGTCAATTGGGGATAATAAGTCATCCGTAGAACTTAGTAAAGATACCCTTTGTAACCTTTAGTCATACATTAGAACTTAGAGATCATTGTACAATTAAAAGCTGGCAAAAAAAAATTTAGCAAAGCTTTTCTTAACAACCAGTGATCATGAAGGTCGAAAATGTTCCACTCCAGCCTGCCATCATAAGTTAACATGTGATTCTTGCTTACAAGTATTCCAACCGAATCCCATTCAGTGTCGGTAACCAATATCTAAAGCAAAGCAAATTTTATTCCTTAAGAGTTACATTTATAAGCACCTCAATTGTAGCCTAAATCACATTTCAAACCTACAAACAATTCCCCAACTAAAGAAAGTGTTCAAGAACTGTAGCGAACCACCACTAACAGTTAGGGGTGTTCATGGATCGGGTACCTGGTCTATGGATAAAAAATGTGAACCGAACCGATCTTTACGGTTCGGTCAAAAATTCGAATCGCAAATCGGTCCATATGTAGCGGGTACCCGGCCTTCCGGTTATCCACAAAACCGGTTCGGATAGGGCAGGTACCCGACCCGATCCATAATAATTTACCTATATTTTTAAAATAATAAACAAGAAAAATTACAAAATATTATTAAATCACTAATAATACAAACTATTAATAGTCTTAAAGTTAAATTACATCCAAAACCTTAATCTTCAAAAAAACAAAAATTAAATAAATAAGAAAACAATCGCTTAGTCTTTCAAATTTCATCTTTTCATTTCAATCAACATAAAAACATAAATATTCAACAAATAATCAAAAACTATATAAATAAGAAAATAATCACTTAGTCTTTCAAATTTCATCTTTTCATTTCAATCAACGTAAAAACATAAATATTCAACAAATAGCCAAATAAACACCCAAACTAACATGTGAAATTATATAAGTAACATATGAAATTACATAACTATCCCCATTTCGTTCGGTTGGTTCGGTTCGTTCGGTTACCCGCCAGGTTCACAAAAATGTGAATCGCTGAACCGACCCTGATTAAAATACAACCCGCCTCGCAAACCTGTCCCGCCACTAAAAATCCGGTTCGGTTACCTTTTTTTTCGATTCAGAACAGAATGATTATTCCGATTTTTGATTTTTCGAATTTTTTTTAAACAGTCCTACTAACAGCAACAATATACTAGGAAAAGAACTGACTACAAGGAAATCACCGATAAGTGATGAAAAATTTACCAAAGAAAAACACCAAACATCAACTTCATCTTTGAAAGATTTAATCCATCAAGAGACTTTTCATCCAGTTGCATCAAACTATATGCCTACAGTTTTAGTCCAGATGCACCAAACCTATATGCCTCCAGTTTTAGTCCAGATACACCGAACTTTTCTTCAGTTATAGAATTTAGGCGATCTACCATTTCAGCAGTCAGGAAATTCTTCCAGTCCCCAACCTCACCTTGCCTGAAGTACAGCCTTAGTTTCCTCTCCAGAAGACAATCTTCCACTCTTAGTTCACCTCCAAGTTACTCAAATTATCAAAGCTACAAAGGCCTAAGATTTCCTCCAGAAGTCCTGATTCTTCCTCCTCAGAAGAGAACGGACACCCCAGGAATTCAGCTATCTTTTTCAAATGGAAAATGGGATTTTCCTTCAAATCCTCGTACTTCAAGAAAAGAACCTTGTTAGGTGTTTCTAAGCTTTCTTTCCAGTAACCTAAAACATGGTCCCAAAAGGGTCCATAATTGCTTACACCCCGACAAAACCTGTCGAAAACATCTTCTATGGAATTAGCCTCCATGTTCTCAAGCCTTAACTAGTTAGTGAAATGCCACATTGATACAAAAGTATCCATGGGATTTCTGCAAAGATAAATAATCTTGCATGTAGAATATTGCAAAGATTGCGGCAATGAAGAAAAGGGCAAATGAGTGGCAAAAAGTCTGGGACTTGTGAACGGGGAGAAATCAGAACAGGGCAATTTTGCCAGGAATATGCCCTTATTTGGTACTGAGGAATTTTGTACCAAAATGTCAAAATTACTGTTCACGTTAAGTTTTACTAAAGTTAACAAACCTTGTAATAGTAAAAAATATATATATATTAGACAGTATATAAAAATAGTAATCAGTTCACATCACATTTAACTTGCAAAAAGTAAAAATAAAAAAAGGGTTAATAACACTTTGCCCCCTTGAACTTAGTGGGTAGTCACACTTTGCCCCCTCAACTTTAAATATATACACTTTGCCCCCCAAAGGCTAGTCAAGGTTAATAATTCAAAAAAAAAAAAGAGTATTATGACATTATTGCCCTTATATTAATTAATATATTTATAAATTTATATCATTTCTTTTTTATTTTTAAAAGATTTATTTCTTCACTATCATATAAATTATATAAAAAATATCAAACTAAAAAATTTAAAGAAAGTTAATATTGATTTACATCTTTAAATTTTTTTCTCTTGTATCAATATTTACTTCTATATATGTTATTTTTAATTTATTAGACTTTAAATTAAATAGAATTGATAAAAAGTACAACAATAAAAGATAAATTCAGTTACCAAAATTTATATAAAAGGTAATACCAAACTCATTTATTTAAAGTAATTTTCTATCATTTTAATTTATTTAAACTTTTAGACTAATATTATTGTCATTTTTATATTTATCAAATTATTCCAATATGAAATTCTTAATTAAAGAATTTCTTATTATTTATTGTTTTGGACTAAATGTTATATTTTTTGTTTGACTTATTTATTCTTGTTTACCCTAGTATTGCATAATGGGCTAACTCTTCTTTTTTTCCAAAATATTTTTTGATTAAAATTTCATATTGGACTAATTTGATAAATATAAAAATGACTATGATATTAGTCCAAAAGTTTAAATAATTTAAAATAATAAAATTTAGTTAAATAAATGAGTTTGGTATTACCATTTTTATACAAAATTTGACAATTAAATTTATTTTAGTGTCGTGTTATTTATCGGTTTTGTTTGACTTAAAGTATAATAAATTAAACCAAAACATATATAGAAGTAAATATTAATCTAAGAGGAAAATTTCAAAGATATAAACTAAATATTAACTTTCTTTAAATTTTTTAGTTTGATATTTTTATATAATTAATACAATAGAGAAGATATAAATCTTTAAAAATGAAAGAAATGATATTAAGTTATAAATGTATTCATTAATAAAAGGGCAATAATGTCATAGCACTCACTTTTTTTTTTAATTCTTAACTTTGACTAGTCTTGGGGGGCAAAGTGTATATATTTAAAGTTGAGGGGGGGCAAAGTGTGACTACCCCCTAAGTTCAGGGGGGCAAAATGTTATTAACCCTAACAAAAATTGTGAGGCCCATCCAATCAATCCAATTCTCTAAACAAGGTGTGGTTGCAATCGACCCAATTTTCCTCTAGGGGTACGTCACTTAACATGATTGAAGTTAGTAAGAGACCCACCCAGCTTCAATCATTCACATAATGCATTTAGTCAGGAAAATAATTTTTTGAGTATAACACATGGTCAACAGGGCAGTTTTGCCAGGAATATGCCGTTATTTGACATTGAGTAATTTTTTTTTACAAAAATGTCAAAATCTATTCAAGTCAAATTTTGCAACACTTAACAGACCTTGTGATAGGGAAATTTTTTTTGATAATTATATAAAAATATTAGACAGTTATATTGTATTCAACTTGAAAGAAACGAAAATATGAAAAATTGTGAACCTCGAAGTCCATCCAATCAACCCAATTCTCTAAATAAGATGTGGCTGCAATCAACCCAAATTTTCCTCTAGGTGGTACTTCACTTAACATGATTGACGTTAGTAAGAAACCCACCCAGCTTCAAATCATTCACATAATGCATTTGGTCAAGAAAATAACTTTTGTGCATAAGGCAAGGTGAAGAAGGCAGTTTTGCCAGGAATATGCCCTTACTTGGTACTGTGGAACTTTGTACCAAAATGTCTAAAATACTGTTCAAAGTCAAATAGCCTAGGTTTTTTTTTTTTTTTTTT
Source organism: Mitragyna speciosa (assembly GCA_024721245.1). Classification (NCBI taxonomy): domain Eukaryota; kingdom Viridiplantae; phylum Streptophyta; class Magnoliopsida; order Gentianales; family Rubiaceae; genus Mitragyna; species Mitragyna speciosa. The sequence continues at coordinate 21,798,435 of CM045564.1, read as the reverse complement.
TTTCGGTCTTGTAATAGCCTAGCTTTTGATTTGAAGCTTGGGACCTTCTCTCCCCCTTTTTCTCAGTACATGAAGAAGAGGACTTTACTGGCCTCTCTTCTTTCTTCCTAATAATCGTAATCATGACCCCACAAGGGTACAAAACTTGCCGGAAGCAAGGGGCCAGTCCAATTAGTGGAATCTTTAACTTGTTCAGGTGTGTCTTTCAAGATTTACAAGCAAAGCTTACACACCATGAATATTCTTGGTAAATTTTGGCAGCGAAATGTGTGGCATAGAGCATAGCTAGCAAAAGAACCAGACGAGTAAGTATTCAAAATCGTGTTATCGCCCGCCGGGGGGGGGGGGGGGGGAAGGAGTATCAAGTTCCAAATGGCCAAAAGCTTAGGAGGACTGTTGCATGGCTAGGAAAAGAACAAGGGAGGGGGTACTCACAAGTTCGAATGGGCACCAGATGATTATTAGGATTAAAAGTGTAATAAATAGATGGATGAAATGCAACTAGCATGGCCAAAATTTGTACCAAACGATGTTATTTTAGAGTGAAAATTGATTTTATTTTTTCATGTTGAGTTACATTTGTTTATT